>JAPZDV010000005.1:13093984-13164752 GCA_029814665.1 Acanthurus lineatus
CTCCTCTTTGGTCAGCCTAGCGTTAGCTTCATGTTGTTTTGCTAGGTGCTTCAGGAGATTAGAATTGCTGTTTTTGGCTGTGGACAAAGGTTTCCTTCCTGCACACAGATTACAACTCACCACTATGTTCTTGTCCCTTATTTCAAGGAGGGAAAAATAATATTTCCAGTATTTCCGGGGTTGAAAGCTGACACCTGAACGTTCATTGTTAGTTCTCGTGCAAGTTTCCTGCTTTGCAAGATCTTTTCCCCTGGGTTGCCACTCTGCTGTCATTTGGGTCTTGCCCACCAAGTCACCTTCACCTCTCTGAAGTTGTCGTTTATTTTCACATAATGTAACAAGTAATGAGACCATGTTAATTTTATCTGTAACGGCATTATTGAATTTGAAAGACAATTAGACCCACTAGAACAAATAGTGGAGTTTTTACTCTCAACACTGGACATAGCAGTGAGTGATGCACTCATTTCTTGACTTGTGGGTGACAAGAAAATAACCCCTTAAGCACAGGCAGCAGTGAAGGAAGAGAGGTCAAAAAGAGGTGCCACAGACTTAACGTCAGTTATTCAGATTACTTAGACGGCAAGAGATGACCCCTTTTCCCCTCTTAATTTTAATCTGTCAGTAAAGCTGATTTCATGTCTCAATAACAGTACTTACTTGCAACTCCACAACTTCAAAAGAATTTTCTTTTTTCACTCCATAGAAATTATTTTTGCTTACATCCTAGAAAACCACACAGGTCTTTTGGCTCCAGACTCATACTTATGGAACATGCTGTCTTCATTTGTATTTCATTCAACACAGAAGTGTTTTGGACAATAAACTGAAAGAAATTTCTTTTTAGTGGGCAAGAACTTCTTAAAATGTAAAATGATAGCACATCATTTTAATTCCAACATTTGGTTTGCAACATCTCATTTCTTATCATTTCACATTTGCAGGCAAATGTTGTCAGAGTTGACAGCATATGAAATGACAGAAATTATACATAAAAGAACAACTACACATATAGTGAATTCATATATAATGCATGTGGATTTTCAATATTCAATATGTGAAAACATCTATTTTACATGTGATTTTCTGAGACATTACTTTATTATGACCTCTTTCTAATGAGGCACCTTGGCAAACGCCTACAAAACACTGATGAAACAATCACATCTAATCAACCACAAGAATTCAGTGTCAAAAGTTCATTTCCAAATCTCCTCTCATAGGCCCACACTAACTATCATTTCTTCATCAATCAATCCGCTAATCATTGTAAGATCTGCTGAATTAAATCTAATTTGTAGAAATACTGAAAGGAGCCTAAAAGGCCTTTTCGAATGTCTGTTTATTCAGCCAATGAAGATATCAAATACACAGTGATTTAAATAAGATCATCAAAATTGTCATAAAATGACTAATTACAGGTTGTACAACTATTTTATTCCTACTCCTTGCCAAAAGAGCTCAATAAATGTTGTTTTATTTAACTGCCATGGTTTAGTTTATTTCTAAAAAGTTCCACCATCCTTCTCTCGATTTTTCTGTTCAGCTAAAAAGTAGCAGCATTATCCTGGAGCATCAAACATGTTTGTGTTCACACTCAGGGGGCATTTCTTCATGCTGCCTTTGCTGATAGCAGAAATAAATTCAGAGGCCCGTCAGTCAGAGAAGTGGGAGTGATCTTTCTTCCTCCACAGTTTCACACTGAGGCTATAAACTGATCTCTGTCACAGGAAGGAACAAAGCAGCCTTACCAGACAGTACACATGCAGCTCTGGCATACAGGAGCAGGATTATTGCCACAGTGGAGTTTTCTATTTGGGTATTATACAATCTGTATGCGAAGCTGAGGCACCAGATGTGCTGGTGAGATTTCCTGTTGGTTTTTGAATAAGATAGAGAAAGGGGGAAAGACATGGTGGTGCAATGCTCCTGTTAAAAGAAGATCTGATAAATTTATGTGAATCATATCTTAAAACACATTATTGTGTTATACAGCCCTTCTCTCTTGCTACACAGAACAGCAGGTGCCATATTTTTCTGTCACATGATAAAATTGACCTACCGCAGGAAAAGTCATCCACAAACACCTGCAGCCCCTTAACTTTGTCCCTCTCCCTCTTATACAGATAAGTCATGAGTGATGTGTGAGCTGCCATCCAGGTCTCATCTGGCCCATGACGGGCCTCGGAGGGGTGGCTGTCACCAGCAGGGCAGACCTCCTGCTTCCAGCTGCGGCTTCCGTTAGGCTGAGGCCGGCTAATGAGGACGTTATCAGATCAGTGCCTTCAGCCTGACACAAGCTTAGCCGCCAGCACAACTGATACGACCTTTTCCCACCTGCTCTCAAGATGAATGACCCGGAGCTTCACACAATACAGTCACAGGAGAAAGGAGGTCATGGTTATTGTATATTATTTTCAGGAAGTGAATAACTTCAAAGATGAATAAGAGAGGGGAATGTGATTTATGGGGCAAAATTAAATTTCAAAAGTATGTGAGTTATAGTCTTTACTTTAGATGACTTAGGCCTAATGCTGAATACTGGATTGTCAACATCACTGCATAAGCAGATTAATTATGTATTTACTTTTGTTTATTCTTCATTTTATTGTTTCATTATTTTCATAATAAATAGGCTATGTAGTATTTTTACAGTATTCTTTTAGGTAAAGGGACTTAAAAGGTGATCTAGGGCCAAAATCTAGACAATCTATCTAGACAAAATCTAGACAAAACTACCCTAACCCTAACCCTATTGATCTAGACAAAATTAGTGGAGTGTACTAGCTGTCATTATGTGTCACATGTCATTAATGATTAATTGTCTGTCACCTGTCAATCATTAATCAGTGGAAAAAATGGAAGTTATTGTTAGGTTAGCTATTAATGGCTAATGTTGGAAAGAAGAACTGACTTGTCAACCCTGAAACCACCACACTTTTTTCTAAAAGTGTTCAAACGAGTAATTTTACGGTCTGCCTTTTATGCATCTATGAACTTGTTGCTAATTTAAAATTACTAGTAAGGGACAAAGCGCCTGATTCACTAAGCCTAAACGGCGCCAGATTTTAACGCCAAATATTGCGCATCATTTGCCCCCACTATTTGCTCCGTCTCAACATCTGATTCACAACCCACATAGCGCTATTTACATGCAGGGGCAAACACACCAGTCAAGGTTGGCGGCTTTGAGCAATTTGCGGCCTTATTACGACAGATTGCTTTGTCCTGGTAGCAAAATAATAGCAATCTATTCCTGTGGAGGATTTCGTAGTCTGGTAAATCAAACAGTGATATTCTTGTTCTGAAAATACATTCACGAACACGCCTGGCATTAAGATGCCTTCTTCTCGCAACAATCATAGCTGCCATGATCATAGGAAAGTATGGCCATACGGTGACGCAGATTTTAAAGGTCGCGCAATTACCACCGACTCTGGGGAGGTGCTAAGTATTTCAGGCTATCTGTGTGTCGCAAACAGCGCTGATCTTTGGGAATTGGCTGCTTTTTGCCCCAGCATTAATTGACATAAAAAAGGGCTGTTTTTTCTCCAAATGCATGCATAAAAACTCATTTAAATGTGGGCAAACTGCGCTGGGGCAGAGCAATTTGAGGCACACATGACCACTTGACAGGGCTTTGTGAATTAGACGTCTACGCAGTTTTGCTTTACGTCCGTTTAGTGGCTGCAAAAGCCGCACAATCCTTCAGTGAATCAAGCCCAGAGTGTGAAGTGATTTTAGTTGTTGTTTTTTGAAATGTTCTCAATCAGTGATGGAGGCACTTAGGCACTGCCCTCAGTATGCTATGGTAATGGCTAATTGGTTTGTTTTTTCATGTGGCTCCATCAAGCTGATGAAGAGCAAAACCATGCACCAGCTGCAGAAATAAAACATCAGCTAGCTATCACACTGTCATACACCCATCTTCATGCAACGTTTTAGAGCTAAAGTGAGCGTTATTGCTGCCTAGAAGTCTGCCTAGAACTTCAAGGGGGGGCAAACCAAGTGTAAAAAGCAGCTGTGATTGCTGTGTATGCACTAGTGAACATTTGCTTGACAGTCCAAAGCTACAACGGATGAGATCTGAGCAACAACAGAGAGCCATCTGTTTTACCTTTAGTCCTGAGATGACAGTAAACATTTCAGTGTATTTTTGATTGTAGGGAATGAAACAGTAGATTTTTTTTCTAGCTTTTTCAGTGCTAAAACCTCTTGCAGTAGCATGTAACCATCCACTGTCAGCTCTGCAGCAGAAAAGCATCATTTTCCCACATCAGAGAGACCCGAGAGTCGATAAGCTTTATTTACTGTTTTGCACTATCAACATAATTATCACCACTATGATGGAAGAGAGGTGTCTATAAGCCTGAAGCCTATTTTAAATTTCAATTGTCATCACCAAAAACAGAGGCATTCTATCATTTTGAAAGCCTTATGTGAGCCATTAGTATGCACAATGAGGTGCACTTCATCTTCGCACACAGGGAGCAAATTAACTTCAAGCACTGGCACTGTAGTGGTGTTGTGTAATGGTCGACTGTGAGAGTTGATGTTGTTTTTCTGCAGGTGGTTGAACATCAGCGAGGGACAGGAGGACTGTAAGCATGACATGACATCTTATTTGTGCCTTTTGCCATCTATCGACTCAGTTTTTGAACAGGCAGACAACATATTATGCTATGTATGATACATCCATTTCCAAAATGGCATCTTGGGCATTGACATTCATAGAGCATCTATAGGCTGGAAATATGTTTGAGAGGAACCTCAGAAGATGACAGCTTAATGTCCTCGGTGACAGCTAATTTGGCTGTGTGGGAGTGAGAGGGAGCTGCCAGAGTGTTTATTTCCCTCAGAAAAAATCAACATATCTGATCTCGGGTGGGAGGGAGAGTCATTTACCAGAGTGAATTTTCTTCCTCACAGAGTGTTACGGCTGTTAGACCTGCACAAGATCTCTGCCTCCTATTTTCACAGGATGCCTCTCTAAATTGAGATTAGCCACGGAGGTCATGCTGTTACTAAATGCATGCATTCAACAGCTTCTTGCAGGCGACCTAATGAACCTTGGATGAATATGTATGCATGAAACAAAGACATAGGAATAAATGCTCAGAAAAACAGAAAAACACAGAGCACGGAAAGATCAGCAAACAAAAACATTGAAGCTGGTAGCTTCAACAATATGGTTCTTTTGGTACTAGTAATTTCTCACCCCATTGGTTAGCCAGTTTTTGTTAAGTCATTTTCAGGGATGATGTTTAGGAAAATGTGAAATTTATGGTTTAAATACTTAAAGGTGTAGTGTTTAGGATTTAGTGACAATTACCAGTGAGGTTGCAATATGCAACTTTAATAAACAGACCCCTCTGTTCATCTGCCCTTTCCAAACATGAAAGAAGAGCCCAGAGTGGCTGCAAAAGTCATGAAAAACACACAACTCTCCAGAACCAGTGTTTGCTTTGTCCCCTCTGGGCTACTGTAGAAACATGGCGGTGCAACATGACAGACTCTGTGGAAGAATATCGAATCCCTGTGTAGCTATAAAGGACTAATTAAATGGTATTTTAATTGTTATTTTATTTTCATTGTCTTTTGTGTCACCTGAAGCATTAGTAAAAGAGTGAACCCAAGGAAATGCAAAGCCTATCATGGTTGCAAACATGTGAGAGTGTTGAATAGAGAACATAGAACAAAGAGCACAATCCTTCTTGAGGCTGATTCCCACAAAATTTAGAAGCATACTCCCAGCTTAAAAGATTTTTTTCCCATTAACTGTAAATATTATGAACCTCTCCTGTGAGTGACAGGATGAAGTGCTCCACAGGTTTTAATTACAATCCAGTATTATCAATGCAATATCATCACAGCAGCATCCAGCATGAGCCTGCCCCTGTGCCCAGAGGTAATAAAAAAGGTGAACAGCCACATTATTATACTTGTTTGAATCAAGCTGTGTCCTTTGACGGTTTGAGGCGCTGTCACATTTATCAGCACCTTACACAAAGTGTTGCTGCCTCAGGTGGGAGTAACTGGCCATATGAAAAACAGTGAAAGCCTCAGGGACAATCTGAAAGAAGTGATGTCAGGAAGAATAACAGAACTGTAAAAAAATAATTTTTTTTTAAGCATGTAAAACAAGACTGATGTTTCCTTTTAATCAACAGAGTGCTGTGTAAAATATGTTTAATGCAGTAATTTTATTTTTATTCATCATAAACACTAATGATGTAATGTGATTTATCAGCTTTTGTGTGTGTAAAAAACATGGGTTTGATATTGAACCCTTTGTGCATTCAAAGCTGCACAAATGATTTTTTTTATGTAAACTAAGGATTAGTGGATGAGTTCAGAATGAGTTCATGTAATGCAAAATATTTTGCAGGCAGTGACGAACCAGCAGATATTATCATGAACTCTGCAGGTCCCCTCTCCTTTTTTGATGGCATCAGCTCATTGATTTGGTTTCAATGCCCACAATATTATTGTTTTGGTTCACTCCATTAACAGAGATAAAAATGGATACAGGGCTCCACTTCCTCCCACTGTCCAAACAATATCCCTTATATTGGTCCTGCTATTTTGTGCTGGTGATGTTGAAACTGGTCCAACATAAATTAATGCAGGTTTACAGGGAAAAATGAAGAAAAAAGGTTGTTCATGGAAAGAAAAAACTTTCTGCTGTCTCTCTCAGCACTTTCAATTTCACAATCATTGCCCAAAACTGATCAAAGTGACAGATAGACACCTCCGCGGCGGCTCTGTCACAGTTGTCAGGCCACTGGTTCAAACCTCTTCACCCCCAGACAGGAAGAGGCGAAGGACATTGTGAAGGTGATGAGAGAAGAGCGTCTGATTCACCATGCAGCCTTTCCCTCTGTCTCTGTGAGCAGATGGTGAGTTGGATCAGTGCCTTTAGATTGGCTGCTATCTCCTCATCTGTGGCCTGTCTCTGCCCATCAACAGCTGCCTCCTGGGCAGTAAACGTATTGATTACAGGTGGCACTGATCTCTAAACAGTCAAGCTGAGGCATCTGGGGCTCAGTGGCAGGAAACACAAGGAGGAGCACACTTCTGTTCTACCAAACACTGGAACAACAACACCAAGATTTATCTCACATGTCAAGTGAGTCTTTAACAGCACTGAGGACGTTAATTAAAGCAAAGATTTCAGCTTCTGCTTGTGCCCTTTAATGTAGAAAAGGTGAGAAGATGATGTCGTTGCTGTAAGACTTGCTAAATGCAGAACAGTAATTGCCCAGAAACCAGGTAACAAGTTTAATGAATGTCAGTGTACATGCCAAATGCACACATACACACACACACACACACATAAGCACACCAATTAGTCACAGTGTACTTCCTGATGGATGAATAACACTAAAGTGACTGGATCTACAGGTGGTCTGTTTCCAACTGTCCTATGCGTGGGAGACTTTCTTCCGTAACCTCATCAAAACCATGATTACACTGGGTGGCCTCATTAGAGTGTCTGTCAGGATGTACATTATCTTTCATATTCTCATGACTAATTAAGAGATGTGTGGTACACAGTACAGTCTTCCTTTTTTTCCCTTCTCTATCATAATTAGTTTTTCTTTCAGAATAGAATGTAATTCCAAAAATGAGGTTGTCTAATCAATCAGTCAAAGAATTTGAGTTGATTAAGAGAACATTTTTCAAAGGATCTTTTTGCAAAGATGCCTTGCATATGCATCATAAACACATCATATCTGTAGAGATATCTGATTTAGAAAACTGCACCAAAGACAGGGCCGAGAGAGGCCGTTTTTAACAGCAGTGTAAAAAAAAGACTTTTTTCGGGCTGTCAGATTCACTTATTCAAAACTTGACAGCTAAAGGCTATTAGGAGTTGGGCTACTGACACCTAAACTCAGAGTATTTGGAAATACTGAGAAAAGATCTGAACCCTGGTGTGTACAGATGTGAGTATGAGTTTCACATTCATTATTTAAATAATAACACTAACAAAGAAACTGTATATTTGCATTAAAAAAATGTTGTTGGTATTTGGAATAGTGTCACATCTGGTTAATACCTGATACCAATGATCAGTATCATGGCCAATGATACTGATCAAGTGCATCAAAAACTTCAGTATGAGCCTACTATGTTTAATAGATACGTTGATAGCAGATATGCTAGGAAACTCTGTTAGTTGTCTTTTTTGGTGAGAAAGTGAACGGTTTTACTACTGTAAATATGATGCTCCTACCGGCAGCCAGTTAGCAAAAGAAAAAGTTTGTCATGCTTAGCCCAGTTGTAAAATTAGCCTATTAAATACCCCAAAGCTCACCAATTAATAAGTTAAATATTCAAATTTTTAAATCCTACATAAATTGTGGTTTTAATCTATCAAGTAATATTTTGCTTTTTTGTTTTGATTTTACTCCAAAAGTAAATTGTGTTAATTAAATAGCTTTTGACATACTGGGAGATGGATTTTTTTACTTATTGCTTTTTTTTTAATTTTGTAACTTTTTTTGTAGTTTTTATGCTAAGCTAAGCTAGTGGTTGCTGGCTGTAGATTCTTATTGAACTAATGAATATATATGTGATTGGTATTGATCTGGCACTTCTCCAACTCTCAGAAAGTGGAAATCATTTTTTTTAAATGTTGAACTTTTTCTTTTAGATATTGACCACTGAAGACAACAAGAGTGTTAGGAAACTTTTTGCTATCCTGATAGTTCCCTTATCATCTTCCTAACTCTCAATGTATCATCTGGTGTTTCCTGCTTCCCAGAAAGTTATTCCATCTACAGAGGGTAAAGAGGAAATGATGCTACTGATACCTGGACTAGAAAACAGCAGCCTTGTCCTTGAACAACACAGCCAACATGTTTTGTTTTCAGTGACTTTAGCATCGTGTGAGGTTGCATGCACTTGTTTTCATGTTGACATGCACTGAGTGTGTGTCTGCATGAAAACATGTTACGCTCTGAAGCTAAAGAAAACAAAGCAGCTATTTAAAGTGAAAGCTACTCCTTATAAGAGTGTATTTTTAGCTTTCAATATGTCACAACGTAAACTGAGATAGAATTAATGCAGACCCCTCCTTCTGAAATAAGCTCTCTCACCCAGTCACACTGAGGGGTGCTTGAGAACATCTGAAGGTATTTCTCCAAGGCTGTTTTAACAAGGTTACGGCCTGGTGGAGCACTTTTAATTACTTAGTCATGGCCAGGGTCCTGCAAGAAGCGTTCTACCTTGCACCCAGACTTCCGTGCAGAGGCAGTAAGGTCAAACACTTACAAAATGTGGACTTAAAACATCAAAGTTGAAAACTCTCTACAGGTACTTAATTAGCAAAGTTTTGCCTAATATGATCCACTTTGAAAGAGTCAGGGAGAATGCAGAGCAAATATGAATATCTAAACAATAACGACGACGTGTAATTCTCCACAGCACCTGAAACTCATTGAAACAGCGTGTTACAGCATCCTCATGAGCCTGATATTGTTGCTAAATGTCATGGTAACAACCTTGCCAAGCAGGGTGCAGTCTCCCCCTGACACAGCCTCCTTCCTGACTTTCATCATTAAACTGCACACACGGGCAAGAGCCTTTGAAAAGCCTGCCACTATTGAGCACTCTTGAAAGGAAGGCTCTTTTCATTTAGTGGTCTACTGAAGATGATTTGCATTCAGGGGTTTTAATTGTGCTGTGTGATGTTCAACAGGCTAAGCTGCTCTAGAGAGCTCGCTCCTCTCATCTGCATTAGTGATTGATGGCAGCTGATTTTCCCTTGAACTTTCAGGACTGGAGAGTTCAGAGCGCCTGGGGTGGGTGTGATGGTAAGGGTGGAGGAGAAATGAGGGGGGAGGGGGAGGGCAGGCAGGAAGCAGGGTGGGCTCACAGATGACAAGCTCTTTAGTCAGTCCATATTCATGGATAATTAGACAATCAAGCCGAGATCCCTTTTGAAAAGGCTTGATTGTAGTTATCTATGATAGGAAATCCAGTAATCTTTACTATACAGCTTTTGCCTCATGAGCAAAAAACACAGTGAGGGAATACTTTTGGAGCATCTTGCATAATTTTGACATTTTCTGTTGAGGCAGGATCTGAAGTAACACAAAGAGCAACGTTGCTCTTATACAGTAAATGGGGACATTGTTCAGGGAGAAGGTCAATCTTATACAAATTGTCTTTATTGTAAATGGACTGCATATGGTGCTTTCCTATTTCAGTGACCAAAGCACATTACAAGTGGTTTCTTGTTCACCGGTTCATGTGCACATTAATAACAACAGAGCTACCATGCAAGAACTGGCTTACAGATCAGCAACTTAAGGTTCAGTGTCTTGACCAAACACACTTCAACATGTGGAAGTCCCACTCTAAATCTTGAGCCACAGCTGCAGCAAGTATTGCCTATTTACAGCAGCAAATATGTTTTATAAGAACATGCCATCAACATCATAAGAAATCGTTGCTTTATGTTTACCCTGCAGAGTTTTTGACCACTGGCAGTGCTATTGAGCAGTGTTTTAAGTGTTGGTCCTACTTTGTGTCTTGCATTCACATGTGCCTACACAAACACATGATAATATTTACTTAAGATGGTTTCACTCTATAGTGCTGATGGAAAGCTGATGGTGTGCAAAGAAGTGAAGGAATCCACCATTGAAGGCAGGAAGAAGGAAAACTACTAAGAAAACATGGATGTAATCCAGATTATTCATATCAAATTTATCAGCAAAATGTTCTAGTAACAAGGTATAAAACTTGCTTACCACTTCTTCTCAAATAAAAGCAAACTCTTAATAATGTTCAGGCAATTGATTTAGATTAGATTGATACTTACTGTCACTTTTGTCTCAAGTGTAAACATTTAATAAAAACTGATGATAAAGGTTTTAGTATACTGAGAAACAACTGCAACTGCATACTGCAATCATATAAAGTTTAATGTTAAATTCATTATTTGATTTTATTGTTCCAACATTTCATGTCCTGTCCACCCCGTTAAACCAGCCTTAAATTACAGCAATTAAAAATTATTGTTCTGGCAAACAGTATTGCCCTTTGCTTCTGCAACATATGAGCCCATTGTGTTGTTTAACATTTTAATTTGAGTCTAACCTGTTTATTATACAATAAACAGGCCGATAAAAACCCGAATAAAGCCCCAAGCAGCTACTTTTTTCTGTGCAGGTTAACATAGTGTTGAGTAGAGATGTTGTTAGAATATGTAGCAATTGTTGACTATCTAACAGAAACACCTTGGCCTTGTAATATACATCACTGAAAGCTGCTTGAATCAGTATTTTATACTAAGGACAGATTAAATACGACATGTAATATGAAAAGGGTAGCTCATAGAGAAATATCACCCATTTCGCAGCCCTCAACTATTTTCAACATTTATTTCCTGCCACAGTAAGCAAGTAGTTGAGGATCTGAAGAAGACCCAAAGTAAGTTGAAAAAAGAGTAAATAAAATGTCATTTTCATGTGAACAGAAACACGAATCAGGACGAATAAAATGTTAGTCTGTTTACTGATTGTGTAAAAAGAGCAACTGTGATTTGTAGCAATTATTATTACTGAAAATGGGTCAGTATTGTGTTCACAGTTTGGGTTTTTTTGGCCATAACTGACATTTTTAAAATCACAACAGAATGATATAAACTTGTCAAAGTTGGTAACTATGGCATTTGGCGTTTGGCTATGGCATTGTGTTGTATATACTTATAGATTGCCTTACCCCCTCCTTTCACTCTCTTGTATGTAATTAGGGTCTTTGCTAGAACGCTTTATTTATCTATTACTCAAGGTGGCTCTGACAATATCTTAGGTTTATGAAGTCTTGTCAGTGTAACAGTATGTAACCATCCTGTGGGGTTGAGAATGAGCAGTATCATACATTCAGTTTGACATCAATGGATATGATTATTTGCTATTTCTCCTTATCTGGCCGTGGTGCTTCATCTCTATGTCAACAGGTAAACACTGAAACAAGTAGCAGGCTGCAACTCACTCCATGCATTTCATGCTTACAGTAAGATTAGCATTGCCTACCAGGCAGCTTATTTACCTCAAGCTTCACTGGCTTCAGAGAAGTATCTAGTTTTTTGAATCAATCCTTATAGATTCTGCAGCTAGAGACAGCCTCAAGCTCAAGCTGTCTGTTGCCACTTTTCTTTAAAGGCGGATCAGAGAGAAATGAGGGATCCTAAATGTATTCAGTCGTATTTTATACACCAATCCAATTCCTCCATTTTGGAATGTCTCCATTTAAACGATCATGCATTGTGAATGTAATACTACGGAGTGGAGGATACCTTTCAGCGTTAAAGCAAAGAAGATTAGCTCAGCCTGCAGGTGCTTGCTGTTCTGCTAACACTATTTGGTGATAAAAGCACACCCAGCAGAATGAAAGTGAATGTGACAATCAATTCCAATTTACTTTACAGACAAGGCTAATTCAATCAACCCTCATTTTCTGTATATACCGTAAATGGTAGCTGACAGCTAGTGCTGAGAGTGTGAATCCTCTCTGTTGAGGTAAACAGAGAGCCAGCTGCATCACAATGCCAGTATCAATAGAGAGGAATAATAGCATGACAAAGATAGTTTTGCTGCATGTTTGTTTGGTTTTTGTGAAAACCTTTTCAGTGATTACGTTGTTACAGGTGCTGGTGGGATTTAGTTCAACCAATAACACTAAAGCCTTAAATGAAATTTTCCTTTTGTTGGTTAGAAAATGCTTCTGAGCAATGTTATGGGAAATGGCTAACTGTGTGAGCTCACAGTGGCAGTCCATCCTCCAGTGTGAGTCAGGCACATCATCTTTACTGCATTCAATCTTTGAATAATGCATGCTAGCTAGCCGCATGCATCAGCAGCAGATGCACAAGCCTCCATGGCATTTTCTCTCCTCACAGTTAGGCTGTAGGCATTCCATCTGCACCCATCAACACAGAAAAAAGCTGCCAGTAGCAGCAGCACTGCTAAAGCATAGCAAACAAACAAACAAAAAAAAAGTTGAGCCTTGAAAAGCCCACTTGCATAAAGTGAACACTGCCTTCCAAAGAGTTCTGTTTTTGGACGGTTTTGTCAGCACTGGATGTCATGGCAGGATAG
Source organism: Acanthurus lineatus (assembly GCA_029814665.1). Classification (NCBI taxonomy): domain Eukaryota; kingdom Metazoa; phylum Chordata; class Actinopteri; order Acanthuriformes; family Acanthuridae; genus Acanthurus; species Acanthurus lineatus. The sequence continues at coordinate 13,107,100 of JAPZDV010000005.1, forward strand.
AGATTTCTCCTGCTGCTGTACGCTACTCCCTCACTCTTACAGCGTGAGCAGGCAACAGTGATGTGCAGATGTGAAAGATGAAAGACTGAGGCTGAGCTGGTGGATGAGCACCTCAGCTCTCTCTACATTTGGATGCCAAAGATCACAGCACCACACACCATTTTCACAGCTCATTTGGTGCCATCTGCAGCACTCTGTGAACACACAGCTCATAGGAGAAGCTTTAATCACGAGGTTACATGACCTCAGAGAAATTCCCAAGGCTCTCTTTGCGTGTCTCTAACTAACATACTGTCAGTCACTTTCAAGAAAAAAGGATCAGGAGCTTTCTGTGCTTTCACAGTGTGAGACCCAGAACCTCTTGAAGCTTCCCCAGATGTTCTGTTTGTTTCACAACTCACAATGTTTACAGCTTTGTCTGAGAGTTTAGGATTATGTACTTTGAGGTTTAGAGAGAGGCAATTTTCATCTTCTTTTTTTTTTTTTATGCACGAGTCATGGCCAAATAGGTCTGGCAATCGTAAATTAAGTGCTGCCATGTAAAACCTGTTTGCCAAAAAAATCAAAGAACTTGGCAGCCACATTACAGCGTCTGGAGTCTGTGCTCTTTCTGTAAATGTTCAGTTATTTTTCAACTCTATGGCTGCATCAAGACACCTTTCAAACAACTGACAGAACAAGTGAAAGTAATAAAAGTAGCAGCTATATGACAGTGTTGTGAATCGGCCTCTAGCTTTGACAGAAAAAAAAAACACAGAATAGGGCCTCCAGTGTTTGCTTGTTTTGCTTCATGACTCACAGTGGCCTCAGACAGATTGCTTTTGTCAAGGACATAAGAACGGCGCTATTGTAAGAGCCCTGCAAAGCAATAAAAAAAAAAAGCTGAAGAGTATGACAGCACAAATAAAATCTCTACTTCAGAATGAAACATATTATTATCATCACATTGAGCTGTATCCTCACAAGATTTGCAGGCAAAAGAGGATGAAATCAGCAGAAACCTGGCAAACATGTGAGAGAGCTGCAAGCTACAGTCTAAGTGGTCTATCTATAATCACTGGGAAGGCCATCTGAAACAAGACCTTCAAACCACAACCCAAAGCCTCTAAAGACTGTCTACCCACTAATAAACTGGCTTTTCAATTAGCACCTATCTGACGTTACAATGATAACACAAAACCAATTACACGCTGTGCTGCAGATAACTTGTAATCCACTTAATAGGTCTGATTTGACTTCTTCTTTTTTCTTCTCCCCTTGCACCACTGCTGCCCGGGGGCTTTTTGTTCACCAACCAGGACGACAAATCACTTTGAATTATCAGTATTGAGGGCTCATCAGAGATAGCTGGCGGATCAATCTCCTGGAGGGCCTGATAGTGTTTGGGGTGTTGATGACAGCTTTGGAGGTGAAACAAGCAAAGCCAAGGTTTCTCAGTGGGTTCAGGTGCTGAAACTGTGAGCATTGATTCACAGTTCAGCAACACAGTGTCAGTACACCTCTGTGATTCTTGTATTTTGCTAAGACGAGGTTGTTAATTGGCTCTAAAACTAACTACAAGAGTGCAGGAACAATATTCAGTCTTTTTCTGTTTCTTTTCTTCATAAATATTCCATACCATGTAATTGTAGTGTTTCTCTTAAGGGCTGGGATTAACTTATATTTTATTCACTGATAAAACTAAAGGTCTACAAAACACCAGAAAAAAAGTTAAAAATGCCAAACACAGTTTTAAAAAACTCCAGCTAATGTTATCAAATATTTATGATAACAGTCCAAACCCCAAAATATTCTGTTTACAAACAAGTAAAATGATTGAAAAAACAGGCGTTTTCCTTGAAAAGTTACAAAAAAGAATGTGTAAGATTTAGGGGTATTTATTAACACAATACCGCAGAAAAGGAATATAATACAAACAAGTATGTTGCCATTATTGTATAGCAGAATTAGTGTAGTTCTGATAATTTACAACGAGCCTTTTTTGTTACAGAGGGACGGGTTCTCCTCCATGGAGTCCACCATGTTGCACCTCAATGTTTCTACAGTAGCCCAGAATGGACTAACCAAACAGGATGAGATTTTGGGGACGTGAGTGGAGAGATATACATTTTTGCATGCAATTTGCAACTTTACCACTAGTTGCCACTAAATAGTACACACTGGACTTTTGCAAATTAGCTGCTGACTAATTTTGCTCCAATTGACGAACCGACTGATCAGCTTCTTACTTTAGCTCCATTTCTCTTGTATCTTTGCCTATTTAATACACATTATCAGAGACTGTAATGTATTCATAGAGGCTGTTGGTAAAACAGCTTTAATGTAAGAGGTAAGTGATGGCCATTTCTGTTTTCAGTCCAACTTACACAGTGTGCGAGGGAAAATGTGAGCTGCAGTCTGGGAAATGAAGCTTCCTGGAGGCAGCAGAGCTGAACACAGTAAGTAGACTGAATGACTGCAGATATTAACACAGAGCTTTTTCAGCTGCCACAGATAACAGAGACCTGCCTTTAATGATGCCACAGACTCACAGCAATAATCTAGCACTTTAATTGCAAGGAGACTCAGCAAAAATGAGTGCCTTGTTTAAAAGAAGGCCAACATTCAAACCACAGTGTGGAGCAATCAGCTGCAACCGAGCTGCCTGTGCAAACTAACAACAAAAGACTGATAAACAATCAAGTAAATGATGAGTAAAGTGCCATCCGTGCAAAAGCAATCATTAATTTCCACATTCTAATCAAAACAGGTGTACACACAGCTCTGAGTGATTTCTTTCATTGTGAGCGTAATATGAGGCAACCCATCTCTTGCATTATATGATACACCAATCAGTCATAATTTGCATTCAAATGATACTTCAGTGGAATCCTTCCTTGCATCTCACTGCATGTTCTCCCTGTTTAGGAAAGCAAAACAAAAGCCATTTTTGCTTTGGGCTGATTTTACAAACGGGTGAAAAAAAAAGAAATGCTAGATGCATTTATCAAATATGGCAATTTGCTTAATGGACTCTGACAAAGCCATTGGCGGTCTTTATTTAGATGCAGATGACTTCTTCCCTACTGGCTTCCTCTGTCACTGGTGGAGCAGCCTGTCATGGAAAAGAGAAGAAAGCCCCATCCTGTTTCCACGGACTGACAGCCAATCACTATCCCTGACTGTCTGTATGTGAGACTGACTGACTGCCTATCTACACTCCCTCTCAACCCCCTTTGGCTCATACTATTTCCCCCTCGCTCTCTCCATTAATGCAGCAAAAAGAGAACAAACCATCTCTCAGCTGGACTCCTCAGTGTGCATGGAGCCGTGAAGCTGCACATGGTCACGGTTGTTATGATGCAGAGGAAAGATGGGGAGCTGGTTGGTTGAGGGAACAGATATAAAACTGTGTTTATGTTTCATTACACCCAGCACCATATCCCTCAAAAGCATAGCTGCCACTCCTAAAAACAGCCTGGTGAAACAGTGAGATGAAATAGCATTTCTAATTCTTTTCGTTTGACAGTGCTCAACATTATACACCATGACTTTTAACAAATATGCCAGCAAAAAATTAAGCTATTCTGTATTCAATTGCTGTATTGCTTACGGGATAAGTTTTAGGCCTGGAAGAGCTGATAAGAATGCAACCAGCATACTGAAAGCAGGGGGCTTTCTTGCTGTTAAAAAACTCTTAGAGCAGTGTGTGTGTGTGTATGTGTGTGTGTGTGTGTGTGTGTGTGTATTTAGAGGAGTGAGATGGGAAGGAGGGGTGGTTCAATGCTGAGGCAACACTGCCCTCTTGGAAAAAAAGGCTTCTACTGTACATGGTTGAGTCTTATTACTTTGGTGTTTGATGCACCAGTGACTTTACATACAATTTGTTAATAAAAATATCGGCATTTGCAAATGTGTCAATTAAATAAGTGAGACATTTCTCTCAAGAAAAAGTATTTCATTTCACTGCTGCTTTAAGTACAATTCAATGTATTTGTGGTGAAGTTTTTAATAGCATCATTAATACAATCTAATACTTTTGTCTTTAGCTGCTTATGTTGCATTGAATGTCCAGTGTGTCAGTTTAGGGGATTAATTTGCAGAATAAGGCAGACATATTTATAAGTATGTTTAAATTAGTCTATAACCACCTAAAATTAAGAATGGTTTAGTTTTCATTAGCTCAAAATGAGCTTTTTATATCTACAGAGGGACGGGTTTCTCTCACAAGGAGTCCACCATGCTGCACCACCATGCTACATGCACAGTAGCCCAGAATGGACAGACCAAACATTAAACAGCGCCTTTTCCTTTTTCGTGTGCTTCTCCTACAAGCTTGGAATGGGAGGATGAGTCGAGCAATATGCAGTTGGGTGCAATCTGCAACATCACCATTAGATGCCACTAAATCCCACACAGTGGACCTTTAAAACATTCCTGCATGGTTTCATCATCACTTATATTAGCTATTTCACATTCAGTTGCTGCTCTTTAAATATTCTGCTTTATGCTGTGGCTGTCTAGAGCTGAATCAATACCTCAAATTATTTGATAATTAAAACTCATCCAATCAGTCAATTTTTTGTTCTGTCTTTGGTTTGTGGACCATACATCTGAAAAGGTTTCAAAATGTTTTGAGCTTTTATTCTTATTATCCTATTATTTTTATTTATATGTCTTTACTTTTTCATATTTCATAGTTGAGTTGATTAATCAAAAAACGCTGCAGTTATTTTTTACTTGTAAAATACTGTATCTCACAGTACAGTAGAAAAAAAGAAACACAATGACAAGAAAACAAATTAAGATATTTTGTTTGTTTTGAACAATTCCTTGAAGGCACAACTATACAGACCTACTGGGAATTCTACAGCATTTGTTTCTGTATAATTATGCTAAAACCCTTCGGGTCTGCGCTTTGAGGATGATGGGAGGAGGTCTCTTCCTAAAATAAACACAATAAATGGAGTACTTCTCTAATGAGGCTTAAATATGACTTCAGTGCTTAAGATGTGTTAATGGAGATTAATCTTTAGTACCATCACAACCTCAAATCCTCTGTGTCTTTCATCATTTTGGAGAGATTAACAGCAATCCACCAGGGAAGTTGATAAGTGGGTTCCTCAAGTTCACATGGGGATTGAGGGCCTGCTGAGAGACTGGGGAAGTACCTGCATTGAACCATGGCAACCTCTTACATTAGTATGGTAACCAGCTTCTAGCCAAGGCTTTCAAAGTCTGTCAAACAAATGGCCCATGGCAAAGACTCTGACATCCTGCAGAATGAGTTTCTCTGAATTCAGTTGAGGGTCAGTGGGGAAGTACTGTTGGATTTACACATCTGTAATTTGAAGTATTGCAGTTGATGTTATGAAACACGATATTTTGAGGGCAAAATACATATAAAAGAGCCTTTATTGGTGACATAATTTAAGCGGACAAGCACACAGAAGTATGTCAGTAACTGCATAAGGAACCTAAATGAGTCAGACAGTATTTTAATATGAAAGCAAAAACAATTTGCTTCTCGTTTTTGTTGATGCATCTGGACTTTGAGGAATACTTGCAACACAAAGGCGAAAAACAAGAGCACGATTACTCAGAAGATAAATGAAAATAAAGGCATGCAGTAAAACCACACTGAGCTTAAAGTGTGCACAGTGTTAGCTTGTCCAGCTTTACAGGTTTCTGTAAGAAAGGGAAATATTATGTCAATACCTTCAAACAATCTTCTCCCTGTGCTTTTCCTCGGGACAAAACAGTCACATTTGCAGAAGCACATCTGTTCAGCATACAGGCAGTGGCAGTCATTATTGATGACATTTAATGACACAAAGGCCAATATTTGAAATGGGCAAATGAGACAAAACATCAAATCAATGTTTTTCATTGACTTGATAGAACAAAAGCAATCACTTGCTTTCATCCCTCTGATGAAAAGTAGCACATAAACACAGCCTGCATATTACGCACTGAATGAATCCTTTTTCTGTGGGCAAGCAACGTGTCAGGACCTTGTCACAGGCGTCATGATGGAGGGGAGGTGATTGCCGTTCCCATCTGGCCGCATAATGAGCTCAGAGCGAGACACAAGGCCACTATAGAAGCGAACACTATGCTGATATTTCTTTGTGTGTTTCATTTTATCATCTTTTTTCTTACTCACTGTCACAGTGCACTGTGATTTGTCCTTTTACAAAATTTCTCTAATTGTATGGCTTGGTTTCCTGGACCCACTTTGTTGAGCGGAGACTGTGGAGTTGAATTGCTGAAGAGCACCAGTTCATTGAAATTCATATCCAATAAGCATGCAAAAGGGCTCTGATCTCTTGAGAGGACCTATAACTATTAAATAAAATGTTACAGTTGGATCTGAATCGCTGTTGAAAGGAAACCTTTTTGAGATGTCAAGATAGTAACGAAAGAGTAAGAGTTTCAACACAAAACAGTAACTTTTTTTAGGCAGCTCCTATGATGTGCTTTTTAAGTATATAACCTAAATAACTGGCTATAAACACTTATTTCCATACAGTGATTAATTTAAAAAAACCTACTAAAAAAGTTACATTTTCTAAGTTACACAAAGTTAAGCAGCAGTGGCAATAGTCAGCAGCAGTTTTTTTTTGTGACAGATTTTTTGATGTGACATGGGAATAATCTTACTATAGCAGTAAATAGGTCAACTTAGAAAAAATAATACTTGCCATGTCCTTATTAGCACTGTGCTTGAGTGCTCCTGGTAATCTACAAGGCCTGTCATGAACACACAATCTTCTGCAAAAGCATGAGGAATTTTAGTTGACATTAGAAATGTCTATGTCTGTGCTACTATTATATATGTGTTTATATATATATATATAATGTGATGACAGCTGAGGGTTTTTGCTCATGTTGCCAAATTCTTAACTTGCTCTAGACTGGATATTATTGTTAGTTTAGAGATAGACTTTAATATCACATTATTTTGTCTGACAGTGTTCATTTATTTTATGTCTCTTTATTTTTGTGCAGATGACACATGAAAAACAGAAATGTGTTGTGCTGCGAAAAAGCTTGCAGCAAAAATAAACAATGAGACATATAGTATGAATTTACCATAGATAAAATAAGGCTATAACCTAATGTTATTTTCTTGGACCTTGAAATGGAAGGGTTTGAAAAAAGGATACTGGGCTACTTTTGATATTAGACTGTGAAATAGTCTGTTTCCCCCGCTTTATTGTAATAACACTGCACAGCCTTGATATTGCCACATTTTTGGTTAATATGGTCTCCTGTTTAGAAGCCCCTACAGTAAATAAATACAAATAAATCAAAAAAGTTCACAAATCATAGTATATCAAATTGAAACACAGATCTCTGGCAGACGCTGTCTAGCTCTCCCAATTAATTTAGGCTACCACGTGCCATTAACTTACAAAATAAGACAATATGTCATACATTAACATTGCTAAATGATGACAACACAAGCTTATAAACTCTAAATATTATTGTAGCGTACTACCATCGGATGATAAATCCCTGGTGGATCCCTACATGCCACCGGAAAACGGAAGGCGCCGTTGCTTAGCAACCAAGGGGCTAAACAAGCGCGAGCAGCATCTGGAGAGTTCGTAAACGTGACGTTTTAGCAGCTCGGACTACTAGCATTTCATGTCGCTTTTTAAACTTTAAATTTAAGCAAAATAAATTTTTTCCTAACTTTTGCTCGTAGTATCGATTGGCAGACCTCAAAAATATATCATCTTGTAGCTTACAAATCAAATGGCTGGCAAGAAGAAAGAAGCAAGTCTGCAGGTGGACAAACAGCAGTGTTAAGGAGTCTTTCTCTTCCTGTTTGTTAAATTTGAGTTAAGTTACGTTTATAAAGCCTTCATATGGGGTCCTTATTCGTTCTTTTTATGCTTTTGCAGGCGTCTGTCACAAACCAAGAGCAATGGGAGGAGATGCTTGCAAGCAAAGGTTTGACAGGTAAGAAAGACATGCTATGTCTTTTGTAATGCATATAATATATTAGTATTAATCCAGTATCTCTTCAGTACTGTTGTAGAGTTGCACCTCAAGGTCTGCAACAGTCTGTGTTTAAGTTCTGTTGTTGTAATTTATTATATGCTGCTGCCCCCCTGTGTTTATTTGTGTAACTGCAGATTGAATACTTGGACAAATCTACCACAATTTCTCCTCTCTCTCTTTCTCTCTCTGTCTGTTCCCTCACACACACGCGCACACACTTACAAACACATTGTCTTTCCTCTTTCTAGTAGTAGATGTGTACCAGCAGTGGTGTGGTCCCTGTCGAGCTGTGGTCAGTCTCCTACGAAAAATAAAGAACGAACTGGGTGATGACCTATTACATTTTGCCACAGTAAGCCCCGAGTGAATTTATAAATTGAGGAATATCAGCTGAGCCAAAATTTTGTGATGGAGCAGCCTTAAAACTAGTGTGTGTGTGTCTGGGTGTGTGTGTGTGTGTGTGTGTGTGTGTGGGTGCATGCATGTATGGTGCAGGCAGAGGCGGATAGCATTAATGCTTTGGAGAAGTATCGAGGGAAGTGTGAACCCACCTTCCTTTTCTATGGGGTGAGTGTGTATAAATAAAAATTTGACTCCTAAGAAAAGATGTCCTCATTTTGATTTATTTTCCTGATTCAGGTTTTTTGTGCATTTTGAGAAATGTTCAAACAAAGTGGTGTTATCTGTTTTTGCTGTTTAACTCCTCGTATAGTGAGCCTGTTCATGATTCAGCATGTATTTTTATCCTTTTGTGTACAACTTCTGTCAAAATATTTTCATTCTCTGGTTGTTACTTTATTTTTTGTTTCTTTTTTAAACTTGAAGTTATAATGCTCAGAGTTGTTTCACAATGTAGGCCAGTAAATACAGCCTAATGTGTTGCTTTTACTGAGTAGGTTGTATTTGCATCTCCTGTCTCTTGCTTATGGTGACTCTTCTGTATTCAGTGCATCTCTGTATGTCAGTGCTTGTGAAATTAAATTAAATTTAATTTAAAAATGGTTAAAAAATTAAAAGATCTTTGTGTTGAATTAACAGGGTGGAGAGCTGGTAGCTGTGCTGCGAGGGGCCAATGCTCCTCTCCTCCAGAGGATGATTGTAGAGGAACTGGCCAAGGAAAAACTGGTCCTGGAGCAAGGTGGTGAACGCAAAGTGGTGAGATCCATGCACATTTTTACACAGTACAGTACAGTTTATTTACCTATATGTTAGATTTGTAAATAGAATGCTTTGTATGTATGTAAGAGCTGAAACATTGGACATTTCACATGAAGTTTGACTTACTCAGATCAGAAAAGTTTGTCAAATTTGCTGTATTTCAAGCAGAGGTTGTTGTCTATACACTGTCACAGTCTGAGGAAGTTAAATTTAATAGGTAACTTGAGTTGTTCAAATAAACTGCACAGATATTTACATTTAGAGGGAAACATATGTCTGCGTAAATTGCTTATTTGCCAATGAGTTAATTTGTTTTCTTTAAATGTCTGCTATCTGTAAAGGAGCACAATATTTAATTAATTGTGCTAAAAGGCAAAATATTCTCTATTTCTACCATATCAATCACAAATATTTTTGCTGCTTTTCTTTGACCTATGAAATAATGAATTATATATAATTGGATTTTGGACAGTTGGATAAAGCAGGCAATGACCTCTGGTGTTTGGGATGGCACATTTTCATGGTTTTGATGAAAATTTTTAACTAAAGATATTCTTATGTATTGAGCAAATGTTTATTGACCCAAGTTTAGAGATTCTGTTTTATTTGGTTTTATCGTGTCAGGTTGTAGACGATGATCTAGTGGATGAAGAAAAGAAAGAAGAGGAAGAAAGTCCTCAGCAGGCAGAAAATGAAGAAAGCATAATTGGTATCATGGAAACAATAATCATAATGATAATTTTTTTATTGTTTATTGTTTTTATTGGCACTGTTGCTGGTAACATTGTTACAGTGATTATCATTGTTGTTTTCTAGTGTCATCATGATTTATCATACCACTTTATCTTCATTACTGATCATTACTCAAGCTTTTGTTTTTCTCCTGTAGTTCCTGCTAGTAAATCCTACACAGTTGCCATCATAAAGCCAGATGCTGTTGCTCACGGCAAGGCAAATGAGATCATTATGAAGGTACACAGAGTGAACACTGCTTACCTTCTGAGAGGACAAGATTGTCTCAAGCTTTCCCACTGATATTAGCTCATTATGCTAAAATTACTCCCCTGGCTAGATTCAGGACGCTGGGTTTGAGATCTTGGCCCATGAGGAGCGCACTCTGACTGAGGCTGAGGCTCGAGATTTTTACCAACACAAAGCCACAGAGGTATGTTGAGAACAGAACAGAGTAACAGCAAAATTGGACATATTATACAGATTTATACCATGTTCGTGTCCCATTGTAGGGATTAGCATACGAGTTAAACTGCTGAACTGCTGAATTGTGAGGTTACTCTGGCCAATTTAAATTCTGAGTAAACATCCTGATGGGAGAGCAGTCACGACCAGTGCAAAACCGTCTCAGTTAGTCTTCAATATATCACACTTTGATCTGCATTTCTGCACAGGGCTCAAAATAGAACTGTTGTGTAAGCAGCATTTTGTGCTTATTGTGCTGTTTGTGATGAGACTAAATGATTACATTCAGAAATATAAAATGTGTGAGAAAAGGTGGCCAGGTAGAAGAATAATTATTATGAAGTACTATACAATGTTATTTTTGTAGTTTTTGAGTCTGCCTTAAAAAAATTAAATGCTAGTTTTATTCTCTGTTCCTCATTTTGTAAATATAAGGCCTGATTTAAGGAGAAGGTTCACTGAGTTATCTAGACAAAGTTGCTGTGTATATCCCACATCATTCATTTTATGTGTATGCTCCGGTGTGTATTTGGTTTATAGGCTTGCTTTGAGGATTTGGTGCAGTTCATGTCCAGTGGTCCCTCCCATATTCTGGTACTCTCTCAGGTTGAGGGCTCAGCCAACGTTGTACCAGCATGGCGTGAGTTCATTGGCCCAGCCGATATAGAGGAAGCCAGAAGAGATAAGCCAGAAAGGTTAGATACCAATGCTGCATTCATGTTAGAGATGAAAAAAAAATCAACAATGGCATTAAAACTGTAGGATGTGTAATTATAATCACGGTAATCATTCCTGTGATTCTGTACAGAAAAATGTTTGTTTATAGCACAGGGACTCATACACGCACTGTTGATTGCAGCAGTGTGAAACAATTCCAGGCTAAAGTCTGGGGAAGCGAATGAACAGCAGATTCTCGCCTGCTCCGTCAGACACACCCAAACATTATGCTTCTCTCTGGTTGAGCACCAGCCGAGCAACCATCTGTTCTCCACTCCTTTCTCCCCCCTGGCTTCCTGCAGCTTGCGGGCACAATACGGCACGCAGACACTGTTCAACGCAGTGCACGGTAGTGAGGACATCGACCAGGCCAGCAGGGAGCTCGCCTTCTTCTTCCCCAACTTTAGGACAGCCTCGGTAACGGAGCAGGATGGGGAGGAAGAGCGTGTGGAGAGGACACTGGCTCTTATCCGGCCTGACGTTGCCAGAGAGAACAGAGGTGGGGCCCATGCCAAATACACAAGCATAAGTACATGTGTGCGTGAGCAGAGATTCACATAGAAAGGTGGATCATATTGACATAGTCACTTCTTGTCTCCTTCAACAAAGGGGCACTTCCAATTTTTTGTAACTGATCACTACAAAATATCAATTGGGCTCTCCGTCAAGGCTAGGTAACATTTCAGTATTATGTATTTATTGTTCTATGAGAAAAGATCTCCTCTTGAATTTTGGATATTGATACATTCTGACATTGAATAAGTGTTTTCTTCAAAGTTTTAAAGGCTGTGTTACAGTAAAGTGGTGTATATAATGAACTTACCAGACCATTTTCATATTTTCTTTTACCCAGTTAGTTATTCATTCCACTCAACTAATTATTTTTATTAAAAACTCATCATGGTAACAGTCAGTGAAAGCACCAAGTCATCCCTTAGTATAGTATTAATATATTTTTTTAGGTATTTCGTCAAAAATATCATGCTTTTTGATACTGTCCATATCAACCCAGTCCTACTTCTAAACCAGAATATGTGATATATCTGTATTAAATGCCAACTGTACATTCACTTTGCTGTTGATTTGGTACACATGGCCAAAAGTAATGCAGTCCATTACAATACAATGAACGAACAGCAAAAAAAATCTAACCTTCCTGACAGTGATAATGTTCTGTTTTTTGCTTTTTTTCCCCAAATTGTTTGAGAGAGGTGTTGAATCAACAATGTGATTATTTTGGAGTCCATTGCTTGTGGTGCTGTTGAGCTGTTTGAGTCAAACTGACAGGATTTTTAAAAATATGATTTCAGTGTTCAACTTCAATGAGAGAAGGCTAAATTACAGAAACATCTCTTTGATTCATATCAACAGTTTCGCAGGCTGAATCCTCCAAAATGATTATATAGTTGAACCATGTGCCCACTTCAGGACTGTTGTACTGGGCTGCAGTAGTTAGGTGTAACTTAACTGTCAGTTGAGTATATTTTGTTTATGTTGTTCTACAGAAGAGATTTTGGCTCAAATCAGCAAGTCAGGCTTTTCTGTGGCTCTCCAAAGAGAGGTACTGTTAACAGAGGAGCAGGTCAGACAGTTTTACATTCAGCATGTTGAGGAGGACTACTTCCCTGCACTGCTCCGCAGCATGACCAGGTGACTCAGACATGCTTACAAAAAAGATCTATGAAGTAGTGTGTTACTGCAGACCTGCATTTAACATGTCTACGTTTACAGTGGTCCAGTGCTAGCTTTAGCTCTAGCCAGAAAAGGGGCAGTCCATCACTGGAAGAACATTCTCGGTCCTTCAGATGTTAATAAAGCCAAAGTGGAGAGTCCTGAGTGGTGAGTAATGTGTTTCATTCATTTACACAATTTAACAAGTCCAGAGAAGCCTCTGTGCTATGATTATGAATATTAAAAAAAAACAATGGAGTTTCAGTTGTTTAATCCATTGGACAATTTGCTCTTGTGACTTCTCATTTTAGACTTGTCAGGTTTTGCAGGTTATTGTACACATTCACATGATTAAAGAGGAGAAAGTCATTTTTCAATCAAGCAGGACATAAACTAGATAACAGTTTTGTTTTCCGTAAATCATGCAGTCACAAGATAAGGTTTAGTTTTGTCTATCTCCCCCTTCACTCCACACATTCTGTTTACACCCTTTTCTTGGGGTTTTTAAGGCAGTCTCAAAAATGTGCAACAAACCCTTGCAGAATTAGAAGCAGGGTGAGCCAAGGTAAAGAAGAGCTCAGAAAATTTCACCTCTTCATCCAAAAATACTGTCTTAAAATAATCAAATATAGTCAGTTAGATATGAACGACACCTAACAGTCAAATCATAACTATAATGCTGACTTCTGTATCGGCCATCACATAGTCTAAGGGCCCAGTTTGCTGTGGACAATGAGCCAATCAACCAGCTGCATGGCAGTGCAAATCCTGAAGAAGCAGAACGGGAGATCAACTTCTTCTTCCCTAAACAGCAAACTCTGGCAGTGATCAAACCTGATGCTATGGAGGAACACCAAGGTCCTTTCTGATCATTTAGAACAATACAAAAATTAAATTTACTAGTGTTTGCATAGATGTTTACAGATAATGATGTAACAATCATGATGCGTTTCCTGGTCACTCTAACAGAGGAGATTATGGAGGAGATCCATGGCAATGGTTTCTCTGTAACGCAGCTGAAGGAGACTGTGCTGTCAAGGGAGATGGCTGAGGAGTTCTACAAAGAGCACAGAGAGAAGCCCTTCTTCAGCCAGCTGGTGGACTTTATGTGTCGGTGAGTCTGCCCCTGATGACCACCAAGTGACCACAGATGACCTGTCCTAATTCCTGTCTCCACTGCAAGTTTTAACTGCACTTTTAACATCAATCTTAGCCGTTTAGAATCAAGGCAGCCTCAGGCAAGTGGCTAAGAAGTCCGTCTCAATTTCATTCTTTGTTCCAGCACACATCTACATGTTGGAGTTATCTTCCGCTCTGATTAGTCTCTTCACTTGGTTGTTACACAACTGCTCGGCCACAGTGGGCAGAGAGATGGGTGCAGCTGGGAACTTTAGTCTGAGAAACTCCCTTTCTGTCACTATCACTCAATATCGGGGTCAAGCTTTAATTGCAATCTTGTATTCTACTCATCGAAGAATATTTTGCTTGTTTTTTTTGAGAGCCAACATAACACATCTTCTCTCACAATGGATGAAAAGTAATGATTTAACCAAAGGGTGTTTCTCCTGTAAATTAGCTCTGATGCTTAAACTGGTTGAGGAATCTTGAAACCTTGGTGTTGTCTAGTGAATCATTAGCCTTTCCACCAGTTTTGAGTTCAACCATTGCAATTATAGATTCGTCTTCTACAGAGTGCATTGCACACTGTACAAAGACCTCTAGAATCCAACATGTTCGCTTTGGTTCCCGAGGAAAACTTGCTTTTTTGTTCCAGTTTGGAGCCAGAGTTTTCTTTTGGTCAAATGCTCTGACCGATTTGGTGCCCAAACTGGAGCAGAACAGGTTCCATGTTGGTGGAAAAGGCCCAAGAAAAGATGTCTGGCTGGGTGCAAAGGCTGCTTGTTGTAACAATATAAAACGTTCCATTGTTTCTGCTAGTAATTTAATTGCAGTTGAAATGACAGCTACTTTTCTTTCTTCTATATAAACATCCTGTCGTTTGTTCTAGTGGGCCCTGTTTGATGCTCATCCTGACTAAGGAGAATGCAGTGGAGGATTGGAGGGCCATGATGGGTCCAGCAGACCCTGAACAAGCTAAGGCAACATCCCCAAACTCTCTGCGGGCCCGCTTTGCCTCTGACATTCTTCACAACTCGGTTCATGGCTCGTCCAATGAGCAACAAGCAGAGGAGAAGATTCGTTTTATTTTTGGTGACATCTGTTTAGACACAGAGCTCAACAGTGAGGGAGAGACTGACACAACCACTTTAGGTATTCATAAGATATGTGTGACAGTCATTTCCATCTGGTTTTATATAAGCAACTTAATTCTGATGCTTTTTGTGTTTGTTTATTTTGATTTTGATATTCTTACTAGAACTGTCTTCAGATTTTTTGTTTGTGGTTGATATAAAAAACAGAGTGAACTTTAACCTACAGTCAAGACCACTTTCTTCCAGAAAAAGTGCAAGACAGTTCTGCAGATAAAAACGGACTGTCAGGATTTCCAAATGAAGAAGTTTCCAATAACCATCACCAACAACACAAAGGTATGTAATTGGTGGAAAAGGCTTTCATTGATGTTAGCTGCCCCAGTTTAAGGGCTCAAACCTTCTAGGTCTCCAAATCTTTCTAGACTGAAAACATGCCAACAAAGGCTTGTCCCTGTCCAATGGTTTTATAAGCATACAGCAAGTGTGTATGCTTTTGCATCTCCTTGTGTCCCACAATCTCTTGTGCTTACATCAGTTTGAGCAAAGGCAATTCTCCCATGCAAGTTGTGAACAATGAACCAACAAACACCCCACTGTTATATATGTTGTTAATTAGAGGACATTACTGTTAACCTTGTCCACTGATTTCCATCTTTCTATCAGTGTGCTGTGTAATTTTTTCCTGCTGTTTAAGGAAAACCTCCTTGTGACAGCCATTACTTAAAAGTTTAGTTACTTTTGGTCTTTAAGAAGACTGATATTTTTCTGTTGAGGATATGCAAGTTTGGCTAGACTTAGTGAATATTTCCCAGGATCTGTTTCCGGAATTGGGACATGGCAATAATTGCACTAATCCTGGGAAATGAGAGTAGCTAGCAAGTAGATGCATCTCTTTTTGCTGACAGATATGGTAAAGTACATAAGCTTTGGAGAGGTATCTCTCTTATCTGGAAACAAGACGTGATGTTTATAATGACAACAACAGTTGCTTCAATAGAGATGTATACAGCTCTCCATATCCTTTTGTCTCAGAGGAGAAGAGGGAGGAATTTTGACTATTTGCATTGTGACTGTAAAGGAAGGTAAATCCAGTAAAATAGATCCTGTGGGTGGTGTATTTGAATGATGCAACAAAACGAATACTCTTTTAGTGGTTGCAGAAACTTATTGCTTATAAAATTCATTCATCTGTGGTTTTTAGAAGAATCATTTTGTCTCTCTTACTTTACAGGTGATGCACAAAATTCGAATCATGGCAGTCCTCAGACAGGCGGAAGTGACAATCCAGAGCACTCAAACTGAATCAGTCACCACACCTAGTAGTTTGTCTTGTATAGTAAGCTTTTTCTACACAAACTGGGGGGAAAAACTGCATCTGTAGCTTCATTGAATCATGTAATAAACATGAAGACATATATTAGACCTGCATACGCTCTATACACATGCAGGTGGTGGGCTGATAACAAAGTGATCATGCAGCCAAGATGCACTACAGACGGTTGGAGCTGCCCCTAACGCAATCGTAGTTGTAGCAAAAACAATTTCAAAACTAAGGCAGAACCAGTCATAAAACCATTTAACCAGATATGTTACAATTTCAAAATAATTCTAAAACAACCTTGAATCATATATTTATTTATTTATTTTCTCTTACTAGCAAGTATAAAAATAGGTATATTAGAGTAGTATTTCACATCTATTACAATAACTGAGGCAGACAGTTAGTAGTGACTTCACATCAGTCATGATAGGCTGAAAAATAAAAGCTGGGGATTTTTCCAATGAGCAAAAGGAAGTGACACTAAAATAATTTGTCAACAAAGAAAGGTTTCCAATCATCTGCTGAAATAGTCTTTAATGCTCCTTTTGCTGGGGCTTTGTCTGACTATGGTGTGGTTTCGACCAGTGGTGTTTTCCTGCGGGCTGTCTTCCCAGTCCTTTGCAGCTTCCAATAAAATGGCTTCATCTATGTCGTCCTCCTCAGTGAAAGATCTTTGGAACATCTCCATGATGCTCTTCTGGTTTGGGTCCTAAACAGACCCAAATAATCACTTAATGCTATTTAAAAACTGGGAACAGGCCTACACATAATATGTTTTGTACAGATGCAGATTCTACCTTAGAATGGAAGCTGGCGTTGACGGCGTTCTCTGAGAGGTTTGACTCAGACAGTCCCACTTGCTCCAATATGTTCATTTTTTCCTGTATCATTGGCCTGGATCAAGCAGATACAGTTCAAGTCAACCCACAAAATATATATCGCACATCCCACATTAATCTGATCACCTACTGTGTTAGTTTTGGCTCAGTGGCAGACAGGAGATAAGACTGATGACTACAGGATGGAAAAGACTTTAAAACACAATTTGACTATCAGTAGGTGTATTTCCGTTACCCTTAGAAATATGCAAAATCGAAATATTAAAATAAAAAACTGGTAATGGAAACATGTCAATTTCAAATAACTTCTCAAATATGCACGGGCAAATGCTCTGCAGGCACGCATGGGCAATTGCGCCACAGGCCAGTACAGGCGAAACAGCTGTGGGCCCCCATGGGCTAGAGGATGCAACAGTGATCCGTTTAAATAAGGAAAACAATATTAATGATAGAAATAAGATTAATTTTGTTTTATTTAATGGTTTCAAAATTCCGAATGATGCGCAATGTTCAATGTGCAACATGTCATTTCCCCAGGTGTTGGTTTCCACTCAAGTCCTCTGACTTGTCAATGCAAGAAAAGTGTTTCCATTCCACTTCTGCAAAATATTGCAACATAAACCCTCTGAAAACTGATTGACACATACCATAAGTGGTCATCAGCAGATCCCTTGGCAACCAGATAGTGAATGTTCACATTGCTGGTTTGTCCAATACGGTGTACCCTATCCTCTGCCTGAATGAGAACCTGCAAAAAAAGAAGCATAGCAAAAAGAGAGAATTTGAGTGTTCTCAAAGGTCAATGACTGCTACAGAAAAATATGGATAAAACTTAAAGTCTTTATTGAGCTTTTATAATTCAGCAGCCCACAGTTGAAATGAAAGCACTCCTATGATTCCTCAAGGAACTGGAGCTTTAGTTACTGGCACAAAAGTCATGTTTAGAACAGGAATCGGTTCAAAATGATAGTTTTTTGCTTGCACTGTGATGCCTGTCACATCTCTGTTAATAACTGTTAAATTAACACAGTTTAAAATGGCTATCAAATAAAACATTAAACTGTGTTCAATTTATTTTTTCCAGCAAGGACAGAACAAGCCTTCCTTGCTCTCTCTCTTCCTGCCTTTTAGCAGGGATAAAGATTTTCTACATTTCACCATCAGATGTAACATGTGTCAAATGCTTTAAGTGTACAGTCTTGATTGAGGCCACTGGAGGACAGATACAAAAAATACACCTAATCTTTGGGTTGTGAAGATGTAATACTGAACAGATCAAGACATCATTGCCAATTTATCAAAAATTGGATGAACCAAAGTAAAACTGCATTGTAATGTAAGTCTCTTCAATTTTATTGAAGCTTTTTTTAAGGGCTTTTCCATTTGCACATTTAGTTGTACCGAGTCAACCTCAATTTGTATTGATTTGCATTGCCATTGTAACTTTAAATTAGCCGAGTTAAACTGAGTCAAGCCTGAGATGGACCATCTCTGGAGTTGGGAGTTGACCCATCACCCTGCCATCAGAAGGGCTTTGTGATCACCAGGGATGATTCAGCAAAATGTTTTAATGACCTCCACATCTGTTTTCAGACCCAGTAGGAAGTTGCGTTACCATTTTTCAAGCAATAAGAGCTAAATACCAAGCAAACTTTTAACAACAGTCTCAAAATCTATTAGTAGCTGGCTATATATGGCGCCTGCACGGTGCTTCAGTATTAAGGATTGCATCGCTTTTCAGTGTCATCAACTGAGGACGAGGGCATCTTAAGTTGACACCTTTAACTCGGTTGGCTCTGTTGTGATGGAGATTGAAAGTTCATGCTGTGCTGGGCTGACGCTTCCAATCCGACCGAGTCAAGTCAGGCCAGCACGTGTATGAACAAGAGCTATTTGGTCTACTCAGACATCAGAGAAAAATAGCTGTCTATGTCTGCAATCTTCTCTGTGTACTGGGGCAGTGATGTTTGATATTAGCTCAAAATGGATTTACCAGAGCTTTTTTTGACGGAAACAGCTGCCTACTGAGTTTGACTAAGGACTGTCTGACTCCATCATGTACTGAATGAACACCAAAAGTGAACTAAAAAGCATGTGTTTTGGGTGATGGAACAAGGTGTTTTTCCCCAAAAAAGGAGTTAGATTGCACTCACAGTATTTTGTAGTGACAACTTTCCATGGCTTACCCCAGGGTTCCAGAAAAGCTCTGCGAAGATCACCAGGTCTGCAGAGTGCAGGGTGAGACCCATATTAGCTGCAGTGATGGACAGCACAGCGACACAGCTCTTGGTCATGAACTGGAACCTCTCACACAGCTGCTGTCGCTCAGCAGACGGAGTGGTCCCATCAATACGGATGTAGTTGACATTCTGTAGAAAAAAATTAAAGAAAAGTCTGTGTGCTGTGCCACACGCTAGGTTAGGGTAACAGGTTACCACATTTAGCAAAATAACTAAACAACCATTTCTTGTAAAACCTGCAGTTATAATAAGGCACATAGTAGCAGTACTGAGCTCAAATGTACTCAGCGCTGCCCACACTAGTTCCCTGCAGACACTGATGAGTCTTGACCCACGAGTTGACTTTAACTGCCATGAAAGAGCCGGTCTGGTTGAAAAGTCAAAAAGTTCTCTTTTTGAAGTCAAAATAAATTACTCTGCATACATGGCTTGTGTGCAGTGTGGTATCTATACATTTTACTGACCTTTTTTCCCAGTTCGGCCGTGATATGATCCAGGACTAACTTATGATGGGCAAACACTAGAAACTTCTCCCTCCCACCCTCCAGCATGTCTGTGATGTACTCCCTGGCAGTGACAGAAACAAAGTAATCTTAAATCCAGCGCAATCACAATAAATCAAAAAAGATTATGATTTCATTTTTCAAAATTTTAATCTCAGTATCTGTAAAATTTAAGCTGATTCCACTAACTGAACCTGAGACATTAGGAGGTCTGTACTTACATAATGGCTTGCAGCTTGGCTTCAGCTGTGTGGTTGTAAAAGATGAGCAGGGCTTCCTTCTCTTCCTTTTTCTGAAAAAGAGATACAGAGCAGCACAAGATAAGAGCTGACACTAGTCTCTGTTTGATGCTTTGATAAGACTTCTATTACTCTGAAGAGCAGTGTCATTATGAACAATAAAGCTCAGCAACTCACTTCTCTCTGAGTGCATAAGAACTCTTACATGAAAGTTTGATAAAGTATTCAGAGTCAGTTTAGAATTATGTGTTTGTGTGGATGTGAGGCCAATTACTTGACTGCTTGACCTACTACTACCTACAGGTACTAGATTTTTCCAGATTTTATGGATTTATCTGATTTATTTGTCATTATCAGTCCGTTTCTTTGAGATGTTTATTCAAAAAGTGTGAGTATTCAATGATTTGATGGTCCCCTATGCTATTTTCGGCAAACTTTGGCATTTAAAAATTATCTAGTGAAGATGGATTATAACGAATCTTTTATGGCATTTCTCAGTTCAGCAGGATCAACATACTGTTTTCATTAATTATTGCAACAAAGTTTTAGAGGGACATTTCTGAAAAACTGATGCAATTTAAATGACAGGCAACACACTGATTACTAGATGCTGACTGAGCTGCATGTGCTCTGTGGTGGCTCTGATCGGTTAACATGGGCGCCAGAATGAAAAGCAAGACGTGCTGATCACGCAGGGAGTGTGTCCCAGATGTTGGGACTTGGCTCATCCAGAAAAGCAGTGGGTGGCCCCAACTATCCAGCTGAAAAAACATTATTACTTTGCAGAGGAACAGGGCTAAACATGATGACGTTATTAAAAAATAGATCCAGTCCAACCTCAAAAGGCAAAAACATAAATGTTTAATACATGATGGAACTAACATGTATGATGAATAAATCTAAGGAAAGTTACTCAGGCCTGTGTGGAACAATAAGGAGCCATTCTAATCTGGGGAACCAGCCTCTGATTAGTCATGTAAGTTAAATGTTCTCTACATTAGAGCTTTTTTAATGAAGACGAAAAAAACAACACTTTCAACAAGTGTAAAAACTCTGTTTTTGTAATTTTTTTAAAAAAATCTTGCATCTAAAATTTTTCTGATACAATACAAAGTGTGCATTAAAGCAACTTGATGGAAACACAGCAGGTGGGAAACATCTGTGACTCACATTGTGGTTCCCCTTGGCCAGCTGCTTGGCAGCAGCTGAAAGAGCAGCTTTGGTGCGGGTGCTGATGCCATCTATGGTCACTGTGACAACCTTGCGTTGTTTAGATGGAAGCTGCGAGAGGACATCAGACTTGAGGCGACGCAACATTAGAGACTCCTCCAGCAACAGCTTTAACTCCCCAAGGTTAGATGAGCCTGAGTAGTCCCATCCCCAGGCCATCTAGAGAAGTGTATAAAAAAAAGGAAGTAAAGAAAAGAAAAGAGGATGGTGGGAAGGAGGAATGGAGAGACAAAAGTCATGAGGCAAATTCACAGGAAAAACCTCAAAAGCAGGTAAGCTAGGAGTGTCCAAAGTCAAAGTTCTTTTTAGTTATAAGAGATTAGTTCTTATGCAAGTCAAGTCAGAGACTAAAAAGACGACCAAAAAGGAGTAAAACTGTCTGTCACACAACACTTACAGCTCCAGCTGGTCTAAGTTGCTATCAGGATGCAAAAGCCGCGTTATGCAAATTCCATGGAGATAAAGCCAAATTTTACTGAGCAAAATCTCCACAATCTTCCAAATGACTCACCATGACCAAATTAAGGATGTAATGGCCTTTAAACCATGGAGTGTGTTCCCTACTTGAACTCACTAAATTAATCATAAAATTTAAATGGAGACAGTGAAGGAACAAAAGGAGAAGAAATAAATGGAGACAAAAAAATCACGCCCCAAAAGTGACACACAAAATCAGCCAGTGTACACTCTTTTCATGTACGCTGGCTTTAAAGTGCATAAAATTCACCTTTAAAAATCTGTTGTTATGAGCAGGTCTTTTTATTTTCTCACTTTTGTGAACATGCTGGAAAATCCTCTCAAAGAACTGCAGACTTAACAATGGAAGTGAGGCAGATCAAAAACTATCTGCTAATCCCACACCTAAAGTCCTCTATGTTCATTCAGGTGTCCTGGCAAAACAGCCAATTACAGCTCAGCAGTGGTAAGCATCACACTTGAACAGACAAGGCTTCTAAGACTTAAGCTACCTGTTTGGCATCGCAATAGCGGGTCCCAAAGTCATGGAAGCGAGGGAAGAGTGTGGGTCTAACAGCCAGAATCTGGGTGTAGAGCTCAGAGGGTCTGGACATGGCAGGGGTCCCAGACAGAAGAATCACCCTCTTTGCTGCCTGAGGATGGAAAACAACTCTAATCAGAGTGCTGCTATGGGAGTCCAGGTGAAAGAGCAAGAAATGAAACCCAAGCATGAGCCAAATAGTGGAACAATTTCAGCTTCCAACCTGTATTCATGTGCTGCACTGTATATAAAACGGTGATGTCTGTCTAAGCAGTGACTGAAATCCTGTCAGAAACCTTTGACAGGTGTACACATTTAAAAGATCTGGTGGGTAAGAAGTGGCTATTTGACATTTTGGGAGACTTGTACAGTGCAACAATGGTCTTAAAAATTTCACAGATTGAAATTTTAGGCCCTTTAGAGGAGGCATCCCTCTGCCAAAGCCGATCTATTCTTCAACTTGCTATTCCCACCACTACAATCCTAGCATTGAGCATGCTGGCTTACTGGCAGGGCTCATTGGAACAATTCATGGAAGTGAGCCATTACCACTGAAATTCATCAAATGCTGTGCTTTTTCTGTTATGACAAGTCAGAAAGTCTGCTGTGAAAAGATCTATTCCACAAGACTAAGTCTTTGTTAGTTTAGGCAAAAAACAACTGTAGAAGAAATCCCAGATCTGGTTTACAGTGAAATTCTAATGAATTTCTCAACTGGGTTGAGGTCTATCTGAGAGCCAGATTAAATCTAAAACTTGGTTTGTTCCAGGAGCACAAATTACTTACATGGAAAATTTAACCTACAAAACCTGGAACACGCTCAAACCTGATTTGTGACTGTAAAAGAAACCTTTTTCCTTGTCATATCTTTGATGCATGTTACAAAAATTATTGATTGAAAAAAACACTGACTGAGAAAAAAAGAAGAAGCACCTTGAGCAGAGGCAAGGCTGCTTTACAGCGAGCAGTCTTCATATTCTTCAGAAAGTGAGACTCATCCTGCAAAGAATGACAAAATGGTATACATAGCTTGTGACATACAGTAATTTCTTTTGAAGCAAAGGGTATATTGTGAACTGGAAGCAGCCATTTCTAAACACTGTAGAGTTCAACCAGACAGCTCACCATGATGAGAACACTGAAGTGGCTTCCTGACTGCTGCTTGTCCATCCTGCTCAGGAGGTCGTAGCTGATGATGTTGACCAAACCAGATCGCAGGTTATCTTTGGCTTTCACTGCCACATTGATGCTGTCAGGACTAAGGGAAGGCAGCCAGCGTCTGAAGGCCTGAAGGCATAAATGCACATTCAGACCAAAGATGCAGATTGTGAGAGAATTTCCTCAGAATTACAGTATTGTTGCCAGGCTTTGCTTTCCCCATACCACTGGAGAAAAGACAAAGCTTTGAAATTCGAACATCACTGAAACGTTAAAATTTGAATTTTGTGATGATTTGAGTGTCAGTAATCATTTCCGAGCACAATTCAGTGTTTCCCATTCAGAAACAACAACTCATGTTCCTTAGAAAATTGGGCAGTGTGGCCCTAATGTTTCTGACACTTCACTTACGGTTCTTGCTTTCCATTCGCCTGTCAACCTGGCTTAAACTCACTAAGTTATAGCATCCATGTTTTGCAGTAGATCCGGCCAAACGCACAGGGCTAACAGGCCAGATAAGAGCCAAGCCAGACAGAGGAAGTGTCCTTTAATGGGGACGACATCCTGTGACTAAACTCTCCTCTGTGATTCCAACTCCTGATTGGGGGACTGCATTTGATCCAAGATATCTATTTAGAGAACAGACTGTCTTGTCCATAGACAGAAGGCTGAGTAAAGCTTTCTGAAAATGGGCTGCTTGTGCAGCCTGGTAGTGCTGCTGTGAGTCAAGCAGAAAATAGAAGCTACAGAACAGGAGACACACTCAGAGTAAGGGGGCACTGACAAACTCTGAAATAATAAAGAATTAAAATCTTACAAGCAAAAAAGAGGGAAAAGGTCCTAACATACTAATGATTGCCAAATGTGGGGAAGTCATAGTGGCCTAGGGGACTCAGGCTTGTATCGTATAACTACAGTGTCTCAGGTTCAAAGTCAGCTAGCCGCATGTCGCCCCTCATTCTTCTCATATTGTTTCATCTACCATTCTACAAATGTAAACGAATGTAATGCAAAAACCCTAACCCATCAAACCCATGGAAAGAGTAAAAAACATAGACTTTAAGTTTAACCATCAGGTGAAGCCCACTTTTACAAATAATAGAGTTCTGCAAAGAAGACAAATAAAAAAAACTAGATTAGCATCTCCATCATACAAAAAAAAATCTTTGCTTTACAATTCAAATTATCATCACCCATGAGACAAAGTAATGGAAGCATGACATTTAAAATTGCTTTTTCCTCCAGTGAAGTTAAAGTATCTAACAGAGTTCAAGCAGTCCCTCAGGAACAGCAGAGGGAGCGCTTTAAGCAGAAACCAGCATAATAAAGTGTTGTGCAGAGCCTTTGACAAAGGAGACTAGAAGGATATTCTTTAGAGGCTGCCAGCTGCCTGCTGCCTTAATGCAAACTGATAATGACACCATTAAATGGAAACAAAGTGATAAACTCTAACACCTACTAAGTAATGAGACATTTTTCTGCTAGGGCCAAATCTTTAATGAGCTAAAGATTTGTGCTGTGCTGGATGTTTTTACCTCAGCCCAGGTGAATCGCACAGAGGAGGGAGCCACCACCAGCAAGGGCCACTCATTTCTGTAGTAGGCAGCTATACAGATGGCCTGCACAGTCTTCCCCAGGCCCATGTCATCAGCAAGGAGGAGGCGGCCTTGTTTAGATACTGCAAAACTACAGGCAAACACTTCAAACTCAATTAAAGAATGGAAGGAGATATTCAAATGAACAGCTACAACATGACAACATGTTAGTGAGTGGAAGTCACACTGATTAAATCCTTTAAAAAGACAAAGGTTAACACTGCAGATGAACCATAAAGAAATATTGGCTTAATATTGTAAGAATCTCTTCATTGCAAATGGCTGAGCGAATTATAGATGAATAGCCGTCTCCTGGTGTTGAGTTATTGGTTACACCATGCAGAGAGAGCACTTATGGCTGTTTGAAGGCACATACTTGACTCCCTCCCTCTGGAAGGGCATGAGGCTGTGGGTGAGCGTGGGGTCGATGTTTGAGAGGTCTGCCTCAGGGACGTCTAAAGACCTGGCTTCAGTCCCATCAAACCTGGCAGAGAAAGCCTGGACTATTGCCCTGGGCAGAGGCTCCACCTCCACTGCTGCTATCCCACTGAGGAGATCCACTGGGTATGGAACACAGCACGGTCAGACAAGATGGCAAATATAACAGAGATGAACCAGCTAAATAAAGCAAATGCTACTCACTGAGTCTTTTGTAATCCTCAAGTGAAAAGCTCCACTTTCTTGTTTTCATGTCTGACAAACACACACACAAAGAAACAAAATTCAATTGTCAGAAGTCATAAAACAAAAATACAACATGATAAAAGACTGTCAAGGAGACAGATAAAGGATAATTAAGTGTATTATTTGACAGTTACCATAGTTCTTTGTTGGCATCTGCTTGAACGCTGCAATGACATCAACATTGTAGCCAATGTCAACCTCAAACTTTGTTGGAGACACCAGGGTGCACTGGCCCTGCATTGTAGCTCCAGGTTTCTGCCAGCCATTACACAGCCTCAGCAG
This sequence comes from Acanthurus lineatus, assembly GCA_029814665.1. Classification (NCBI taxonomy): domain Eukaryota; kingdom Metazoa; phylum Chordata; class Actinopteri; order Acanthuriformes; family Acanthuridae; genus Acanthurus; species Acanthurus lineatus. Next base: position 13,133,136 of record JAPZDV010000005.1, read on the forward strand.
CGCTCCCAGTGCTGCACCATCACGAGCACGACTGGTGGCTGCTGCGACGTCCAATGCATCCATTCCCTCCAGAGGCCTCAAACTCACAGAGGCAACCGTAGCTGTTTCCTCCACTGCAACACAGGGAAAACACAGAGGAGATGCAGCAGCAGCAGTCCAGAGAAGACTTAAACTCTGTCATGCCTTCAGTTCAGACTACTACTGAGAATACTTCCTAAAGTACATACTTAGCTGTTGATAATCCTCCAGACTGAAGTTCCACATCTTTGTGGCAGGGTCTAAGACAGAACAGAATACTTTGTTATCCCAAAACACAGGAAATTGAGATGACCTTAGGAAACCATAAATATGGCAAAGTCATTTTTATTCTTGTTCAGAAAATTGATGCTGGTTAAGATGAAGGACACTGCGTCTACAGCAGAGGAAAATACTAAAGCTTAGGCCAGAGGATAGCAGTTTATATTGTTTTTATTACTGTGAGTTCAGTCATTCATTATTTGTTTGGCCTTGCAGGTTTTGTGCTGATTATGTGCACAGATGCACTGTGGCACTGAAAGATGGGTATTATTTGAAAACTGCAATGCCAGTTGCTACAGAACACAACACACAATGTCTAAAAAAACTATTGAGGTTTGACACACAGATCTATCTGACACGTGCAGAATCTACTTTATTAAGAAGTTGAATTATTAGGTGTTCACATGAAGTATTTTGATCAGCTTGAGAGCGTGACTAGCTGATAGTTTGTGTTGTGTGTCTGTTTTGAGTGTTGGATTTAAATTTGAGTTCAGTTTTAAATGTATGATTCCTCCTAGGGATTCGTACTCTGGTTGTGGTACTTTGAAAACATACTGGCACTGATATGGATAATGTAAGTTACACTTAATCAAAAATGTTTATTTTTTTGTATTTATTTATACTTGCTATTTATTTATTGTTTCCAACGATTTGAAAATGTTTTGTTGCAATCTTCCTTAAGGTGCAGGAGGGTTTCGTGCTGCAAAATGCATCAAGACTCAGCTGTAAAAAAAGTAGAGCTGCACTGGCTGATACCAACCATAGTTCTTCGAGGGGATGGATTTGAATACTGCAATAAGTTGTGCATGGTAGCCCACTTCTACTCTGAAGCGGTCCTGTGTGTGAGGAACACATTTTCCTCTCACAGAGATGGTAGGTTTCTTGGCAGGTACAGCATTCAAAGTTGACGTGTTTGAGGGAAGCTGCGCCACAGAGCTCGGTGCAGGTTTATCGACCTGCTCGTACAATGAGCCAGCTGTGCCACCGCTGCTGGAGGTGAGGTTAGGTTTGGGATGAGCTGGCTTCACACCAAAGCCTTCTCTGCTGGACAGGACGGGATTGCTCACATGTTGACTTTTTGTCTGAAGAAGTGGGTTACTGACTTGTATCTAAAAGGATGGATAATAATGAAACTTAGACAATACTTTAAAATTATGTTTTTCTCCACCCAATACATGACGAAAATTGTGGCATAATTCTTACCTGTACTGAAGAAGCTGAGTTACTCAGAGCACCCTGGTTGATTTGGTTGCCAGTGCCAGATAAGTGCCGGTGCTTTGGGTCTTGATTTTGATCATAGACGCTCTGAGAGTCTGTTTTGAAGGCCGGAACAGATCGTTTTGGTGCAAAAGCTGTGCCAGGTGTCTCTGTGTAGTGAGCGACGGTGGCTGAGCCTGAGTTAGTGCTCTGTTTTAGAGGTTGTACCTGGACTGTGGTACTGCTAAAGTCTAACGTGGTCTGCTTATTGCTGCTGAGAGTCTGTCCAAGCCTTTGGGCTCTTCTCTCCAACGCCTTCCGTCTGTTTTCCTCAATTTTCCGCTGCTGCTCTGCAGTGAGCTGGTTAGACATGATGATGATTTTCGCAGAAACTGACGCTAACCCGGTACTGATTATCAGACTCACTCTAAGCTATCCAGGATATCCAACTTTAGTTATCTAAAAACAAGTGATCCACGTGAACCCATCAGGATAATCGTTACAGTTAGGACGGTTTTCTTTAAAGTTTTGAAAACTTGCGCCGAAGCGTCCCCTGCTAACGGTAGCAGCTTACGTTGCTAGCATGGGCGGCAGAAGTAAAACTCTGCGACAAACTGTATCGGCAGCGTCTCAGTGGTGCTACACAAATGTCTGCATCCATGCGTGAATAAGAAAATGATCGATAATGTGATCTGAAGACGGTTAAAATTGTAAGACTTGTCGGAACAAAACCACGACAAACATTGAAGGCTAACTAGTTTACAGTTTGCTGTACACTCCGCCGCGCAGGAAGTGACGTAGAAAAACAAGCGGGCACGTGGAGGAGGCGGTGATGCCTGGTGATGAAGAGAGATGGCAAAAAGATAAACTTAATATGAATTTAAAAGTAATTTTAGGTGCTTTAATACGTGGGTCTTGGGAAAAACGTATGTGTGAAAATACATTATTGATATGATAGCCAAAAAACAAAAAACTAGCTGTTAGCTGGATGTTACCACGTGTATCAAAGCCACAAATTACTTTTCATTAGGAAATCAAGTAGGCTGCTCTGACTCCACAAGGATAGTTAGGATATTTTTTAAAAAGCTATAGGCACTATTTACAATGAAGATAACCAGTGTTGCATGCATACAGGGCATCTTACCCTGGTTTACTTTCAACTGGCTAAACTTGTAGCCTACATCGATTAAACAAGATACTAACCTTACAGTAGCCTAAATAAATAATCTAAGTTATCATTTTATCAACCAGCTACAACGGTTAAATGCTACTTATAGACTGATGTATTAGTATTGTTAATCTAATGAATTTTTTCTGCATAATGAGTACTTTAATTTTTAAAATGAAAAGGCACATTTGGCTGATTCAACTTTGACTTAAGCAGGTTGAATCAAGGCTTTAATTGTAAAGTATTCTTTCACTTTATAGCTAACTTTACTTAAGTAAAAGATCTAAATACCTCCTTCATTGTTGTTTACCTACATTTGTAGTTTTTGTAATGTTTTCCTGTAAGATAGCCTAAAATGATCAGCTGTCTTGGTTGGTTTACTAAAACTCTGCTTAATGCATTAGTGACAACAATGTAATGAAACTTTATGTCCCTGATGCTCATATGGTGTTGTGAAAGGGTTTATTCTGCAAGATTATCTTCTTTTAGTGCTTTAGGTACATTTTCAAAAATTTTTTTTATTATTATCTCTGTACTTGCAGGGACTCGACACGGAACAGAGTATGTACATGTTTGTGTGAAATTCTACTAAAATAGAGAAATAATTAGCGACAGTTTTAATCAGCCATTAATGATTTTTAAAACTTTATGTAAAATTGCGGAAAAAAAATCTATGGTTAAAGCTGAATATTTTTTTGTTTTTCTTTACTTCATGAGTAGTAAACTGAATATGTGTATTTTTGTATTTTGTGTCTAACAAAAAAGGCAATGAGCCGGGAAATTTTAACGGACGTAATTGACTGTTTTCCTAAATGGACTAAATAGTTAAGTTATTAACCAGACATTTGTTCTGATCGAGATAGGCAGTGCGGATTAATCAGTAATGAAAATAAAGTTAAGTCAATTTAAGTTTAAATGAATTTAAATTTAAGTCTACTATTTTTTACTCAGAATCTTAGTAGCCTACTCCTTTCACCACTGGTTTGATCTATGTTTTGATTTCATGATGACAAAAGTGTGATGAATTAAGGGCTTTAGATGGCCGCTAATTTGAGTCCAGCCTGCAATTTTTCCTTTTACTCCCATGAGACAGTTAAAGGTTTTAGCCACTTTCGTCTAATATTTGTGTTGAGCAAAATGGCTCTTTTTGGCTGAGCTTCTGTGAATAATGCCTTGTGTTGCCAGATAATTGCATTGGTTAATTATTGATAATCAACGGGTAAAACTTAATTTTTCTGTTCTCTGTTTGAATGATTAAAAGGAAACATTCATCTCCTTTGAAAAAAGGGAGGAAAAACACTGATGTCACCTTTAACTTAATGTCTTCCTCTACGTTGATGGATGGCTTGTCTAAAACATGCAATTAACCGTTTTTCTTTGCATTTGTCTCAGTCCACGGTTGTAGTAATGAGCTGGCTGCTTGCATCACCGTGCGGTGGTGACGTGTGGCGTCTGGGAGCTGTCCCAGGAATCATGGTGCTGAAGCTGCAGCACCAATTCAGCAGCCAATGATCACAGGAGAATCCGGGGATACGGATGCTTTCAGCCAGAGCAGGACAGTCCGACAATTGCGTTGGATTTTAACGGGGGAATTTCAACCCGTCGGCTTGTTCCTCGGACATGAAAATTCGATTATCGGGGATGTAAGCCTTACAGGGACTTGTCAGCGACCTGCAGTCTGCCTTGAGATCCGTGAAAAATCCCGAAACTGTGAGTCGTATAGAAATCGGGGTAGCTCGCCAGGTAAGACAGATTTCGCTTCCCTAATATGGCACGACATCGATTGACTTGATTTGCTCTGAGAGGCTTACAAGACGTCGACAGTAATCTGTGCTTAGCTGATTTAAAATGTGTCTTTTTGCTGTTGTTGGAATATTTGAATTTTAAGACTGAGTGCTGACATTTTGTTTTGTAGTCTACCTCAGTCCATTGTAGCAAAGGCAGATTAGATTCTTGGTCTCTGCACTCGTCGTGAATCTGGAGGGAGAAGCCTGTCGAGATAGTTTATGTTGCACAGAGCATGCAGTCTATTAAGGCCATGAAATGACAGTGGACACTGAGTGAACGGGCCATAGCCTTATTACTTGAATGCATATTCCTATCAATCTAACATTTGACTTTCCTCTTCTAGCTGTACCATTTATTGAACTTAATGGCTTCAGACACTTGTTTGCATCCATGGGATTTATTTGCCTTTTGGATTTACACTCTCGTGGGAAGACAATAGAAGACTTTCAATTAGAATTTAGGAATATCAACATAGAAAACTAAAAGACTGCTTTTGAACCGCCTTTACCCCCTCTATCCCATCTCACGACATATGAAGAAGTGTTTGCTCATGGGGACACGTACAGTACATGCTGTTTTCTTCCAGCACCTTTGCATGGTGCTGTGAGTTCCTGGCCGGAGACAGTCTGATGCTGCGCAGCCAGGGAATGCTGAAGAGCCGCTGTTGCGTCCTGCTCGGTGACCTGAGGGTGCTCCTGCTCGGGCCACCGGCACCGCCAACACCGCTGCCTCCGCTGACCCCCATGAGCGGCCAAACTACGGAAAGCCATGAGACAGGCGTCAATGTCCCCGACAACAACAACACGTTAACGCGGAGCCACCAGTACGCAGAAGACCGGGTTGCCCCGTCCGTAGCAGGAGCCACCGGGCCACCGGGTGGAGAGCGAGCGGGCTGGGTTGATGCTGCAGAGCTGTCGGCGGCACTGCGCGGCTGCAGCAGCTCCTCCGATGACTGCTCAAAGGGCAAACTGGAGGAGAGGTTCTCCCTCACCAGCTACACGGAAAGTGGCTTCAGGACGCCTGTGTGCAGGATCTGCTTCCAGGGACCAGAACACGTAAGTCCAGGGGAAAAGGTTCCCATAAATGTTCAAATAAGATATGTCGGTTTTGAAGGAAGTTTCTGTCTAATTCATTAATTAATAACGTTCACTCAATTGCTAACTGGGCATTAAAAATACTGTGAAATCTGTTGGTGTTAGTTGGAATGACATCTCCCAACATTTTGCTCTCCAAGAAGCAAACGTTTACTATAGACCAGATTAGGTGATAGGAAGAAATTTTACCTTCCTGGCAAAGCCTCTGTTACATAAAGGCTTCCTCTTATGAAGATGTGCTGGAAAAAGCCTCTTTTCCAGTGACAAAACCCACTGCCAGTGTCTTATTAGAGCACCCATGCAGCTGGAGAGCCCTCTGAGCAGGAATGCCACTGTATCCTGCACTCATCTGTTTGTGTGGCTTGAAAAGACAGCTATAGCTAGCAGTGGGAGGATAATGAAAGACCTTGTCCCCACAGTTGACAAGTGTGGAGGATACACAGAGATACAGTAACAACTCATTATAGCCAAACACTGTGAAATCATATCAAAGCATTCGTTGCATGAAAAAGTCAAATAATACCTCTCACTCTGCTGTTCACATGCACCACCTGGAAACAGCAAGAAAAAAATAAATAAATGAAAAAATAATAATAATAATAACATGCAGTGAGCAGAACAGTGGAGTTTTCAAGTTAATCACCTTGCTGGCCTCTGTCTTTACGTCCACATAAATGATCATGTCACACTACATCAATCAGGAGAGGAAAAATCTGAAAGACGGTGGCTAAAGTGTGCCACAGTAAATAATATGAAATCATAATAGAGAAGCTGACACAAAGCAATCTGCAGACACATTAGTTACACTGTTTGACGGAGCCTTTGAGACCACACTGACGAATATGTCACACTTCACCAATTAGTAATGGAGGTAGGAAGGCTATAAAAAATGTGAAGCAATATAACTGAGGTGTAGAACATACCTTTTTATCTGACAGTCTGTACTCATGGTGTCTTTTTCCTCTACCCAAGCACCAGCTTTGCCGTATCATTTCATGGTCATTGCACCGTGTATGGCCTATAATCTCTTTATGTTTCATCAACTAATTAATCCAACAGCAATTCTGTGCATCATTCCACCTCTGAGCACAGACTTTGTAATTATTACTGACATGGGGTCTAGTTATGAGATTGGCAGACAAGGTCTCATCCTTGTTTTTTCAAAAACTCCACAGATAGTCAGCACACTCTGCAGTGCATACAAAATACCGCCTTCAAAGTTTGCAGTATTTCCCATGGCCTCCTCCAACTCATCTCATCAATGCCTCCTTGAGACATTGCAGCTAGTCAATAGCACTTGATTTCATGATGTCTTATCATTACGCTTCGTCTTATCTACCACCGGCCTTCCTCTTCCTGTCCTCTTTGCTTGTTGCTTTGGGTGAAGTCCAGATATGGATCTGTTGAGGTGTAAATGGGTACAAGGAGAATGAAGTTCCATTTGAAAGGAAGAGATGAGTGGACTGTCTGTGTGTCAGTGTGTGATGCAGGCAGTGGGGACATTAGTTATCCACTGTTCTCCCTTAGCCTCCAGGATGTCACATAGACCAAGGCAGCCAGAATCTGATCTGACAATCCACCTCCAAAACACTTCCATCCCCAAGGCTGAGATACTCAGGACAGAGTAAAGAAGGGAGCAAGAGACATTGCTTTCCTTAAGCATCCCACTAGAGAAAGACCTTGAGTAACTGACGGAGGCAACCATTTAAAAATGATTGTATTCTTGATTTAATGTGACACAAAACGATGTAATAATAAGCCCGTGTAATCAAATTCATGTTTGGTGGTTTCGGTGCCTTTTCTTTTCCTTTTGGAGCCTTTAATGATTCACATTCAAAGTCGTTTTAGTATAGTTTCACATCCTTTTTTTCACATGCCTATTTAAAGTTAGCTATCCGTTTAGAGGTCTGTAAGCCAAATCACGTGAAAATCCCCCAAAGTCTTTGTAGTATGGAATTTCTTCTTTGTAGTGTTACCTTTTCCCAACAACTTAGCAAGGAAACACTAACAAAGAAGCAGAAATATGTAATTTAATGTTGCTTTAGTTAATACCCTCTCTACATCACAAGACTGTGATATTTGTCCATCATCACTTACATCAGATCGACACAACAAAGGGATTTCTTAAGGGCCAGCATGGATATGAAGAATGATAACAAGGGCCTGTATCTCAAATATGTTTATCCAGACATGATTTTTTTTAATATATTTATTGAGATTGACTTTAAGCAGACTACTTGTGTCGGAGGGAAATTGCATCCCCAGACACATAGTCTACAATACTAAACCAATGTCAGATGAAATGATAGAAATTGCATGACTTGTGTCTTTTATTTGAATACTTTATATTATTTGTGTATTTTTTATGTATGCTGCCAACTTGAGACATATTTCAGTACATTATTGGTTCTATTTAGCTAAAGGTCAGGCAGAAGCATCACAGGAGGCTATGGCATGCTTGTATGGAGTGCTTGCTTTATTCAAGGCTGTGCTTTCAGACTGAATCTTGACCTCATCCCACGAAAAATAAGCAATTTCTTGAGAGAAATTGTCCCTACAGATCATTTTGAGACTCTCAGGATATAATCATGCAGTGAAAAAACATTAAAAAAATATTCAGAAAGTAATAAACAACATAAAGGCATGGAATATTTCTGCATGTGGAATCCTTTCCTGATGTCATGCACTATTACATTGAAGTGCCCTTTGGGGCTGATGCTTCTACTGTCCTGTCCTCACTTCAGCTGCATGTTGAGAATATGTGAGTCCCTGCTGCTCAGGAAAAAAAATGTCGGCTGCCCCTCCTAAATCATAAAACAGATAATGCACTTGCACAGTGTGTTTGTCTGTAGCACAATGAGAAGCCTCGAGGGGTCAAGTTAACATCATTCTTCCTATATGGCCCCACAGAGCAGAGGCACTATGCTATCTGTACTCCATCATAGCATGGCTCCTCTTCCATTTGTTAGAAATGGGATATAAACAAGTTACATAAGCACATAATTTTTTGCTGAAGTCTATAGGCAGCATCTGTGAATTCATGAACTTAAATTATAAACCAGGGTTGGTCTTCTATTAAATTACTTTTAAAGGGCCATTAAGTGTCACTGTAGGCCTAATGGTTCCCGTAAAATCAGCAATGACGGGAACGTAGCCCAGCGTATGTTTTATGAGCAGTCATAACAGATAAATACATTTGAAATTATATGACCATCGGTTTAAATTTTCAGTGACTATACAGTCCCTCTACTTCATTGAATATGTTTAAAATGGGTATATGAAGCTGTTTTCAGACGACTGCAGTATTGCAGGTTCTTATTACAGTAAAGCTTGTGGCCTGAATGTCAAATCTCGCTTTCATTCAGTTTCTGTTGGAGAGGGTTTATTATACCACAATTTCTCTTTGCCTAGAGTTAAAGGAGTTCACTTACATTGATTCCAGACCCTTAAGAAATGTGAATAGCCATCTCTAATTTAGTTTCATGTCGTTATATACTTGGGAGTGGATCCAATTTTATAAGGAGCAAATTAGGTGCACTGATAATGCAGCACAGAGAAATGGAATAAGATAGCCAAAGCTTTCAGACTTACCATCTTTTTAATACATTGTTCACTTGTGTTTTTTCAATGATCATTGCTGTTTGATCAACAAAAGGACATTTAGTTAGCACTTTCTGTATGCGTGGGCTGTAATGCCACATTTGTTATCAGTCTCTCTTGCTCTCTCTCCAGCCTCAGTTGTACTGGAGTGATCTAGGCTTCAGCTCTTGGCTGCAATCAGGCCAGTCACAGTGAGCGGTCTGATTCCCACTGGACACGGCAGAAGTGTTCTGGAGCTCCTGCCAATACACTCCCACCCTGGCCATCTGTAGATGGGCCTTTTCTCCTCAAACTCCCTGCATTTTTCTCCCTTCTCCTCAACCAGGGTGCTGCTCCGTCTGTCAAAGAGACACAGTGATGGCATGGAGAAATATTATGGAAACTCGCTGCATTCTGCACTTCTTCCTACATTCTCTATGCCATGCTAATGGTAGACAGGGACAAGTAGTGTTTAACAATGAATTAAAAATACCATGGCTTAGAAAATGAATGCCTCAGCTTAGAGGGGAGAGGGAGTTGCCTCATTTATTTTTTTCATTCATTGGAGGTGCTTTGTTCAGTCCCATTAAGATTAGACACATCTATATAAGAAGGTCCTGCTTAGAATTTTATATACATATGTTTCTTAATCTGCAGGTCAGGACCTAAAAAGGATGGAGGATGTCTTTTTGGGTCATCATCTATATCCAATTTAACAAGACTAGCAATATATTTAGTGAGCTTGGTGCACAGGATAAAAGACTGTAAGTCTCTCAATTGTTCCTTGGGCTGAATGCAGCTCAATAATAAACACTGGTTGAGAATATGGCTGAGCACATATTGCTATTAAGTAAAAAGCGTATGATGCCAAATTTGTTTAATATCATATTTTTACTTTGGCTGATGGGTTTCACGGTCTCAATAGACTAAAAAATGCTTTGATTTTTATTAAAACCCACTGGATAAGCACAAAACACATGTTGGTCCAGTTAAAAATAAGGCTGCTGGATCTCAGCTCTTTCACATAGCAGCAGTAATATGCTCCTTTTCAGTAATGCTTTGCTGAATATTGACATGGTTCAGGAGTTAACGAGTCTAAAACTGTTGACCACTGAGCACTTCGTCAGAGGCAAATTGATGTTATTGCCCTGCTCAAATGCCTCTTGAAAGCAAACCTTCACTCCAACAGCCTTTGAGGTTAAACACAAGCATTACTATTCTGCTTTTCAGTTAAAATATTCATATGTTACAGTCACTAGACCCTCTTAAAGGCTTTGAAAGACCCTCAATTATAGTAAAATCCTGACCATTCAGAAATGTCATATCAAGATGGCCAGTGCGACAAGTAACCATTTCTTCCAAATGTGGATGTGTTTTAAAGTTGACCCATGAATACTAGATAAATGTAGGACAGCCAGACACAAAATTGAATTGACACCCCTATCTGACATTATATGTCAAAAACAATAATAATGCACAAGCCGTATTTGCAGCTTCAGACAGGCTGACAAATCCTCCTGTGTCAGGAACCTCTGCCCACTGAGGCATTTCATAAATTTGTTTCTCTTACTAACAAAAAATGAATAAATAAAATGGACGAGCTGTCGGTACTTCCATATCAGTGACTGGTTCTGTATTGCACCTCCTTAAAATTTATGCAATTAGCATGATGCAGTTCAATCCTATAAACTTTTGAAGAAACATCTAAACCCCGTCTAAATATTATCCCAACAGGCTTTTTTTAAAGTATTTTTGACTGCATGCTATCAGATCTTCTCAAAAATGGTCAACATTTTTCTACTCTTAAATCATTTCCCATGGGCCTGAGAACTGCATTAATTGAATTAAGTCAGAATACTTTGACATAACCTGTTAAAGCAGACGCATCAACACAATACATACTAAATAACTACTAAATAAGGACTTTTAGAACCAAAAATGTGTGGCTGCACTGGCTACAGAAAAAAATATGATGACAAAAGACAGAAGGCAGACTGATATGACTAATACAGACATGAAAAAAGGTAGAGGGTAGAAAAAAAGGGTGGGCTACAGGACTACTTTTAAGGCCTACGTTTATGAAAATAATATGACTTTGTATTATTTATTGCCTAGAATTTTATTATCAAAATAATACAATATAAACTTCCCATTATTCATCAGTACCAATGACTGTGTATCCTCAGAACAGCTATATGCTCATATCAAACCTCCGATTTTTAATAAAACTATTAAAAAAGGTTGAACACCTCCCGCTCCTTAAGAATTATTGTGATCTTTACCAGTTAGGATTTACAGCACAGCACTGCTGTGCTCTGCTGCTTTAATGTCTTAAATAACATCCACTTAAACACAGACAGTGGAAACATCTCAGTCTCTGTGTTGTTAGATCTCAGTGTTGCATTCAACATGGTCGACTTTCTGGCAAAGTGCTTAATTGGTTTGAATCCTGCTTAAAGGGCTTTAAGGACAGGAACCACTTTGTGTTGATTGGTAAATGCATATCTGAGCGTTCAAAAACAATGTAACTAAGTCTCCATACTTGGGCCTTTTCAATTCAACATCTACATGTTTGCTTAGCTCAGGTTATTCAGAACAACAAAATATCTTATTATTATCTTTACAAACGACACACAGATTTGAATGATTATTTTACTAGCTGACTGTGGTCCATGCACTAAGTCAACAATTAATAAACTTTGTCAATCAATCAAGTAAACAATTAAGACAGGTCTAAGGTTAAATACCAAAAACCAAGCCAGACATGTTGGAACATTAATGGACTCAAACCTAAGTGTCTGTAGCTGCGTTAAAACTGATACTGGGCCTACTATCCACTCAAGACTACAACGAGAATCAGAGGTCTTATGTTTCAGCAGTGTGTTCATTTTCATTAGACTGTACCGTTGTAAGGCTGTCTTTAAGGGTCTCTCTAAAAAGTCGACCAGACAGCTGCAGCTGACTCAGAACAATGCTGCTCCTCCTCTAAAGAAGAGTGGATCACATAAGACTAGTTTCAGATCTTAACGCTGTTTGTCAAAGGATTGATTTTAAAACATTCCTGTTGGTTTACTGACTACTGAGAGCTTAAGCATTTGAAGTACATTTTGATTTACTGCTCATTTATAAACTGTTCAGACCTCTTAGATGGTTTGTGTCAAGTCTTCTTACTCTTTTACCGCAGAGTCCAGACCAAACACGAACAACCAGCAATCAGTTTTATTACTCCACATATCTTGAACAAACACCAAGAAAACCTGAGATCTGCTCCAACCATCAGTTCTTTTAAATCAGGGCACAAGACTTCCTGTTTGTTTATTAAGTTAAACGTGGGAGTGTTAACTGATATCTTGCACTCTACTGTAGCTGCACTGTAATATTTATTTTTATTCTATTTCAGCATATTTTTATCTTCTGTTTTGTTTTTTCTCTTTAAATCAAATCCCTATTTGTATGTGGGGGTTTTTTGCGCTTCCTCTTTTTTTCTGTCCTAAAGCCTTTTGTGTCACATGTCAAACACTCTGAATTGCCTTGTTTTTGAAAGGTGTTCCAATTAATAATGCAAGAAAACTTGCCTGGTCTTTATCAAAGAGCAGGTGTGAGCAGAGAAAGAAAGCACGTAGAGCACGAGGAGTAAAGGCAAAAATTTAGCAATTATTCTAATATTTTAGCTTGTTCTGAAGTAACAAGAGTTGCATCTAAAAAGAATATATTCATGCATATTTGACAGCAACATTCACTTTAAAAGCTGCAGCAACAGTGTAGCCTTAGCGCAGTATTTTGCAGCTTTGTTGGGGTTTGCTCTTTGACAGGAGCTTCATTGACTAATCCTCCATTTTTCAACAGTACCAGTAATCAAGCATTTTGCCTGTCAACACGATGTGATGCAAAGCTTTAATTTCACACCTGAGCTGATGTTTTGCTGTAATATGACTGTGAGGTGCTTTGTACTCGGGGAATGTGTGTGTGCATGCTTGCCTGACTATGCATGCAAAGCTCTCAGAAAATCAATAAGCCAACACAAAGAACTGCAAAGAAATATAAAAGTGTGTGTAGTGTAACCTGCAGTATATTGCATGAGAACTGGTTATCTGCAGGGGGTAAATAAGATAAGAAAACAAAGGACTGTCAGCCGGTCAATGATGCTATATCTACTAAATTACATATCACCTCTGAGGGTGTTCCTAGTCTAGTCTAGTATAATAAAGCAGAAGATTATAGCGCTGCCTCCATGCTTTAGTCTGTGGTTTTTACTTTGCCTTATTTTATAGTCCTTCTAAGAATTCATTCTTTACGCATCAGTGTGAATTTTTTAAATTTTTCTAGCACAGGTAGCAAGCACAGATTGTCCAAATAAGATCTACTAAATTTTTAATTATGGCTTAAAAAAACATATAAATGCATTTGAATGTACTCAACTATAAAAACCCTTATCATGGATTGCTGGTATTGACTGACTCTGCTTCTGTCCCACAGGGGGAGCTCTTGAGCCCATGTCGGTGCAGTGGATCAGTACGCTGCACCCACCAGCCCTGCCTCATCAAATGGATCAGTGAAAGAGGCTCCTGGGCCTGTGAGCTCTGTTATTACAAGTATCAAGTCATCGCCATCAGCACCAAGAACCCACTACAGGTGAGCTGCAGGTGTAAAGGAAAAAGCTGTGAACCTTATTACTGTCTGTGAAAATAATAACATGTTGGGCAATATGATCAAGTTAAGTTCTTGAATCTGAAAGGCTAAACTAATATTTTAATGTAAAACTAAAAACACTGAGTACTAAAATGCCATGTCATTCAGAATTGTTGTGTTTTGTTTGGAAAGGAGTAGAAAGCCCCCAGGCCCCTCTCCTCTGGGACTCATTTGGATGCATTCTAGCTTTAAACAGAGTTTTCAGGAATCATGCTGTCGTAAGTGCAGCTCCAGTAATGCTCTGATCATAAACCGAGGAATTCATCTAAAAGTTTTTCAATGAAAGTTTGTGAATTAAACAAGGCTTTTTTCCCTCTGATCTCTAGAACAGAAAGATTGCAGAAGCAACTTTTCTCTCAGCGTTACACTTTGCTGATATGATCAGGGTCATTTGTAATTGGACATATTTCTTTGAGGATCTTCCAGGTTTTTATTCATTAGTTGCATTTTTTCTTGGTGAACACATTTTTTTTAGATATCCATAAAAAATGACTTGCCTTTGGCAGTATTTCTTAAAGTTTTGTATTTTAATCAATGAGTGTGCCCACTGTATCTTTTACCTTGTCTGTTCTTATATGTATGTATTTTTTCTCATTCCTATCTCCAAGTATTCAGTAAAGTCTTGAGAAGTAAGAATAGAAAGAGCTGAGCTCCACTATGGTCTGTGTCTTCCTGCAGTGGCAGGCCATCTCCCTGACAGTGATAGAGAAAGTGCAGATAGCAGCAGCCATCTTGGGCTCCCTGTTCCTGATGGCCAGTATCTCCTGGCTGGTGTGGTCGTCTTTCAGCCCGTCAGCCCGCTGGCAGCGACAAGATCTACTTTTCCAGATTTGCTATGGGATGTACGGCTTTATGGATGTCGTCTGCATCGGTGAGGCGCTAGATTTCACGATGGTTTGTTGCTATTTTGATTTATTTTGACTCTATGAATTCCTTCCGGAAAAAGTGTGTGCATTTTAAAGGCCCTATTTGTAGGATTTAGGGGGATCTGTAGGGAGAATGTGGTAAAAATGGAATATAGCACTTATAAGGATGTTTAATAAGTGTATAATCACCTAAAAATAATAATGAAAACACATTGTGCCTTTTTCACCTTAAGATTATCATTTTACATCCACAGTAAAGGCAGCCCTTTGAATAGTCTCTTTTTGCTGAGTGAAATGATGCAGAACTGTCCAATAATGAAGTTCCAGCCATAATAACAGTTGTTCAATTCTCCAAATGCTAAGAAAAGGGAGTTTCAATGCTTCCTTTCTTCTCTCTTTTAGCATAGAGTTTACTGGACCACTTTTTAGGAAAGGAGATGTAGTGTCATCCCATTCTTTGCAGCAGCAAGATTTAAAACCATTTGGCTGTTCATGAAAACAAACTGTTAAAACGTCTCATTACACATCCTGCAACTTGAATTACATTAAGACTTCTGTCCTGATTCTCCATGGATGATATTTTCACACTCGGTCTCTCTTGCACATGAGCTCTTTTGCTCTCTCTCCTTATCAATTTTCCTTCACATCTTTCAGTGACCTCATGATGTTTTGCATGAAGTCCAAGAAAAAGTGGTCAGAAAAAGATGTAGGAGCTCTGTAATACAAACAGGTTATTTTTTAAATGATTTTTTCGAAGTTTGGACATGGACATGTATGGAAATCTAGATTTTTTTGTAATAAGCACCGCCCACTTTGACGTATCATTACCAAATCTCATGTAGGACTCAGGTATGTTTCTACATTCTAGAATTTAGATTTCATGCAAAATCATGCAGCCTAATAGGACATATAAACTTTAGCATATCTGGCACCTCCTAGAGGCAGAACAACCTGGGACTGTGCAGCGAAGCTCAAAATGACATTACAGAGGTGTGCACCAACTTCGGTCAAAATAGCTTCAATAAAAACAGGATTTACAAGCACTACTAAAAAAATTGATTTTAGCAACATAATTTTAAAATTGTTTAACTTCAAAACGGATTGACATATCAAGATTTCCTTTAAAAATTTTATGTGAGCATTGAGTAGAGATCATGTATATCAAGTTTTGTGGAAATCTGATGAATGACAACCAACTAGTTTGTTTTTCTTTGTATTTTTTAATTGCACAAAAATTAAACATTTCCAGTACAGAAAATTTATTAATGAAGCAAAGCTAATTAACGCTGAGTTTTAAAAGCTGAGTGAATTTTCATTCTAGGCCTGGCTGTTTTTGAGATAAATGCAAAAAAATAAACCTCATTGTTATAGCGCCACTTTGAGGTCAATAAGTGTGATTTTATGTCTCTGAGTAGTGAGTGTAATTTCCAACTTGCCTGCCAAGTTTCATGTTTCTAGGCCTTACGGTTTTTGCTGCATAGATATTTTTACTTTTGGATTCTGTAACTTTACCAAATTTGCAATAATTTTACATCAATTTTAAGTGGGTGAAATCTTGTCATTATACTCTAAATTTAATTTTTTTGCAATATTGCTATATTTTAAAAATAATGAACCTCTCAAGTTTAACTGGATCAAATAAAACATTAACATTCAAAACTTTACATTTTACAGCAGCTGAAATGATTTTCATAGCGTTCATTTAAATGTACTCCACTTTACAACAAAAGCTGCAGCACCAAATCCAAGCAAACTTTGAAGACTTAAGAGGAAAATTCGGTGAACTGAAGCATCTTAAACTATCCTCTGGATTTGTGTGGGTGTTCAAAATGAAACTTGTAGCATCTGCTTTAAGCCTGCTGTCCTCTCTCTGGAGCCCTGGGGGCCCGCCTGTTTTGGATGACTGTGTGATGGCATCTCACATTAAGAAAACTCTTAACTGCCACTGCAGCAGACAGCAGGATGAGTGGAAGAGGAGATTGATTGTCTCCGGTTTGGTGGCATGGATTGAGTGTGGAGTCATTAACTCTGCACTTTACAGAGATTAACTTGTCACCTGGCAGACAGTAAAGAGCAAAGACCTCACTTTCACTTATCCGAAAAGTTAGAGCCGGGAAAGAAATGGAGATGAAGGGGAGAGTCAGGATCGTATGAATAAACTCTGCATTAATAGAGAAGAGGTTTTAAGTTATTAACTGTCTATATTTGGCAGATAGATATCACTATACTTATTGCAATATTTTAGCTTTTAACTTTTTTTTTAACTTATAATATTTGAGGACACTTTTGTACCATAACTAGCTATATTAAGAGTGCATCTTCTATATACTGCTTTGTATGCTGGCTATATTGGTGATGAAGGCACAGAGAGTAAACAGCTCAGGTTAAGCGGACTAAAAGACATCCCTTTCATGCAATGTTCCACTCTATATGACTTTAATATGAGGGGAAATGCAGTAAAGGCTTATGGTCCATGCATCTCTTGTTACAGATTGATTTCAATTTTACAGATACTAAGTTCAATGAACACAAATCAATAAGCAATTTTAAACTGTGATAAGATGTTATCGAAAAACCTCAGAACACAGATGCATCATTTTTGATAACCTCAGTGGCGGGCATTGCTGTGTCAGAAGTTGTGCCATGTCTACAATTTTTCTGTGAAATAAAGATCTTATCTTGGAGTTCTGGTGCAATACTTTAAAGATGAGATGTTTTGTTCCTGTACTCCCTCGGCTAATACTTTCTGCAGGCTTGAACGCACTGCAGAAATATATATATCACTTTGTGGTGTTATTAAGCCTGCTGCCAGACAGTGACATTGTCTAATTGATGCTCTGATCTCCACAGCTCTAATTGTTCACGAGGGGCCCTCTGTGTTTCGTATCTTCCACCGCTGGCAGGCCGTCAACCAGCAGTGGAAGGTCCTGAACTATGATAAGTCTATGGACAGTGATGACCTGAAGAACGCCACTGTGGACAGGACTCTGTCTCAGCCCAGCCCGGGCTATCAGACTGGGGTAGGAGTGTCCACTTCCACCTCCTCACTGATGGTGATAGCCTCCACAGCAGCTGGTTCCACTTCCACAACCGTGGTGACGGCCGCAGGAGGACTGGGAACACATGTGGACCCCAATAGCGGCAGCACAGTGCCAGACCAACACTGTCCCTACAACATCCTCCACCTCCTCAGCCACCTGAGGCAGCCGGAGGCTCGCAGCCAACCCAGCAATAGCACACGAGAGCTGGTCATGAGAGTGACTACAGTCTGAGGAGTTAGTTGAGGCCTTATCTCACATGGGGGTGAAAGATTTATGAACCAGCTGACAGTTGAAAAAAAAAAAGTTTTATCTTAACTGTGCTGGATTAATACCATGTTGTTGTTTGTTTCAAAATGCATCTCTGATGTCCTTACATGGATTGAATAAAAGTCAAAGTTGTTTGATTTGCAGAATTGGTTGGAAAATAGTTCTTTAAATATTTTAAAAGGATTGATATAGAAAATCATCTCTGATCTTTTAAAACAACGTATGGCAAAGAGACTCTAAGCTCTGAGGTCTCCTCTCTATTATTCATACACTGGAGCCTACATCACTAATGCAGTGATCTAAAAACTTCACATCCACTTAACTTTTAATGATTTCTGGTTCTTTTCACTCAGTTTTTCATCCAGACATCACACTGAAATCATTATTAAATGTCAATAAAAATGATTTCTGTGCAAAAATATTCAAAGGTACAAAGGTATTGACCCTGTAAAGAATTTGAAGCAACATGTAAAGGAACATACACCTGCTGTATGTCAGGAAATAGAAGAGAGAATATTACAGGGAGTGTGATGTATATTAAATCTATACCCACATCTAAATGACAAACAAGAAAACAGGAGGCTTTCAATAACTTAGAAACTTTATTTCAGTGATTTACCACCTGAATCAGTGCAAGAGAGGATTGTTTCTCTTTGATTCTTTGTCTTTTCATTCACTTTTAAAGATTTTTTGTTGAATGAGTGAAGAGTTTTGAGAAAGTTTTTGCTCTATTTGGAACAAAGATTTGTGCCACCTCAAATTAAGGCCACAACAACAATATACCTGAACAGTGGAGAAAAACTATACTCTGGAAAGTCATCAGGTAGTTTGCTTAATTGCCTCTGTAACTATCTCTACATTTGAAAACACATTTCTGCTTCAATGCAGTGGTGCCACTTCTAGTCCATTAGGGACATATTCATGTTCACACTTGGCTCACAAAGCCAGTGATCTCTGCTTCTCTTGGCTTTCAGATTCACATATGCTCTTTGATATTCCCTCACAGCTTTTTTTTCATAGGAGATCAATTTTATCTCATGGGATGTCAGATCTCTAAAGCATGTTGTAGGGAGGAAGAAACACCGCTAAAAACATGCTCATAGAGTAGCTGTGAGTAAGATGATGTTACCCATTTTTGACGCTGACATTGTGAGGCTGTGCATGAAAGGCACTCTGCATTATTCTACAGCTCCTCGTTTGGATGCAGTCTCCTACAAAAAAAATCATTTTGATGCTAATATTATCCATTACAAGCAAAAAGCCAAAGCTGATCATAGTGTGAAACATTTTTCAGAAGCTCTGCCTCTGATGCCTTTGAGGCTTTTCCAACATGCATTACATTAAAACACATCATTAGCTTAAAAATACATCTGATATGAATGAACTGCATTAATTTACGTGATGCTGGAGCTTAATTTAATGCATTTTATTTTTATTCCTGTAGGTTTAAAGCAATGTAACACTGTTCTGAAACCTTTTGAATAATACACTGTTTTTACTTAAAACTCGAACAACTCAAAGAATTTCATGGTGTACTAATGGATAAAGTGTTCCACATGTTGTAAGTCCAGCTGTCATAATGCATAATCATGAAGTGCTACACCTCCTTTAGTGTTCTGTCTAATTAATATCCACATTACCAAGTGGATGAGCTATTTTGCAACCCTGCTATTGTTCATCATAATCAAATGCCAGGAGAAAGAAGAATCAGGTAGCTAACGCTGTGATTTTCTGCTGAATTATTTAAGCTATGAAGTGCTGATATCAATGGGTGGGAGCTGCTATATAGAACCAGCTTGCACAGAGATGGGAGGTTGCACAGAGTTCATGAATCTGCTTGCTTCAGTTCCCTTCACACCTTGTCTCTTTGAATTGACAGGCACGCAGGCTTTGATGAAAACTCAACTCACAAAACAACCAAACGTGTAGAAATTTATTACCATAGCCTCCTCCTGCAGAGTTAATAAGGCACAGGTCTTTAGCTGGAAAAATATTCAATCATATTCTGGTGCACATGTTTATATTTTATCTATTTCATGCCTAATATGTAATTTGCTACATATTTTAATCCAGTCCCTGTTGATGTTTTTGGTGCAGTCACACCCACTTTTAATGCTGTATTTCAAAGTAAAGTTATCTCTGTTCTAAACATCATCTTCTTAAACAATACACCAGCCCCTGTAGAGGGGACTTTTAGCATCTTTTCCATTATGATTTTATGGTTTCACATGATCACTTGATACCCTCAGTGCTATTATCTCAAAGAAATAATTCTATTTTTGGCATAAAATAAGTCAGAGTTGAAACTCTGAATTTTGTACATTTACATCCTGTACATTTACATCCTGTACATTTTACCTTAAAGGACTCATTTAAAAATAAACATATACATTTTTTTTCTTATGAAATTTTAAAAACTTTAAAATTTCAGTTGAAACACATAATTAAGACACTTTGCAGAGCTTGAATGTGTGAAACCCATACGATACAAACCAGTGATTTCAGAAAGGTTATCACTCTCCTGGCTGATGTACAGTGTAATAAAAATTGCTGGATGGCTTTTATCTGTAGAAAATTGACCCAAAAAGGATTTTTGCAGACTATATGGAACAGTGAACCTTTGAAACTGGGTAACTTGCATACAACTAATGTGTTATTCAAGCAGGTTGTCTGAAGTCTGAATCACACCGGCAGAAAGCACCATATTCATTCCCTGCAACTTCTCCTTTGAAAATGAAAAGGGGGTATTTTGAAGAGCCAAGATAAAATGACAGGTATTATAGGGAGGCTGAAAGCATCGACGGTCAGGGACAATGCAGGGAGAAATTGCAGGAAAGGCTACATTGGTCAGATTCTTCCTCTATTTGAATGCAGAGACACATGTCCTTTTTCTACACCCACCTATAGCTGTTCAGTGTTAGAGGCAGAGCTTTTTGGGTGAATCATCACAGAGAGACAAACATTTTAGATGCTCCAGATCACCTTATCCTCATATTTTTAGACACACAAACACACACAAACCACACATAAACACAAGAAGAAACTCCAAACAGGAAGTCAAGGACTCCCATCCAGGATCTTCTGTGAGAGGAAATGACTCACCACCTAGCCTCCCCCATGCCACATCCTTTGTGGACTTTAAATCTTAAACCATTTTCTTCTTATCAGTACTTTATTTGGGGTTTGCCATCATGTAGAAAACTTTTTTATATATAATTTTATGAAACCAAGTGAAAAGATTAAAGACATTCAGTTCCTCAGTTGTCCTAAATGATCGGCAGCTTGATCCTCAGTAACATATTTTCTGGCCTGTAATCTCCTCCTGGTGGCTCATTGATGTACTGCACTAGAGGATTTACAAAACAGTGGCTGCACTGAGTAAAACCAGCTTGATGTCCACACTAAAAGGACAAAATTATGAGGCAAGAACAGTGATTTAGAGGTCAGATTATTACATACTTTGATGCATAGCTGCTAAAATGAGACCTGTCACCTGTTTGCTGAGGGTGATAGTCTCTGGAAATTGCTCTCTCAACCAGATTTTCTGTGTATAATATGCAGCATAGGCACCACAAGTGGTGCAAAGTAACTAAGTACATTTACTCAAGCGCTTTTTATATCAGTATATTCAAAACATGGTTTTTCTTTTCCATTTACTCGGCTGTATTTTACAGTAAAATTTGGACTTATTGCTTCCCTACATTTGTCAGTTCAGCCAAACAACTTATGTTTGAATTATAGCAGCAAACCTCAGTTAAAGTTGAGCGTCTGGGCTCCAACCTTATCACTCCCCACAGATATGTTTACATAAAGATTTTGGGAAGTGATGAGTAAACATCGTACAGCCCTAGTTGGAGTCTGCAGGTGGATGTTGTTGTGGTGGTGAGGCTGAAAGAACTTGCAGCAAAGCTGAGCAGCAGCAACATAGACAAAGCAAAAGGGAAATTTTTGCAGTTTAAATATAAAGTCAATCTGGGAGGGTGTGTTTGGCCAGTGTCATGTAAATATAGCAGGGCAGCTCAAGTGGACTGCCGCAAACGAAATACATGATAAGCTTTAAAATATGATGCAATTGTACAGACTTATGTACCCATCATATAAAGTTTGCTCCACATGAGCTGCAGTCCTAAAAATACATCTTACGGTAAAAACTTATTAATACATCAGTAATAAAAATGCAGCATCATAATATGTACATGTGATAAAACACACTAAAAGGATAGAATCTGTGTAATGGTTGTATTTGTAAAATGGATCATTTGGTACATTTTTGTGCAACTACTTAAAGAACTTAAAGCCACTATGTGAAGAATTTAAAAAAATCTTTACTTTGGCACCATCTAGTTGTAGTTACAAGAACCAAAACAAAACACAATTATTGCCATCTTAGTAATGTGGAAAAGAAAAAACTCTATACTGCAGGTTTTGTAGTTTTTAAATTGTGGTTGGATTTTTAACAATTTTCTAATATATTCTAAAAATCCATCCTATCAGCTGTTTCAGTGAGAGAAGGAGAAAGTCCTGGACTCATTTTCATTGTTTTCCCAAGTGTTGGGAATTCAAGTATAATCTGCAGGATAAAGAATCCTGTAGCCAATTTATCTTTAACCAGCTTACATGCATACATAAATACATGGACAGTTATTAGTGTCATCACTGTATTAATTTGTAAGATACTCCTGTGCACTGGTTTGTTGAGGTCACCATAATCATTGTTCCTCCTTCTTCTCCCTGCAGTGCACAGCTGCTCTACCTGTAAATGTTCATCTGGATGCTGCAGGCGTTTAAAAAGAGCATTGCCCAGGAGAAACAATCTCAGCTTGCCTGCCTCTCTCTTAATCGCTCACTTGCTCACTCAGCATCTCTTCAGAAATGCACCCCCACCCTACACATACACCCACACTCACACACACACACATAGACGAACACTCACACACACACTTGGGTACTCTAAAAACAGCAGCAGCCCTCTGTGAGCAGGTCAATAGCAGTATCACTGCATTTCTCTAATTGAGCCCCTGATGAGGGACTTCCTGAGCTCGCTGTCTTTGAACGTCAATAAACAGACAGCCTTGTATACTAATGCAGTCCTGCTGGTTGTCACACAGCATCAGTGTAGAGTGTGTAACCTGATTAGAATACATCTTTCAAACTAGGACACATGCCTCTAAATGTCCAATCCCCAAAGTGCAGTATTCCCAAATTTCCCCCTGCTGAACATGGCCGCCTTGTTTTGTTTGCACTGTGAATGTCTGAGGCTTAAACAACACATGTTCATGGTTTACAGCTTTACTGAGTTAGACCTGTATCAGCTACCATTATATTATCTGACAGGTTTCTCCTCAGTGATCCTGCTTGTTTTTTACACCCTCTCTATGTTTTTCTTTGTTTTGTTCTTGACAGTGAAGATTTCATCATTCACTTCAGGTTCAAAGGATCGTCTCTCAGTATCGAGGGAGATGTTTCCAAGGGTTTCCAAGCATGTGTAGCAGCTTCACTAAAGTAAAGTGCATGATTGAAGGACAAAAAGCATAAAACAGTTTTTGTGAAGGTCAGGTCTTCTCCTCTATTCTTAACTATCCTTGTATGCCCTCGTCACTGAGCTTGCAGCTAAGTCGCTCCTGATATCTATCTTTATATTGTGAGTATTTTCAGTGTTCTAGCCCTATTCTGGTGCATTTGTGTGCTGATGGAAAAGTGCAACATCATGAACTTGCAAGTTAGATGCTTAATCCTTTAAGTACTCAAAAAACAAACACAAATACATGTCAAACATAATCTGAAAATAAACAATTTACATATATTAAAAAGCTTTTTTTCAAACCGATACACCTTTACTGATAAATTGCTTAGGATAAATTTAAAAGATGTCTTTCTTTACTTAATCCCTCAAAAACATAAACTACATCAACAAAATGGTAAATAAACAGTTGGGTCTGGTCACACAAATTATGAGTAAAAGCATTTTGAGCAGATAATTACACCAAGTTCTGCCTCTTGCCCTGCACTTAACGCATCACAGTGCGAGAATATAAATGATCTATTTTAATAGAAGGAGTCCTTGGTCAGCTATGCAAAAAACTTGCAGTGAAGTTGCACTTAAGGGTCTGTTAAGTACCTCGCATAACATTTTCACCAAAGCATATCTGTATCTGCCTTTGAACACCAAAGTTAAGTGTTAAGTTTCAGTCATCAGTACCACTGACCTCACCACAGCAACTGCAGAGAGGACACATCTCTGCCCTTGATTTATTTAAATAATAATAAAAAAAAACATGGAGGCATGCAAAGACAGGTAGGTCATCTGTAATAATTTATCTGCAGCGTCTGAGAGGAAAAATGTCCTTCAAGAGACAATGAAAAATTGATTTTATGTCTCGTGGCAGTGAGGACTAAGCTCATGCTGCAGCATCTACAGTGCCATTAAATTCAGAGGATCTTTGTTCTGCATGTTTTTCCTATAAATATTCAGACAGACTGAGAGTGAAACAGGATTATACTAAAATTAGTTACATTTGAGTTAATTAAGTTAAAATAAAAATGGCATGTAAAAGTAAAAGAACGTAGGGCTCTTCATGAGTTACTGGTTGTAAATAGCAGAACCTTTACATTAAAGCAGTGCTTGTCAATTTTTCAAGGACCCCTAAACTGACATATATTTGACACAGACCTCCAAAAGAGTTTTATTTTTATATGTTTTATAAACAGAAATGATGTGAAATCCATAACCAGAACAGTCATGCAGTTTATTCATTGTGATACAAGTCAGATGGAATAGTAGTGAAAAACAAATGATTTCTTTTTTTCTGAGGATGTCCTGGAAACAACTCAAGGACTCCTGAGAGTCTCAAGACCCGTAGATACTGACACTAGATGTGTAATGTCATTAGGACTTTCCGATGTGAAATATTAACCATATGGCAGCCATCTTATCCAGCTCTTGTTTTAAACTTGCTGGGGTTGGAACTTATGGTAAAAGAGATCTTTATGATTTTTATATTTTATAAATATATTCTACTGATACAGCAATACTATTTTCAATTTAATCTAATTAGTAGCGACAAAAGAACAAATCATGGTTATAATAATGAAAATAATTTTTGCAGGTAGTGATTTCTTTCCCCAATTTTGCCTAAACTTAATATGTAAGAACTGACTTTTGTTTTCTGAAATGATGTACTACAGAAATCACTAACAGGTTATTATGACCTATATTGGTAGGTACAACCAAATACACCAGAAAAAATACATATTTATGTATGATGTTATATATTTTGTATATATAGACTGTATAACAAATGCGTTCACTGTATATAATAGTGTAATTATTATTCAGTTAAGTTCTTGTACTTTCAAAAGAATGGAAATTTAAGATGTAGGCCTACTATACGCACAAAAACAAAACTTAATCACTTTTAGCTGCAAGACAACATCTCCCCACCAACTCCGTCCCTTCCTGTTTTGTATCCGGTTGACTGAAACTGGTTTGTTTTGATGTGAAAGGAGATGTTGAAGAGCCTTGCTAACTAGAGATAAGGATTATTTTTGTTGATTTAAAAAAAAAGGTTTGGAAATGCCTACTTTGCCTTCATTCAAACTCTTGATGGACTCGTTTGTGTTTTTGATTAACACTGAATGTAAACACTAACTCTGTTTACAAGAAAACTGACCACAAATAACTTTAAAATAAAATTATTATTTAATTAATAATTTTTTTAAGTAAAAATAAAAAAAATTAAATCTTATCAAGTGCAATAAAGGAGTATTAACAGTAAAATGTTCTTGATATTGTAAAGGAAAGACGTGAGTAATTTTACTTTTAAGATGAGTCGATTCCAATTGATTAATCCAACAATCGCTGTGTAAACAGTAATTTTTGGAGGGTTGCAGACAGCACTTACATTCCAGCATGACATCTCATGCTGTATAGTGCTGAAACATAAACAGAGCGTGGATGTGCTCAGCTCTCACCATGTAAGGCTGTGGCGCAGAGGAGTTCAAATGTTTGCTCTTTGGAGAGAATCACTGTAAGACTCACACTTTTATCCTGTCAGATCACTTTGATGAATGGATTATTGCTGCATGATGTATTTATTTAAAGACACTTTTCTCTCCCAGAAGCACATCTTCGCTTTGGATCCTGTCTCCTGATTTCAGCTGTTGTGTCTAACAGCAGCCAGAGATCATCAAATCATCTCTCAAAAAAAAAAAAGAAGGAAAGGAAAGGAAAGGAAAGCGTCCACTGGGCTCGCGGGGGTGGGTGTGAACCCTCGCAACCCCGGCTGCGCTCGAGAGTCAGTTTAAAAGGCGGCCCCTCCAACCAAAGGCTGACCCTAACTGACTGAGCTGATATGGGAACTTTCCAACTGAGATGATTATCTGAAGTTTACAGTCTTTGGAAATTAGTTGAATTTCCTGAGAAAGTCGCAGCTTGGATTTGAACATTCTCCGATCTGCGGCCGCGGTGAGTTCACTTTATTCGAACTTTCATAAAGATTTTGTAGTTTAGTGCAGAGTGGTGTGTGGTGCATCGACGGAAAAGCAGCTTTAAAAAAATAAGAAGCACTTACTCCTCTGTTTACTTGTAGTTTATTTGACTTGTTTTTGGTATAAAACAACTTAAAATACAGTCAAAGTTGAGCCAGTTGTTCCAATGTGGACACCTTCTGGGAGCAGGAAATATCAAAAGTGAAAGTATTTACCATCAAAATTTACTTTTTCTGATGTATTTAAATGTACATACATTACAGCATTAGGTCACTTATTGATGCATTAATGTACAAACAGCATTTTAATATAATCTAGCTAGGATTAAATAGTATCTACTTAATTCTTTTTCTTTGAAAATACGACTCTATAACATCTGTTTATATGTTTTTGGTGTTAAATGTTAATATGTGAAGTATTGATAATAACTTTAGTTGAGAATATAAGTAGGCCAAAATATTTCAGTCTGAAATGCAGCAGAGTAAGAAAAGAGGCCTAAAGCAGAATGTAAAGGCAATAGGATACTCAGGATAAGTACGAGAACCTCAAAATAGCACTCCAGTACAATACCTATGTTACATTTCACTACTGTACAACAGTGAAACTGTTGAACTGATTTCTTTAATATATTCTCAGTGGCAGCATCGGTCTCTGCTGTGTATCAGAGTTTAACCAACAACTGAATCTTGTTTATTTTCTTTGGTTGTTTGTTGATGTTGATGTTTGGTTTTTGGGAATTTTGTGCTTTTAGTAAAAGTAACCCTCATACTGCTATCAACCTATCTTTGGATGGGGTTTCCTCACATAAAGTGCAATCCAGGGTTCATCTGTTGTCTTTACTGTTTTATCATTCTTGACATAAAAATGTTGGTGAACCCCAGCTGTGAATGTCTCTCAGTAGATTGGATGCAGCAGAAATTTTTTTAGTTTCACTCACAATTTTAAATATTGTCTTTTCAGCATGGTTATTCACTGACATTGTTTAAAACCATGATAAACATTCTTGAGCTCTGCAGCAAAGTCTTCTGTAAAGACTTACAGGCTCACAGTCACACGAGTGACAGCTATTTCCTGCAGTTAAAAAGAGCCTTGGGGTTAAAAGTGAGATCTAAATAACTGTCCCATTCACTCCTCTCTGTCTCATTGGTTTTAATATGTTTGTTTGTTTTTGTTTTTGTTTTTGTTTTTGTTCGAAGAAGAAATGGCAGTGATTTCGGGGCTCATCTTTCTCTGTGTGGTCAAAGCTGTAATTCCTCAATTTGCGGGACCCAGGCCGATACCTCAACGAGGTGACGTTCCAGGACAACCTGGAGTGTCACCTCCATTCGAAATTTTGCCCCCAGCACCTCCAGACTGTAAGAGTGAGTTTCGTGTATTTATTGAATTGACCTGTAAATTTTCCTTCTATTCTGCAGTAGTAAAAATATTTAGATCCCTGTTAAAGTAAAAGTACAAAATATCGCAGTATGCAAATATTCCATTACAAGTAAAAGTCTGGTATTAAAGTTTCAAATGAGAATAAAAGTGATGACTTTGCAAAATCGTTCCTGTAAGAGTGAGTTTCGTGTGACCTGTACGTGAGTATGTCATCATTAGTGATGCATTAACATGTAAGCACTACTTTAATGTTGTAGTTGGTCAAGTGGGAGCCAATTCAAAGCCCTTTATATACTTTTCTAATCTATATATAACTTAAACTATCAAAATTGTAGCTGATTAATGTTTTATTCAATCGATCAGTCTGTAAATCCACTTATCATTTTAGATGTTTTTGTGTATACTGTTTGGCTGTTCAAATTACAACAAAGCATCATGTTTCATAACCCCCGCATAAAGTTTGTGTGCAAAAATCTTAATTAGTAAAATAACTAAAGCTGTTGGAAAAATGAAGCAAAGTAAAAAGTAAAGTAGGAATGTTTGTTCAAAAACCCTTGAGTAGAGCTTCGCACAGTAATGTAAGAAAGCAGTCAAGTCTCCGAGTGAGTGACTCAGTTACATCAATTGGTCATCATCAGTGTCTGAGCTGAAATGCATTTTTTTAACCACTGGTACATGCACATTTCCAGGGGTTGAGAATACCAAATCCAGAGGCTGTAAAAAAAAGGGTGTAAATCAGGTGCTGATAAAGATCAAGGGATTTAACTTGAAATACTTACTTATGAGAGTTATTGCATGCACCTTTAACGTGCACATTAGTGCGCAGCGCTCCATTTAGGCCCAACAGGAGCAGTCTCAGTAATTTTTTATCATGCCTCATAGTGCAATTAAAAGGAAATATAAAAAAATATAACACTTTAGGAAGTAAAGAAGTTTACACAATTCTTATGTTCTCTCCTCCAGCCACGATAATTGAATGTCCCATCAAGTTGTTTTTCACCATCGACACCTCAGAGACCATTGCCTTGCAGGAGTCCCCAGCTGGAGCCCTGGTGGATAGCGTGAAGGAGTTTGCCAAGATTTTTGTCCAGAGGCTGGCTGATGAGGAATATAGGGGCCAGATCCGGATCAGCTGGTCAGTAGGAGGCCTAAACTATTCTCAGGACCAGCATGTGTTTAGCCAACTCACAAGCAAGGCGAATTTCATCAGGATGCTCAGTGACGTGAAATACAAAGGCAAAGGCACCTTCACTGACTGCGCCCTCCAAAGAATGGCCAATGAAATTACACAACATTATACAGGAGGGAATGCTGTCCTCTTCTCTGTGGTCATCACTGATGGTCATGTGACAGGAAGTCCATGTGGAGGGATAAAGACCATGGCAGAGAGAGCCCGGGACCAAGGGGTCCATATATTCTCAGTGGCCGCATCCAGGATGATCGATGAAGTAGGGATGAGGGAAATAGCAAGCTCTCCCACTGAACTGTACCGAGATGACTACCTGGCTGTGGATATTGTTGACGGGAAACCAAAAATACACACTGAATCCATCGATCGAATCATAAAAGCCATGGTGATCTAAAATCCTTTTTCCTTATCTTCCGTAAATTACATTATCACTATGCAACACCTTTAACTCATTGCTGTTCTTTCTTTGCAGAAATATCAAGCATATTTACAAGTAAGAGAGATACATTTTTGCACTTACCAATTGTTGTTTTTCTTGGAATTTGTTTGTGCCACCAATTCGTGAAGGAAATCTTGTGAGCTGATTGACACAAGAGAGAAAATTCTAGGAGGCATGGATGTCTCTTACATAAAGGAATTTAATTAAGTGCAATCAAATAGATAGAACATAAACTTTATAAATGAGAATACTGAGTAATGCCAAACCAAGACTGAATTTTCCTTCCTGGTAGAGAGTATGTAACCCTTAACAGACATATAAGACCTATTATGTGTCCAAATGAGGCAATTTTCTCTCATCTATATATGTATCATGAGGTTAAGTCTGCTGTAAGTCAATCCAAGTCATGTTGTATCCACTCAGGTCACATGCACCACCTTTTAACAGAAAGTTGGTGTGTCTGTTGAATGTGAGGTAAAGTGTGGTATATTTTTTGACTTTGGTCTTCAAAGAGACAACATCACTTTATCAGGATGGTTACATCCATCCCAGACAGAGAGAGAGAGAGAAACAGTTGCTTTCTACTGATCCTGCTATTAGATTTACAAATTACCCTGGAAGTGACCTGTTAATGCACTGTGTCAAATTACACTTAACTCAAAGAGGGAAGTAAATGTAGTTATTTAAAGTTAGTTTTGTATACATTTCTGCTCCTAGAAAAAAATCTAAATATTTTAAAAAATTATTATGTTTTTATTAATTTTATTACTTTTTAATATTATTTTGTTCTTAATGGATCTTTTAGTGTTATCAAAGTAAATGCGTAGAGAAGACTGGGCCCCCTGGACCAAAAGGATTTCCAGGTCTGAAAGTGAGTACTGAAAAACAAAACCAGAATAAAAAAAATAAAATAAAATATTTCATCTTGTATCTTTTTTTTTTTTTTAAATGAAATGGCAATATTTCTCCTATTTTTAGGGACTAAAGGGGGGCAGAGGTAAACCAGGGATAAAAGGAGGCAAAGGTAGACAGGTGGGTACAAAGTAACATAACTGTTGTACTTGAAATTTTGTAAAAGCAATATTTTGATTGTGATTAACATTATAATTACCATATTTGTCATATTACAGGGGGATCCTGGCATTGAAGGTCCAATCGGACTACCCGGTCCAAAGGTTTGCTGAAACCCACTGCTTTATTGTTTCATGCCACATCATTTACTAAGTTGTCATTTGATTTTGCCTCAATAACGTGTCTATAACGTCTGTGCTCTGGTATAGGGAGAGCCTGGTTTGAAAGGTCACAAGGTGAGAGAAACCATTTTTCCTGCCTTTCTGTTTATACATCACATGAAATGCTGTTGAGATTAATGACCATGATTTACCCCGGCAGGGTGACACTGGAGAAGTTGGAGCAAAGGTAAATAAAACTTTATTCCTATGCAATTTGTATCATCATAATCCAACACTGTTAGCATACTGTAGTTAACTTTATGTCTCCTTTGACATCCAAATACTCAGGGTGTGGAAGGAGTATCTGGCAGGAATGGAACTCACGGTCAAAAGGTGAGTTGTCATTATCACAAAGTAAAAATCTTTAGTATGCCACCACTTTGAGGTGTTCCATGTACTGACATGATGTATTTATCACTGGGAAATGTTCAGGGTAAAGTTGGCCGAATTGGAGCTCCTGGTTGTAAAGGTGATCCGGGTGACAAGGTAAGTCTGGTTGTTACATTTATTGGATACAGTAATGCTCGTGGGTATTCAAATTTCCAATCCTTCAGCCACATGGCTATGAGATTAGAAACTGAATCATTTTGTTTTTGTCTCTCAAAGGGACCAGATGGTTATCCTGGAGAAGTTGGTGAACCTGGGCTGCCTGGTGTGGACGGAGATAAGGTCGGTATTATATCAAAACTGGGATATTTCTCTTCCCTGAACATAATTTCTGTGTTGCACATCCGCAGACAGCTGCACAGTTTTCCAGTCTTGTAGAAGTGGATGTGATTTCTGGCAAATCAGTTTCTGTGTTGGTTTGGCATTTCACTGACGAGCAACCCGATTAATGCAGCATTCCATTTGGTGGCAGTAGCACCACACAACGTTTCACGTTACAGCAGCTCAAACAAAAAAGTAT
>JAPZDV010000005.1:13164852-13179968 GCA_029814665.1 Acanthurus lineatus
GATCTTACTTAAATGTAAGGCAAAATAAAAATAATATCAAGTGTGTTCTTTGTTTTTCACAAGTTTTCAGCTCCCAACACAGTTTTCTTTCAAACTATACAGTATATTTTCCTTTCATTTTTTTCTTTTTTTAAAACAGTGTTTTAGTTTCAGACCAAATCAAATTTCAATAGTGATCACTGTGCACACAGCTTTATGCTAAGCAAAATGCAAAATAACAGTATCTATATCCAAATAAAACAGTTGCGGGCCTGTATCGCTGCTTCTGTTTGTTGAGACCAAAAACTCAGTGGTTACTTCACTCACAATGGAGCAGAAAATAAATAAAGCTGGTCAGTACCTTTAACATGGTCATCCAGACAAGATAACAGTTCACAGCTGTCTGTCCAGGAGCTGGAGGCAGCAGGAGGACACACTCAGGGAGTTTGGGTGAATATCCAATGTTGCCAGAGGAACTCTGAGCATCCTGGATGGCTCACAGCGATATCTGGTTGCAGTCCTTTGTTTCAAGGTTGTAAAACATCCAGGCGAGGCTTGTTTGGTTAGCTTGGTTAGCTAACATTAGCTTGCAGACCATCCCCAGCGCTAATTACACTCACAACATTTTCTGTAATCCACAACAAAATGTCCTCTTGTAGATTATCGTGTCAACAATCCCAGACAACAGGTAAAAAATAAACTTTTTCTCCACAACTTCACATGTCCACACCAAGCTACCGCATTACCTTGTTAACCTCTTTTTGCTCACTCCCTCCTTCCTTCCTGTTTCTCCTCTCATCACGGATTCTCTGCATGTATACACACTAGGGCTGCAACAATTATTGGACATGATCAATTATGTCGACAACGAAAATTTGTTGATGCAAAAATTTAAGCGTTGACGTGTAGTGTTATTGTTGTGTTTCATTTATTTAACAGAGAAGAAGCACGGAACGTTTCTCATTGCACGAGTTCCCGGCTTAGCTCAGTGGATTGTGTGGGCGTCCAATGTGTGGAAGCTTTGTTCTCCACGCGAGTTTGACTCCAGCTCCAATTATTTGCTACGTGTATATAAAACATAAAATTAAAAAAAAAAAAAAAAAGCTAGGTGGGTGGAAAACAATTACCGAGTGGAAATGTAGATGTGTCCAAGAAAGAATTTGCCTCTCTGGAGCTGTTGCAGCCTCCGCGCCCACCTCAGTGCCAAACATGTTGCTACAAAATGACGAAAAATGTTGCTACTCGTGTCAAATATTGATATGCAATTAATTGAGATTAATTAATTACAAAGTCTCTAATTAAGTAGATAAAGTTTTTTAATCAAGTCCCACCACTACTTAAAACCCTTTTAAGAACACTTAAAGCACTTTTTTTTAAAACACTTAAAAAGGGGCGCCAGAGAAAAAGGATTTATCCCCTGGGGATCAAGCCTTGCATTAAAGTCATTACAGCTAATCATTCAGTAGTTGTTGAGATATTATTGTCTCGACCAGGGAAGTATTCACCATGTAAGAAAGAATTATTATTCATGTCCAGTCTTCTAAAATCCAACACTTTGGACCTAACCTAAAGATGTTTTTCCATGAAATTTGGTATGAAGGTCTTGGAAACTTTGGTTTATATCTTTTATAAACAGGTCAGAAATGTTTAGATTTGAGCCACATGTCCTATTTGTGAAACAATAAAAGGTTTTATGGCATTTTAAACACTTTAGATGTGGCATGATTGAATCTCTTAGGTCATTAATGTTTGTTTGTTTGTTTGTTTGTTTGTTTGTTTAGGGTGGCCCAGGCCTCCCTGGAAAGCCGGGTCTCTCTGGCCCTCCGGGTGATCCAGGAGCAAAGGTAAACTTTAAATTAAAGCCCAACAGAAAACACAAATGATTCTCATGTACATTAAAATGAAGTTACAAACTAAATCTCTGTTCCTCAGGGTGATAAAGGATATCAGGGTAATCCAGGGCCACCAGGAGAAAAGGGATCTACGGTACAGAACAACACTCATTGTTTGTAACATGAAATAGAATGGGACTGTGAGTTAATGTTTTACAGATAAATCTAAATCTATTAAATCTGTTAACTTTCACAGGGGCCTTCTGGCGGACCCGGACAAAAAGGGGAAAAGGTTTGAAATATTTCAAACACTTTTATTAAAAAAAAAAATTAGTCATTTTGAGAGTTTCTGATGGTTTGCAATAAATTATTATTAATTTCACATAAATAGGGAAGGAGAGGAGACTTTGGAACAAAGGGAGCACCAGGTCAAGTCGGGGAAAAAGGAGAGAAGGTAATTCAGCATTCAAAGAGAGTCTTATTGTATTTTTAAAACATTAAATATCTATTTGTGCAGCCGCCTTTTTGTATTTACAACTGCTACCTTTCTAAGAGCACCCTGGCAAAGTTGCAGAAAATACACTTCTACAGAATTTCTTCTCCAATGTGATTGAACTTTAAAACTGTTGCTGATTTCTTGAGAAACCCGGTAAAATCACAGGAGACACGGATAATTACACAACAGATTTCAGCAGTGTTTCAAGTCTCTCTGGGTGGTTTTCACTTTTCCGGAGAAACATCACAAACCCTTCCTACTCTACTGTAGTTTGGCTCTGTGTTCCTGTATGGAGTTCTTTCATAACATTTTCTGAGGAAAATTCCTCACATATTCCAGTGAGGTAGAATGATTGCCCCTTGGTTACTGTTGTGCTTTGTACACATTTTTTGTTTTTTGTTGTTGTTTTGGGATTGGGAGTCCTTCCTAATACATTAATTTATTTTTTAAGGGAGAACGAGGGCCTTCTGGAGACAGAGGTCGGCCCGGAGAGGATGGATTCAAGGGCGATAAGGTGAGGAGATTGAGCTGTGGGTGAATTTTTGGCTGAGGGTTGGCTCAGCAGCTTCTTAAGAGCTCAGCAAGTCTTCCTTAGAACTCTAGTACTAGAGTTTTGCCCTCCAGTCCTCCTTTATAGCAATTGTCCTGCAAAAATATCCTAAAGGGAGCCTGTTATCATGAAAACACATTTTCCGAGAAAATTGCTTTTCTAAAAAAGTCTCCAGGACAAGATAAATTTCCAAATGTACCTCAGCATGAGTAATTCTGTCTATGTTGGCTGGAGTGAAGGAGGTGTCCAGTGAT
Source organism: Acanthurus lineatus (assembly GCA_029814665.1). Lineage (NCBI taxonomy): Eukaryota > Metazoa > Chordata > Actinopteri > Acanthuriformes > Acanthuridae > Acanthurus > Acanthurus lineatus. The sequence continues at coordinate 13,167,964 of JAPZDV010000005.1, forward strand.
GATGTTTCCTCTCCTCCAGGGCAGCCCAGGATTACCGGGACCAAGGGGGCAGCCAGGAGAACTAGGAGGCCCAGGAGCAAATGTCTGTCATTTGTAATATCATAATCATTAATTACTAGTAGCTTATTGTCAGAGCTTGTGTTTTGAGTTGAGAAAATATTTATGTGAAAAACATGGTGGATGACACTTTCATTGCAAGTTTCTCCCATGCTCACAGGGCACCCTGGGAGATCCTGGAGATCCTGGACCTAGGGGAGACACTGGCCCTCCGGGACCAAAAGTGCGCAAAACTTTCCTGATCATCATATTGAATGAATGAAGTGTGTCAGCATTTGGTAATTGATGTTATTGTTGTCTTTCAAAGGGCGACAAGGGAAGACCAGGATTCAACTATCCTGGACCAAGAGGACCCACCGTACAGTTTTAGCTTACAAAATTTTTAGCGTCTTTTTTAGAAACTTGCATTACTGAGTCTAAGCAACTCCAATTTTTATTTCAAGGGAGACAGAGGTGATCCAGGTAGAAGAGGACCAAATGGGGGTAGAGGCGAATGTGGTGCCAAAGGAGAAGCTGGAGAAAAAGGACCCCCCGGAGATGTTGTAAGATTTCTAAAATGTTATAAGTGGAAGCTAGATTTGGGTTTTAATCAGGGATATGTAAACAAAATAAATGTTTATGTGCCGTGGCAGAGAATGCCTTCAGGCATGCAATTCTGAAAATGTATGCCATGCATGGTGCACACTGTCAATGATTTTAAAGGTTGGGTCTGTCCAAATTGTGAATAACATTTTTTTTTTACCCTTAAAAATGCGAGTGTGGGGCCACTGTTTAGCTTGCTCGGTAGCGCGCGTGGCCCATGTATGGAAGGCTTAGCCCTCCACGCAGTGGTCGCAAGTAAAGTACAGTAAAAAACATAGCACATTAAATAAAATATGTATTCATTTTGTATGAATTTAGCGGCAGAACAAGGCTGCCAAATCAGTTGACTAATGCAGACATTCACCAAAGATAATGTTACACCATCATGCACTATGGAGGAAAATCAAGCAGAAACCATAAAGAAAAATATATCTTACCTCCAAAGTAGTACAATAGTAGGCAGAAATATTAGTCTCTACCACAAAAAAAAAAAATGCTTTCCGTGCAGGGCGAACCACCTCACCAGGGTGAGCCAGGAAGGAGAGGACCCAGAGGAGACCCTGGACCTGATGTAAGCAGCAGTACAATCTCTCAAATAATGACTTGACCATGCAGGCAAGATTCAGATTCAATTACCTTGCTCTCCCTGTGTGTCTGTGTTTGTGTGTGTGTGCAGGGGGACCCTGGACCAGAGGGCGATCCTGGGCTCACTGTAAGTCATCTTTAAAAAAACATTAAACTTTTGGAAATACTATTTCAATTTATTTTATTGTTTCCTTGGTTATATTAGTTCTAACCTGTATACCTGTCAATGCAGGACTGTGATGTCATGGCATACATCAGGGAGACGTGTGGTTGTTGTGGTGAGCAAAGATCACTGATCAAACACAACTCAAATGTTTAGTTTCTTTTAACATACTGAGCCTGTCCTTGTCTCTTGTCTCAGACTGCGAGAAGCAGTGTGGAGCTCTGGACATTTTATTTATAATTGATAGCTCAGAAAGCGTTGGGCTGACAAACTTCACCCTGGAAAAGAACTTTGTCATCAACACCATCAACAGGATTGGATCTATGGCGAGTGACCCTGCGTCACCAAACGGTATAGTCCAACAAAAACACAACACAGATGTCCCTGCAGGTCCTTTTGCAGACAGTTTCAACTGAAACAAAGTAAAGGTTGCCATAAAATATTAACCACTTACAAAGAGTAACTTACTTAATCCAACACTACATGCGATTACAGCCAAAAATATCTGGATGGGACCCCACTTACACGCTGCACCCTCCATTTACAATACAAACTGACTGTACAGTAACTACAAAAGCACAGACTGTCAATGATACATATTTTCAGTTGTAGAATTTCACCAAGTAATATTCCAACTTCTACTGTAAACATTGTCATGTTACATTTAACTTGATGGGAAACCAAAGCCAAAACATCAGAAATGTTTCTCATTCTTATGTTTGTTTCTGAAAAGCAGCTCCTGTAAGAGCATGCAAGGGATAAGGCTGCTAATATACCGTACGGACTGTGCTGCATTTCAGTCAATTTCACATAAAACATCCTGCTGCAATTCATACTCACATCAGGGCCATGTGTGTCTAAATGTGACTGTAAATTATCCATAACAAATGAAGCGTTTGAACCTTGTTGAGTGACAACTTAAAGAAAATAAATAAGAACAACCTTGTCACACATTTAAGATATTCAAAGAGGGTTGGGAAACTCTAAAACTTGACATTTTCTTAGTTTCAGACTTTTTATGGAATTTTTTTGTCAATAACTTGTGGAGTACTGCTAAACCTCACCTTTAAAAACTGAACTCCAGTGACTGACATGTCTCGCTCCTCTAGGAACAAGGGTTGGAATTGTGCAGTACAGTCACAACGGGACTTTTGAGGCCATTCGTCTTGATGACCCAAAGATTGACTCCATGTCTGCCTTTAAAAAGGCAGTGAAGGAACTGCAATGGATTGCTGGTGGCACTTTTACACCATCAGCCATCAAATTCGCCTATGATAACCTCATCAGGGACAGCAAGAGAGTCCGAGCTAAAGTGTCTGTGGTGGTGATCACAGATGGACGCTACGACCCACGAGACGATGACAGTCTACTCAACTACCTTTGCACCGACAACAATGTGGTGGTAACCGCCATTGGAGTTGGTGATATGTTTCAAAAGGAACAGGATAATGAGACCTTGGGGTCAATAGCGTGCGGCAAGGAAGAACGTGTCACTCCGATGAAACGTTATGCTGATTTGGTGGCTGAAGACTTCATACATAAAATGGAGACGTTGCTCTGTCCTGGTAAGCTTGTACCAGCAGCAAGATGACAATGCTGATCCTCCAGATAAAAAGTCTTACCTATGTCCATTTAATTTCGCTTTCAGACCCAGTGATTGTGTGCCCAGAGCTTCCCTGTAAAAGCGGTAGGTGTAATTCTTGTCTAGATCAATTGTTCAGTGTCTTCACAGATTGTAGCTCAGTAAGTCATTTGTCTTCTTTCATTACAGAACCTAGTGTGGCTCCATGTGTCCAGCGGCCGGTCGATTTGGTATTTCTACTAGATGGCTCAGAGCGCCTTGGGTTGAACAACTTCCAGCATGTCCGTGAATTTGTGCTAAAAGTGGCAGACAGACTGACTCTGGCCCAGAGCAGGAATGATGGCATGCGTGCTCGTTTGGCACTGGTAGAGTTCGGCAAAGAGGATGAGTACCAGGTGGCCTTCCCTCTCACACACGACCCTGCTTTGATTATTGAAGGCATATCTCGCTTGTATTACATGGATACTTCTTCGAGCGTGGGGCCTGCCATCATCTACACCATCAACAACGTCCTGGGCAGAGGAACTACTCGCCAGACAAGGCGCGGAGCAGAGGTTTCATTTGTTTTCATCACAGATGGCATCACTGACAACACTAACCTGGAGGAGGCGGTCAGTGCCATGCGCGGAGCACAGGCGGTCTCCACGGTGATAGCCACAGGAAAGGACATTGACCGAGGAGTCCTAACAAAGCTGGCCATGGGTGACCAGTACGCCATCTTTGAAGGACAAGACTTGTCTCGTCTGTCGCAGTCCAGTTTCTTTGACCGTTTCATCCAGTGGGTGTGTTAAGGAGACACCACATGGAAGTGACATCATACTGGTGCTTACTGCTGTTAATCTAGCATTTTAAACTTGAGATACTGGTTTACTAAGAAATCTACCATGCACTATACACTTTGAAAATGACATCACGGCATTGTGCTTTACTGCATTTGTCTGGAAAACTGTATATTCCACATTTTTATCCAGAAACACAGTACAAGTCACTCATTGTTCATACACCACTCTTTACTGATCTCAGATATTAAACCTGCAGTTTGTTGACACTACAGCGCTGTCTTCTGTGAAATAATAAAGAGTTTCTACTGCACATAAATTTTGAGATTCAAGAACTCAGTGAATTAAACAAAAATGAAAAGTACAATGGAATTTGAGCAAGAGATTTATAAAAATCAAAGTATGTTTGACATTTAAAACATTCAGATCAAACGCATTTAAAGCCTTCAACATGCAGAACTTGCAACAATTATTGTGGACTTTACATAAAGAAAGTTACCTTTTATACAGTACAGATGTAAACATTATTAGAGTCAGACATGGTTCTAAAGAGCGTACATGCAGTTACTCAGTATCAGCAATTAAATGTATCAGGGGTCTCCAAGTGGGAGTCAAAACAATGGACATCTCAGTTGGTTTGGTCTGGTTGGGCTGAAAATTGCATTCCTCTCATTTCTGTGCGTGTCCACTGCAGACTCTCCCATTGCCTCCCGTCTTACATCATATCCAGCTGCACAGGAAGAGAAAAAAGATTGAAGACTAGGAGGGTTTATACAAAAGGTCTCAATAGGCCAAGCACATCATCAGACACACAGGAGCTGAGGCACATCCTGTAAATATACAGGAAATAGCTTTCACGTGAATCTGGGGCATATGAGTTAAATATTTAAATCTGGACAGAGGATCAGAAAAACACATACCAAGTCATCAACATCTCCGGTATCTTCAGCCGGTGGTGCAGCCGCCTCCTCTTTCTTCTCCTCAGTGACCAGAAACTGAGGTCAAAATAGTTTTTAAGTCAGTATGATTACAGTCTCAAGATTACAGTGGTTCTTTGCTCAACGGCTCAGAGTGGTTTAAATACAAGAATTTTAATACGGCACCTGATTAGCTTCATTTTTGGATACGGTGCTTTCTGGAACCTCATCCTTGCTGATCAGAGTTATGGCATCTGTTGATCATCAAACAGCAAAAATTATGTTTGCAATCACCGACTTGTGATCCAGGCAGCAGTGAATTATTAAGCATAATTCCTCTCCTTTTTGTGTGTTATTTTCATATTTTGAACTCAGTTATGCAGATATGTAATCTCATCTCAGGGGAGGAATGATTTGCAGGAAATCCTGCAGCCCTGAGTAATAAGGCTTATCATTACCTTGAACAAGCAGGTCCCAGAAATCCTCCAGCTGTCTGTTTGGGATGCTTCTTTTTAGGGACTGGAGGTAGCTATTGTACAGATCAGCATTTCCCAGCTGAGAAACGAAAGATTAGACACATTCACAATTCATTTATGAGCCTCCTAAAAGCTCAACATCTACATACAGACACAAGAGCACATTCACAAGAGCTGGCCTCAGTTCAAGTCTCGAGAAATGAAACAGACTCACTGTAATCTCTTCAAGTTGACTCATAATGTCTGCAGTAAAGCCAAAACTATGCCTTCTGATATTTCTAGAATACTCCGCACAGACTCTTATAACAGAAACCCATCATCAACATCATCATGCATTTAGTCAATGGAAGATAGAAAATGTTTATTTACCTCAACAGACTTCTCTCTAAAAACCTGGATACAGGTGATGCATTTCATGTAGTATTGTGTGTTCTTGTTGCTAAGCAACTGCTCTATCCTGTGAGTCAGCTGCTGACAGACTGGGAAGGACACAGAGGTCATCGCATCCAAACAAAGAGATAACGCAATTACTAGGACTGAACATGAGTCACAGTGGTTTATTTTACTACCAGGCAGAATAAAAAACTGGAGCTTACCCTCTCCAAAAGAAAGAGTCTTCAGCTTGACCAGAGTACGGAAGTCTTGGTCTGGATTCACGCTTCCCACCTGATTATGGGTTTAAGAAAGTAAAATAGAAAAATCAGCGTGATGGAGTGCTGTATTTGGAAGAGCTGACTTTTGTAGAAAGTTGTTTTCTTTCTAGGATTATAATGCCATCCAGCTCCCCTGATACTCACCGAAGTAACAGAGCCTTCGGCAATGTCAGCCAGGTTATAATCATCCTCTTCTTCCTCTGCTTTTGCCTTCTTGGCATCTGGCTCCTCTGCACTAAAAATGCAAAAGAAGGCCACATAGAAAACTGAAAACAGTTTCATACAATCAGTAAAAATCTCAGCATAGGCATACCAAAGACACAAAATACTTCTTTACAATTATTATAAGAAAAGAAATCTATTACATCCCAAATACTTATATATAGTTCTTTGCATGAATATTTTGTACTTAGCTACAACACTGACAGCCCTGTATCTAACCTTCAAAGATCCACCAGGACACTGAATCAGACTTACTCTTTGCCAAAAATCTGAGCACTAGTCTTCGGCTTCTTTTTCTTCTCCACTTCTGTGAGAGGAAACTTTCTCTTCACCTCCTCTAGTGGAGCCTGGCAGTGTTCACTAATGACATCAGGGCGCTCAAGAGCAGCCTTCAGCCATGGCTCCACGGAAGGAAGAGGGGTGCCGGGGCTTACTGCCCGATGATGCAGACACTGAAAGACAGTTTGGGTGGAGAAAAAGAGTCCTGGCTAAATATCAGCAGCTTCAAGCTAAAGGAGATCTCACCTGACATATCGATGTTTATTTTACCTAATGTCACAAAGTTGAAAATTAGATTCCTGTCTTCTTCAGAACTTCACATCTGCCTCAATGCAGAGTAAAATACGCAATAGAAGTGTTGTATCTCTTCAATATTACCCAAACTGCAGTACCTGGAAGTGCCTCTGGAAGGCAGGGTTGGGAATTTTGTGGACCTTAAATATGTCGTTTTCAGCATTATCATCATTGTCATCCTTCTCTACCAACATCATGGAGTCAATGAGAGAGTCCACAGCAGACAACTGGGTGTCTAGAGGAATCACATGAAACAGAAAAGTTCAATCTTCCACCTCTCATTGAAGTCTTCTAACTTACTTCTTCTTCTTTAAAAGGATACACACACTGTTAGTGAAATATACTGTAGAGCTGCAACGCCAGCCAGTATCCCAACCTATGCCACATGTTAACTTGTTAAGTAAGAGCAGTGACAGTGAAGAACTGCTAAAGTAGACAAGAAAATGCGTGGCACTAATCACATGCATGGTTACTGCTGGAACACTTTTAAAACTGCTGCAGCTTTTGCTTTCTGCTCTTGAAGGGGGCAGCACCGACCACGATTACATGTATATTAATATTCCACGACTAATTCAGTATGACAATATATTTTCAGATTAATGTGAGGGATATACCAATATTATTCAGGTTTCAGGAACATTATTATACATACATACAGCACTTTTGGACTTGGCCTCTTAATTAAGATTTTTACCCTAGTTTACATCCAACAGCCTGTTTACAGTCAGTTCTTTTCACTGCAAACACACCAACTAACACACAGTTTGCAAGGCTTGAGTAGAGATGCATGCACAGAAGATGAGCCCACATTTTTGGTTGGAAGTAGATATACCTACTTTTAATATTTGGTAACACTTAATCATCAACAGGTTTTTATACTAGCAAAAATGTAGCAATGCAAGCCTTTTCAAGAAGTTGATGGAACAAATGAAAATTGTGTCTTTATTAAAGTCATTATGTTAATCAGACGATGCACAACTGCATATGAGCTGGAATATTAGTGGAATATTCATTTCCATTAGCCACATATACAGCTTAGAAGGAATACTGCTTTCTTCAGAATAAGGGTGGAGCTGTAAGATTTTGTTTGTTTAATCTTAGTCACTGTCATATTTACACCTGCAGCTTTAAATATTGTAGCTGCTGCTGTGATAATGTTTAGTCCTCTTGTGGAGAACCTGCATTTTGCAAAACATGAAGGTGTGAGCTTGTGAGTTAATTACAAGTCATTTCCTTGAAATACTTTGTATTTAAAAATAACTTGCTTCAAACTTTCAAGGGCAGACACCAACCTGAGGGCATAAGCTTTTTGTTGTTTTCAAGGGAAGGAAATGTAAACTGTCTGAGGTCTTCCATGAATGGCAGCTGGACGTACATTAGACACTATTGAGGATGACAGACAGACCATTAACCCTGTGTTACTTTGTGGAATATTCTTGAAAACAGCATGTTTATGAGTTAAGGATGTCACCTCATAGTCTTGTTTGATGCACGGGATAGCTGCTCCAACTTGAGGGTTGCTGCGCCGGTCATATGCGTAACGTACAATGGCCACCATTTGGAGTTCGTCTAGTGCTCGGATCAGAGCGGACAGTGCAACTGCTGCATGCTGCTCAGACAGAGTGGAAACAGCAACAGGTCAGTATCATTACGTAATTACCAGCAATGTAGTAGTTTACTCATTTCTTACCTCATCATCCTTGGCAGAAAAAATCTTGATGACTTGATTCCCCATGAATTGATGACGATGTACCTTCAGACAGATGGTTAAAAGAAACAGTGGGTGAATAAAGTAATCAGTTCTGTCTAAAAGTCTTCAGTTTACATTATCTGAGATTTGTTTTACTTAAGTACGTAGATTGCCGTGCTCATAACAAACAAAAAGTGCAATACCAAGTTCTGTTTTGTGAAGCCGAGAACAGCAAAACATTTCCCATCGTGCTTGTATTTCATCTGCTCTTGATCCACTTTGGAGAAGGGAACAATATCACTTCCATAACGAAAACCTGTGAACAAAAGAAGTGCTTTTACTTAATACTGAAAAAAGCTTAACAATATTGAGTAATCAGATTTCAAACAACTTTGTCACCTTGAATGGTATCATCCTTTTGCACCTCTGTCTCATTGTCATCATCCAGACAATAGACAGTCTCTCTCTTCACATCTTCTTTCTGGCTGGTTTGAGCATCAACTGTAATCCACATTTTCTTTAGTCTCTCTTCTGTTACCTAGAATACACGGAGAGTAGAACTTGTGAATGACAAAACCTTTGGCTTCACTCGCAAGTCTATATGTGACTATCATTCATGTGTACAGGACACAAACATTAAGGAAAATTTGTAGAATTATAATGGTACGATGCACAATAGTTAGGCAGTAAGTACAAAACTACTATGCAATATAACTTCATGTTAAATGATACATACTGATATGTAGGTCATGATAAATCAGATTTTTAGTCATTTTATGCTAAGTAAACAAATAAAACATGTTAAACATCTGACCTGAATTCACAAAACACTATGTACAGTGACCAAGCTGAGGAGTTTCATTATTTATTTAAGTTTTTGCCACAAGGGGTCACCAACTAATCAGATTCAAGAACAAGCAAACAGTCTTAGCAGTAGTTATTCTCTTTTTCATACATGATACAACTCTGTAATAAATACCTAGTGTGTTTTCACAAGAAGCACTTTACAATAAACTTACAGCTTTGTATCCAACAATGCGGATGGACAGACAGCTGCCGACAGTCAGCACACAGGGCCAGGCTACTGGTCTCCTCTCAATACGCTTGAACATGCACAGCTGCTCAATTGCATTCCTACAGCATGAGTTAAGAACATTAAAAGCCAAGTCTTACAGCATCATTGAATAAAAGCGATTTCTTCTTCTAATATTGAAAGAACCGTGTGAATTGGACAGAAAAACGAAGAAGAAAGAAGTGACACATGGGAAATATCAACCTGAAGGTGTAAATTTGATCCAGGCCTTCCTCCTCGTCCAGACTCAGCATGACGTGTTTGACCATGTCCAGGCCATCCCTCTGTTCCCTGGACAGACCTTTGCCTGTGCCTGGATGACCGGGGTCTCTTCTGTCAGCATCTCCTCCACCCTGTTCACTGTCCTCCGCAGGAAAGGGCAAACTGAAAATGACAAGAGACCCATTAAACTTTCATGTGGGAACAGAATGCCCATATTATCCAGAGTGACTTGCAGGTGTGAAGTGCTTGCCGTAAGTTTGTATAAAAACAGCTCTAGCAGATTTGGTAAATCATAATCAAATTTGACTTTATTGTAAAAAAGAGTGCAAAACCCTCCAGAAAAGTAGCTACGAGAGCAACAAACAGGCAACAAGAAGCACAGCTGATGAGCCTGTTTTCAGCGCTGACTGACTAAGATGTGACTGACATTAAAAAATCTTTGAATTCGTGAAGGCCTGTGAATGGTAGAGCAGTTTCATTGATACATTCTGCTTTAAAATTACACTTGGTGAATATGTCTGAACCTTACAAAAACTGCAGGGTGATGCCAACTTGTTTGAGGTTTTCAAGAATAACATCCAGTTGCTCTGAGCTGGCCTCAGTGCTGAGGTCAGTAAGGAGGGCAATGTTAAGACGATCACATTTCTTTCCCCTAAAGAAAAAAACAAAACAAAATCAAATACAAACAAACAGAGGGTCACAGAGTTTAAAAAAACAAATTGAACTATATGACCAGCAGTTTGTTTCTGCTGTGAATAGTGAGAATTTTATGGAAGCAGCTTCTTACTTTGTTTCGGTCTGAAGGAGATCCATGCAGACAACAAGAGCATCCATCCCTGTTAAACAGGAGTTAAGAACCAAACAGACTCTCACACATCATATGTAAACAAATAGGATCCCATGCATGAATAACATCAAAAATCTGTCTTAAGCTATAAACTCATACACAAATGTCAACTACTTACTAGACAAAAAAAGCACATACTGAAACTAACATGTAAACAAACACCAACGTGATCATTAGTCAACTAAATCCAAATCAACAGACATTAATTGAGTGGATCTAATCTCACGATACATTAAGATATTGCTAGTTATTCAGAAATAACTATTTAATCTCAAATATAAATTAATCTGAAAACATTACTCACTTTTTTCTATTAAGCTAAAATACGTATTATTTGTACCAGTGTCTTCTATGCAAAACAATAAAGTCTGATTAGATGTGGGCTTAATATCTGTACTTACTTACTATGCTAAAGTGATTTTAAGTATCACACATAAGGATACAATCCGCCTGCTGACTCTCTGGATGGATCTGATTCTGTATTTCATCCAGAAGCTCAAAGTCAGGTATCATAAGGTGACGATGTACAGTGATGTTCTGGTACTGGCCATCTTTGTCCAGTGGGTTATTGGTGGAGTCGGTGCCAAACAGAACTAAAGCCAGTTCATCCTTAGTCTCTGCAAAAACCTGTCAAAAGACAAAAGTCACCTACACTGTAGACAGCCTTCGTAGATTTTGTTTGCTCCTTGTTTCTGTAAATGTGAGGCAGAAGTTTACCTGACGCTGAACAAACTTTTGGATGACTTTTTTGGCAAGTTCAAAGGGAGGCTCCTCACCCGGGGCAGAGTTGGACATGGAGAATCCAACGTCCATGCACAAGACCAAAGCTGACTATAGAAAACAAACATTTTGGATTTTAAGTCGTGTTAGGCTTGTTATCATCATCAGAGTTGCTCTAAACACAGACAGACAATACGCTTTTAATTTATCAGAGGTATTACTTTTGCTTTACCGATGAAATCAGGTCACATTTGGCTCTGGATTCAACGGGAGGCGTGACAGTGGCGTTTGCTAAACATGTCCCAACATATTACGCCTGAAACTCCATAGACTAGAACGATTTGTTATTCACGTTTGTAATTTAATTTAAGGCCCAAAAACAATCTGGAGCAAATCTTCACATAAATAAAAAAAATAATAAAGAGAATAAAATAAATAAATTCTCTAAATAAACTGAGAGAGAAAGAGTAACTTACTTTCGCACCTGCCATCTTCTTTTTTCCCTCTTCCAATGACTGTGTGTCACTCTGTTATGGCTCCGGAGAGAAACCGTGAAAAAACAGGAAGTGAGGAGTTTTCCGCAGTTCTCTAATGAAGTTGCGATATACCCAGGAATGACGTTGTCTGTGTAACCCAACAAACTGGACCTGAAACTATGATTGATTTAATTTGTTGTTCTGTTGAGCTTGAGATGAGTCAGTGCGATGAAATGCAACAGTCAGATGTAGGTCAAACGCCCTCCAGCGTTTTATGTGGGCCGGTGCACTGTAAGCGGGAGAGAGAGAGAGAGAGAGGAAGTGTGGTGTATTGAGGTCAAATAAAAAAAAATTATGATAAATAAATAGCTACAGTAAGATAAACAACA
>JAPZDV010000005.1:13180068-13194956 GCA_029814665.1 Acanthurus lineatus
TATATATCTCTTCATAAGTCCAAGTGCTTTTCATATTGCCGAAATTAAAAGTCTTGGGAAAATAAATAACCTTCAAAATAAAGGCAATCGCCATGGCTGACTTGTGTGATTTTGACCAATAGACTGTGTTCTGCATTTTAAACTTAAAATAATGGAACATTTGTCATTTTTTGGGCAGTTAAACAGGCAGGCATGAATTGGTAAAAAATGTGTTGGCCCTGAAGGCGCTTGTATTTATTGTACTGTACTTTGCATTGTTGCATTTGGATTTTCATTAGCATCCCCATGTAAACACCAGGGTGCCAATAATTAGATCTTAGGCACCTAAACCCCAGAGAGCCATCTGCATCAGTGTGCAGCATGCAGGGATACTTGGTGACTTGTTTTTCTGAGAGATATTATAAACAATGCAGAAGACATTAACCAGTGGTGAATTCAAACAAGATAATGCTTCCTCTTTTTCAGAACATAGATGTAGAAAAGAGCACATAGTTGCAATGTAATGTCATAACATTTTATTAGTGTACTTTGCATTCTGTAGTTTCACAACATGTAATGTGGCATACAGACCAAATCCATTACATTAAAATTAAATAACTTGTCCCAGCCAGGTGCAGTCATACCCACTTAAATCACCAAATATTTAAACTATCTGTTCTACTCAAACCAACCAAATCTCATATATATTTCAATCATTTAACTGATGGCTGTTGCAATACATTTACTTCAAAGTGCCAGAGTATAAAACAACCTAGCTACAACAATTTTAGGAAGTGTAGTAGACTTCAATATTTAAAATAAATTAAATAAACATTAAAATGTGACTGTATGAAAATGTAACAGGAACTCTAAGATGGAAAATCACAGAGGACTTCATTTTTATCTTATAGGAACCACAATTGTGAGACATCAAAGCATTAAGATCACATACATCTGTGTTGATGGCTCCTTAAACATATAAAAACGTGACAGTGAAAAAATATATATTCACCAAAAAATGTCTGACTCATCAGCTTGTCCTGACTATGGCTTCAAATTATGGCTGGATTAACCTGCTGAGGGGCCCTGAGGCAAGAATGAGCAAATACTATGAACACATCAATGAGCCACTTTGTTTTGCACCAGGTCACATGTTCCCTCATTACCATGAACACACACACACACACATTAGGTTATTTTAAGTCAGTCCCACATAACACCGTTCTGAAGCTGAAAAACACTCAGTGGTGCATGAAGTGTTTTTTAATCTGCAAACGAAAAGAGCACAAATGCGCTGTTTTCTCCTGTTGGAACCAAGATTTGCTTAAAAGTGCAGTGCCCTGCTGTTTTAAGACAGCAATACCCTACATACTGTGGCCTTTTATGAAAGATTCACATTTTCAATGGGAACCAATGGGCATCGGGCTGAGCACTACAATAGAGAAGTCAGAATTTAAGTGATGGACTAACATATTGTTGGTGTTGGTGTTTTGATGGTATTTTGTAATAGGAAGAAAGCTGTAAAGTAATGTCAGACTTATCTCTTAAGATTCATGCTGAGATATAAACCCTTCAAAAAACATAGCCCATCTCAAGGTGTTTATTTTTGTGTCAGTTTTGTGCTCATTATTGCATATTCCCCATCAATGCACCCTTTTTCCAGCTGGCAATGCAGTCTTGCTTAAATTAGGTACTGAATGCTGTTTTGATGTCAGTGCACAGAACAGTGATCACATAAATTTTATTTACAAATATATACAGATGATGTAAAACCCAGTTAGACCTTCAGCAATTTGTGTTTTAGTGTCCACAACTAGTTTCTCTAAACTTTACTACAGGATGCACCAATGCCTACACGTACTAAGAGTTCATGTGTAGAATTCAGTAATTTGAGAAGTCTTAGAGCATAACAGTAAAAAAAAAATCTATCATGCTCTGAAGAGAAAATTTTAGAGAAATCTGTATCCAATAATGCTTTACAAAATTCAAAGTAGTGGTTAGGCATTTCAGCACAATTCGGGCAGTGTTTGGTAAGTTGTTAAACACAAAAAAGTAACGTGAAATAGCTTTGATATACTTTCCTGTGATCAACTTGAATTTTCTGACACAGTCATGATTTCACTTTGACTTCTGTCTACATCAACATGTGCCTCTGACCTTAGTGTTCCCCACTTCACACTGATGATGTCTGGGCAAGTTCACTTGGGGCTTTGCTCTGCAGAGTGCCAGAAACAGTATCAGAGTCAAGAAGCTCTACTATGCTATAGGGCGAACAGTCCTCCAGTCCCAGTTTGCCACAGGCCCAGCCACAAAAGCCTTTCTCCAGGTCTCTCACAGCCTGCCACCACTCGCTGAAGGCCCAAGACACCTGCACCACTGCGGAGTACAGAGCCAGAGACAGTGCCATGGGCATGATGAGAACAGGGTAGAAAATGATGAGGAAGGGGCATATTGTAATCTTGTGCCAGAACGTCCGCTCCTCATTGTACACCAGGAAGACATTGTACCAAGTGAGAGTGCCGTAGTAGAAGGAGGTGATGAAGGAGAGGAGGAAAACCACAGGGGCACAGGAGACACTCCACAGGACAACATGGGGCCCCTGGCACACACCCAAGGTGCAGGTGCGTTTATTGCCTTCTCCTGCCTCACACTCTGCATCAAGTCGTTCCCTCGACTTAGCCAGGTCCCTGATTTCCTTCTCTGTCAAAGTGAGGTGAATGTCTACCACCTGACCCTTCTTCTTTCCTCGGGTGATGGTGCCTGTCAGAGTCACATAGCGGCTGTCTGGAGGAAGGATCCAGCCTTCTCCTGATAAAAGATAAGATAATCCAACATAAGACTTTCACCTATTTTAAAAACAACCAAAAATAAAGTTTTCTTTCTTCTGTAATCTCTTGTTTAGGTGCTGAGAAGAACTGCATTACAACAGGACACTAAAAAGATAAGAGATGAGAAGATGAGTTTAACAGTTTAAAACCAAACTCACCTTCGCCTGTAGGTGTGCAGAGGAATTTAGCTCCTTCCTCTGTGCTCCTTTCTGCTCCCTCCTCACCTTGGTCATCTCCTGGCCCTCTTTCCATTTCAGAACGATAGACAATGATGGACTCCGGACGCGAATCTTTCTTTTTTCTCCTCTTCCTCCTAATGGAGTGTCCCACTTCTCTGTCATCCACATGGTTCCCTGAGATGTCTGATCTTAAGGAGATCATCTGGGGGCTGCCTTCCCCTTCAGTTTGAGGCTCGTCAACCTGCGCCATGCTCTCACCTGATCCAAAAAACTTTGGTTGTGACAACGTGCTGATGAGTTAAATATGAAGACTAACAATGAAGTCCTAAGCAGCACAATCTATGTCCTCCCACTGTGTTAGGTTTTAAGTGTAGGAAGATCAAAAATTATTCTGACACACACACACAAACATGCCCACACTGAGAAGCGCAGAGAGTACCATTTAAAAGCACGTTTGCTTTTTTTTTTTTAACAGTCACATTAATATAATCCTGGCCTTAATTCTGCACAGTCGTTTTTTACTAACTATGACTGATAAAAATGAACCAATTGTCACATTATTACTGATCCAAAGGCATTAGGCATCCGATCAGATAGTGACCAAATCGCTGTAGGAAGATGACAAACAAAGCGTGATAGATTGGATCAAAAAAGGGGGGGCTGTCTCTCTGTTGCATGACAGCGCAATGGTACTCACAGTGGATACACTGCGAGCTCAATTTATCAACACCATTCCATCCCCTTTACAGATTTAATGACATAAAACCACAATTCATATAGATGGATTGTGGTAGCTATGAAAAAGGACGCAATACAGGGGGTGAAATCGACAATGCAACCCATTCTTTACACAGCTGATCCCCTCCCATTTAAATCCCACCCATGTCCGCTCTTTTGTCTGCAGACGCCAGCCGGCGAACGGGATGTACTCTTATTAGAAATGCAACTGAAAATCAATCTTACCTTGAAAAGGCCTGGATGAGAACCGGGTAGGTAAAGTATAACTAGATGATAAATCACTGAATTTGTCTGGGCCCGCACATTTCAGCGCTGTGTTTTGCAGATGCAGATGCGCTGAGCAAGATGATTTCCAGAATAGCACAAAACCCGCCCATGTAACCTCTGTCACACCAATCCCGAGCCATCCACGGTACTAACTACAGTCATGTGAACATGAAAAAAAAATCCACCAATGGCTATTAAAAGCACATCTGTTCAAGAGGACGGGGTACAGTAATGCATGACTACGATGTCAACAACAAATTAAATTTAAATCCCGACATAAACTACAAAATCACCAGCATTGGGAGTTTTTATTAATAGCTAACTATTTTGTAGTCTTACAGTGTTACACATTTCACATAAGTTGGTTTTAAGCATATGTTTTGGATACAGTTAAGGTTTGTGTTTACAATAAATAACAAATACTTAAGGTGTCGGATACAAAAAAAATATAGATTAATTGAAAATGTTAACAGGTCAGGTGAAGTGAGTCATATGCACAATATAGCGTTAATCATTTAAGCTTTGAGTTTTTCACTGTCACAGTCACGACTGCGAATGGTAATTGATAACTACAAAAAATGTCGTTTATTACCAAAATCAAAATGAAAAATGTGACGCTCTTTTAATTTGAAATGGTGTACGTGGTTTCTAACGTCTGAAACCGTTGTCAAGACAACAACAGCATCCCGCGCGCTCGATAGTTGATGTAGGAGTCAGCTAATGTCGTTAACGTTTGGCTGGTGTAAAAATGAACGACCAATTCTCATTCAATAACATTGACAGCCTCCTCTTACAGCTAGGTGAGTTCACTTACTACGTTGATTGCATGTTTTTAAATGTACTATAACTCTATGCTTCCACTCCATGTTTGCTTCGCTGCCAGTGTCAGATAATAAAGTCGTTTTAGTCATTAGGCTAACTAGTTTTTGGTGTTAGCTAACTAACCCAGTTCAGGTATGGGAAAATACCACAATATATAATAGATAACAGATCATTCGAAATAGGCCTACCTGTTGTTTGTATCTTTTAATTAGCTTTACAGACTCGGGAGCTTTCTCAAAAGAAGAATGAAATTAACCAACAAATCAAAGGTATGTCTAACAGTTTTTCTACATAACCTAGTAATCATGTAAAACTGGACAGGCGGGTATGAAAGACAGACTGACAAAGAGTTAGCCATAGAGTTTTGATTGTGAAATGGTGTTCATTAAATGTTTACACATTTTTGTCAAGTTTTCAGAGCTGACATTGCTGAGAGGAGGACGTGCATTGAAACACTCCACAGAAATACTAAGAAACTTGAGGAAGAAATTGGGGTGAAACAGAGCACTGTGTTACATAATAAAGCAAATGCTCAAAGGTATGAGGACTAGGAAATACATAGGCCAAACCATGATGAATTGCCTAATCATACATAATTCAGTTTTAAATTTAAGTTAGCACATTTAGTGTATGCAGTGTAGTATTGACATTTACATGTAACTAATTTTTATCAATTTAACTATAGCATGAAGGCAACTAACAGCCTTCTTCTTCAGTATGAGCAGACTTTGAAAGAAGAACTGGAGAGCAGAAAAGCGAGCTACAACCATGACATGTGGGTTCAGTTTGCTGTGGTTAACTTTGTGTGATACATTTTTGTGGGCAATAATAAACAAATCGTAATTTTTATTATTCTTTAAACCCAACCAGGGAAGTCTACGCTGAGAGAATTGCAAGCTATAAAAAGATTTTTCAGTTGCACAAAGAATATTATTGCCAAAATCCTCTTGCTCAAAAGCTCCTCTTGCTGCAAGCTGAAAAAGAGGAGATTGAGTCTAGGATCAAGGCTTGTGATGATCAAATAACAAAGAAACAGGAGGAGCTGGACCATCTCACTGGTAATAAACTTTACAGCTTTCTCTGGTAGAGTTTAAGTATTTATAGCTCTTTCTAACATTAATTTAATTTCTGTCTGACCAGGTCCAGTGCTCGATTCTTCTCGCATTGAGAAACTACCAGATAGGTATACTACAATGAATCTTATTTATAGTAACTAATAGCCTCCAGCAAAGCTCAGTTTTTCTCTGATCAAGTCCACTTTTCATCTTAGTGTTTCTGGTCAGCAGTCCATAACAGATCCAGAGAAACAGTTAGATCCTAGAACAGTGGAGGATAATGATTCTTCAATTGACATCACCTCTCTTCATCTCAGCCAGACAAAGGTACTCTGATACATGAGTCAATACTACTAGCATTGCAAGGCTGATTAAATTATGATAGAAGTATGGTAGAAGTTGAAGCTGATCAATTCATAACCACTAACTGCTTTGTTAAACCTGAACAGATCTCACACAGTGGTCAAAAAACATCTGAAGGTGCTGAAGAAGTCTGTGAGGACATTGGGGTCCAGGATATCACTGTCTCCGACCCTTTCCTAAAAGAAGCAATCAGTCAACAACTGAATGGTAGGAAGATGAAATTTTGATCTGTATTTCAGTTAATGCTTGCTCTTAAAAGACTAAATGGCATGTTTTTTTCATGTTTGGAAGTTTGTGTTACATTGAAAATGTATTTGTTTGTTTTTCAGAGCAGGACCAGGAAACTAGACCAGAGGACCAGGTCTTGATAGTTTTTTACTATACTTAAAGACTTACCATAAAATTGACACTTTTTCCAATTTTGATGAATTGGTTCTAAAGAGCTATTTTTTTTATATCTCTCACAAGTCCTCCAATTTCATGGAACTCAAAAACATTCACAGAGAACATCTTGATGGTTCTCATAGTTTTATGTGTAATATCTGAAATATATCTGTTTCTAGAAATGTTTATATTACTCCTGATAATTCACAGATAGTGCAGTTTTCACTGACTGACCAAAGTAAGATGGCAGAGGAAATGTTTTATGGCAAGGTCCCTGGGCACGTTGTCCATAAAGAGATTTATTTATTTATTGGTTGGACACAATCCCTTTATGTTCTACATTGCAATGTCATTAGGTTTCACTCTTAGAATTTTTCACATGCTTAAGTTATTTGTTTGTATAGGAACAGCAGTCCACTGTATCAGACATGGAGGAGGCAGTGGAACAGGCGGAGATGGAAGAAGGAGTAGCTATAGAGGCAGAGCAGGCGCCAGGCACAGAAGATGAGGGAGTCGCTGCTGTACCTGAAACATCATCTCAGGACGCTAATCCTTCTTCCCCAGCAACAGTGAAAGCTGTGCCTTCAATTCCAACATTCCCATTTAAGTAAGGACTTGTCATACTAGTCCAGCGCTATGAATCACTATCAAAACAGCCTTTGAGAACTATGTTTTTATGTTGCCATTTCAGCTTTAGCCCTAGTCGCTCCCCACATCAAGGGACCTCTGATACCAAATCTCCAGCTTTCCTGTTCTCTCTGAACTCTGGTACTAGCACCCCAAGCTTCTCTGGATTTGGATTTGACGTGGGCTCATCACAGGATGAGGTTAGAAGAGAGCAAAAGTAATATGTGATTTCACAGGATTGTTTTTTTAGTTTAAGAATTAACTCAAAATTTCTTTACAGAACTCATCTTTCACTTTCACCAGCTCTTTTTTTAATGACAAGGTAACGCATTTTCTCTGTATCCTATCTACACTCATATTTTAATAAGATATAACTAGAAATAAAAATACCAAACAATGTTTATCTCTTTTCAGACAACTGCAGAACCAAAGTCTTCAAGCTGTAAGTATTTCTGTTTTGTGATGTACATCATGTGCTTTGAACTAGATATGCACATATGTGATTTTACAGGCCCTGAGTTCCTCTTTGGTCAACCAGAGCAAAGTGAGGACTTCCAGTTTGCCTTCACGTCCAAGAGCCCTGAGACAACTGACAAAGACACCACTGATATTGAATTTCCATTTTCATTCAACTTTTGAGAGTTGTAAGAAAAATATCTCAACTGCTGTATTGTTAGCAGAAGTACTTAATTGCCTGTTTTATTGTTGTGTTTACATATGCAGGTTAATGACAAATGCAATTTCATTAGGTAAGCATTCGTAGTTTAACTCTATTATAAAACTTAAAACTTAAGCAGTTAAAACTTGTGTGAAATATGCCATGTAACAATTTTTCAGTTTTTGTTCCAATAAATTGTGAGTAGTTATTTATATGTTTAACTAAATATTTTATTTTAATAGCTATTGAGAATATAATGAACATGAATATTGCCATTGCTGAATATAATTTTATAGAGGATACAGCATTTATATCAAAATATTTCACAAGATGTCCATATTTTTTACACATTTTTCTTTATAAGTGCAGTACTTAGTAAATGTATTACACTGAAATAAGTTGTGAGTTGTTTTTCATTTTGTATTAGTTAGTGTACTGTTTCAGTCACATAGTCTTATAACACAAAGCATATAAAAGGACTAAATCAAACTCTTGAGCACTCAAACTTATTTTTTTGTGAAAATTAACTAAATTTACTTTCTCTTATTTCAAGCCAAATAAACATATCTGACAATCATATTTCCTTTGAATGTGATTTTAGAAACAAATAATTCAACCACAACACAGTCTTGTATAAAATATTCAGTAGTAAATAAATTACTTAATGGCACACCTGGTAGCCATTTTTGGCAGTGATTTGACTATACAAAGGTCTGCTAGACTATGATCAATGCTAGCAAGAAGTCTTCAGTCCAGTAACATGCATAGCAGCAGATTGATACCATTCTTAAATGTCCATTGTGTAGTGAGATTTAGAGGCATCTGGCAAAAACAGAATCCCTTGAGAGACTATGTTTGGTTCATCCATTCTGGGCTACTATAGAAAGATGGCAGTGGAATATGGTGGACTTAGAGAAAGAGGGTCCCTCTGTCGATATAAAATGTTCATTCAAAGGAAATCAAATCATAATGATTCCTATTTTCAGGTGCCCATACACTAATAAAAAAGACATACCTAATAATGTTATATTCCTTCTCTGACATAATCTACAAATAGATCTCCTAAAATCTTTTCAAATGGACATTTAAAGTATGTAGTCTATGTAGGACCAAGGGATGGACAGATAAGGGTTAAAAAGTGCAGAGGACAAACTGTTTTGAGAGTCTAGAACCCAGAGTCGATACTGATGGAGCGTCGAGTCACATGTTCAATCTCTCCTGGGACGTATTCACAGAAACTGGTTTGGTATTTAGCCAACATTTTTAACATTGGCCTAAGTTTGAGCCACCACTGGACCTTTGGCATCCGATGCCTAAAAGAGACATAATTAGCACGTTATTGAGGATTAATTAATAAAAAACACTTGCTCACTGACAAAAACTATTAATTCACTTACTCAAAATCAGTCACATCCTTCAGTTCAGTGAGGGGGATGAATGAGACAACCTTCCTATTGAGGCCGAGCACACATGCTGTTTCTGGTGAGTTGGCAAACACGCGGTCTGGAGGGACAAGGGTGTTGTAATGACATTGCTGAGGTCTGACTCTGTATGTCTTAGCAATTTATTTAAGTCAGCTTCGACTTTGTATGTAAATTCTACCTAGTCGGAAGTTTTCAGTCAGTCTCTCTGAAATCCATTGGATAGCCCTTACACCCAACTTGGTTCCAAAATTTCTGTCGAAGGGAGTAGGTACCCCTCCCTAGAGCACAAACACACAACCGGAGTATAAACATGCAGCAAGATGCTTCATAATATACAAATGACACTTATGTTGTCAATGTTAATGATATAAATTGTCAAATTGTGTTTTGCCAGAGTTGATGGAACTCCGTACCTGCTGAAGGTGTCCCAACACATTGACTCTGCAGTCAAATATGCCTTTCCCCTCTGATGAATACAGCTTATGAATGAAATCTGTCGTGTAGTTTTCATGGCATTTTTCATTCCTGTTATGACAGAGAGAATGTATAACAAGAGAAACACTAAATCCTATAATCGGATGTGTTCTGACACCAGGTACTGCATGAGAATGTCTGCATGGCTGAAATGAGTGTTGTGTACCTCAGTACGAGACCCCGCTGGATGTCCTTCTTCATCTTCTCAGTGAGATGCTCCACATTGGTCTGTCAAAAGGCCACAATAGTAAAATGACAGAAAGCTGAAAACATTTTAAGCCAAAGAAAGGAAAAGCAGAAGTTTGGTTTTTGGTTTTACCTTCAGGTCATGAATGTTAAAGGGATCTTCAAAAATGTAGGCTGCGTCAGCACCTACAGCTATACCAGTGCAGGTTGCCAGATAACCACAGAATCCACCCATAGTCTCCACCACAAACACTCTCCTCTTGGTCCCAGTGGCAGATTGCTTGATTTTATCGCAACCCTGAAGATGAAAACAAAATGGCAGTGTGAAAGGAGACGGTGGTAACCAAAGACAGGGTCAAGATTTAATCTGGTGTAGGACAGAAAGAGTCAGCTTTAACTTAATTCTAATTAACATCAACCTTTACTGTGCGGTATACAGATAAAACCCTGCTGGTGTTGTTTATGTGGTGCTTAATACAGAAGTACAGGAGTGAATCTTAGTGCTACCTGTATCCAGCTCCCTCCTTCCAAAGTTTACACAAAAACTAAAGCTCTGAACGCTCTCCTCCACCTTAATTTTGACAAAAATACAGAGTTCAAAGTATATCTTAGTAACATGGCAGCTCATATTAGAGCTGATGTTTTCTGGCTTGGTTCAGTCTCTGTTCATGTTAATCCTGAAACATCAAAGTTGCACTGTTAATTTGCCATCTGCTCTGCGTTACCTCCATGGCAGCATTGACAGCCGTGTCTGCTCCCAGGCTGAAGTCTGTTCCAGGGACGTTGTTGCTGATGGTAGCAGGGATTACACACATGGGGATGCAGAGCTCATCATAACGACAGCGGGCTTCAAACAGCTGCAGCACACCTCTGTACCCCTTTGAAAGTCACCAAGAGGTAGATTAAAAACCTTTGATGTAACACTGACACTGTAAATTAATAGAAAAGTAATTCATCTCTGGTTCTTTGAAGGACTGTATTTTATTCCTTACCTCAAACCCTCCAATTACAAGCAGAGCTGAGATGTTGAACTTTGCGATGGTTCTCACTACGTCCTCCATGTACTTGTCTGGAAGAGTTCTGAAATACGACACGGAACAGAAATTAGGAAATCATTTGAAGAGGCACTCTGCCAGTTTTAGATGTCATGAACAATTTCCCAGTCACTAGGAGTATTACGCAGCCTGTGAGAGCAGTTGTATAATTTCTTCTGTGGCTAAGAAGAACTTTTTGTCAACTAAGAAATTTCATCACCCCGGTTTCTCGGCTTTAAATCGGAGACTACATGTTTTCACCAAATAAAAAAAAATGGCATTTGAAACTGGGGCCCTTGATTTACATTGCAGAACAGAAATGTTTTTAACTATGTATATGAACAAATATCACCATATTTTGCAAAATAGTCAATTTTATAAACAGTGTATTGAGAAAATGTTCTTACAGATGTTATAAAGACTTTATCAGCCATTGTGTAAATTCAATATTCAACTGTTGAAGCATTCTTAAAATTCCATAAATATTAGATTTTTAAATGATTTACTCGGTATTCTGCCCAGGTGCTTACCGTTTTGTCCCCAGTAACGAGCCTCCTTGGCCCGTCCATCCAGCCACACTGTGCCATTCCATCTCAAAAATCTGCAGACAGACAGACAGGTGGCAGTACTGAGCAGTTTCCCTTCAGTCATACATGTGACTTGCTGCTAAATATCTATTGCAGTGGGGCAAAGATGTTCAGGTAGAGGCACTTACTGCTCCTTTGGCAAGTCCTTGAAAGCCATCATTGACAGCATAAACCCTGTGTCCATGAGCAAGCGCTAATCTCACAGCAGACCTCACTGCTGCATTCATCCCTGCAGCCGGAGCTCCAACGTTCAGAATAGCCAAAGAGAAATTGCTCTGAGGAAGAATGAAAGTAAGATATTAATACGCATATCTGAGATTTACTTTTGCTATTTCTGTATTAAGGCTAACGTGTACGTTTGTCCACATGTGTACTCACCTTAGACTGAGCTGGCTTCTGGAAAGCAAGAAGCTTGTAGATGTTCCAGTTGTTCTGAAAACTCCTGCAAGAAAATTATTATTATTTAACTTTGTCTTGTTTCACATGTGCACAGAAAGACAACAACAAAACTAAATTGTGTGCATGATAAAAGTTAATTAGAGTGGATCATACACTCCTTCTTGCGAAAGTTTGTTGACAAACATCAAGGCAGTTTGCATTGTAACATGATGGTATAACTATTTAATATACTTTAAAAAATGCTCAGCTCTCACCCTCCTCGCAGCTTAACAGCTTCATCAAACCTTTTCTCATTCATGGCCTTCTGCACCAGCTTAGTCTGCAAATGATGGCACAGTTAAAAGATACTCCCAAAAAAAGAAACTCCCAGTGTGTGATTATGTTAATTAAATTCAATTATAAAATAGAAGAGAGTGACTCACCATCTCCACACACTCCATTAGAGGCAGACGAACAGCATGGTTACCTGACAGGCCGATGGCAACAGCAGGGGTTTCAGGAGAGGCCTCCATCAGGGCTATCACCGCCTCCACACCCATCCTACTGCTCTGGAAACATTTATATGCATAAGTATTGAATATTGGAGAGTATCACCTCCTGCATATCAGTGACGTCTGGCATGGTTACATGGATGTTGATTTTCTTAAATGCACACATATTTGACCAATATTTAGTTTACTAAGGTCGTGTAGAAAGTATTGAAGAAAATAACAAAGTAAAAAGTTTACTCGACAGTGTGCAGCGTATCATCAGCTGCCAATTATTGTAATCATATATGTATATTTTTTCCAAGATTGCGATTTGTGACATAAATTGTTTTTTTCTAAATCAAAACTGCAAAGTCTGTTTTCTTGCAGAATAGTCTCTAAAGCACATAAGTAAGCCTGCCGGCTGAATTTGAAATTTACCACACACACCAATTTGATACATTTTCACATCTGCTGAGTTTATGTCCGAAATGAATTTATCATTTTGTGTTATAACATTTAAACAAAGGCCACAAAAGCAGAAGGGGAAATTTGTTCATACACATATCTTAATGCATTTTTTTGCAATAAAAAAAAATTTAATGGCATGATAAATCATGACAAAACTTGTTTCAGTGGTTACTGGCACCTAGTGTAGCACGCTGTTTTAGACAATGATTCTACTATTGACCAGATCTAAAGAGGACAAGTAGTGGCTTCAACTTGTTTGTGTGTCAGAGTTTCATGTTTGCAACACTGAAGAAATCAGTATGTTGATCAACTCACCAATATTCTGTCAAACGCTGACGGGGTTCCTCCTCGCTGAACATGGCCGAGTACTGTCACTCTGGTATCATAACCCAGTCTCTTTACCACCAGCTTTTGAAAGATATAATAGCATTTCAGCACATCATGGGTTTGTCATTTAGCAGACATACACACAGACAAAGAGAGACTATGGGAGTCAACAGTTTCAGGCTGCTCCACCAACAGACAACTTATCCTTGATATCTTGTTTTATCCAAAGACTAGTAGAACAAATATCACAATACATTTTGCTGACACAGGTTCATCTTTATTTACTACAGAAATTTGAACACTGAATGAACTGAAGTGAACATCTGCCTGTTTCAGCATCAGACCAGCTTTTGGTTTTGAGCAGCTGTTACAGACAGAAATAAATCCTTAAGAGTATAAACTTACATCTTTCACATAAGTTGTAGAGATGGGCTTGCCATTCACGTCAATGGCCCCTTCTGCAATTATTACGATGTTGAGCCTTGACCCTGTTGTGCGGCTCTGGGGGTAAACAGATAAAAACATATTTGCCAGTACGTCTGTAATCAAAGTCTAAGTACTGTATTTCAAGTTAAACATTTCAGTCTCTGTGTCTGAAATGCTTGCAGACCAAAGGGCTTGTCAATATTTATCTAAATTCAAAACAGACTGACCTCTCCCACGAACACATAGATCTATGTGCCTGAGGCTAATTTATACTGAACTCATAGTCTTGGTTAATTTTGGTTTCTTACTGATTCTAGACGAGCACACATACGATCCTCCCAGCCCTCTTTAGGAGGAGCCTCAGGAATGAAGAGCCAGTCTGCCCCAGATGCCATAGCTGACACCAAGGCAAGATATCTAGAGTGACAGCACAGAGTATTAGTACAAAAATGTGTTTTGTTCAGCGGCAGAGCATAAAGTATAGACAACTCAGTAATTGTGTAACTTACCCACAGTGTCGCCCCATGACTTCCAAAACAAAAGTGCGCTGGTGGCTGTGGAAGGTACACAAAACTTATAATGAAACAAGCCAGTAAACTTTTTCAGCAACCATGTCAGCATTTCAACTGAGGAATTTTTTAGATGCAGAGATCCAATGGATCAAGTCTGGGCAAGTTCTATTTGGCAAGTAATGCCATACAGCCTTGAATAGGAGAGATGGGTTGTAAGAAAACTTAGAGGATTAATGACTGAATTCCATTAACCATGAGTCATCACACAATACATAATGTATAAATACACATTAATATTAGTCAGATATATAGCCTCAACAAAGGCTTTTCAGGCCAGGTTTGATCCAATGAAAAGGTGCATTACATGCCCAGATTTGAAAAGTCATAGGTCACACGTTTCGCTGCTCCGATGGGTTGTACCAGCACATTTCGACAGGCTTGCAAAACTCAGGTGAAACTGTCACACTTAGCAGTGCTGATCAAATACAAATAAAAATTCTGTGACTGCTTTGCATGATACTCACCAAATCACACGTTTCATTGCGCTAATTGGTTTTAGATCCCTTCAGATACATTTACGTCAATGACATTTGATAACACCCCTTTGAAATAAAAAATAAATGGAGCAATACCAGACAACTTTGCAAATTGGTCTGGCGTACCTGGCTAAACCAAGATAGC
>JAPZDV010000005.1:13194966-13231669 GCA_029814665.1 Acanthurus lineatus
TTTGCATGTTCTCCATTTAAGTCCACCACGTTTCACTATATTATTATATCTATATAAATATATATATATATATATATAAAATTAAATCTGATAACTGATCTTGGAAGAAATACTAAACAAATGCATATAAACTTCAGGATCTTTAAAGTAATTGCTTTGATGAAACATCAGCTTCTTCAGTGCTGCCTCTGTTCAGTCTCACACAGTGTCTGACCTTTGTGCAGTTGTCATTATAGCGTCAATTATCTCCATGATGCGATGCAGTGCTGAGTCAGCCCCGATGGTCATGTCAGTGCCGCAGAAGTCGTTGTCGATGGAACCAACAATCCCCACAATGTTCAAGTGGTCATGCTGCTTAGCGAGAGTGTCTGTGATCCTTCCTGAAGTAACACACACGGACACATAAACACTGTTGCAAATATTATGCAAGCAGATTACTAATATATATATAAAAAAAGGGAAATTTTTTCATATTCCTACAGAATGAGCTAGAGGATGATTCATAAATTCAAGAGAGTTGACATGAAATTATACTAAGCCAATCCCATACCCTAAGTAATAAAATGATGCTTTTAGGGACTATTTCACCATAGAACAAAACTATATTTACCCTATAGTTTCCAATAAGCAGTATTAGTAAATACGGTTGTAAGGCACAGTGAGAAGTTGACAATAGTTTTCTTCAGAGTGCTTTACCTTGCTGTACGAGCTCAGCCAGCAGACTGCTCCACTCACTGCGAAAGATGTTGGCTCCGGTGAGGCTGCCGTCACCACCACACACACACAGGTTGGTGATGCCTTTCTCTACCAGGTTAAAGGCGGCAGAAAGCCTGCCCTCACGAGTTGTAAAGGCCTTGCAACGGGCGCTTCCTATTACAGTCCCACCCTGCAGTCAAATAACAAGTCATAGACCAAATCAAGACAAACAGACATTAAACCTGTCCTGCAGAAATTTCATACTAAATGAAAGAAATATGTATTTTCGCTCTGACTGCTGATGGTATTGTTATATAAAATCAGAATCTGAGAGAAATGTCTCGGATGAGATGAATTGTGAGCAGGGATTGAAAACTAAACCAGATCAAAAGTGGTCACTTGAGACATATTTGTAATGCACTTTGAAGACCCCTACAGAGGTCATCAAATTCATTTAATGGTAGTGAGGTGTGTGTTAGAATTGGAAAATAAGAAAAAAACTATATTCTAATTCTACTGGATAAAATTAGGTTTGTTAATATTATTTTTTATTCTAGAAATTATCAAAATATTAAGAAGTATTTCCAATAATTGAAAACGGGTTAGAGATCTGTGCCTAAAAAAAAGCAGCACATGCCTTCTACACATTTGCTACATAAACTCAAGAAAACCGATGGAAAAAGGACAATAGGATTACTTTTCATTTTTTCTGAAATACTGAAACTGCTTCCTCAGCTGATAAGGTTTGAAGCACATGCAGCAAGGCCCCTTACCACGTTATAACCAGTATTAGACAGGCAGGGAGAGAAGAGATGAGAGGAGATGGATAATAAATTTCCTATTAAACCATAAAAAAAGAAAGAAAAAGAGAGAGTTTTAAGACCAGAAAGAAACAACAAAAATCCTAAAACATAATACAATTCAAGCCACAATAGCCCTTTTTTCACAAAAGAGATTTTGACATGTGACAAAAGGAAAAGCCCCGTGTAAATAATTAAATATGATGGTTCTGCTATCGTGCTCATAGTGTAGCTTGTTATTTGGTCACATGAATAGAATGAGCCATTGTTGATGTAACACATTGTGTTTTTCCCCTATAACAAAGTTAAAATGTCTGCTGTGAAGAAGGCCTTTTCAACCTACCTTTACCACTACTGGTGATAATATTTTACCTACCTGTTGGATGATGTTGGTCACACTGTGCCAGTGTGCCAGTTTAATGTTGTCTCCCCCATCCACCAAGCCCTGGTATCCCTGGAAAGCAGTGGGCATGTTAAAATTGTGTGAATGACAAGAGCAGAGTACGCTGGTCAAGCAAGAATAAAGACCTGAATGGATGTGAGTCATACTAAGACAGCTTGCTTTCACCTCATAAATCAGATAGACTTTGGCCCCCACATAGATGCCCATTCTGGTCACAGCTCGCACAGCAGCGTTCATCCCTGGGTCGAGGACAGTTGTACAAAAAATATTAGATTCACCTCTGCTCTTTTACACACTGAACACAAGCTGTTGCATCACTACTCTGCATGAGGAAATCAAAACGACTAATTGGGCAAAGGTGCCATCCACTCTGTGGAGAAACAGTTAGTCCTAGAAAAGCAATTACATGAACAGACCCTGACTGTGTATCAGGTAACATTGGTGGTGGAGGAAGTACTTATGTCATGTGCTTCAGAGAGAGTAGAAATATGATAGTCTAGAAACGCTTTTGTTGTGAGTAAAAACCATGCAATCCAAATTTTATGTAAGTAAAAGCATAAAATATGGCATCTAAGTATACTTGTAGTATCAAAAAACTTATTACGCATTCCTGTGTAAGAATAATGTATTGGAGTTAACCTGTGTATATCACTTTCTTGATGCTGCTGGTACAGCGGGAGCTAATTTTGAGTACTTTACTGTAACCAGTAAACTTGCCTAGGAATCAATAATGTGGGTTTTTTATACAAATTTTGTATTAACAATCTTAATCTGTAAAGTAATTGGTATCTAAGATTATAAGGTAAGGTTATATACTGTAGTGGAGCAAAAAGTACAATATTTGCCTGGTAGAAAAAGTATTAAGTAGCAGAAAATTCAAGTTAAGCACAACTACTTAAAATTACACCTAAATACAATATCTGACTGAGTGTACTTAGAAATTTCCAGCACTGTGATGTATACACAATATGGGTAAAGTTACAGTGACTATACAGATGCAGCCTACACACGACCTTTGACCTCAACTGACACGAATAGAATTCAACTGTCACTATGTTCAGACTAACTCTTCATTAACAAACTGATATAATGTCCTGCTAATGTTCAAAGTTATTACAGACACTTCGCTTCAATACTGCCCACTTTAACATTAAAATGACGCCAGTTTAGCTGACATTGTAAGTCACCTTGTGCATCTCCACCGCTGGTCAGCACTGCCATGGCCCGACCAGCTCCCGTCATCTTCAGCTTCTCCAAGTCCATCGAAGACATATTGACCCCCTCAGTTTTCAACAATTAAATTGAGTGAAAATGAAGAAATGACATTAAACTAGCAAAGAAAGGGGTTTGTTGCGTAAGTTCAGGTGTTACTCCAGATGTCGCTTCCTCGTTTTCAGCAAGTAACTCAACACCAACGAGCAGACGTTGCAATCGCACTTCTTCAGCTTGACTCCGCCCCTGTCCAAAGAAGAGGAGCTCGAGGGAAAGAGTACAGTGTGCGTTTATTGTGTAACACCGCACCGTCCGCCAGAACTCTGGCACTTTAGTAAACATTAACCCCGCCTGCTCGCCCCGCCCTGAAGTTGATACAACAAGAAAGCTCGGCAACGGCCGCAAGACGTACAACGTGAACGTAAAGCAGGCTTTTATTGCGCTAATATTCATTCACGGACCACA
Source organism: Acanthurus lineatus (assembly GCA_029814665.1). Taxonomy (NCBI): domain Eukaryota; kingdom Metazoa; phylum Chordata; class Actinopteri; order Acanthuriformes; family Acanthuridae; genus Acanthurus; species Acanthurus lineatus. The sequence continues at coordinate 13,198,543 of JAPZDV010000005.1, forward strand.
AATGGATTTTTACACATTTTAAATTCATTTTATTTTAAGGACTTTCTGTAACTACAGAAGTTGAGCTAAGGGCGTGAATATAGATGTATTAAATCACAGTTTATTTTAAAAGAAGTTAGAGCTTCCAGAGGAATATTTTTTATTGTAAAATAAATGGTTACCCAACATATACGTACGAAATAAACTACATAAGCAAATGTAAAATCACGATGAAGCACAAGCTTTGTATAATGCAACTGTTTTCACTATGGCAGCTACCTCTGATAGACTAAGGGCCCTTACCTAGGGCTTAAATCTTTATAGAGACAATATTGATAAAATCCTTTTTTTCGTATTTTCTGTTCGTACATTCTTTAGCTCCCCTATCGCACATACAAACGCAAAAGGAAAACAAAAGCTAAATCCACAGCCGTTACCTCAAGTTTTGTAAAAAAAAAATAGAGTCTAGAAAGTTGCAGTTATTTAGTTTTCTAAAAAAGTTATTTAGATTCTTAAAATTACGTCTACCTTGAAATTTTATTTTTTAAAACCAACCAGATATAAATCATTGTAGACAGTCAATGAGATGAACATTACAAAGAAATATCACGTCACAAAAGAGTCAGACCACAGTGTGTTGGGTACAGTACATCAGCATTTATTCCATGCAGTTGTTTGCTCTGATTTTATTCTCCCAGATACCCATTGCACTGTACACTGGATACTACAGGAAACTGACAGGATTGGTTGATCTTGATCTTAATGCCATTCAACAGGGGAGGGACTTGGAAACGAGAATAACAAAGAAACATATGTTTGATACATAGGATGAGGCAACATGATGTCCACAGTTAAAGACAATTTCACAGAAATTCAAATGTAAGTAACTGATATTTTGATTACAAATAAAAGGAAGGGATCTCTGCAGAAGCACAGAAATCGGCGTCACACATGCCTTCAGGCTTAATGTCTTCTTTGCACTGCTGTGACAGTCCACTGACTGGCTTTTGGTTGTACTAAAAGTGATTCTTATGGCCTACGTCAAGATAAAAAAAAAGCTTTGGGAACACTTGACGTTGCTAATTACTGATGTACAGACTGCTAAAACAACACTTCATCCGCAATGATGATCTAATGATGAATGGTCCCCTGTAGGGTCACAAAGATAAACATGACACCAGATTTCTGAGATATGACAATGCCTTTGTTCTACCATAAAAATACTGTCCTCTTCTCTTACCAATTCATTGTGCTTCCTTTAAATAATACTTTTCAGGAGAAACAATAGGTCATGACAATTCTAAAGCTGCCCAAAATTAAAATGAACACATCACCTTACCAGTCATTCATAATAAATTAATTCAATAATCATGTAGGCCAGCTACAAAGAAAAAAAAATTAAATTAAATTAAAACTTTACAACAATCATACTTCACAGGATATATGCCAGAGAGACATTGAACAGCTTGATCGGATTACCCAGTCATTACAACACATTAGGTTATTTCACACAAACGTAAACTGAGTGAAGAAGGTTGAAGGAGGCTTGAGGGAAGGCAGCAGCTGCTTTTAGTACTAGGTATAAGCCTTTAAAGCAAAAGGTAATTTATCCATCAATACAGTTTTAGATGCACCTTGTGCTACTTGGTTCTTATTACTAACACCCTCCTGCAGTGTTCAATACTGATGTAATACAGATTTTCTGCTCTATTCTAACCAGTTGGCTGGTCATCAGCGACAGAAGCTTAATGCTCCTAGAGAGCTGTGCGATACGTTGAAGAGAGAGGACAAAAACGCGCTACATTACATTTACAGATGTTTTTATACAGAAGCAACTAACACTGAGATGAGGTTGCTGGAAACCAAGAGCAGCTTAGTTGCTCCGTGGCCTTTTCTCTGGCTTATATTCCTAACTTAGAAACTCAGCCGTCTGCATACACTTGAGCTGACATCTTGACATCATTAACGTTAAATTCAACCCTGGCTGGCTAATTTTCAACTGCAAAGTCGTTAAGCTGACTGACAGACACTCTTACAGGGGTAAAAATAAAAAACACTCACAGATGCAGTATCCCTTTCAAAGACAACAAGACAAAAAGTAATATTGCTGGGATTTTGGGGTTTCTATGTTCATGAAAAGCAGCTAAATTACCTTGAGTAAAAACATAAATTGAACCCGGACGTTACAACTCACTGTAACCGCAGCCATCTACTGGCTGTTGATATATTGCTCCTGCTGTCAATCTGCAACATAAAACCTGAGCATCAATATCTGAAAAGGCAAGTTCACAAAAATGGGACAACTTCAAAATATATCATTTATAATAAGCCTTTTGACACTTGCTGCTCTCCTCTAGCAACCTTTGTGTCTAGCCAGCTAGACGCCCTTGTTTCTGAGCAAGCACCTTCATTCTCACCTGAGTGGCAACCTGCATTATTGCTGTCTTATTCATTACAGCACATTAAAACAATAAGCATTTTTGGACATTGCTTTTTAGACAGAATAAATTACCCTGTTAGAAAATGGTACATGGAGACGCTGCACCTCGTGAGTTCAAGAAATGGGATACTGCATCTGGATTGTAATTAAAACACTCTACATCTCTACATAACATTACTGTCTGTTATAGCAATAATGGGTTGAACAACAAGGCTATCTGCAGGACCTGTTTTTATATTCCTGCATGGTCCATAATACCTGCCACTCAAACAAGACTCCTACATACAGTAATTGGTCCAGTTTCTCGCAGTCCTCGAACAATCCTGAGATGAGACCTGAAACTGAAATGTCTAATGGAGAGGAGAGGGCTTTGACGCACATACGCACACGCACGCACACACGCATATGCACGCGCGCACACACAAACACACTGATAATACCCTCAACAACTCTGGTCATGACATCTGATTGATGATGGCGATGACATTGGCGTGTCTTGGAGAAGGATGAGCTGGGTCACAGAGGAAATCTTTTTTTTGTTTGTTTGTTTGTTTTATCTTTTCCTTAGCTGTCAGCTGTGTCTTCATCTCTGTTGCTTTACTAGCTTGTCCACTTCATGCAGTCTCCTGGCAGCTCTTGCATTTTGCAAGCTGCACAGTCATGCTAGGACAGTTAAGCAGGGGTCCTGATGACCAGACACACGTCATGTGGTGGGTTTTTTTAACGGATGGAGGGAGTCCAGTTGCGAGGCAGGTTGTTCATGCTGGTGTTCACACGGTTTTCATGAGCTCCCCATCTCCCACTGGCCATGGTGGGGACAGGGTGAAAGTGGGGGAGGCAGGGTAACTGCAGCTCTGCACTGTAAACTCATGATAAAGCAGGTCTGTCTTACTTCAGTAAGAGGGAGTCCATCTTTGTTGGAGGTTCATCATTATCTTTATCCAATCATAGTCTCTCCCCCAACACACAGTAAACCCACGCTCAGTTTTAAAATGTCTGTATGTTCTCTGATTCAAACAGAGAAGAAACTGAGGTCCTGAATTTTCCTTCAAAACTCAGACAAAAATAAATTATGAATGTTACACTATCTACTGTACATTACCATTCAAAAGGGAATCCCTGCCATGGGTTGCCTGGATGCTGTGCTAGAGATGAGGGAGACTTGGGTTTATGAAGGGAAGGGTAGGAGGGTAGGGGTGGCGGGGGCTCTGGGAGAGATTGCATGGGGCTCTGCTATAGGGTGCTTTGTTTACAATGTTGTCTTATTGCTGTATTTTCTGCGGGGCAGAGTGGGACACGATGGCCTCCAGGCAAAAACAAAACCGTGCCCCGGAGGTGTTTCACCATGAGGAAGGAGCCCCGGCTTTGTTGTTTCTAATAGTGGCATCTGAGCACTCAGCTTCTGATGAATCACAGTCTGAGTCCCCAAACTGTAGAGGATTCTGAGAGAAAAATGAGAGAGACATACAGGAAAATATTAGCACAGATCCAAGACAGATCATAGTTTTTGCGTACATATGTATCAAAAAACATCAAAGCTATGCCAGCAGCACAGCTGAAGCACAGCCAAAGCTGATGGGAATGTTATTAGTTTTGCAGGTATTTAGTCATGAACTAGTGATGAGCGGATAAAGCCTTAAGAAGCTTTAGGACTTTCTTTCTATATGTGTTGAAAAAGATTTGAAGCTTTGGCACTTTTAAAGCAGCATACATAGTGACATCTGGTGGCTTTAAAGCTTATAGCAGCGCACAATCTCACCTCGTTGGTAATAATAACTTAAGGCTCATATGTGTACAATAAAAGTCAAAGAAGCCTGTGTGTTGGTAAATCTGTGTACTTTTGTTCAGAGGAGCTGCATCTAATATAGATGTTATGGAGCAATAAGTTACTGTAAAATAAATCAGACTTTCTCCTAAAAGGCTAAATATAAAAAGCACTTTCTTTTGCTGATACAAAACATTAGTGCACTCTTTGGTGTAGTTTAGCCAGAGTGCCCCCGCTGGCTCATGTTTTAAATTGTATGGATATTTACTAGAAATTTTAAATCAAAAGTACAGCAAATGACTTTTACTTAATAGTTTTTCCAAGGAAATGTATCATTCCTAATCTAACCAATGTGTCGACCACACAGTTAAGCTGTAGAACACTAAAAACTGCCAAAATGTATGAAGCACTTTTTTTTCAGAGCTGGCACATTTGAAACTTCAGCAGTCTGATTCTGTTCTTCATTCAACCCAAACCCCGGCACAATGTATCAAAACAGTGCACTTCACAGAAGTGCAACAAGCTTCAGAGCTTTAATACTGTCCGTTCAGCTAAAAATGACTAAAATAGCTAAAAATATAGTGCTAACACCACAGGAGCACACGGTGCTGACCTCGTAACTGTGTTCGTCGGAGCACAGTTTTCCCAATGAGATCTGGGTCTTCACCCTGCGAACGGCACACTCCTTGTCAGAGAGGCCGTCTGACTGAGTGGAGATGTCAATGGGGATGTCTGGCGTGTGGGACAGCAGCTCATCCAGGTGCTCCTCCTGACTGGCACTCAGCCTCTCCAGGGGCCCGCTGTGGGAGTGGTCGCTGGTATTTCCCTCCTCTCCGTCAGACACCGACAGGTTCTCCGAGCTGAAGGTGGAATAGGACTGGAAGCTGCTCATATAACGATGAGGTCTGTTAGGGAACAGAGGAAGAATGTAAATATCATCCAGGAGTAACTTTTAAGACTGGTTAATACTTTGTTTACTCAAATTAGGATTAAGTATGTCAGTACTACAAAGTATAGAGATCATTCTGAATCTGTATTCCTTTGGTTAAACCACACGAAGAAACAGTTGTACAACACAGTGAGACTCAAGGGACAAACTTGATGACCAAATGTATTTTACCTCTGTCTCCTTGGAAACTCTACTTCACTATCAACCTCCCCCTCTTCCTCTTCAGATGACTCATCGCCACCCTGTAAGAGAAACAGATACAGCTGTTAATCAATCATTTTTCACAGTTTCCTTTACTCAAACACATACTACAGTCTCTCTGGTGTGAGACTACCAGCTGTTCTCACCTTCCTGAGAGGTCTGAGAGTGCGGGGCAGTGCAGTGGGCAGGGCCTGACTGTGTTGGCATGCCTCTTGTTCCTGTGGCTCAGCCTTTTTTGTGGCCTCTCCGTCCAAGGCCGGATCTTTTCCTAAAACCCCCAAAGAAGAGGGGGTGCTTTCCTGGGTGTTGAGCAGTGAGTAGTGGGACAACTCTGGTTGGTTTGATGCAGGAGGAGTCTCCTGACAGTGTAGGCAGCCAGGGAAGGGGTGAGCCTGGCAGCAAGGACACAAAGAACCAGCACCAGCACCCGGGACGGGATTGGAGCTGGTGGATGAAGTCCGCTGTCGCGTGTCTGCATCCACAGCAGTGGATATGAGGTCAGGGCTGGAGCCAGAAACACGACGCTGCAGGTGGTCTGTCTGAGGGCTACGGAGGGCCACAGCTGGACCAAAGTAGCGCAGGTTGTTGGCACAGTTGACTACGGCCTCCTCACGGCCCTTCAAGGGGAGGAAGGGCCCCTCGGTGGATGTGAGGTGGTGATGATGGTGGAACTGCTGCTCCTGAAGAGACTGAGTGTCCTCTAGTGGCCCAGCGATAGGCCTCAGCAGCCCTGGGAACTCACTGTGGCTTCCTTTACTGTTGGCGCGGCGGTGACGAGGCTTGCTCCTGTACCGGGCTTTGCCAGGAGGTGTGGACACCTTTGGGCTGGCTGACAGTGGTGAGGGGGAGGGGAGAGGGTCAATACTGGGGATGCCATCAGATCGGAGCAAGTCTGGCCTGTAAAAGAAACATTTAGCAACATTAGAATAATGAATCTAAATTAATTTATTCTAACATTACATGTCAAATGTCTTCAGAAGGCAATTCTAACTTTAGCTAAACATATAACTGAGAATAGTCACTTACTGAATGGGTAAACTAAGAGAAGTCCCACACAAATGTAATGCTATGCATGAGTGTAAGTAGCTCAAACAGAGAATTGTTGTCTTTTCTTTCACAGTTAAGTGTACTGAGCCTTATACCTTTTAGTGGGGGGCATCCCAGGTTTGTGGGACATGCTTCCTTTCTTCTTGATGAGCTTCTCTACAGCGTTGGACCTGACGATGGGTCTGACCAGGTGGCGCTTGTACGTTCCGGGATATTTCTTCTCCACTGCCTGCTCTCTCCTGCAGGGATGGCTGAATTAGTTTGAAGTTACATGACAGTGAACAGTATTTATATCCAGTTCTATGGAGAGTTATACATCCAAATACACTTATAATTTTATACTTTTATAACTCCATGATTTTCTAAAACACGAGACAGAACACAAAGTCTAAAAGCGTCTGTGAAATCAACTAAGGCAATCTTACAGTGATGGTATTTTTTTTTTTTGGGAAACACAAAGACAACATTTGCAGCAATGATTCATTAGAGAAAAGAAATCCTCACAGATGGAAAAAAATAGGTCAAGTATTTGGCACCAAATGAAGGGAGGAAAAACTGTTACTTTTTCATCTGAGTCATTCCCAAAAAAAGACCAATAAATGCCATAGAAGCGTAGGCTGGTATTTGATATGACTACAAATATGCCCCCTTGTCCAAGTATATACAATCTGACCCAAAACTGTTACTTTACTTCTTCTTCTTCTTTCTATCTAAATAGACTGCCAGTCACCTAGTCAGGCCATTGTAATCATTTTAAAAATTTCAAAGCAGGAAATGCCTTTGAAAGCAAACAGTGGTAAACTGACAACCAGTAAGGCCTGATGGTGGAGGAAAGAAGCAGCATGACCGTAAAGCAAACAGATGACTACAGTGATAAATACTTTATTTACATACTTCATTAGTTCCTTCTCTCGGACCTCTAGCTGCAGCATGATGGCACTGAGCTCCATGTAGAGGTTGTTAGCCCTCTCCAGTTTCCTCTCATAGTGCTCCCTGATGTCCAGAGCATGCCTGAAAGTACACAGGAAATGCAGAAAAATGCTTCAACATCAAGTATTTCAAAAAATAAATTGCTGTTTAAGTAGAGAACAGCCTGTCATGCAAAATCTTCCTGATGCATTTTAAGGGAATAATATGGTAATAATAGCAATGCTTTACTTCTTTCTAGCAGGGAGAAAGGATCCATGCAACATGTTTACTATTGCTTTCATAAGATCGTGTCTCCCTCTAGCCTTCCTCTCTTACACACCTGAGTTCATCCCGCCTGCGTCGGATCAGCTCTTCGTCCAGCCTGTGGATACAGGTGCCTTCACTCTTGATCTTCTCAAAATGTTTCTTCACTTCTTCCCTCCACTCTGACTGCAATGTGGATGGACAAGTTCAATATGCTGACAGTCTAAGACACTGATACCATCAGATGCTAAAAACTCAGCACTGTGCCTAAGAGGAGAATATCATCCAGAACAAGTAAAAGCTGTCTGGGGCTTGAGCACTTCTCTCACTATAAGGGCAAATCAAACAGTAAGTGTCTTGAATCCTGTGACACAAACAAAGAAAAGTTATTGTGTTTTGCAGTTGTAGTGCTGACCTGAGACTTGAAGTACGTCTCCTGAGGAGCACCTAGGACATCGGCAGAGGCAATGTCAAGGTGTAGGAGGATCTGACGAAATGAGGGCCTATTCCTTGGCTTGCCTTGCCTGGATTCAGCAAAAAAGCAGGAAGATGAGATGAGATTTAATGAACAGCACCAGTAAGAATGCTCCGCATGGGGCAGACTTTGTGAATAGCTATGCTACTTAATATACAATGTGATCCCAACACACCATGTTTGTTTCATGAGTATTTTGAAGCCATCTGGACAAGTGGAGGGCACAGGAAGGTGAAGACTGTTACTGCCGACACCCCAAATAATGGCTGAGGAGTCCACATCTTTGTAGGGAATCTCTCCTGTCAGCAGTTCCCATAACACAACTCCAAATGACCTGCAACACAGAAGAAGTCAGGTCTCACTAAAGCAATATTAAGAAATCGCATAAAATTCTTGACTTTCATCTATGATATATGGCATGTAAAATATAACTGTGGAATCAAAACCTGAACTGTACATAACCTGCAATTTTGTGTATTATAATTGATTACTCCAAATAATGTGTTAATCTAAATTGGTGTCAGTTTAATACTTACCAGATGTCTACTTTTTCAGACACAGGTTCATTTCTTATCACTTCTGGGGCCATCCAGGCCACCGTACCAGCAAATGACATCTTTGTACTTTTGTCACTGAGCTCTTTGGATGTTCCAAAGTCAGAGATTTTCACAGTGTCGTTGTGGGTGACCAAAACACTAAAAAAAATCAGAACAATACAATAATGAACATGTTCAGACCTGGTAAGTCTGTTTGATTAAGAGGGACAAAAATGACATTATATCATCTTGTTAACAGTATGATAATCTTTATTGACTGTATGGTAATTATAGAGTTAAAACAAAAACTCATGTTCACCATTTAATATCAAAGCCGAGCACCGTCGGAATTACATTAATCCAGGTCATATGACCGGGGTTAAACCACTCAAACTGACGCCAAGTCTTTCCTATGACATTCCACTGCTTTTAAAGCGGTATGATTTTTTTTTTGTAGCATTTCAATCTTCAAGCCTAAAAGACTCAGTTGTTACACAAGCACATTTCTGCATCTGAATCACCCCATTAGCCGAATGAGACTGACCTTTTCCAGCACATTCAGCCTGCTATCATTCTGCTGACTAATACAGTGTTTGGCACTGCTGCAGCATGATGATATTGATTAGAGAAGCAGAGCTACAGTGTGCGGATGATGAGACAGGATGACCAGGATGAGACAGGATACTGTGTCTTACTCTTTTATAAAGGCGACTGGCTTTTATTAATTCTGAGAATGGCATTTGAGTTAATGTCAGACTATTTAGGGCTCAAAGGGTGAATTGTTGTTGCTGTGGGCTAAGAAATCTTAAACAAGGCTGCTAAGCTCTTTTTCTGAGATTTACAGATCAGCTGCTGCATAACAGCAACAAAACAAGTAGATAAACTGTGCTTTCCCATAAATCAGGCAGCAATACTGACTCTGCTGCTTTAGAAATTAAAGCATTCCTATTCAACTGTATTTTTTTTGTGTGTGTGCTGTGTTGTCAACACAACTGTAAATAAGGCTCCTGCTCAGTGATTTTTTTTTTTGATAAAGATTGATAATTTTCATAGTAGAAGAATACAAAGTGGTAAGACCTATGTAGTTTTCCAAGCCTCAAAAATTGATATTTTCATCTTAACAATACCAGAGAAAGAGGACACTCACTTGGGAGACTTGAGATCTCTGTGGATGATCTTGTGCAGGTGTAGGTAGTTCATGCCACTGGCAATGCCTGAGGCCCAATCCACCAGCATCCTGGGGGTTACTTTCCTCCCTGCCCTCAGCACCTCATACAGCTGGCCCTGGGCACAGTACTCCATGATGATGCAGTAACAAGGTGCCTGAGTGCATACTCCCCTAGATTGGACAAAACACAAGAACAGATCCTGACGATGACAAACCCAAACTGTCAATCATGCACATTTGAAAACAACATCAGGTGACATGCAGGTGCAAGTGGTAAAGTAAAGTGCAAAATAAAGGGCAAAGGAGCAAAGACTTACTTAAAGCTAATGATATTTGGGTGCTTAAGTTTTCGCAGGTGTTTAATGTCTGTCTCCTTCTGTTCGCGCACTTTCTTGATGGCCACCTCTTCAGAGCGGAACTTGCCCAGGAAGACAGCTCCTTGTGCACCGCTGCCCAGCCACTGCAACTCCGAAATCTCCTCAAAAGGGACCTCCCACATGTCTGGAAATAAGATATTTACAGCTGTTTAAAAATAAAAAGCTAGAAATCTTTGCCTTTTGAAATTAATGTGATTATCTATTCTTGATAAATTGTGTTGTTTTGGTCTATCTGTATTCTTTCTGCAGTCACATTTGCTTTTTTTAAAGAAAATATCATTTTGGAGAATATGCTTAATTTTCTGGCTGAAAATTTGATAGAATAGATCTATACCTCATGCACATGCTTGCCTGTGTGGTGAATATGAAGCTACAGCAAGCAGCCGGTTAGCTTGGCTAAGCACAATGCCTGGAAATAGGGGGAAACAACTTTCCTTGCTCAGTTTAAGATAATATATTTTGTTTACCAGCACCTTTATGCATTATGTCTTGTTTGTTAATCCTCTACCACAAAAAAGAACAACCATAAATAGGTAATTTTTTATGTAGTTATGTGCACTGTTTCTTGGCCCAGAGCAGTTACTTCCTGGAGTCTCTGCTGCTTGTTTGGAAACCTTTGGTTGCCTGAATAAAACTCAAGAAAGTGTACCTGAAAGACTTTAAGGGCAAACAAGTCCCTTAAAAAGTGAAACACTCTCTGGGAATAACACAATCACAACATTAAAATATAACTCTCCTTTAGTATCTCAGAGGTAACAATTTGTGGCACAGCACAAAAAAAAAACCACACACAACCAAACAAAACGTGACTAAAATATAAATATTTTTTAGTCATACTGAGCGAAAATAAACCTATAGCCATGTGCACATTTGCTATAAATGTCTTAGAAATGGTTTTAACAGTGAGTCATAAGCTGTTGAATCCTTATTATGTGGTTTGGAAACCAGCATAGTGGATAAACTACGCTGCTAAAATCTTCAGCTCACCACATTTAGACATTAGCTGACCAACCACAAAGCCCAGCCCAGTTCTGTCTGACCTTGACGTGTATCCTGTAGCTTCAGTGTCCAGCATGTTCAGGCATCCCTACAGCAAGGTGAGTCTACCTTTACCATGACCTCAATTCAAACTGGCAGCTGTACAGCTTTACCCACAAGAGGAATATCATGTAGCTAAGGGCAGCTGTTCAATTACACTTTTAGACTGTTTTAGCAAAAAATGTGAAGGGAATTGGAAGTTTCATTCTCATAGGCTTTAAAGACACATTAACATTTGAATTAAACAAACTGCATTTAGCTATCTGAGCTTATGCCATATGGGGCAAAAAAAAGAACTAACCTTGCTGTTGTAGCTTGTATTCTGTCGAGTATGTCTTTCCTATGATGTTCCAGACAGGCCGAAGACAGCCAAACAGCCCCTCCAAGAAGCCCCCCGACCCAGGCCCTGCTCTGTGGAAGTGCAGCTTGATGTCATCAGGGTGATGGGGGTGGCCCTGTCTCCCCTCTCCGCTGTGGTCCACGGGACAGTCCCCCTCTCCCATCTGCTCCTCCATCCCACTGCCACACCTGCCATGCTCACAGGAGGCTGGAGATCCGGCTTCCTCCTGGTCCTGCTCCTGTAGCTGGAGCACACTGTTGTCAAAGTGCCCGCCCTCGCTCCGTGTTGAGTCCACGCTCAAGGCTGTGTTTGGGGGACTTATACCCCCCAGTACTGAGTCCTCGTCCTGGCCAGGCGTGTGCAGTGTCTGCAGGGGAACAGGTAGGTGCGTTGGTGGGGCCAGGTCTGTGATGATCTGAGGTGGCAAGCTGGACAGAGGCGCCTGGGGAGGCTGAGGTTGGGAGTTTGACGAGTTTGATTTCTTCATGGCGTCCCCAACCACAGTAAGTTTAAGCTCCTCCTTCAACTTGCCCACCAGCAGGCTCGGGCAGGAAGTCCACGAGAGCACCTCGGGGGAGCTACCCATGGTGTCATGCATGTGCATGGGCTACCCAGTGAAGATGAGTTGGACACTTCCTAATGGACTGGTTTGTCTGAAAGCTGTAAATCACCTGCAGAATGGAGAGACAGATACAGAACAGGAGGGAGAGAGAGCATAAAGTACATGAAAAATGAAATGCAGATACAATAAAAAGCTGAATTTAATCCATTTTCATTATTGCAGACACCTCTGGTTCAACATAAACATGACTGTAACTGTTACCATGGGGCCCTATTACACCACAAAGAGAAATGCAATCCTCTCATTTCCTCTCATAGATCTGGGATTGAGAGAGCTTACATTAATGATGATTATTTTTAACTATGGAGTGCAAACACTACAGGGTGGAGGAGGTCAGTAATACCAGATAGGATCAGTGCATAAGAGAAAGAGTTGCTAAATGAAATACATTGCAGAGTAGATACAAATAATGCAATTCTGGGAAATTTCTGGGAAACAGTTGGACTAAATAGAGCACACAAACACACACACAGCTAGGGCTTTACTATGTCTTCTGTGAGGCAGTAACAGTATAGCAGGGATTAAAAGTATTGCTGTGTATTAGGCCTGCTGTGAGTGAAACATCTGGCACACACAGTCCATTCTCACTGCTTAACCAGCAGGGCCGGCTGTGGCCACCACAGGCCGGGAGACAGCCACACTGCAAACTTACTAGTTTTTTTTTAGTCACTGAATCAACCGGAGAAAATCTGTACCATCTTAATCTGCCTATTTGTGTTACACAAGACGCAGCTGAACCCGAGTCAAGAAAGGAACACAACTGTCCTTAACATGTAAACACAGAGCAACACGCTGTTACCAAGAGAGGGTGACTCTGTCACAGTAAATATAATTCTGTATCACAAAGTTGATAACAGTTAATTAAGAATCTCTTCACAGATACGTGGGAGTGTCTGGGTTTGGCTAAACCAGAAAATAAAATACTTGACACCAATAGCTTTGCCCGCAATAGCCAAATATATCCAGAGTCTGGTTGTTGGAAGCTCAGACAAAGCAAGAGAGCAGACTTTAAGTTTCTTGTGTCATGCATACTGATTCAAAGGTCACAGAGCCAACCGAAATGAGAAGTTTAAAACTCAACAACACAAAACCTATTAATATTTGAATTGATAAGCTTAGCATAAATATGTATTTTCCTTACAACTCCCATTAAAAACTAAAGCTACCATCAGAAGGATCAGGAAAGTCCTTGGCACTGGTGATAACATAACTTGGTGCAGGAACTGAATCTTAAGTAAGTGTATTTTCCTTTCTCTTCAACTCGGGTGTGACTGTGTGGTGGTGTAATGGTGTGCAATGCTATCTGCCACAGTGTCTTTTCTAAACACCATCACTTGGAGTTGCCAAAGTCAGAAACATTCAAATCCTACACATGGGGGCTGTAATTTGTTGCAACTGTCACATATACTTTTTTTCTCAGACAAACAGATGGCCATTTATTCAGTCTGACTGTGCCAATTTACCATTTTGGCAAAAAGCATCACAAAGCAGTGAATCAATTGCTTTGCAAATTACACTTGATCTCCAAACCCCACCCCACTAAACCCATGACAACATCAGAAATCCAATCAAGTTTGAGAGGGCAGTAGAAAATAGAGAGAGTGAGGTACACAGACAGAGAGAGATAGTGGGAGGCTGTACAGTGCACACAGGCAGGAGCAGAGGATCAAAGTCCAGGAGGGAGGAGAGACATGGAGGCTCCGTGGTACGTGGAAGTTTTCTACAGGGAAGAAGGCAGTCATAAAGTCCAATCGAAACACTTTGTTTATGTTGCCCTCTGCAGGGAATACCGGCATGAATACACAGCACTTCTTCCTGGCATAAGTCAAAGTACAATCAAGCTTTGATCCATCCGACTAATATAACTTTGCTGCAGAAAACTCTGCAAAGATCCGGAGCCAAGCCTGGATCCCAGACCCCTCTGTGCGCATGTGCGCTCTGTGCATTTGTTTCTTATTATTGTGCCTTTTTTGGAAACTTTACAACAGAACAAAAAAGAGAAAAGAAGTGACAAGAGAAAAGGTGAATTAGTGTCTGACAGGACTTAAAGCTGAGATGCTTACAGTTACCAGCACATTGTCCTTCTCTGTTGGTCCACACACAGATGCCACTTACATATCTGTGCAAATGCATGTACTGTATCCATGTGTATCTACTGGGGGGTAACCTGAGCGCTGTGAGAGTGTAGTGGCTGCCAGAAGCTCATCTATAATGCAGGCCTGTCTCTAAGCAGGTTGCTGAGAGTGCAGGGGAAGGAGAGAATGCTCTCTCAGGTATCCAATAAATCCGTCCCTTCCACAGCCGAGACAATCGAGCTGTTCGAGTAGAGGCCCGTGCTGTAATTCCACCCCATGCATGATTCTCAGAGCGGGGCTTGTGACGTGGGCCATGGTGGGTAGATGTGGTCAGCTGAGCAGAAACACACACGTGAAGACACAAGTCTGCACGCACAGTTACTCCCTTTAACACAGCAAACAGCAGAAGTATCTTACCTAAATAATTACTACAGAAAACAGTCAAATGCCTTCAATTTCTTATAATGTCAATCCATTTGTGCACTTTCCAATCTTTTCCCTCTTTCTAACAGGCCTAATCAGAACTGAGACCATGCATTTATATCTGACACCAAGGATAGGAAACGGACCTCATGCTCTTTCCCATTAATCTCTAATGGAAGATCTCTATAGACATAGAATCCCATGAATAATATCTACGCTTCATCATGAAGGGCCCAGGGTTTCGTTTACTGTTATTTATTTACAGGACTTTCCGAAAGTAACCGTAACTTTGCAGGAGGAGACAGTGACCTTCTCTCTGATGCTAAAAAAATGTGGTTACACATTTGTACAACATTGATATTGTCTCAGAGGAGGAACTGATGCAGATACAAAGCAGAATGGCTACAATGAAGAAAGAGGGACAGAAAGAGAGAGAGAGAGAGCGAGCAAGAGAAATTATCAGGGGCTGATCCTTTAATCCTTCTACAGGCCTCTGGAAACAAGCTTGTACAAACACAGCCCTTATTCAGCCCTCCCCCTCTATATCCTCCACACACGTCCTTTCACTTTTTGCCTCTTTAAAGGTAGCCTAATATCAATGAGCATAACACATCGTGGTAAGTACATTTTTAGTATATGAATGTATATATTGGCAAAGAGACCCCTTTACCACACTTTATATGCGCTTGGGTGTGTGTGTATGTGTAAACAGCAGCTGGTGGTGCAGGGGGATCAGGTTCAGAGAACACACATGTTCACACACACACATACACACACACATGCCTGGGGCGTGTCTGGCAGGATCCAATAATCCCACTACTCCCAGCAATCCACTGGGGAAGGGAGTTATTCTGTGCCACTCAGCAAATGCTACTAAGGTTGTTTAGATTGTGTTTCAACATACTGTAGCTTCACAAAAGCAGCTGGAACTTTTACTGCATATTGATGCATCAACAGACAGAGATTCAACATACACAGGAGATGCTCATTGCATTCATGCTCATACACACACACGCAGCAGCAGGATCATCATCTGTGTCTCCATCACTCTGTCCCTCATTAAGGGAAGCCCTGCTGGGCCCCATAGGGGGAACCTCCCTTTAAGTGACAGCTGCGCCACCAACAAAGACCCAATTTAGCCCCATCCCACCTCGTCATTCACACGTTACCATGTCAACACAGCATCCATCCTGACCTTCTGCTACCAGTCACACTCACTGTCATCCAACACTCAGGTTTTTAAAAGCCAAAAAGCCTGGAGAAAGCTTTTCTATCTGCTAAACCTGTCACAGAGGGAGGCATGTGGCCCTCACTATCTTTACTGCATTTTTTTGAACAACAAAGCAAATGTTAGAGCTCTTCACCTTTGAAGTAAATCTTTGCTACTTGAGCCACTGCATACTCAACACTGTCTAGCAGATTTAATAAAAAAAAATCTGACTTTCACATCACGAAGCAGCCAAGGCAGCCAGACGAATGACTGCAGCACAGTGAGCCAGGGTCAAACCTTTACATAGATACTTTTCTATATTCTGTCAAAACGTGCTTGAGGTAGAAACACATCTTGATAGCTTAGGGTCAGGTTATTGCCATCAATTTGAGCTAGCATTTTCAACAAGGCAGCATAAAACGTCATAACACCAGCAGGCTGGTCTGCACTTGGTCTTGGTGATAAAACAAGCTTCATACAGAATCATCATAAAATTACTTAAACTAAAACTATGGACATTTTTATTGACACGTTCAGATCTTACAGCCTGTCACAAAACACAAATAAACAAAGCAACAGAAACAGAGAGTGGAAAATGAGTGAAAGTAAAGAGCAAAGTGAGTGAAAAAGAGCTTTTTTCTTCAAAGCTGAGAAAATTGTCGACAAAAAAGGTTACGTAATGTCAGTTATATGCAAGTGGTGTGGATATGTTGAAAAGGAAAAAAAACAGAGTAAGATGATGTGGAAAATACTTTTTAGTTGGTGCCAGTCAAGACGGCAAACACAACAAAACTTTTCCATTAGTTGAAAAGGTACCATCCAAGCAACGAGGCTGAGAGTATGAAAAGGTTCATGTTATTCACTCACAAGATTTGCCCAATTTTTCGAGTGAATCTTCTGCAGTTTGCTGTGCTATTGTTTTGTTAAGGCAGAGAAAGCATGTTTCAAAAAGTTAAATGTCACAGATAGTGAACCACCTACTAAAGTGCAACTACAACTACCAGATGCATCAGCAGATATTTGCAAGGCCTATGTGAAGGTTTTTTGCTAGGTGGGAAGCGAAAATTGTGGACTTAATTATCTTGCCTTTGTTCAGAGGCTAATAACAAATTAGATATGGAAATAATCTGCAGATGATTTAGCTCAAGATAATGAAACTTTTCAATGAATGTCAGTTATTAAGCCACAACAAAGGCCAAAATGTAGCCCACAAAAGACTATGAAGGCACTCTCTGCTGGCAGGTTAAGACTGAGTAGTCAACAAGGTGTTATAAAACGAAGCAGTCAATAAAATAGGTTTTTCCAGATTGTTTTAAACACTGATGAGAGCACACATAAATACAAAATATGGACTGAAGAATTTAGTAGTAAGCAAGATGGACAGAGACAGACAACACATGCACACACTAAAAACGAACACGAGGCAGAGATAACAAGCCGTGTTGCACAGTTGATTGTTAATATTTTCTTATTTTTTTATTTGTGTTAATAAACTACATTACAAAGTTAGTGAACCATCTGGTTTCTTGAAAGCTTCAGTCATTATCACCATACTCTTCAAACTGGCAGCATCAACAAATTATATAATATGACAAATATTGAATTGATCAATATGGGAAAAAATATCGTTATCATATTATTTTAAAAAATTGCCAGCATGTCTTCACCATCACTCCATCATGTAGAGTCCACTGCTGAAAGAGGAAGATGAATACCTGCTTCGGACTATTTCAATCCCTCCTGAACTTCTGCTTTTGAACAAACAGAGCAAAGCTGGCTGGGAAAAGCAGCACTGATCTCCACTGATACCTCAAGCAACCATTAAAGAAAAGGAAAACATGACAGTATAAGAACAAAACAAACTAGACAAATACAGAGTCTGTTATCATCAGTAGCTTGGGAGTCTCTGTGAACTACACATGCGACCGTCTGCAGTTCTGGGTCACAGTTGAATAGCTGAACTCTGGTATCTGTGCTTGTTTCCCAAGTTACTGCAGACTATGGACTTTCATGGCCAGCGTTCATCATATGACTAAAAAATGTTATGAAACAGATATCTGGAAAAACGCTGTTCATAGATTTCTTGATCACTAAGGCAGACAAAACTGTAGCATTCGGCTGTATCAAAATAAAATAGAGACCTCAGACATATGACTCTACCAGCAGAGCTGCCCAAGTCCTGATTTGATTGTCAGGATGTGGGCCGATGTTTAAATCAGCTTTCCCTCACTACCATGGCCCTGAGTCCTGCCAGAGGGGATTGGACAGCCTGTTGTAGGTGGGTGAAAGTAATAATCTGCTGGTGCAGTCACAGCAGCGGAAGGGAAAGTAAACAAATTCTGGCACAGCATTCAGGCATCTGCCATCACATGGCTGACATTTCCATATAATCCCCCTTTCTTCATGTTCTGATTCCCTCTGCTGACTCACCTGGGCTGACTTAAGAACCTGGCAGTGGCTGGGAGGTAAAGCAGGCCACAGGACAATAATCTCTGCCTGCCTACCTGCCTGCTTGCTGTTTCACTGGTCTTGCTGGGAAAATAGGTACAAGGTCAAACCTGCTCCGGCTGAAGCCACAGGGAAAGTGCCAGGTGGGATCATCTGAAATATGCCAGGTTTGTTGTGAAGGCTTGATTTCTCAGAGAGAGGAGGAAAAGAAGGAGGAGGAGGGCGGTCTGTTGGATGAATGAAACTGTAAGGGAGTTGACGGATAGGAGGATGAAAGAGTGTGTAAAAAACAAAAACAGATACACCTCAGCCTCTTCTTATGAAGTCCAAAACATCAATGTTCCACTGTGTAGTTCAACAAAACCTTTTTTTTACTTGCAAACCAGCTGACTAGCATATTCTAAAGGAATACCATAAAATGCAAACACAGGGATGACATGGCTGTGAATAATTAGCACTCCTAACTAACACACACACACACACACACACACACACGTGTAACTTATGCCTCAAATAGCCTCAGCCGGTACCAGCCAGAACTGGAGAAAATAAATAACTGAAGAAAAGAGTGTGCGCCATCGACACGTCACACACTCTCCCTCCAGCTTCATTCTCCCAGCCTCTCAGTAAGGCAGCAGCCAGCACTGCAACCAGGACACACAGCCTCCTAAAATCTACAACTATCACGCATACTCTGCTCTGAAAAGCTTCAATATCTGCCCTTTCAGCCGAGCACACTCTTTGTTCCCAGCGATGCTTAATGATAAAGCTTTACAGAGCTCTAGTTATGAATGCTAACCAGACCCATCTGGATAGATGATGAATGCAAGCAGACAGAAAGGGACTATGGGGCCAAGGAGACAGTGGAGGGAAAGAATAGCTTGGAGAAAAGCAGAGAAAGAAAAGCAGATTAGGGAGACAGAAAAGGATATAAAGTGTTATGAATTAGCAAGACAAGAAAGAATATTTTGCAGCTGGAAACAGAAAATAGTGTGAGCGGAGAAAAATGAATAAAAGACAAATGAAAAGATGAAGGAGAAACTGCTTTTCTGTTGCTGCTGTGGATGCTTGCGGCATGATACTGTACCGACCACGCTCCGATGGGAAAGACTCCCAGAGCGACAACAAAGGACACAAGAGGAGCCGGCTCCATGTGAACTGGGCCTGTCTGCCCTGCACGGCCAGGAGACAGCACGCAAACACACTCAACCACACACACACACACACAGACAAACACACTCAACACTGAACACCAGAGCAGCTGCTGCCACAACAATCCCCCTTGTGCTCTTTTAATAGGGACAGCCTGCCTGCCTGGCCCGCCAACAAGGGCCGAGGAGAGAGACAGAGACACAAAAAGTGACACAACAGACAAACATGCATATTGCAGGAGACTGGCTGCGACTGACACCATTTTAATCGCTGCAATATGAAAATACAAAGAACTACAGGGCAAAAAAAATGGGGGCATATTTAACAAGAGGAAATGGGTGTTGTGCTACATGGTCTTTCTTCTGCCGGAAGACAGACGGCAGAAAGCCAAGTAATCAATACACATTAGTGCTTATATGAGCTCCTGGGTTCATACTATCCCTGCTTGCCCTTAAAAAGTAACGACATGTATCTCAGCTATGTTTCATTAATATTCAATCCTGGACCTCAAGCAGCTGAAGTGAGACACTCTAGAAAAAACCCAAATTGCAAACTCCTCATGGATATGAATATGCAGCCATTATTTTAAACGCTCTGTGGAGAATGGATGGATGGATGGATGGATGGATGGATGGATGGATGGATGGATGGAGCTCTCCCCTCCTCCTCCGCCTCTCCTCTCAAGCCTGGCTGCCGGCTACTCATCCAGCGCAGTTACATAAACATGCTTAGTAGCAGAGGACAGAGGTGGGCACACACAGCTTTTTCTGCTGCCAATCCAAGTGAATAAAGAGATGGATGAAGATGCAAATTGTGGAAGAAATGTCAAGGATGGTGAAGAAGGCAGAGGGACATGGAAAAAAGAAAGAGGCAGAGTTATCCACCACAAAATAGAGCAATGGAAAGGAATGGATGGGGAAGTGGATGTGATTTGTGTAAGTGCAAATACTGAATTAACTGGCTGTACAGTTGTGCAGAAACGTGTGGCATCTCTGAGGCAATAATACGCTGGTTGATTAAAATATCATTTGGCTATTGCAGCTGAAGGTGGAGGGCATGTTCTGTTGGTCTGAACCTTTACCTACATCTCAACCTGCCCTTCAGAGGGCACGGAGAAGTACTGCATCAAAAAGCAGCAGCATCACAGCTGAGCCTAAAATAGCTCCTGCACGCACCGACGCACGACTGCTCAACACACTCCTGCAGCACTGCTAGTGAACAAACCCTGACAGCCAAACCACACACAAACAGAACCCACAGAACCCACATACACGCACACTTTTATGTCCTGTTGCAAATGTCCACGCATGTAAACCAAAGCAAACACCAGAGAATATACAAGCAGGAGAAGTACCTCCACATCCAACCAGCTTCCACTTAGATGTACGGCAAAGACACAGCATCAGCAGATTACTCACAGCAGACAGAGCTTAGATTCATGGTCCTCTCTCAGCTCAGAGGGAAGGATGGACCAAAAAAAAAAAGAAAAGAGGCTTGGGGAGAAAGACTGAACTGCCGATGGAGAGCAGAGTGGAGAAAAACAACAAGAAAAGCAGGGAGAGAGGGAGACAGAGGTGGGAGACTGACAGACATTCCTCTGACTCCCGCAGCACCTGGGCTGTGAGTGGGTGGCCGGCAGCGTCACCGGGCTGCTGAAGATCTGCTCACGTCACACTTTTCATGAATGGAGCTGTCTGACGCAGAGAGGACGCGGCTCAAAGAGCAGAAGAGGAGGGAGGTGGGCTGCAGGAGAGGTGGAGCTTCCTCCTCAGACTCAAAGAGGAGGAGCAGAGAGAGATGGTGTGGGGGGGGGGGTATATTTCAAAGCAGAGCCAGCTGGGAACAGCAGGTTAGGCTGCAGTGGCGTCTCTGTAAGTAGGACAGACTGTTTCTGCACAAGAGAAAATCCCTTTGTGCCAAATCAGTAATCAGTCCTCCCCAAGCCTTGTTGTATCAACATCCCACACATGAAAGCCATCATATCCTATATTCTATCATGGGCTATCAAGCTCTGACAAAACTAACAAGACATTACATCAATCAAGCTGATAACAAGTAGAAATAATAAGTTTTATTACAAATAATGTGATGAAAGCCAAAAAACAGAGCTGATAACATGGCTCTAAAAGCACAGCATCTACACACTCCCAAACAGTAGATGGCAATATCAAACTCTAAAGCTAGTTTGCAGTCAGCCAATAAACACAGAAAAGAAGAAGCAGCGCAGTGCGCTATTGTCACGATTATGGCATCGCTGAACCTGGGTAGAGCCATGCAGTGTGGACCAGACAGTCAAACATGTTGTCACCAGTGTTAATACTTTTCTTCAGTTTTAAGAGGAAGACAAAACATCACAAACATCACATTTTGCTTTTTCTGTTCTGCAAGTTTTTGCAAGTTCTGAGAGGAGGAAAAACGTCGACAAGTTTTAATAAAAGGAATAAAATAGGTCACCTGAAAAGTCAACATCACAAAGAAGATGTGAAATAATCAGTTATCCCATCTGTATCGGCGATGAAAAGCTGGTAATTATTATAGCTATCAACTGAAAAACATTTGTGTACACTCTGTCAGAAAATAACACAAAAAATGCATTTCACAACTTTCTGCAGCCAAATCTATCGGTTGGACAGCAAATTCTAATGCCTCAGAGTGTTAAACACAGAAATTTTTTGTACTTTTGCTTAATGAAGAACTAACGATTGTCAAAAGTTGCAGACAAATTGGTTCCAGATCTACTAATCGATTATAGGATTAACATTTTCAGTTCTGTATACAAGAGCCTTCGCTTTTTTTTTTTTTTTTAACACTGTACATAACAGACAAAATTTTCCTGGTAGCAGTTGATGTAATAAGAAATATAGGTAAAAATTGACTAATGATAACTTGTCAAAATTTTTGGCTTTATCTATGGTTGACACCTTTAATAATTGTTGTGTTATAGCTCAACCATAGGTTGTTTACCAGAACAACAACAAAATCTTTTTGGATCTTATGAATTCTGGCAATACACAAAAGATATAGTTTCTGAATTATCTACTGGGTATTGGTAATGGTTTCATATCTTTTAATGAAACCATTAAGCCCCTAATAAAGGTCACCCATTTTATAAAGCACCCACATCTCATATCAGATACTTGTCAGGAGTCCATACTCAGGAGAAACGAGAAAGTTCAAGTTTCAAGGCTGACAGACCACGACAGTCAGAGAAAACTCAAAAGGTCAGAATGTCAGGAGAACCATTCTTTACTCTCCCCAAAAATGTCATTTAACATCTCTCACACTCTTCCTGAATGGGCTAAAGAAAAACCACTTCATTCAACTGTTCAATCTCTCAGTGCATTTAAATGCATGCCTTTGTATACATGTGCATTTATACCAACCTGCCAGGTGGTTTCTGAGCATCTCACAGGTTTTGCTGAGTACGATCTGAAGTCAGGTTCAGCTCCGTCTTGCTTCTAACCTGCATGCACACACAAAGAGCAGGACTAAAGGTTTGTACAGACTGAAAACTTGCACCAGTGACAATGATAAATTGAGTCTATAATGAACAACAATAGTAGTACCATCTGCAGTCTTTTTTAGGGTGACGTTGGGAAAATGACTGAATATCTTAGTCACCAGATTATCAAAAGAATGGAGAAAAAGTGCAACTCAGGCAAAGGAAAGTTGCTGGTCTATTTGTCTGACTTAGTGTATGCATGTTTGTGAGTGGGTATGGATTTAGACTGACTGCAGCCAGAGGGGGTATATCAAAACAGACTGATTGAGCAGGAGAGCCTGGGGGTGAAAGGAAAGGCTCAGGGAACGTGCTCCACACCGTCCTCTCCTTACAGGCCTAAACCTCTGGGGGATGATGGAGAGGGGGGTAGGAATGCAATGATGCATGGAGAGTGGGGGTTGAGAGATTGGAGCAGCGTTGTCCATTCTACTTCCTCAAGCCACACCCTAGCAGGGGGGACATTGCCAGAGGAGGAGGTCTGGTATCCCCCGCAGCGGGGCGGGGGGCGGGGGCACTTCCGTACGCAGCCTATAAATGGCGTGAAATGACAGTCAAATGAGTCACGGTGCAGATGGCCGAGAACACTGGCTCTAATGGCACTGACATTAGGGAATGCTGAGTGTGTTTCGTTGCTGTTGATGATGATTCATTCAAACAACACCTTTGTGATGCAAAGTCTGAAATAAACACAATGTCAAACATTCTTCTGGCTCTGCAGAGCACAAGATGAGAGGGGGTGTAAAACAAAATTGTCATTCCTGCCATTGCTAAAGACACACTCCTGCAAACATGCACACTGCATACACAAAAACACAGCAGGGGGATTCCCAAATATACTGCTCTAGTTAAATATTGGCAGAGATAGAGAGAGAGCAAGAAAGAGAGAGAGTGAAAAAGAGAGAGAGAGAGAGAGAGAGAGAGAGAGAGAGAGAGAGAGAGAGAGACAGAGAGAGAGAGATTAGATATCCATACAAGCATCAAATACCTGAGCTGTTTGCTCAGCGAGAACATCTAGCTCTGCACTATAGCCGAAATTCCAAAGGTCAGCAGATCACAAGCCTGTGAGCTCATGTGGAAACAAGCAAGAGCCACGTTGTGTTACGAAAACAAGCCAGACACAGGCCCCAACTACTGATTTTTTTAAAGAAAATGAAACTCTTGAAGTCACTATAGCAAACTGGGACGAGAAGTTGTGACAATACAGTTAAAGGTTTTAAAGAAACAATTCCAAAGGATGCTCTGTACTTCAGTAAAACTACAAAAATGCACAAGATTTTGGGGGAATAAGCACAGGATGTTTTAAGAAGACATTTCACCAATGCACTCTTCAGTAATACCACAGTGATGAATAATGCGTTTTTTCATATTGCAAGAATATATTACAAACAATATGCCAGTAAGTTGAAATATCTTTGACCACTCAAGCTTGCCTGTGTTTGCCCAAAACTCTGCCAACCAAAAGGTTACCTGTATCATCTTGAAATAATGCACAGCTATGTGCTTCAAAGTCTCTCTGTTCTAATATTAGCATTGATACGACATTACATATATATCAGGTTAGTGTAGTATTTTCATTTCCTGTGTTGTAATTATTGGTTTAGAAATTAGAAATTTAGAAATTAGCTACTTAGCCAAAGAGGCTCTCTAGTGTTTTAAATATGCAGTAGGTTTTTTTAAAGGCCACACTGGCGATAGGGCTTTCAAAATAAATATTGATTGCATTTACTTTAGATTCATCAAAGCAAAGCACATTTGTGAGGAATATCCATCTATTTTACAAATAATGCATGTCTAAACCAACAAAAGAGTAAAGTACTACACAAATCAACTTATTTTCAGCACCACAACAAAAATCCACAGTAACCAGTGTGAGCCATGGCTATACGAAAGCTGGTTTTTGTTTTTAAATCTGATGTCAGGCTTTCTTTGTATTTCCTAAATCCTTCAATTTTGCTACAAATAATTTAATTCATTTGACTTTAATTAAAAGTTTAAAATAACTTTGCATCTTGAAACTGAGTTTATCTGCTCTCTACACTGATTACAGATTCCTCTGGTAGAAACTGCATTTAAGTACAGTATATGAGACATGAATGATATATGTTTCACAGTCATCATTTAAGATTAAAAGACCTGTGTACTTCGATCACAAGACAAATAAATTGAAAGAATCATGGCCTCTCAAGCCTCTCCCAACATAAATACGCTGAACCTTCCATCTGCAATATTTACTTTTGCTGAAATTCCTTAAAAAAAAGCCACCTGACAGCTTTAAGTGATGCTGTGCCTTAGTTTGCTTCAAACTGTGTTAATTTGGAGCGTGCAGATCTGTGCTACGCTCTGTGGCATGCCACTGCTTTTTATGCCAAGTGAGAAACTCTTTTATGATCACAATAGCTCATTATTTTGTTATGGTACAACATGAAATTGATAAAATCATAACTTAATAACAAAGACAGCTTCTTCTGTCTTTATCACAATCGTACTTAGGACCTGCAAACACTATCTTTCAATCAGAATCTATTCAGAGCAAAGTGAAGGTCAGAATACAATAATGGGTGGAGACATATGTTACAGGCTTCATACTCCACCCTTTAGAGAATAACAACAATTACTACAGTCATAATGTGACATTTGTATTCCTGTGTAATCATCTACTCTGTGAAATATAAAAAAAGGGTACAGAAAATAACACATTTTTTAAAGCTGAGTGTTTTTTTTTAAGCAAAGCTTCAAATTAAGATGTTGAGACGAGAGTGTTTGGTGTTTTTGCTTGAAAATGATACTTTATTGATTAGAAATATAGAATGCCTTCATCTAAAGTGTGAGTTATATTATTAGTCTCACAACACGTCTTCTAATTTTCTTCTTAATATCTTTTTTAAATGACTTTAATTTAATACTTGTCCACAAAACATAACCCATGTTTAACATCCAAACAAGTGTATAATTTACATTTATTCCAAGCTTTCTAATTTGTTGTCTGATCTAACCCTAACTTTAAATGATTTAGATGGTCCAAAAATTATAATGTTAAAAAAATATGGACATTTCCAAACCAAAGAGACAAAAAGAGTCTGACCTTAGTCTCTAAATTATCCATTTTCCACCAGTGGTTTAAACCTCCTGTTCTGCCTCCATCACAAGCACCCAGAAACGATATACAGTCAGTCAGAGCTCCATGCATCCTAGCCTTGCCTCCAAGTGCAACAGAGCTGTAAGCCACACTGCTCTGTTATACACACTCATTACTATTTCACCAGCAGCGGAACAACAGTACTGACAGCTCGTGTCCAACACATTAATAAGAGAAAAAGCACCATTGCAGCTTACAGCAGTTTACCTTTACAATCTGTCATCACATTCAGTGGCCAGGTGCAAGCATGCTATGATTACAGTTTTACCATTATCAGAATTTGCTTTAGATGTAAAAACCAAAATCAAGTCACAGTACAGTGCAGAGTAGGCATGTCTGCCTTGTGTAACTGCAGTTTGCAAACTCTGAGACAATCAATGTGATAAACTTAGAAATGGTGTGTGAAGCAATTAACCGTCAATAAAATTGTTTCTTAGTGGCTGTGATTTGCTTGCAGCAGTCCGTCTCTATTTGCACAGAGACATGACAGAAATCTCTAGAGGGGAGATCTAGATTAAACTGAATAAAACTAAGATTAATTCTTCATTCTTAATTCTTTCGTGTCTGTTCAGTAAATGGAAGTGAACAAGTAATGAAAATAAACTCTTACTACACGTTCAGCTCTATTATTGTTTATCTTAAAAATAATGCAGTAGTTAACAATAAATGAACTGCTTATTATGTATAAATCAAAATACATAATTTCAAATGGGGCAACAACCAACCAACAGTAACATAATTACAAAAAATTCCGATAAATCAAGCTAAATTATAGGCTAAATCTAGCTAGCTTAAGTCAACCACAGCCAGTGAGATAGTCATGGCTAGACATGGTCAACTATTCTTGTCCCTAATCACCTAATCAGTTTCTTTTATTGAAGATTAATTTTTGAGGAACCAATACCATGGTTACTTTAGTTTGTTAGCCCGCATAAAAATAAGGCTTAACAGTAATCATACAAACAGAGTAAATAAAAAGAGCTAAAGTACCTTAGTCCTGCTAAAAATGCAGCTAATATAGCATTAGCTTACCAGACAAAAAGCTACTGTTTCATTAATAATTATAGTAGAATTCACATAATTTTGATTTGTTAAGATGACTCTAAATCCAACATTTAGAACTATTTGGTCTGATTATATATCACATCATATAGGAAGCAGAAGTATGTATGAGTTATTCTTTAACTTTTTCCCCACAGCTGCTGTTTTACCCTCCCAGTCCCTAAAAACTGTCTATAACTGTCTAAAACTAACAAAACAGTATTGTGCCTATTTTGGTATTATATATATTTTTTGATTTAAATACAATAACAAGCCTAGAAAAATATTAGACTTTTACTCCTTTATTGTCACCTTCATCTTTATGTAGTTAGATCTCTCTTTAGGTAGGACAGTCAAACTGAGCGTTATATAATTTTATTTACTGAATTTATTCAATTATAGAAAACTCATTGGTGTAACTATATGTTGTTAGCACCGTTTTTTAACACTTTCACCAAAACATTTTTGGAATCAACTGCTATCCCATAAATCTCCCAGCCCCAGAGCCAGCTGAATGATGTGCGAGAGAAAATTGAGTACCTTAATGGAGGAAGTCAGATGAGTTAGGAAAATACCTAAACTAATGAGAGTAGACTGCTAGGACAAACCTGTTTGCATGAAGATGGATAACAGAAACAGGCCTGCCTGGCTGGCTTGCTGGCTGGCTGGTTGGATTTACAAAGGGAGGCATAGATGAGAGAGAGCCCTGCACACAACAACCACTGATTCTGAGAGACAGATAATGCTTGTGAGATTACCGTGCTGAGCCCACCAACAACACAGCCTGACCAATCCGCGCTGTGAGGAAATTACATAACAATGACTGTTCAACACTCCCGGAGGATTCTGCCCGCACCACAACAATCCATCTATCCTGATTCGATCTTTAATGTGAGTTCAGAGTAGACGGCAGAACAAACAGATGAGGGGCAGCAGACAGAAAGACCGTGCTGTGCCGCTCCCTCCTCCACCCCCTCAAACTGTACGCACCTGGTAATCCCGAGTGTGATTTACGGGATTGCGTGCTGAGCTATAATGCACAACACGGCAGCAAGTCTTAGATAACATAAAATGTTATGAAGGCTCTTCAGCTGTATTGCTTCTAATTATTTCACGTAAGAGAATTACAGAAGTGGGAAAAATGAGCTCACGCTGTGATTTCAAGTTTATATACACTTCAGCTCATCCTTTTACATCCCTGGATACAAGATGTACAAAAGAGTGGGGGCTGCAATAGGGGGCAAACAGTGGTGTTACGCCTGAGCTTGCGTAGCAGGGGGTGTAAGAAGCTGGTAGATGAATATATGAGGTTACAGCTGCACAGAGGCAAGAGGAGACTGGAGGGCAAAGCACACACACTGTACACAAGGTATGCACTTTTTACTGCTGCATGAGTATCAGAAAAAAATTCTAATCTTATGGTTAAAATATTAAATCTTAATCATTCATGTGATTGAAAAAAATCTAAAACAACCTTTTTAGTAATTAAAACATTAGAAAAACAAAACACTTTTTATTGTTCATGTGGTAATTTCAGCAAAGACTTGTGATTGATTTTGCAAAATTAATTCAGTTGCATTGGAGAATCGTTAGAAGACCTTTCACAATAACTACTTTGTTCAAAAAATATATTTACACAGATTTATTCAAAATAAATAATATCATGGTCATTTTCAGACCATCTTACTCCACTGTTATAAATAACAATAATAATGTAAGTACACCTCGTCAAAGAGCAATGGACTTTCATTTTTGAAGAATATTCATAAATTGGAATTGGAATGTGAAAAATCTAAACATATCCTAAATAAGTAAAAACATAAATAATACAAAACTACAAAACCAAACAAAATAAAATTAAGTCTTGGGCTTTGCTTACAAAAACTGACCAGAGATAAGTGCAAAATGTGTCTCAGCATAGATTTATTCTCTTCATTCTTCTTAGGCTTTAACATTTAGCTGCTTTGCTGATGTCTTACATCCATCCAACGTTGACTAAAATGTTCATGACATCCTAATGTAAACAAACACACATGTAAACACAACCTGCAACATTCAGCTCATCAAAAACAATCAAGGTCATGTTCATGCATCATATGATAATTCGATAATGTAGTATTATGACAGTCATACTCATTGATACATAAGAGTGCATTAAACTATGAGTAACAGTGCATCACTTTCAACTCATATATTATTCCAGAGATGCACACATCAGAGGTCAGAGATATTGCAAACACATGCAAGCAAGCCCATACACACAAAACACACACGAAACACACATACACACACACACACACACACACACACACACACACACACACACACACACACACACACACACACAGTCTGTATGACTTGTGCATGTGCTCCTCCACTCGTGTGTGTTAATATGCTCCCCATGAGGCGCTGCAGGCTGTGGTAATTATAGAAGTTCAGCTAGCAGACACATCACAAGAGAGAAGTACATTTAAAGCCATGTGCACTTGCGCAAATACAGTACATGCATACATGCATACAAACCAAAGCACATACGCACAGGGACACACACACACAAACACACATTACTTAAATATGTCAAATAGCTATGCAGAAAATCATCCATGTTTACAGCATATTGATTATAAAACGAGCCTACTGTGAAGGTTTACTATGATCTGGTGTCACATTTCAAACTTTAAAGGTGCAGATAAATGTTTATTTTTATCTATATATGACTGTGGACTCATAACTAACCCATAACTAGCAGACACAGACCACTCTCCAAAATTCACCCACCACCAATTACTCCAAAAAGTACACAGTCTACCTAACATTAGTAGCGAAGCACAGGCACACTTAGGGTTCAGCAACACTGGGCTAATCTGAACCCCTAATGGTCACTGCTGTGATACCCCTGCCCAAATATAAAGAGATGCTGAACTTCACTCACAGTCCTCAAACAGGATGACCAGCAGAGTGTTTGTGATGGAGTCCACTGTCCACACAGATTCTTTGTCAAATAACAACACTACCTCCAGGAGCACACACCAACACAGCAGTGAGTCCCAGAAGACATGGGAGATGCTTAGATTTTTAATAAAGTCGATTTAACTTGACTTTATTGGCATTAAGTGGTCTAATATAGATGTGAGGTTACCAGGCAGGCTCTCGATACGGCAAGCTGGCCCTGCATGAGGCGCACAGTGAGCTAAGGATGGGGCAGAGGAGGGCCTGTGGAGCTCAGACAGTGTCATTACAGAAATGTCAGTCAGAATGGAGGAAGGCAGGAGAGAGCCTGAGGGAAGAGACGAGGGGGTGGGAACAGAAAGGAAGAGGGAGAGAGAGAAAGGGGCCGAGACATACATGTGCAGATCCCTCCTTTAAACCCACATTTGTTGTTTGGCTTTTTCCACTCAACTGGCCTTCAATGGTTGTGCTGCACGCGATGTGAACATTCAGCACTTAAACCTATGTGAAGTCTATTTTAAACAGCTGTAAGGCATTCATTATTGTAAACCACACACCTGAAACACATATATTTAAACCTATGAGAGAGAAAATTTCCTAGCCCCACTTTTTTGTTTTGGAGACAAATTTGTTATGTGATCCATTAGTAATTTGCTGTTGTTTGTAGCACTGTAGCTATTTCTACTAAGTGGGCTGTTAATAAAATGTGAAAACATTCATTATGATTTTCAACAGCCCGAGCAATGTCTTCAAATTTTCATCCAACCATCAGTCCAAAACTGAGACATAACTAATTAACAATCGCACAAAGCAAAGAAAGAAGCAAATTTTGAAAAGCAGATAAATGATAAATGACTTCAAAACTTATTTACTGATCAAAATTGTTTACTGTTTATCTTTGTATTGCAGTGAATATAAATCCATGTACATTTTGTAATGTATCTCTTCTTCAATTTTTGTGCCACATCATCAACCACCTGATTGAAAATTGTCCTTTAAGGGAAACACTGGACAACAGTGATTAAGTATCTAAAACATTGGTGGCAGGGACTGTGATGTTGGAGTAGAAGAGTGACTGTATTTCCATGTGTAAACATGTAAAAATTTCCCGTTAGCAAGGTTAGCACCAGCACTGTGTAAACAAAGGAGATAACGCTGCACAACCTGTCATAACAGGCCAACAATCCATTTTTCTTGTCTGCTCGTCAAAATTGTAACCATGTTTCTTATATCTTCATCCTGGCTGAAATTTTCCCAAAGATCTGGCTCTAATAACTTGCGATGTGTGACCATGAAAGGCCAAAACACACAGAAAACACACAGAGAAGGTAAATCACTCACTCAAACAGATAACCTTTGAAGTGAGACACCAGTGCCTTTTCTCACATCACGGCCATCAACAACACCTGATGACTGTAATGGATTTTCATTTGGTTCAGCACACCACTGATGACCCATAACAACTTTATATGTACAATGTTATTTGTGTGGGACAAAACTGCGAGCTTGTTCATTAAGCCTGATGGTACGCGACTGTTACTCAGACTCCCGCTACATAAATGTGACCAAAAAACAAACAAGCTGAGTCTCTGGGGCTGGGATTAGAGAGATCAGACCAGCTGTGAGGCTTCACTGCTGCTGTTGCTACACATGTCAATTACATAAATACAGCTTCCTGTCTCTATGCCAGCATCAGGACGCCCCTTCCCCTCCCCCATGCCTCTGCTAAAGCTCTGCTTGACGTGGCACTCAATAGCTCAGATGTGCAGGTACTCTTGACACCTGGACAAACACCTTTGTTACCTAGCAACAACACCATGAGGGTGACCCACTTTTTCAAGATGAGGGGATTTGAGCTTTGAACCACTTAAAGGATAAGGTAATGTGGCATTCTATATATTTCTCATTGTTAAATCAAACAAAGTCAAGTCAAACAAATCCCATGAATGAACTGAATCTAAATGCCTTGGTAGGTCTTTCAAAACACTTCCTAATCTCATCTGTGACACTCATTCTTACTGAAGACATAACTGTTTGGTCAAAAGTGTACTTAGTTTGGGGAGTGCTGTTGAGCTGGCGATGGAGTAAGATGTGTTTTGTTTGAGCTCCCGTCTAACAACTTTTTTACTTTAAGTTAATAAGCGTGCTGCACGTTAAACCATCAACCACTCTGCTCTGAAAAAATTTCTGAGGCTGGGTGAAAGTCTAGAGGTGAGTGCATGGTGATGAATCTGCGCAAATTCAAATTCACTGGAGCAGCGAACACCAGGCCCAACACCTCCTCAAGCCACATTGCTACTGCCACCTTGATGGAAGCATCTCTGCCAAGGTCAGCTAAACCAGAGATGGACGCCAAGTCCTTGAAATAGAAGATTCTTCTCTCGTTGAAAATTGAAATTTCGGCGGTCATAAAATCAGAAATGAAAAGCGCACTTGCTGAAGACTTTGACTTCCTTAAAAATGAGTTAAAGCCATTGAAAGCAGAAGTTAAAAACAACATGGTGGTGATTCAATATATAGTCTATACCAGACTTGTTCATTTCTTGGATTGATTGATTGATTGATTGATTGATTGATTTTCTGTGTCTTTCTCCCTTTTTGTTTATTTAGCCAGATGTAAATTTAAAGTGCATGGCATCTCTCACTCAGTATGTTATGACTAACCCTAATTCTACCAGAGGGCTGGATGGATTCTCAGTTAACTTTGTGAGTTGGAACCATTGACTGTATAAAACACTGGACAAACCCTCCGTGATGTCACCCATTCATCCCAGTGAAGCCTCAGAAATCTCGTCCCGGGTGCCGCCATTTGTCTGAGCCTGACTCCGTCAAGAGCCCGCCTAATCAACGAAAAACCAAATATGGGAAAAGAGGTGGGGCTAAAGCGGGGTTGAAGGACGGACAGCACACCCACTCAGCTAACAACCCCCGGCCATACGTCAACAGGCTGTCAATAAACAGCCGAATAGCTGAATTTTAAGCTTAAATATAAAATAAACAAATGAGTTAGAAAAAAAATTCATCCCCCTCAGAGTTTTCATGAGATGGTAGAGAAACTGTAGACAAAAAAACGTTTTTTGA
>JAPZDV010000005.1:13231769-13279223 GCA_029814665.1 Acanthurus lineatus
ATAAATGACCTCATGAGAATTTTAGTGCAAACATATTTGTAAACAATAGTGAACATTTGGCATTTAACATGTAAAACTTAATGCCTGAACATTAGGAAGGATTATAGCATTCATTAATCATCACTAAAAAGGGCTTGGGTGTAGAAGAACCCTGTGAGCCCAGTGCTCTCAGCAGGATTGCTGGAATGGGATGTATCTTGTATATTGATGGTGCTGGTTGCATTCTGTTTTGTTCCTCTGACAGAAGGTAAGTTGTTTGAGAATGAATGAAAGGCTTGATTTGGGTGAACTGACTGTAGAGATGGTGTGTGTGAATAATTGTGCCCTCTTGCTTTGTATGGCATGCAATATGATCTTTCCAAAATGCCCACAAATTTCTTCTTTACGCGTTGGTCCTCTTCAAGTGCATTAAGCCACTGGGTCTCAGCTGGCAGCTTTCTCTTCAAACGATCATGCCGGTGTCCCTTCAGTTTAGCCTTTATATAAAGAAATAATTAGTCTGTTTTTTTTACATACACTGCTAAGCTAAACTACCAAAATTTATTATAATGACTCACTGTAAATGCACACCTGAAGCAAGACTCTCCTCTGTTTCACTGCGGTTGTCACACTGCTCTCCTGCTCAGTGTCTGACACAGTGCCGGATGGCTCCATGGTGCATGAGGAGGACATAGAAGGTGAGGGAACAGGGAGGCTATCATCCAAGTCATTTGTTTCTATGCCAGACAACATAGTTGTTGTGGCGGGTGAACCACCCCGTATTTGTTCACACAACTCGAAATAAAGAAGAACGACTCTGCCATACCCGCTCCTATGTCTGCTGTCAACAGCCTGGCGATATTTGGCCCTGATTGCCTTAATTTTTGTGGTCAAGGTTGCCCGCGTTAGCTCTCCCCTTCCATGGGGAAAATCATTAGAGGTCTCCGCAGGATACTGCTCCAAAGTGTCAATATGTCCACGTACTTGGTTTGGCAAGACTCCCAATCAACATTTTCATGTGTCTGGTTGGCTTTATATTCCAAAACTACGTTTAAGAGCAATTCTACTTCCTTATCAGTCCACACGAACGAGCCTGGTGCCATATTTCATGTTTGGTGGAAGTGACGTCGAGAGACGGAAGCTTACTCTGATTGGATAGGATTTGGGGAACTACTGCCACCTAACGGTCTGGCATGCTTATGAATGTGCTTAAAAACGCACTTATGCGGTTAGGTGTGGATGCTTTTCTTTCTGAAAACGAGGTGGTGTGTACGCAAGTTTTTTTCTAGACGGAGGGGGAAGGATATTCGGTTTTACAAAAACCCGGCTACGTGTGGACAGGGCCTGACACAGAGATGAGTAGACAAACAAAGATTTGTTTTCTGCAAATGTTTCATGTTTTACAAAGAATTAGTGCTGCCACTGTAACAACCAAGAGTCAATAATAGAATATAATTCAGACCAAAGAGTCGTTCATCAATCAGGGGAGCTGTTTTGAATAAATCAGCACAAAAAGAGCAATGAGTTTTTCCTCATACATGTGCTGTATTATTTGATGAGTTTCAGTTATAGCTGATGAGAAACAGGAATGTAAAGGGATGTAAAAACTAGTGACACATCTTTATGGTAAGAAATGCATTTAACTAAACATTTTATTCACTCTGGTTAATCTCTAATCTCAACCTAAATATGCCCATTATCATCTTTATGCTTAATATTAACTGCAACTACAGTGTTTAATCAATAGGTATCCATGATTTAGAGTGAAGACAGCACACTGTATGATGTTTTATGTACTTACACAAAGCGCAAATCATTGTTTTCAGCTTTGGTTCAAAAGAAAACATGGTCAATAGCTGACATAACAATTTACCCAATACTACCAACAAAAACAGACATACAACAGCATTTTTTTGCCACTGTAATTCATTTCAATGTCCAAAAATCCATCTAGGGTCAAAAAATTACACAGAACAAAGCAGAGAAAAGACAGATGGAGGAAAAGAGCAAGATAGGAGGGAAGCATAAAAATAAAACACAGGACAGCAAGATGACATTGTAAAAACAAAAGTGTGCCTATGTCCTCTCCTCCCAGCCCCTTGTTGCCCTCTGTCTCTGACCTCGAGGCCTTTGAGTAAGTTTGTAAACTGCTGCTCTGTGACCTAAACATCAGACCAACCTGTCCTCGACCTGCAATAAAACACAGATGGAGGCACTACAAACGCAAGCCTGTCACATCAGCAAATTCAACATGCGAGTTCACTTCAGCAGAGATAGGGAAACCTTTTCCTAAACACTCAAGAATGTTATTACACTGTTCGCTTGTCCGTCTCTGTTTGCACTTCCTCATTTCTACATTGAATTTATGTTGTGTGGAGATCTGTGTATATGTGTTGTTTCCATGGTCAAGTCCTCGCCCCATTTATCAGCCTTATTTTTACTCAAGAACTTTTGAGGGAGTGCACATGACACAGTTCACTTTTTCTGTTTGCTGTCTCAGTTTATCCCGCCATGTTTTCTTTTTACATGACATGCTGGGATTTGTTATTGTGTTTGCTTTGTAACTCCTTAGCCACAGTCTTCATTAGAAAATGAAGGGGAAGAGTATTTGTGGTAGGAAGGTGAAGATCATGTTTGGAATACACATGCATGACTGGTTGGTCAGCCGTGTTGAGCTATGCAGACTCTGAAGTGTCAGCAAAAAAATCTGCATGTTTTCTGGAAAAGAAGCTAGCAAGATTCAAAAAACATTTTTTTCTGTCAATATTAGTGTTAAATTTGATTTGAATTCCAGCTGAAAATGTGTGATTATGTTTAAATATTTGTTTTGAAAACTTAAAGTAATTTCCTAAAATTTAAGCAAAATAAATGTGTTAAATATTTTAAACCTACTGTCATTATGCTAACATATACTGTAAAAAAGGACAAGATTACACAATTACTTAAGCAAAACTGACTGAGATTATGGCATTTGCAGTTACATATATCTCCATTCAGTTCACTGCATATATAAAGGATCACAGTATTTTTTTTAAATGAAGCTACATCATATTTTTGACAGTTATGATATTCTAACAGGGAGAGTGTAGTTTTCATAAAATTTAAATAACAGAGGGGATGAAAAATAATTTAGGAAATAAAAAAACAAATATTTCAGGTAAACTAACATTAAAATAACAGATTGGCCTTTAGTTTAAACTTTTTTCATTTAAATTGGTTATCATCAGCGACAGCAGTGTGATTGACAGTGAATGATGGTGATAGCGAGAGGAAGGCACTGTGGACGGAAAGGTAGAGCACGGAGGCAAGTTAAATGGAATAGGACAGTCAGAAAACAGAGGAAAAATAGTAAAGAGAAAATGTGAAAATACACACTTTTACGTACCTAGTTTAATATCCTTAAGTTGAATATAAGTGCTTGTGTTTTTCTTAGCAGAACTGAATTCTTAGTCACAATCATTGACTGTATAAAACACTGGACAAACCCTCCGTGACGTCACCCATTGGTTTCTGCATGAGCGAAAGTGAAGCCTCGGAAATCTCGTCCTGGGCACAGCCATTAGCCTGCCATGACTCCGCCAAGAGCCTGCCTAAATGACGAAAAACCAAATATGGGAAAAGAGGCGGGGTCAAATGACGGACAGCGCACCCACTCAGCTAACAGCCCCCGGCTTTACGTCAACAGGCTGTCAATCAACAGCCCAATAGCCGAATTTTAAGCTTAAATATAAAATAAACAAATGAGTTAGAAAAAAATTCACCCCCTCAGAGTTTTCATGAGATGGTAGAGAAGCTTTAGCCAAAAAAACGTTTTTTGAACCAGGCTGTAAATATGTTTATTTCTGCTCTAAAGTTGGCTATTTTAACATGGGCTCCAATGGGAATTTGCTCCCTTTTGGAGCCAGCCTCAAACGGTCAGTCGAGGAATTGCAAGTTTTTGTACTTCCTGGTTGGCTTCAATGCGGAAGTGGGGAATTTGGCCCTTCGTTGGAACGTGAAGTCACTTAGCCTGTATATTGATGGCAATTTTGCCTCCTTTGAACAGTTGGTACAAAAATATCTTATTGCCAAATCACATTTTTAATCAATACTTGCAGCTTAGGAATTTTGTATTCACTAACTTTAAATGTTTTCCCTTATGTCCTCCAACTTTTCTGTTAGACTCAATTTTTGATTGTAAACTTATTAGAAAACAGACTATTAGTACAATACATGAAATACTATATTCTCATAACTAAACGTCTTTGAACTGCCTCAAAAATAACTGGGAGACAGATTTAAATGAATCAATCACAGACGACACTTGGCTCAAAATAATACAGGAAATCTTCTCCTCCTCCATTTGTCTTAGACATGCTGTTATTCAGTTCAAAATTGTACACCAGCTGCACTGGTCTAAAGTTAGACTTTCTAAGATCAAAGCTGACATAGACTCCACGTGTGATCGATGCGGACAGGATCCAGCCACTCTCTTACACATGTTCTGGACCGAAGCTTTGCACTTTCTGGCAGTCCATCTTTGAGACCTTTTCTAAGATTTTTGGGAAAGGGCTTGCGCCATCTTCCTTTATTGCTTCTTTTGGTGTAGTCCAGATGGGTTCCCATCTTGAGATGTGGGAAAGAACTATGTTGGCTTTCTGTTCTCTGCTAGCTAGGAAATCGATATTATTGAAATCGAAAGACCCAACACCTCCAACATACAGTCACTGGATTAGGGAAGTCATGTACCATATCAAGTTGGAGAAGATCAGATACACAATCAAGTGGGTCTATTAGAAAATTTTATAATACTTAGCAGCCTTTCTTAATGTTTTTTTGAAGATATGGAGGAAGATAATATAGTACTGTAAACCTCTGTTTTTTTGTTTTTTTTGTTGTGTTGTTTTCTTTTCTCCTTTATGTCTGGCTATGTGAATTCTGTATTTTGAATTTTGTATTTTATACTGTTAACACTAAGTCTGGTACTTGGGGAAAAGGGTTGGGGGGCTGGGGATGGAGGGGTTTTACTGTCCTCTTCTGTTGGACCTATGTCAAACTGTGAGCTGTTAATTGTAAAACCTAAATAAAAAGACCTTGGTCAAAAAAAGTGTACTCAGTTTAATGTAACAATCACAAGAAGTGGAAAAAATTCAATCTGAACATCACAACAATGGAGTAAGCTGCATCAAGGTCAACTGATATGGTTGCAAGCGCCAGTTTGTGATCAGACTGTTTTGTCGACTTTTGTTTTTAAGGTCAGGAATGAATTTTCAAACTCAAGAAAAATTCAGAGTTTTACTTTAAAAAAAGACTCAGTAATTTCTGAAACTAATGAGCTCTTAGTTATTGTATGTATTACTCAAATGGCAGTAATAGTTAGGGTTGATCTGATACAATATAGAGAGCACACTAGTTTGCGCACTAAACCCACATAATTTATTACAAACAGGATCACACCACTTCTCAGTATTGTTCCTTACACTTGTATGCTGCCTAAAAGAATTTCTACTGCACAAATACCCAATATCCATTAACGACAAGTGAACTGTGTAACTTCAGCTTCATCCATCCAGGGTTAGTATTATGCAGATACAAAAAAATCAAATAAATAATGTGTTAAGGAGTTAATAAATCCAACCACAAAGTTGATCAGAGTATTAGAATATTTAAAGATTTAAAATCACATTCCAATGTTGTGAGTCTAGTGTGTTGTCCTTAAATGTTTTGTTTCATCTTGCTAGCAGTCGAAAAAGCCAATGATATTTAATTTAAAATGACAAAAATACAGAAAAGCAGCAAATCTTGTACATCTAAGACATTAAAGTTGCAAAATATTTGCCATCTTTATTTAATTAGATTGATTATTATGACTTTTTTGACCGTTTTGTCAGCTTACTGTTAAGGTTCAACATTAAACATAGCCAGCCTCTTTAACCATTACTCATGATGTGTTTACTGCTAATTAATTCAGAAGGGGAGAATATTCTATCATGATGCTGGCCTGTCTTCATAATGTTTAAAAAAAAAAAAAGTTAACACCTAAATAAAGAATCCCACCATTATTAATGTATGTTGTTGAAAAAATAACACTCCTCTACTTCTGTGTTGGTGGTGGAGTTCGAGTTAATGTCAATATTCTTCTTGTATAAATAAAAAGATTTGTCTGTATAAATCTGTATAATACTGAATATTTTTAACAGCTTCAAAAGCAACACTGTCCCACATTTGTAGTTACTCACATTTGCTGTAAACATGGTGTTGGGTGTCTCTGTGCCATAGTTAAGAACACAAAGAACACCTGAGAGGTGTAGCCTTCAACACGCTGTTAGTGGGGGACTACATTTGGCTGATTGGTGCTGTGTATGACCTGTAACTGCACCACAAACACAGAAACAGCAGTTACAAGAGAAGCACAGCCATTTGTGACACACGTGGACACTTACTGGAAACGTCCCACTCAGCACAATGAGGGTGGAACACAATGCTGCTGCCATGACAGCACACAGCATCCACAGCTCACACATGTGACGTTCTGCACCACCGACTGACTGTCAAAGTACGTGGGACAGAAGTGAAAAGCAGCCGAACCATAACACTGTTGTGACATCAAGTCTTCATGAGAGACAGATGAATGAATGTCTCTGATTTGTGTCAGATGGCTGCTGCAAGCTGCAACACGGCTCACAGAGAGCATGCAGACTGATGTGTTACCAGGCCCACATCTGACAGAGGCTACTGACACCGATCAGCACTTCACCTCACCTCTCAACCTGAACATACAACCATACAACGCTAGTTTATTAGTTAAAGCTTTAGCCAGTAAAGTCTCATACAACAGTTCTGCAATAAATCCAACCAATATGAAGGTTTTAATAGTAGGCTTTTGTTTCAACTGTTCTGGGAGAGGTGTTTTATGTGTGACCACTCATGTGTGACATCCAGCTGAGAAATTGCATAAAATGATAACTCTGTCACAAGGATAGCTTACAGTATGTCGGCACACCTGATCATTACGTTGTTAAATGTCGACGTTTACATAAAGGTAATAATTACAAATCATTCCTTTATAATACTATTACTGCTTACAAATTAGCAATAGCATTTAATTTGTTAAGGGATTCGTAATGGCTTGCTAAGGACTAAGATTTGATTTGATTCTTTTTGATTTTTTGATCTGTACAATTTCTGGCTAGTAATGCAGTTTAATTGTGCTGCATTATACTAAGAGGTTTGTCTCATATAAATGGAAAGAAAAAATGTTAGAGACGTATCATGTAATGATGCTGCACAATACAACAGTGCAGCAAACAACAGGTTCATAAGATACCATAAAGTTGAATCTAAAAAGGTATAAACAGAAAATAAACACCAGTATGTTTTATTGCAGGGCTGATGTATTACACTGAACTAATTTAGAGCAGGTGTAACTAAAAAACAACTGTGCACATACACCATAAAAAACAATTCTATTAGGAGGAGACCACTGAATATTAAATGAAAGCAAACTCAGCACTGTCGGGATCATTCTCACTCTTTTGTTTAAGCCATACAGTCAAAAATATTCCCCAAGTACATTTCTGGGTAACGTCTTACTCAAAAACAAACAATTCTCCACCACCCACTATAATTTAGCCTCCTTTCCTGCAACAGCAAAGCATAGCAGCCTATAATTTCCCCCGTCTCCTGAATCAAATAGACAAGGAACAGTCTTTTTCTAGATCTAACCAGTTTTAGTATCTAACAAGACTGTCCACTTGGTTACATAATGAAGGCGAAAAAGAACTCTAACCTTATCCTTGTACGCGCAGGAACCACTTAACATCTGTTGTTTGACTCCTAGTGATTAAAACTGGTGGTTCAGAGCCACTGGTGTACTGTGGGTGCTGATTTGTGTCTGAAAATCTGTTCACAAACAGTGTAAACACTTGGCTTAACAGTCCATCGTCGTCATGCTAATGCAAAACGTTATAGACCGGAGCTCAACTGACGCCGACAGCTATCCCAGTCAGCATATTTAGCTTCATCCCACATCCAAACCAAACAGTTTCCCGTCAAACCGCTTAAATGTGGAGGTTTTTTATTTCACTCTAAAGCTCCGTATTTCGACTAAATGTCACAAAAAATAGAGAATATTACCGCTAAGCTCCGTTGAATCCCTCAGAGATGTCCAAGTGCACTCTCTCTCTCGGTCCGCATATTTATCTTCCAATCCAATGGTGTAGTCGTATGAGCGTCCTACGTCACTTCCGGACACTACACCTGTAAACCCAAGCGTACATGTTATCAAAGATCGTGTGTTGAAGAAGATGAATCCAGCAGCAGCTGAAAAAGCGCCGCAGCTTCCGGTTTCATAAAACAATGGCCATTGAGAAAAAGTACTAGCTAGCATTTATCTGCAGCTGTATATACTAATTACATTTCAAGTCATTACATAAAACTCCAAACAAAAAATATAAGATGAGTTTGAATGCTATATTCTTAAAAGATAGAATGAAATTACATGGCTGTGGTGTGTATTCACACAAGGAAGAACAATCAAACAAACAAAATACATATTAAATGTTTAATTATTTGTTCTCTTCTTGTTTGTCAGTTTCTTTGTCTCGTTTTTCCTCATGTGAATCAAATGTATTCAGAAAAAGGGTAATGAATGTCACAGGGTTTCAATAGCAATCAATTGAGTGTATGGGACAATAAAAAACTATGGTTAAAGAATATTCACATCATCTACTGACGTAAAAGTAGTAAAAGGCCAACAGTGAAGAACTCAGTTACAAGTTAAAGTTTTGTCCTTAAAATTTCACTTAAGTAAAAGTACAGAAGTATTAGCACCAAACTTTGCTTAAAATTCCAAAAGCAATTCTACTTTATAGCCATTTTAAGAATAATACATGTATTACAGGATTACTGGCCTACATGGTTCTTTAGTATTTAAGCTACATTGTATTAATGTTCTAGCCGATAGGATGTGGCACATCCTTTTGGATATATACTACTGGATATGTTGTGTGCATTAGATCAATAAAGTGGTGTCTTATTTTAGCCTTTGATAATACTTTATCAATATGTTGTTTACATTTTGTATTAATCTGTAATGTTACACAATAAGTAACAAAAGTTGTGATAAATATAGTAACGTAAAAAGTCCACTACTATTTGTCTTCAAAATGTGGTGAGGTAGAAGTTTAAAGTTGCAGAGAATTTAAGGGTAAAGTAAAAAAAACAAACAAAACTGCTGGGTACAAATGAGCTATTTCAAACCTGTAAAAACATCTTGCAACATAAAATAAATAATGCACATATTAATTTAATAGTGATTTTTTTTTAAGTGTAAAACTGATCCAGAATAACAAAACGGCAGAGAATCACAGAGAGCAGGCTCTCTCCTGAGCTGTGCCTCTGTCGTTGTTTATGGTATCATGAAAAACGGTCAGAGTGGGTGCTCTTCATTATTCTCCTCTCTGACGCTGTGGCTAAAAATAGTCCCTTTATTTTTCTTCAATGGCGCTACGCCGCCGGGGATTCACAAATAATAATAATGATAATAATAATACAAGCAGGGATGTTTGAACAAGTAAGAGACTACACTTACAAATGAGCTGGACTGTTCACAGAATATACAGAGTGTAATTTTTCAAAAATACCTTCTTTCTTTAGGAACATTACAGTTCAGTCAGTTTTTTAGGCCACGTATCAACTAAACATTAACGTTAACACTGTAATTTTAAATGTATTTTTTTAAAGAGTATATATACAATTTCTGATTCTGACGAGATAATTGATTTGTCTGAATGAGGAAAAGCAAGAGCGGAATGAAGAGGGTGTGAAACCGATACTGCATTATCTGGCCACCTGCGCTCGAGCCAATGAGCGCCTTCAGAGGCTGCTCCGAAACTCCTGCAAGGCTGCATGCTTGGCAGGACAACGCTGTCGAGAAATGGAACAGATAACAACGACATGCACTCGATTTTAAAGTGATCGGTTTAAACTCCTCTGCAGGTTAACGTGAGAGAAAACAGACTCTCTGTTCAACACCAAAATCAATCAAGACAATTCAATTTAAGAAGCTTTTTTATTAATTGCAAAATCCAAGAGCGCTTGCATGTAAAGATCAATGAAATAAAATACAACACATTAGTACATGAAAGCTGAACA
This sequence comes from Acanthurus lineatus, assembly GCA_029814665.1. Classification (NCBI taxonomy): domain Eukaryota; kingdom Metazoa; phylum Chordata; class Actinopteri; order Acanthuriformes; family Acanthuridae; genus Acanthurus; species Acanthurus lineatus. The sequence continues at coordinate 13,241,883 of JAPZDV010000005.1, forward strand.
GCTTAAGTATTTTAAGCAGTAGAATGAGTACTTTTACTTGAATCGAAGCAGCAGTTGCAAACTACAATGTAATAATGCTTCATAACAAATAAAATCTATGTAATCAAATTTTACTGAAGGAAAAGTAGGCTAGAGTATTATCAGCAAAGCATATCAAAAATAAAAGCCCTCATTGTGTCCCTTTCTCAAGTTTGTTCCTACTAAAAATATTACTAAGTCCTATTATTGTATTATTAATATAATTATTGAGGCATCACCTGAAAGCGGCATTTATTGCAGTTGGTTGAGCTGAAATTTTCACTGTTTATATTTTATAGAGAAAAGCATTTTGATTCTGTAACAATGGTTTATTTTACTTAAAGTTAAATGATGATATGCATTTGTATGTAAAAGTAAATACTGGCTATACTCTAAGATAAATACAGTGAAGTATTAAGTGCATTATTTGCCTGTAAAATGTGGCGACGTGGAGGTATGACGAAGAGTAAAATGGAAATTCTAGTGGAGTGCAACCAACACAAAATTGCACTATAACTTGAGCACATGTACTCAGTACTCTGAATCTCTTTATGCTCAGTGAACACACATGAATTGAAATGCAAAGCACAGTGTGTGGGTTAAACATTCTGCTTACTACCTCATTAGTGGAAAAAGTTGAAAAATAATTCACAGCAGCATAACATTATGGCTCTATAGTGTCAAGTTTTAAGTCTTCCTTTTTTTTTTCATCAGTGCCTTCAGTGCAACAGTATTAATCTATGTTAGCCGTAACCAAAGGCCACATGATCAGGCAGAAGAAACCTTTGAACAGAGAGGCACATTAACAGCTACAGCAGAGCATCAGAACTTCCTGTTGTGCAGCGCAGCAACCTGCCGCAGAGAGTCTCTTTGGTTTGAGCCAAGTCTGGCTTTGCTGCTCACCTCCTGCCACCGAAGGGAGCCGTGGCTGCTCACCACCTGAGAGGGAGATAATCACATAACAATAAGTAATCACATATTAACTGCAGGGGAAATTACAACCTGAGTTTTGTCCTTAAATACAAGGTGTGGTTGATAAGTTCACAGCCTAAGAGGAAGGAGAGAAGTTTTACTGCTCACATTACGTGCTTGTGCAGTTCAACTCATTATGCGGAAAGTTTGAGGTTAACACCTTTGAAAACTACAAATCAGTGCTGTCTGTGACGTGGCATAGAGTGATAACTATGTCTGTGTCACTCTATGCCACGTTTGAATTTAGCAGCCCACTTTTTCACAATGCTGTAAGACAGAACATCCACCTGAGGTTTGTCTTGGATCTTCTTTAGACTTTGAGACTAAGTTTTCAGATGAAGACAGATGCTGTCCATTTTCTCAGACAGTGCTGACCTGCAGTTTTTGACCACCCACAACACGAATACCACAAAGTTATCCACAAACCTCATATGCATGTAACAAGAGCTGCATATTTTCATCCCTCTTAGGCCAAAAAATTATAAATCACTCCTCATAAAATGCAGAGGAAACATAGTCCATCAATCAAGTACCTCCTTGTAAAATACTGAAAGCTCTAAATATTTCAAAATAACAATGTTCTCACCGTGTTGTTGATATCCACCACCATCTGGCTCGTTCTGTTCAGGTGAATGTTAAAGACAGTTGTTTCCACCCAGGCGTTATCTGTGTTCCTGCAGTCATCCACATAACCTTCAAACACCTGGAACACAGTAACACAGCAGCTGCATGTCAGAATCCACAAATTCTTGAATATCAGAGTCAAGAAAAGCACAGTTGTTATTTATTCATTCTCAAACAGCAACCAGATTAAATAAACCATGTAGCCACAAACAAAACAACAACAAAATTAAAATGTTGTTTTGGTTGGGTTTTTTTTACAATTGTATGTCTAATAATAGTGAAGGGAGTTTACTTGCCTCAGTTCTCCTCATTTATATCAATACACGTAGACTAAGTAACAGAAACCTGTGTTACTAAAGCACAATTCATGTGAACTGCTCTGAAATAATTTCAACCAAAACTGAATAATTAACCTTCATGAAGGCTGAATTCAGTGCAGGGCTGTTGTATTAAACTGCATTTCTCAGCATTTTTTTTTCAAAAATCTTAAAGCTATTTTTTATTTTTTATTCCCAATCCCACACTGATCCACATGACCTCTCAGGTCTTTAGGCAAAGGGCTTCTTGTTGTGTCAAAGATCAGGTCTCATGGTGTTTGAGCTTTTACTATCAGGGTTCTTAATCAATATCTGAGTGTTATAATACTCACCTCAAGAACTAATCACTGTCAAAGGTATTTTATCAGTGCTTCCTTTACTATAGTTGAATTTTGTCTCTAACAATTCCTGATGAACTTTCATATAAATATATGAGCAAATGCATATTTTATGTTTTACTTACTTCTCTAACAAGTATTATTTTACAGCAGCAGTTATGGGCTTTTACTACAAAATATAACTTTGCCTGTTATCCACTGCAAACCACACAAGCTACCCTCCCATTTCTGCTCTTTAGCTGCTTTCTTAAAATGGTTTTAGTAACAAGTGACACTATCTTCACCCTTTTGAATCCCCTTTAAATATCCACTTTCCTTTCCTGCTCTAGAAAAGATGAACCAAAGAGTTGAGCAGACCCACCTTTGTTCCCTCTGATAGTTTTTCATTTATTTTTTCATACAGTTTCTTTCCCATTGTTCTCTTAAGAGTCACTGGCAACTGGTCAGCAGATTGGACAGGTCCCTGAAAGTTTCAAAATCACAACAGAAACACACATTTATTTTGGCAGTTCAAAAAGTTAAATGAAAAACTTTTATAGAGAACAAACAGTGGGACTCACTCCAGGTAGAGCCAACGTTCCTTGACTTTCACACCAAACTGCCAGAAACTCCAGAATAGATTGCTCACTGTCTCGCCAGCTACAAATCAGTTTTCAAGTCTTAGATCATGCTGAGCAATTAGGTCTTGGTGAAACAATTATTTTTAAAAAGCACTATACGGGCATGAGATGACCCACCATGTAATCACGAGGTCTACATTCAGATTTGGACCAAGGCGGCTCAGTGTACCTCGTCCCCTGATGCCCGTCCTCCCTGCTGGGTTTCTAATGACAGATAAGATACACATCAGACATCAAGACATGAACCTTACAAGCATCTCCAGTTACTGGAAGTGCTATCAGATGCCTTGTGTACCTTATCTAGTATCATACCTGTAATTATCTATGGCTTCTGATTCTGATCTGTGAGAAGAAAGAAAGAGATAAGAGATAAGACGTGTTTGAAGGAGACAAACTTTTAACTATATAGTCACACCAGAGTGAGGTCAGAAAAGGGTGTTCTTTTTCTGGTTAAAAGTATTTTAAATATTTTTTTTAACCTTTAAAGAAATAGATCCACCTATTAAGTCTAATAGAAACCAAAAAAGTTTAGTCTTTTCATGGTAAAAAACGTACCCATCCACTTGGTCTTCAATGTCTTCAGAGACGTAATGAGTGGGCATGTATGAGATGAAGCTGACCTGGACAAAAAAAAGAACCCAGAAACCACCTTGATCAAAATAAACCCAAACCATTGTTTTTTTTCTAAGCAGTTATGTTCTGAAGACACGCAGCTGTGATGTTGCTGTTGAAATGTATATGAATTACCTCCCATGGCACCTTCTCCTCAGGCACAGGGAAGCGTGTGAGTTTGCTGTTTGGGTAGTAGAACTGACGGGCGTACACATGGAACCCGTCCTCTCTCTCTGATGTATTGGAGTACATGTCAGGGGACTCATCTGCTGTAATTAATGCTGCAGGGAAGAATAAAAATGAGTGCAAACAGGAGAGGATTTAATGTTCAATATACTCAAAAGTAAACTGACATTCATAATTAATGAGGAAGTTGGTTACTGACTCAGTGATTGTGGCTCTTTTGCTGCAAAACCCTGAGATTTCAGACTGTCCATAATCCACTGCAGGGCTTTGGCTGACTGAATGACCTGATGAGACAAAATAAAAGTGGGTCAGACACTTTTGATGAATGCTTATACAACATTAAAGATGACCGATTTTTCACTGGGGACATCAGGAAATAAATCTCTACACACATGGGTGCATCAGGAAGTGTGTCTCCTCTTTTCTGCATGGCTTGCTTCAACAGTAAATTGTGAAATATTACAGACACAGGTACAACATCAGAGATAACAAAAAAAAAAAAAAAAACGGGCCGCAACCTGCTCCTCTAGTCGAGCCAGTCTTTTCACAGTGGCATCGGAGCTCGTCTCATCCTCCCTCTCAAGCCGATCGGCTATTGTGGCAACCCTCAGGAAACAAACAAGCACAGATGTGTGGTATTTATTTGATTATAAATCCAAAACTGTTTATTGTTATACACTCTACATATCTAATCTAAGAAGAATTTGAGCCTACTCAAACCTAAAAAAAAATGTATCTGCTCTAAAGTAACAGATAGAAAAGTTTGTTGTTCAGATAGTGTCTCCTAGCAGGGTCATAACATTGACATAAATAAAGCTGGATGACAGGACTGCTCTTTAAAAGAGAAGCCAAAACGTCTTGATCGCCCCCTGGCGTCTGGATGCAGTTTGGTCACATGTCCTGGACCCCTTCCAAACCTCTTCCAAAGGAAGCCGATCACTGTATTTCCCCAAAACATCAAACTATTCCTTTATTCCGCTGCTACACTGGGCTTCATTCTCATGGGATTTTTACTTTTGAGCCGTGTCCAGGATGCGGTGCTCCATGCTCTGGCTCTGGTCCTGCTGCGTGGACAGCAGGTACCTGTCCTTCATCAAAGCCTCCCAGGACAATAGCTCCTCTTCCTCGGTCTCAGGGAGCTCGTTCTCTGAAATACAGAGTCACATGCTTTTCACTACCTTACTTAATACTGTACATATCCATATGCACATGAATACAACTTCAGTTACAAACACATTTTGACGAAGAGTCAAAATGTGTCAGACCGAACTCAATCACAGCATCAACTTTGCATCACAGCATGTGTCAAAAACTTCCAAGGTTATTAAAAAACCTCTGAGCTCCAAACAGGGATGAATTTAGAAAACTAAAAATGCAAAATTAATCAAAGAGTCTCTCGACAAATGTAGTTTCTGTGGTTTGGGCTGCTAAGTTGTCATGGAGATGGTTTCTCTGTTAACATGTGACCTACAAGCATGTAGCTTTGGTCACGTGATAACAGGAGGTTGCATAAATGTAGGAGACTGTAACTTTGTTTTCAAAATAATTATATAAAAGCTCTAAAATGAAAAGAGTGCTTTTCATCAAAGAAGATCTGCGAAAACATTTTTTTCTTCAAGGTTTTGACTATAATGACAATAATCAGGCTCATAATTTTAAGAGTGCTGAAGCTTAAACCCGAAAGGAGGTGCGTTGTATTCAACCATGAGGCCTACTTTCAGCACTGACAGAATAAATAATCACTTACTAAACTCTGTGGGTATGATGGGGGGCCTGCACAGCACCACCTTCCTGACGAAGATGTAAAGATGGCTGAGGATAATAAAGGGAGGGGGGGCAGCAGGGCGGCTGTGGTACTCTTTGATAAGCTCGTATCTCTGAAACTTCCATATTCTGTCTGTGTTGTCCTGAACTTCCTGGAAAGTGAAGCTGCGCAGGAACACAAAGAGAGACAGAGCTCACATGACTCAAACTGAGACTCAGTTAAGTCACTGATGTGGAGCACTTGGACTCACTTGAAGATAGCTATGAGCAGGTTGAGCAGCAGTATGTTGGCAAAGAGCAAGTAAACACAGAGCATGATGATGGTGAGCCACTCTGGGAAGGCTGGCGTTTGGTTTTCATTCAGCACAGGACACTTGGGCTTCAGAGGATCAGTGCCGTTCATGCTGCAGGAGTCTATGTCAAATGCAGCATCTGCAGAGGGCAAAGACAGTGTATTCTTGGTGATAATATGTATATGCAAAAGATTTTTTCTTTCTGTTTTTTGCTTTAAAAAACTGCAGTTTAATTACAAAAAGCGATATGATCTTAAAACTCCACTTACTATCAATATTTGAAGGAAAATCCCCAAATATGATGAGGTACGGTTCATAAACCGCCCCGCGGACAATCCAGTCCAGCCGATTGTCATTGTGGATGAGGATGCCTTGTTTGGCCACACCATACGCCACCACCCAGATGCTCAGCAGGAACATGAAGAAGAACATATCCATCATCTGGAGGACAAAAAAGTGGCCTCATCTCAAAACTTCAGCCAGTGGCATGAAAAGAACTTTCAGTAAAGACTTAATTTTTATCTTTGACTATAATTGGGCTAAAATATATGAATTAGCAGTGATGAGTTTAAGTATCTAAAAGTTGCAATGTTGCTCAAGCCACAATCTCGGCACAAACAAGAAGAAGGTCTTCAAAAATCTTAAATGGAATAGTTTACAGTATTTAAGCATACATCCCATCTTACAGGTGTGACGGACAGAAACCCAGTGTGGCAACAAACAAACCAGCTGCAATGCTTTGTTCAAAAACACCTTTTATCAAAATAAAGAGGACGTCTCATCTGTAGACACCAGACTGAGGCTCAGTGATGCAGAAGCCTCTTTTTGTACCTTTTAAAAAGTGTTTTGGAGTGAAGGATTTTGTGATGAGCAGTTGCTCACACTTTACATCCCATTGACATTCATTATACTTGAATGGAGGCGTCTCACCATCCTCCTAACTATGATGATTTTGGGTCCCAGGGTTCTACTGATAGTGAAGATGGCCATCAGACGCAGGCAGAAGACCACGAAGTCGATACAGAGGAGGACTTTACCCGCATAGAACAGCTCAGTCGTCAACCTGAAATAGAAACACTTGGTGATTCATAGATAACACAGAGTTTGGAGAGCACATCCATGGCCTAAAGTGATAGTCCTGAAGGAGAGAAACTTACCTAAACGCGAGACCGACACTAAACAGGAGGATGGACAGAACATCTAATATGTTCCACAGGTCATTGATGTACATCGTGACTTTCTTACGAAACCCAAAGCCATCAGGATCATGAAACAGCTGAGATGAAAAAGACGAGTTAAAATCAGCAGTTTGGGATTTTAGTAATGTAGTGATGTAAATATTTCTCAAAATAAGTTGTGCTGGAGGCAGAGGCTCATATGAATTTCTTTTTTCTAAATTTAGTGTAACAATTGAATTGAATTCTTCAGGGCCTTTCTTCTTTTAAAATACTAGGGGGGCCATGAAGCGGTTGAAGTTTGAAGTTGCCTTTTTTTAGGGGAAAAGTTCGGCACAAAAGGAAAAAGGAGAAATTAGAAAATATAGTCCTTTTTTTAAAATTGTACATTTCGGTAAGTGCCTGTTTTATGGAAGAAGCAATATTTTTTTAGCATATAACACTCTTCTCGGTCCAAAGTTTAATATATTTTATGTTTATGTTGTATTTATTTTATCATTTTCTTTACAACAACACTGCTGTATTAATGCTTTAAATTAGTTTGCATCTTATATTAAGACAAATTGAGCTCCATTCTCTCACCTGTCTGACCTCCTCACACACCAGAGAGAACAGCCAGATGTACAGCAGTATTTCTGAAGTAGAGGGCGTGTCCTGGAAGTCAATCATCAGCACCACCGCAAACAGGAAGAGGAAGGCGAAGTAAGACACGATATTCAGGTAAAATTTAGCTTGTGGAGAGCTGTACAGGCAAACCAGTCTGGACCAGCTCTTTAAAGGCTTCAGGCGCCTCAGACTGGCAGGGTCACTGTGGACAGAAAGGGCATCTGGGTCAAAGAAAGGGTCATTTTTTCTTGTTTAACCATTTAGTTTTCTAAAGTTGCATTAGGGGGTTTTAATTTCTTGGGTTCCTCTTGCTGACCTGCAAGTAAATTTGAAAACTCCGTGTCAAGAATATAAAACATGTCAAATATTAAGATGTCCATAAACTCGCAGCCTCTCCAGATTTCTCAGTAGAGACAGGTGTTTGATGCCACTGAATTAAGAGGCAACTGTCTACTTACAGGCAACGGGAATTAGTTCGAAGAGTACTTCCTGTCACTTTCTCCACTGTCTTCATGTCCTCGTTCTTCTCAGTTTCTCTCTGGATGATTTCGTCACGTCTGGAGAAAATTATATCTCATGAAGAAACCAAATACTCATGAAAATATTTTACATTTTTGTAGACAGCTATAATAATGTGGCATAAACAACAATGCACTTACTATCAGCAATCAGTTGTGGTTAGCAAAGAAAACAATAAAGTAGGTCTTACTGCCACCAGGTGGCGTTTACAAATAATTGCGTACATTTTTTGAAGAAAAAGAGTGTTTTTTTCCATGGCAGAGGCCAACAGATAGCAAGCTGAACTTTCATACAAACCACTGCTATGTTACACCAAATTTATTAATCTATATTTTTTTTTACTGGACAACGCAGTGACAGAAACACCTCCTGTTTTATTCAGCAGATGTAACCAGCTCTAGATTTTTGGAAGGTGAAGGATGTGGACATGGACTCAGCATGGAATATCAGCTTTACTTAACATTTCAAGTTACACAAAGAATGAAAAGTTGACACTCTTGCATTATGACTTATTTAGACTAGAAACTCAAAGTTTTAGGACTTTGGACTTAACTTGAGACTTACAGCTCATAAAACTCACCTGAAAACCAGAAAGCCGGTGTAGATAAGAGGGAAGAAAACCATGCAGATCAGTACTCTCCACACAGGGTTGTCCACTGAGAGCTCACCACACCAGATCTGTGTCAGAAGAGCCTTGAAGACAAACGAGTTATCAGACTGCGTCACACTGACTCTCATATACTTATATCTGGACATCAAAATGAAAGTCTCCTTCATCTAATTAAATTTACACATTAAGGTTTTTCTTGTGTTTTATTTCCTCTTCCCCCAAAAAGTTTGGAGTTCAAACACAGTTTACTTGTATGCAGTGAATGTTTTAGTCTCAAGATTTCCAGACGCACCCCTGAGTTCTTAAACTGTCAAAAGAGAAGCTCCTGAGGATAAATCTGAGCGTTTGTTCTACCTGAACACCTGACTGAGCTACAAAGCTTTTATCATCAGCCTCCAGGGCCAGCCTGAGGCACGTCGTCTTCCCCCAGAACGGTGATGCACGAACCAGCAACTTCTGAGCACGCTCTTCATCACTGTTGTGGCACTCACTGAACACACCTGGGACACACACACAAAACACAAACACATACACAAAATGAAGTTGAATTTTAACCTTGTAAACTCTATATTTATTTTGCTCGTGGTGTTATTATGTACCAATGGCGTGCTTTTCATAGTGACTGGCGAGCTTTTGCATCTCCTCTGCCTCGTCTGCATCAATTCCTTCTTCTGCCATTTTCTTTAGGATCTTACTGGCGGCCAGGGCAGCAGACATGCAGTCTCTACACTGCACATACACATACAGAAAGATGCATTTACATGCAACATACAAACAAGTATTTTACAGCTGTAAGGGAAGGTGTTTTGATCACCTGCTCCCAGGCGATTTCAGACAGCTCCTTGTTGTTCTGAACCACAGTCCAAAGGAAAAGGTCTCTGCCTACGTTCCTCTGCGCTTCAGCAGCTTCCTCCTTTTGTGCCGCCTGGGAACACGCCTCGCTTTTAGACAGCTGGGGGAAAAGTAATGGATTTCAGAAATACTAATCTCAGAAGTCCAGTTCCCCTCAAAACATGCTGGACCTCTGAAAACTTTGACCAGGCACCAATTTTTATTTTGTAGATAATTTTTTAATCAAAGTTTCTGTGAATTTTATTTGCCATCATGAAGATCCAGAATTCTTAGAAAATGCTGATGACTTCATTCTTTTTCAGCCTTTTAATTCTTTTCAAATTCTAAAATCAGCCCCAAAAAACCCAGATTATAATAAATCAACAGTAAATCCTTCCAGGGGAATAAAATGCTCAGTTTGTAGAATAAATACAAGCACATGACTTAAACACCCTAAATGCCACAATTCTGTTATGATTAGTGGATAATGTAAACTATAATATGAAGCATATTATTTTATCTGTTAAATTACATCCATTCAATCAGGATCCCTTTTTTCCTGCTGTTTATCATTTATTGCTGTAAGCAAAGTTCAGTAGAAGATGGATAAACAGACTCACTGATGCAGATGAATCCTCCATGGACATGCTGAACTGGTTTATCGTGGTGGAGGGAGGGTAGAGAGGCTGAGTGAAACTGCCCAGCAGGTGGCGCACCTCATCAGAAACATGAGTCATGGAGATCATTTCACCTGAATGATGTCGAGCCCTGATGCCGATCCCTTGCCTCCTGAAACGGCGAGAACTGTGGACCCGCTTGGCCAGTTTGCGTAGGAAGAAGCAGCCCGGCATCTGTTTGTAGAGCTCACACAGAGTCTCCTCGTCCTGCAGGAATTCCCTCAGACTCACACCGTTCTCCAGCAGCAGACTCACAAACCGAGGCTTATTACCGGCCAGGGCGGAGAACATGGCCCAGTGGAGATCACTGGACTGGACAAGAACAAACCAGTAGAAGACGACACAGTTAGCATCCCAGCAGACAGCCTGACTTCTGCTAGTTATTCGGAGAAATATGACAGTTTGTCTTTCAGTAAAGTGATTGGCTCATTTAAGTCAGGACACATCCAGAAAAAAAGCCTTGCTTTGCTTTTTTAAGTAAAAAAAACATTTACATGTGTTGAAATTTAATGATCATGTTCATTTAAAATGTTATCAGTTATGTCTAAAATCACTGACAGACTATTAACTAAACATTTTCAGAGGTTGTTTTAATCGCAGAAGTTTTAACTTCTTCCTTTTTTGCCAGCTATTCACTAAGATAATAGAAAGGCCAATGTATGAAATGAGCATGAAGTTTTATGATTCAACTGTCTTCTGATCCTCCCATCATAAAGGTTTAATGGTAGAAAGTTTCCTGCCTCTAAAGCCTGTGGTGGTTTACTAGTTGGTATATTTTAATGTGGAAATTGTCACACATTTGTTTTCTTTACTTTTTTTCATTATTTTCTGCAATGAAGGACATTATGATATGATCACTGTTCATATTTTTTAACAGTAAATCTATTACACTTATTAGGCTCATCTTAATAAGACATAAAGGGTTGGAACACAAAGCCAAACTCAGAGGATGACTTTTTGTTTCGTCAGTCTATTTGTCACAGATTGCTGCTGTGTTTTACAGTAGGTATATATCGTTCAAACCCACCTTCCACTGGCTCTCTTCAGTAAAGATCTCAGTCTCAGCTATGTCCACTCGATTCCAGGCAATAGCCAGCTCCAGCTGCCTCCTCCAGCTGTCGATTCCCAGGGACTCGCTGATCCTCGAAGCTGAGTGGAAAATTCATAGTGACACAGTCTGTGTTACGCTTTGAACCAAATCTGTTTAGATTGAATAAAATAAATATTATTGAATGCTGGAGTGATGAAATGTTTCCGTCACAAGTTGAAGTCTCTCCAAACAAAGGATCAACTACTCTTCTAAATTGCACTAATGTTGTATTTAAGTCTGTTTATTATGAGAAATTTGTCTGAATTGTTTGTCACAATTTCCAACAGTGCAAGATGACAAATTTACAGACATTTAATATTTAGTAAAGCTATAAATGAATTTAAACAGAGATCCTTTGGCATTTTTGCTTGACGATAGACCTCAGTGATACATCAATTATTAAGTCTGCTAATGATTATATCCTCTCTTTGTCTCATCAAAAAATCGATAAATTAACTAATTGTTTCAGCGTCTTAAAGGCCCAGTTTATGGGAATTAGTGAAATCTAGAGGCGAGATTGTAGAATGCAAGAAACAGAATAGCCCTCTGCCCACCCTTCCCCCTCTAACATATGAGAGAACCTACAGTTGAGAAAAAATGTATGTGAAAACATCAAAGGGCCTCTTTAGAGTCAGTGTTCGGTTTGTCCATTTATAGCTGCTGTAGAAACATGGCAGTGCAACATGGCTGACTCAATGAAAGAGGACCTTCTTCTGTAGATGTAAGAGGTTCATTCTAAGATAATGAAAACACAAGAAATCCTGATTTTCAGGTGATTATTAACTACCAAATACATATTCATGAATACCATATTTAATATCTTTCATATTCTACCGATAGATCTCCCTTAAAGTTACTTACTGGACCTTTATCTGTTGTTGCATGACACAGCCCGAGGCTAGAGGGTTTGATAATGATATATAACATAGAATGTTATATGAACAGCTACACTGTATGATTAAACTGCAAGCAGCAAGGCTTTACTTGAAAATAAAAATTCTCTTTTTAACATTTTGGCCACAGACAAAGAAAAAGACAGCGGATGTTCTTGCTAAGTGAGAAGAGCGGCTGCTTGGAAATGCATTTTTATTTTCCATCGTAAGAGATGGAAACTATGGGCAAATCAGTTTAGCTGACATGATGAATCATTGAGATAAAATCCCTAAGTGAACATCCAGTGTGATGGACTCACTGGTTATGTGGAACACTTTGGATCAGCATACTTTTATATTGATGTGCATTAGGCTTGCTCTAAAAGGGTTTCATCAATCTTTATCAAGACAAGCAAGAAGGAGAAAATACATTTGCAAGAAGAGTATAGTTGAGTGTGGCTAGCAATGTCTCTCTGTAAAGAAAAGCAATCTGTGGGATGAAAATATCTGCAAGAATATCTGAGCTGGCACATCTGAGACCAAAATCCAGTCACTTAGTAACATTACACTAGCTGAGAGCTGCTTCGGCTCTTAGCCTCATCTGTCTTTATACTTGAGGTCTCAGTGTCTTATTTGTCTGCAGTCAGTCCTGTCAGGCACTGAGCATCCATATGAAAGTCAAATCACTACCTTTGAGGAGTGCTTGAAGAATGGCCACATCCACATCCCCATGACTGTCCTCGCTTGCTCTGAAGACGGTCAGCAGGTGAGACATCCTGATGATGTCCTGAATCTGGCACAAAGAGCAGACACAATCAAGGACTTAAAACCTTTTATTATTCAAAACAGGAGTTACAAAGTGCTCCACAGAAAGGTTCAAACACGTGTAAGGCAGATTTGAAAAAAATACATGAAGACAAAAGATAAAATCACATCACATTTTTGGTCTAGACTTAAAATTTTTGTCAACTATCTGATAGACTGCCAATAAAAGTTTGTGAAGACATTCATGACTCCAATAGTGAATGAAGCCTAATGACTTAGACGATCACCTGACTTTTCCTGTAGCGCCACCATGAGGTCGAAATTTTTGGTTCTGACGTAAATATCTTGGGCTGCCTTTAAATTTGAGACATTTATGTTGGAAGGGCCAGACATGGCATTCAGCTCTGCTTCCAGTTTTTCCCAGTGAGTAGTCACTTGCTATGTTCTTTGAAAAATACCCTGAGGCCCCAAAAAGCAATTTCCCACTGGATCACCATTGTAAAAGAGACATTTGTGAAACTGTTGACAGGGTACTTACAGTCACTGTGTGCATGAAACATGCTATGTGTGTTTGTATTGTATCTTGGGATGGTTCACATTGCCTGAACCTCAGGCCAGATGATAATTAACACTACAAGGCAGCAGGAATGCAGCTGTTATTGGACTGAACAGGTCCCATCTTTGGGTCTGATAATAAGCTCCTGCAACACATCTGTGCTGTGCTTAGCCTAGTTTTTAATTAAGACATTAGTTTGGTCCATAGTTTTTAAGGTTATTAACTTGTTCACATACCTTCTTGGTCCATTCTATGATCTTAAGGTCAGGGAACTTTTCATACTCCTGACCAAAGAACTTCTTCATTAACTGGTGGATGAGGGAGATAGTGACCCGGCTCACTGGCAGTGTGGCCACCTGTGCGATCACGTCTGCCATTCTCCCAGAGCCCTCCAAGATCACACATGGTGTACTGTTCAACATGGCATTAAAGATGGTCTGAGAGAAGAAACCCAAAATGGTCAGACAAGACGGAGGCACAGAGAGAGAGAGACGGTTAGAAAACTGATGACTCACATTTAGAGTGCCCGGTCCTCCATCCAAAACCACACACACCACAGGGATGGTCACGCCACTCTCTGGAGGTTACACAGTAAAAAAATCAATATTAAAAGCTGAATAGATAAACACAATCAGATTTAAGATGTTATCTGTGATGGCATGCTGCAGCAGTAGACACGGCTGTAGATATTTATAACCTCTGTTTCCAAGACGTTTTCCAGAGATGCATTTCTCGAGAAGGCTACGCAGTTCAATCTCAACACCGTAGTGTCCACTGGTACCATCATCCACCAGCAGGAAGTGGGTGTGGTTGTTATCAAGGCAGGACAGTCGACCCTGGCCCTTGGTGTCCATCAAGTAATGGGCTGGGAAACGACCCTGAAGACAAATAGGAATAGGAGGAGTAGTACAGAGAGGAAGGCAAGAGAAGACTGTATGCCAGGCAGGTGATTAGTCTCGCCATGAAAAACAGAACAGCCGTGAGGGTAAATGAGTTTATCATACCTCTGGATGCACCAAAACGTCTCTGTTGTGGATTATTCCCCATGTTGCTACTCCAATAGCCACAATCTGGCCCTGGGTGGAGCTGCTGAGGGCGTAGTCCCTCACAGCCTGGCCTACATGCTTCATCACACCAGTGTGTGTGCCACCAGTGATGATCCATGCACCTGTTCATCAACACACAAATCAATATGTCACACTGAATTTATGCTATGTGTCCACATACTTTGGTGAATAGTAAATAAATATCATACTATATCATATTGTACATCTATTTAATTTTTGGCTATGTAGTATAAGTACAGTGTGTAAAAATACCATACTGCCGAAAGTATGTGGACACCAACACATATGAATGTTGAGTACATCATCCTCTGCCTCTGCTTCCAGTCTTTACGCTAAGCTAGGTCAACTGGCTGCTGACTGCTATAGCAGCCCACGCTCTTTTGGCTGCAGGGCTGTTTTTATTTTAACCACAAGAGCAGTTGTGGGATCAGATATTTACGATGGGCAATAAAGCCAAAATACTTTCTGATTTATTTATTCCCAATTTAACTCAAATAAGAGATGGCAAAATGTTTTTTCCAAAGATTTGATACTTAATTGTGTGTTTGTAGGATCTGTTTTTTATATATATAATTTGTAATGAAGTTGACACAGTAAGTAAGATTAGTACTTAATTGCTTGATTTACTATTTGTTTGGAAAATACTGCATTTTAAGTAGCACAAGCTCTGGCAGAAGGAATGAACCTTTGAGACACACAGTATTCAGTGTTTTCTATCACATACAAGAATAAAGATAGCATAAGCAGACACACACCTCATAATTACACGTGCACTCATAAAAAACACATGCGTCTGTGACACTCTGGCTAATCATTGGTACATCTTGACACACACACACTCACACACTTTGGTCAGCTGACCTGTTGTCTGGGCCACTTTGATAAGACCTCTATGAAAAACGTTCTTGAGACGAGCCTTCAGGTAGAAGTTCTTGGCTCCTCCGGTCACTGAGATCAGCATGTTGGGAGGGGAAAGTTTCCACTGTTCAGTCAACAACTGGTACAGGATTTCAGGGCTGGCATCTGTGGACACTCGCGCATACTGAGCATGGAAACACAAACACAGTTAGAACAGAAAGATAAAGACATAAAGACACACATTTATGTGCACTCGATCATAGTGGAGAGAAAGGGTGTTTCACCTTGGCCGTCTTCTGTCCCAAACCATCAAAGCTGATGTCTCCAAAAGCATCAGTGGGCACTTCATGGATATGTCTGTGCCTGTCCCACGACTCACCCATGAAGTCCTCCGGTTTGATGGCTTCATCCACATGATCGGTCTTAGAGTAGCCACATTTACAAACATCCGAACTAGCAGAGAAACAAAAGCTAATACTTGTAATGTTTTTATGTGGCAAAGTGGTACAGAGACATCAATAAACCACAGGATGAATTTCCCAGGAGACAGTTTGAGGGAAGAGACAACGACTGGGGACGAGTAATTCAATTCAGTTGACATGTATTGTTTCATTTGATTCAATTGACATTTATATCTTGCCATCGGCAACTGAAGGCGATGCCTCCTCTCACAACACAACAGGGCGGATGCTACAGGATCTCTCTGTGACTATGCAGCAGCAGCAGCAGCAGCAACTACAAGGTCAGTTCATACTTTATCAGCAAACCAACACGTTACAGAGAGCTTTATCCTACCTGACATCTTTTTCAAAGAAGCAACATTCCCTCTTGTGGATGTTTTCCCTGATCCAGGAGGCAAAGGCATGACGCTGGTAAGAAGGGGAGAGAGAAAGGTGCTTAGATGGTCTCACTGCGCTGATCACAAGATTATGAACCCGCCACGACTTCAACGCAGCTTTCCCCATCCTGGAGGCAACATGGGGAGGCTACGGTGCACAGATCTGCCTCAGGCTGAGAGCTGACAGCATGACAGAGGAGAGAGGAGCCTCTGCAGTCAGAGCTGTGTGTGCTGACTCGAACTCGGCACTGCATCAGTGATGTCAGAGCTGAGCTACAGCTAGGCAGACTGCTGAATCCAGACTTAACCTGCCACTTATGGGACAGAAAGTAGCTGGGTGCCAGATTACAGAGTGGATTATTTACATGCTGAACTGATTCAAAAACCAGAACTCAAACAATTTAAAATTAACAAAAGCACACTAACCTCTATAGTCTCCTCTTGTAACTCTCATTCCTTTAACCCTTGCTGGTGATTTTCAAACAATAATTGGACTGTTGCATCACATGAAAAAGGCAAACACTCACCTTTTTGAAACGATAAGCCACTCGACTGAGATGAAGTTTGTCCTGCTGCAGCTGCTCGATCGTTTGCTGTGGGTGAATCTTATTCTCAAATTTATGCAGCATTTCTGAGAAAGTAAGATTAAAGAACACAGTTAAAAACCCCTCTGCTCGGAAGAAGCAACCAGAGTTTCTTGTGGAGGAAGTCTGAACGCAGTTAACCTAATCTATAAAACGCTTTTATCTTGCTGACATGTGATCTCTTCTGCATTATCTTCATTTCCTCCACAGAGGAAACCCTCAACTCAAATAAATGGATTTTTAAATAGGAACTATACTTACAATACAAGTTCGAACTAACCTGTCAATTCGGCCATGGCAATAAATCCTACATTATCTTGGAGAAACAGTAATAACTCTGTTATGTTGCTCTGTTAAATGGCTCCACCCTCTCGAAACGATATTACGGGTAACCTCCTCCCCTTTAATCTCAAAACATCTGATGCTTCTGCTGCACAGTCAGCCTCACAGTACCATCGAACCAAATGGTTGTGTCGATGACTGAAAATGTGAGCTGAGCGCACAAAAGGAGGCCATGAACAAGTTTAATCCACTAGTCTGAGAGTATTTCATATATGTAGCTTTACACATTTCAGTCATTGTTTTCAGATTCCAGGTGAAAGAGAAAAAAGGTCACTGATTTTGCATAAAGAGGAAAAGAGGAAAATCATCATTTGCGGTTTATTTGTCTAGGTAAATATTACCTGTCTCACTGCTACTGGACTCTCCCTTGACTTGATAAATGACAGCAACAACATGAAGTCTTTTCCGGTGTCTGGCTTTAAAGTAATAAACTGTCAGGTGCGTGAAGGTGCTGTGTTTCATGTCCTTTGCTGGGTGTTAACACTTGTTGCCAGGTGACACCCAGAGAGTATTCAGCATGGGATCTTGTTACTGATTGGAGTTCTGGTTAGCTCTCAGAGGCTGATACATACCAATGTTTGTACTTTTTGTACTCACACAGAACTAATTAGCTGCAGTAGCTTAAGCTAAACCTGAAGTAAAATTTTGTGCCTACTTTATAGTTAAAAACAAATGATAAAACCAGGCATGTTAGACAAAAGAATGTTAAGCCATAGACTATTAAAAAAAAAAAAGAGTGTGGATTATTTTATTAACTGCAGAGCTGATGGAGAAAAGTGGGAACAGGTGGACAGGAAGGTCTGGTGATGGAAAATGGTGGGAAAAGGTTGCTGCAGATGGAGTTTGTCCATTTTAAAAAGAACTGTTCTTTTTCTGAGCACTTTAACTCTCCTCATGTTGGCTAACAGGTGTGGGTTTCCCCTGTGCCGATGTTGTTTTGGTAACTATGTTTTCCTGAACTTCACTTATTTTTTAACTTTTTGGTCAGCATGGAAGCAAAGTGTTCACAAGGACTGAAGTTATAGCCTACAATTCCAAGTGGGCGGGATAAATGTTGATTTGTTGTTGTGTTCTCTCTTTTGTAATTTGATTTGCAATTTTTTGTTGTGCTTTGTGATGCTGTTGTGTTGTGATTTGTTATTGATTTTTGAGATTTGCTGTTGTGATTTGCTCTCCAGAGCCACCATACTTTAGTTGTAATTGTATATTTTCTCTGGCTAATTAGCCTCATTAGCTGCTTGAAGTAGCCTATGGACGTTTACTTAAAGATAAGGTTACACAATGTTGAAAGATTACCTTATTATAAACCACCGAGTTTAGTTTGTCGGTAGCACGACAGTATTTTACAGACCGAGGGTTTGTATTTATGGCAGTGGTGTTAGATACTGTTGGGGCACAAAAACATATAATATATATCAATTTTTGCACAATGTTTCATTAAAAGCTAGTAAACACACCGACTTTCTTTCACTAAAGTGGGCAGAAAGACCTCCAGCTCTGGAAGTGGACCATCCAAACTGCACTTGCGCTATTTAGTCATGCTAACAAGCTAGCTAAGACGGGATCGACCTTAGCAGTTAGCTCTCTGCCATACAGCCTCAGAAACGGGAACAAAGCCAAAATTTAGTACAAAATAATAAACCGTCACTTTAAATTGTAATCTTTGGAGTTTGTCTGTGTTAATTACAGGTTAATAATTGTTGTAAATCATTGCAGTAATTGTTAAATGTTCAAATGTTAGCTCAACAAGTAAATGAATCTTGTGATGTTATATTCTGAATACGTAATTTAAGAGAAATCTGCAACATGTGAAAATATATAACCTATCTGTTTCAGGATTCAAGTGTGTCTGGTGAAAAATTATTTAATTTTAGATTACTCATCTTTGCAGTCTAGGACGTTTCCGCTTCAATATTAATTTCTCACCTGGAAAACGTATTCTTCGCTATTTTGGTCCTGGGTGATATTTTGCGGTTATATCAGATTAAAACAAATCAGTAGGTCTCTTTGTTAGATAACTTTATTCTAATGTTGAACTCTTTTTAAAGTTAAGCCCCTGCCTGAAAAGCTGGAGTAACTATGTGTAATTAGAGGGCGTGGGGTTCACCAGGTGGGTCACCTCTGCTGTGGGGTCAGAGGCGTACATTAGTAAAGGAGCTGCAGATGTTCCGTGGTTGGAGGCTCAGTTCAGCTTCCATGCGCTTGATGTCTAAATGTTGCCTGGCAAAACATCCAATCAATAATCATCATGATGGAAAAGGAAATTCAAATCTTAGATTCTGTCATTTAAATGGAAACCAACAATAATGACAGGACAGACCAAAATAGGTGGAGAGTGACAGTAAAAGCAAAAAGAATATATGTTAGTTTTGTTTGGAGGCTTTTCCTAATAACCATTTACTACCACTAGATGTCAGCACATCACCTCTCATAGTTCTGAGAGGCTGAAAAAAGTTGAAAAGGCTTTCTGCAAATTCCTTAATTTTTAAATTTTTTTCTTTCAAAACCTTACTGCAATAAATAATCTTTTTCACTTGCAGGACAACTGACAGTAATTACTTCTTCATAAATGAACTAAAAACAACGTTCATAAAAAACAATCAATTTAAATATAAACTACATTGACATAAGATTAATTCCAAGAATTTAAATGAAACATTTAAATAACAAGAAAGAAATTTGAAATGTCAATAATTTAGAAAACTTCAGCTCTGGTGTTAAAGGTAATTTTTTTTATGTCTCTGCTCTTAATTTTCTTTAAGACAATATTATACTTTGGTTTGGACACTCAGTAAAACATGAATTTTATTTAACTATTTGTTTAGTGAGCTAATTTGTCAAACCAAGAGCAGTTTCTAGTTGATTAAGTGTGTTAGTGTTGAGAAACTGCCACAAACAAAGCAGACATACACTCAAATCCCTTACGGCACAATATTTATTCAACAATATACAGATTAATTTCTCTCTACATCTCTGACTGATCTTCAGTTTTTTATATTTATCTCGCTTTCACCTTTATACGTTTTTTATTTACAAGGTTTAAAATAAGTCTTTCTCTCCGTTTATACATCAACAGTACAGTGTTATCACATGGTCCAGCAGCTTCCCTCGAAGCATCACGAGATGCATCACTGATAATCTGTTTATATTTCATACACCAACTGATGTCTTTGAGCCACAGAGCAACAGACTGACAGACGGGCTCAAACATGCACCAAAAGTCCAGTTGTGGCTTTTCTCTCTGTGAGGGCAGTCTCATTTCACTCACATGAGAGAGGTCCTTTCTTCTGCAGCACCACAACAGGCTGTGGAAACACAATCACTGGATGGGGACACTGTTGAGGACTCGCACCTTTTCCAAAAAAAAAAAAAAGATCAGCTTAAATGCATCTGCCCCATCCCACCCGATGAGGATCAATGAGAGCTGGTAAACCAAAAATCAAGAAAAGGGGGGAAAAATGTTGCATAGAATCAATTCTGACTTCAAGAACAGAAATTTTGGTGCTGCCATTTTTTTTTTTTTTTTAAATGTGGCTTTTAGACAAGCTCCTGAGACCATTCAGACCCCTTTACTCTTTTTGGTTTCGAAAAGCAAATATAATAAATAGCTGTACCCTTAGACTTTAACAAAAATAGCATTGTGTTGGATGTGACATCACACAGAAGCACTACTTTAAAGAGACTAAAAACCCTGCATTGAGTGTATACACATTTGCACATCTATATATATCATTTCAATAACTATCTTGAGGAGAGAGGTGGATGGATTAAAGTGCATTATACTGTATGAAAACAAAGCCCACAGTTATTACATGCAGGACAGGAAATGAACTTTTTCCACCAGCAACAGTACAAGTTTAAACAGACATTACCATTAAATAAACTCTTTATTTGAGATGTATGTGGACCTTATGTGGATTTCTGGGCTTACAATTCAGCCAAAATGGACAGCAGATTCAAATTCCAGCCCCCAGTCAAGTTTTATCAACATTCACTGGTTTGTGTTCATTTCCCGCCCTGATCACATGCAAATAACACCAGACACTGAGGAATATTTGTCTATCAGTTACTCTAAGTCAACATACAGTACCAACATGGCTGCTGGTTACCTTGGTCAGGGGCACTCGTAGTAATGACATAAACACGTCACCAGTTTTAAAAACAGCAAAAATGTGCCACTCAACTCACAGCGAAATACAGCATATGGGAACACGGCTCGTTGTGAGCCACACAGCACAGGGATGACAGCAGACAGACCAGGTGAGAGTGTGAACTGTAGCTGCACTCCTCTTTTCCACAGTCCAGTGTGAGGAGGAGGAAGAGCATGTGATGGCCAAAGAGCGAGCCGACAGTCAAGGCTATTGGCCTGAAATGTTTAAGGCTAAAGCGCACACAGGACTCACTCAGGACCAGCAGGAGCAGCAGCTGTGGAGGTTTCCAGCACAGTGGGAGCATGAGTGTGTGGGATTTTCACTGCAGACTGAACTCACTTTTATATACAATTATCATTCATCCTTTTTTTTTTTTTTTAACAAGCATGTGAGCAAGACATGGAAATGCAATACAACAGCTGACATCTACAGTACACAGACATATATTATACGGCTTCTACACAGGAACAGCAAAGCTTATAAATGACTGTGAAAGTACAGCGTGCTGCACACACCTGCGATGAGTAAAAAGAAAATTCATGGCAAAAAAGGGTAAAGCTGCATCTAAGGGCACATTGAGCCATACGTCCAAATATCCCTTTTATTGTCCCTTTACTCTAAAATAAGACCAGTCAACAGAAAAAATAGGCATTTTAACTTAAGACATCCAAACAAAAAAAAAAAAAGAAAAAAAAATCCTTAAGGAGAGGATGTGTGTTGGCACATCTGGCAAAGACGAGGACAAGACTTGGGTTTGGCTCACTGGCTGTTCACTCTTCTGAAACAGCAGTGCTTTGCAGGGCACTAAACATGCAGACAAGCACACCATGTTCAAATCACTCAGCCTGGGCAGGGAGCACTACAGAAGGCTAGCTAGCACTGTGTGCAGATGCAGGCGTTCAACAGCAGAGAAGATCCAACTCCATGCACATGAGGATTAAAAATAAAATTGCACTTCAAAAATCATTACATAAAAAAAGATAAGTAGGACATCCAAATAATCTGGTTAATCTCAGTGTGGTGGTTTGATATATTGACAGAACATATGAAAACATGAAGACAGTCATTTTCTTGTTTTGCAGCTAGGTTTTGTGCATTATGCGATTGAACTGAAATGCAAGGCCGAGAGTCGTAACTCACTCACAGATTTTACTGTGTCACTACAGTTGCAGTGTGAAACCATTTTGGTCTGCACTACTTAATCCCCTAACTGGTCAAGAGCTCCAGTTAAAACCTAATGGGGTCTTTAAATCCTGCTTCTGATTGGGAGACAAGCTGTCTGAGTGGCAGGTGATCACACAATGAGGTAGAACAAAATGTTTCATGAGCATCCAATCAGACTATCACAGCAGTGACTGCTGATGCGCAGTGACTAGTACAAACCTCAAGAGGGCAGTAATTCACCGGTTTAGAAATAACACCGCACACATGCAGAACAAACACACAGCAAGTGCTTTCTCAGATGTAAGGACCCATTACATGGTTTAAACCATAATAACAATCCAATATAAAATAAAGTCATTGCCTTTTAGCTCCAGACTCAAACCTGTACTGTCTATTATATTTAATATAGTTCTTTCTCAAGATTCAGCTTCTGATTTCAAGTCACAAGATGATTTCATACCTCGCATAGCTGCACATTGCTGATTTCTTCAGATTTGTCCAGTTAAAAGCTTGGGGCAAGACGAAAACCCTTATCACATTCCAGTCAGGTTTTACAACAATCTTAAAAGTCTGATGTTACAGATGAGAATAAAATGAAGGTCAAAACTAGAGAATCACTTGACTGATTTTCTGCCACATTGTTGTCAAACAAGTGAAAAAAATTGCTACTTTCTGTGGACTGTGATTAAAAAAAAAACATTTAAGAAATTTTATTCATAAAACCATTTTTGCCTAATTAAAAACAGCAGTTAACAAGGAAGATAATCAGCAAGAATGATTGCACGTAAGCCCGAGGATGAAAGGGAAGGAATGAAGAGACCCCACTTATCTCCACATGAGTGACATAAGTGCTATTGCTGATTCATTTTTGACTGATTCAGTCAGGAACTCAAAAAATCTGAAATGCCATAAATCCCACCTACAGCTAGCCTGGCATCCTTACAAGCTTTCTCTGGATGTTCACTCCTTTTTGAGGAGAGTTTCTGTGTGGAACGCTCGGCTTGGTCAGACGAGAGGATGCAGTGACATGCTGGACTCTTACACTTGAATGTAGTCACTGCAGCGGGCAGTTATCGTTTACTTCTTTTTTTCTTGGTTGCATTTTAAGTATTGCTAAACCCACCAGCAACAACTGCAGGTCATGATTGTAAGTTTAATGGCTGTAAAAAGGATGGAGACACTACTCTTGAGTTCTGAAGATGTGTGTCCTGTTCAAACACAAACACAAACAAACACACACACACGCACATACACACACACATGCAAACACGCAAACACACAAACACGCAAACACACACACACGCACACACAAACACACACACACACACACTCTAACATGGATAGGTAGACAGAAGTAGTTGTAGTAGAGCTGTGAGACTTGCAGAGAAAAACTGCATGAGGATGTGTGGTATGAACAGGTATTTTGTCTGTATTTATGTGTGTGTCTGTGTGTGTGTATGTGTCTAAAATGCCCTGCACTGCTCACTAGACCTGTGATATGATCTGCATGTTGAAGCTGGGGGAGCGGGACTGCTTGGTGAGAGGAGCTCCAGGCGACAGGAGGTCCTGGGCGTCCTCCGGCCTGATGAGGTGCTCCTCCTTCAGGCTAATCGTAGAGTGGCGGTGGGAGCCGCCTGTCGGAAGCCCCCCTTCCTTGTCAGAACCCCCTGCCGCCTCCTCGTGCTCATCGCCTCCATTCAGGTTGAAATTCATGCAGTCAAAGGACTTGCTGGAGGAGGTGCTGCCAGTCCGCACCAGTGGAGGCCCTGCAGGGAAGCTCAGGTGCTTCTTTATTGGGCTCAGCTGGATGGCATCTAAATTGATACTAGCTGGAGGTGACTGCTGCCTCTGGTGATGCTTCCTCATTGCAACCTGGTGATCCACAGACAAATCTGCCTCCCTCTCTTTTTCCTTCTCCCGCTCCTTCTCCCGCTCTCTCTCCTTGTCCCGGGACAGTCGGGCTGTGATAGCCTTCTTTATGCTGCTGCTGCTGCTGTTCTGGCTGCCGCCCCTTGGCCCCACGCCGCTGCTTGCCTTGGTGCCGCTGGGCTGGCTGCTGTTAGATGCTCCAGAGGAGAAACCTTCATCAGGGTCATTGATGTTGAAGGAATCTTCTCCACCGCTCATACCATCAGCATCTGAAGACAAACATGGACGAACATACACAGGGAGAAAGCGTGATAGACAAACAAAAAAAGTAAGTTAAGTCAGAAAAAGACTAAGGTTCTGTTAAAAAATTTCAGTGATAAAAAATTGTGAAAAAAATGTCTGAACTTTGTGCTGAGTCTTGTAGAGAAAAAATATTGACATACAGCAGCTCCAAACGACTCCCAAATATAATAAGCCATTTACTATTTGCAAATAAATATCAAAATTCTGAACCTAGACCAAAATTTAACAATAATCCACAGAAAGGACCTCTTTTAGCAGTGATGTGAACAGGCCTATAACGAACTCCTAATCTGAGCAATAACAATATAAATGTTCAGTGTTTATTGACAATGCAAAATAAATGAGTGGCCTTCTAACAGGCCAGCACAGACACTAATGCTCAACAAACAATGCTGCTTCATTAGCTCACTCATTATGCACCAAACAGAGGTACAATTCAATACGGTACACAATGTCCTTGAGCTTTGATCATCTGATGTAATTCAGATTGACTAAAATCTGACTAGCTGTTTGTTTAGGGGAAGTGTGAGTTCAATAACCTCCCTGACAAGAGAACAGAGCTTGTTTTAAATCTTAACAACTAAATTCTCGAGAAAATTTGGTAGAATCCTGAGGCACATTGGCATTAAAAAATTTAAACAGGAAAGCTCTTATTGTAAATAATCTGTGATGTCAGTCACTGAAAGCTGGAAGGGAAAAAGATGAGAAACCGAGTTAGAATAAAGCTTGTTATTGACATACAGTATGCATGGTAAAGCCTGTTAAAGAGAAGAAACAGAGGATCAGCCTTCTGTCTCTGTCATGCATCGCTGGGACAAGCAAAGTTGGACAACAGGGAACCACAGGCAGCACCAGAAAAGAAAACTGAGGAATTGAGAAGAAAAGGTCTGGACGGACATGCACATAACATGAGGAGAAGACACATGCTCTCCTGCCCCATCCCTCGTTTCTCCTGCAGCGCTGGCCCACAGGTCACATGGCAGCCCTGGCCGAGACGAGCCTGCCAATCTGTGGAGAGCACGGAGGCGAGCCCGTAGACCTCAGTGGATCAATAGCACTCCAGTTAGTGCTGACACCCCACAAGGCTAAATGGGCTAAAAGCCATCCCAATCCTGAAGGGCTATCAGATCTTCAAATCTTTCCAAACATGGGTGTAAAGTAAGGATTGAACCAGTGTTTTGAATGTTTTGGCCTTTTTGACTACAAAATGTTTACATTTGTTGCCATTGGCTTCCAGTCATTTCAGAAGAGATGATTGAGAAAAAAAAAAACTCTTCCTAGATGGTGCTTTCAAGGAAAACCTGATATGCAAAAACTTTAGAGCTGCCTGTTGAAAAACAATCATGAACATATGTGCATGTATATGGTCTATGAGAAAAGGAAAATGTGATTTTTATAATTAAAAACACTAAGAAAGAGCTACTTGGCAGTGATGTCACACAAAGCAGATGCTAGTGATGCACGGGTTTGCATACACGGTCCATGTTTAGGGAGTGTATTTTCTTGAAAACTCAAGACAGTGTTTTTTTCTTTTCTAAATGATAGAACATAATATAAAGCCATTAAATATTTAGTATTAGAAGTACACAACTAAAGTTGTTTGTTTACCATCACTGTGAAATGAATGGAAATCAATGGCCTCCTAAAAAGAAGGAAAATCAATCAATAAGTGTGCGGTTTATCTTGGAAAGCTTGTCTCACAGTAAATGCAAGTTGTAGTAAACTGGCTTCCACATGCCAAAACAACTGGTATGGTAACTGCTGTTACTGCTGCAGTGCAGCTCCAAACCCATGTGATAATATGGACCCTCCTGTGTGTCTGAAATAAAGTTTGAATTGAATTGTTGCTTCCTGTCACAGAATGTCCAGTAACTGTGCACAGACACTGAGTGATTTGTCTTCTTCAGAATAACCAAAGTTCTTGTTTAATTGGGTAATAAATTTCTATTATATGGAACAACTTGAAAGCTCTTTTGCCACGGCTGCACTGAGTTCAATGACTGATAATGGGAAGAAGACGGGATGGCATTCAGACAAACACTGACTGTAAAGCCAGGGAATACGCTGATCTTCAATCATGTCAAAAGATCTGAGTTATGTTTCAAGATTTCAAACATGTAGCATTCACGCATGGAAATGGACACACATTTAACAAGACAAAATGGGCCATATGATTGGTCCTAGCAGTGGAAAGCCTTTGCTGATTGAAGCACTTGATTTGCTAGCCTTGACAATATGCTCTGCTCTCTTGGCCTCGTCATTTGAAATGTTATGTGTTCCAGGATTTCATGTTTCAGTAGAGGCTTGCTGTTGCGTGCGCATGCATGATGAGGGGATCGTTCTCACTCACTGAGCTAACGGAGGGGAATTTAACGTGGCAGAAAACAAAATTAGCATACAACAAAGCTGTTGGGCGGAAAAAAGAAAGGAAGGCCTCTTCCTGTAGGATGGCAGTAGCAGATGGGTGCTGCTAGCCTGAGTGACCCTAACCTTGTGCTGCTGTGAAATGCTGTGAGGGGCAGAAACAAGATGTCGGGTACTCTGTGCCAGTTTTGTTAAAACTATGTATTTTTCCTGTTAAAGTTCCAGAAAAAATAGATCTCTGCTTTATAAAAACAATTATTAGACATGGAGAGTCGAAAAAGCCCAGAATAAAAGGTCAAGCTGCAGGCTGGGCACTGCACATGCTCAGTGAGTGACAAGGGGGGCAGTCTAAAGTACACTGGAGGTATGATGAGAAAAAAGAGAGGATATGACATGATGACATGGCCCATGCAAAATGGCCACTAGCCACACTTCCTTCAAACCCAGAATAGGCGACTCTTCCACTCCCAAAAAAAAAATAAAAAAATAGCAGTGGTCTGGTAGCAGAGGGGTTGCTGGCTGAGGGTCTTATAGACTGGATGAGTTAGTATACTCTGGGGAAGTGAAGAGGCAGCAACAATGGGAACGGCAGAGTTAACCCTCTCAAGCTGAGGAGGGGCAGGAGGAGGAGGAAGACTGGGAAGATACGGATCGGAGGGGCACCTCCTCCTGAGACCCTTTCTGCTGTGAGCGTCCGCCCGTGCTCCCTACCCTCAAATGTGATGGGGGGAATGTTGCTGCTGCTGCTGCTGCTGTGGTGGCTTTGAGGCTGACCTCCTCCCTCCTCATTGGCTGCGGGGTCCCAAGGAGTGTTGTGTTGGTGTTGGTGCTGGTGCTGGGCGAGGCTAGGAGGATTGACGATGAGGCTCAACTCTGCATCGGTTGAGTAGTCAAAACAATCTGGGAGTCAACAACACAGATGAGGAAATGGGTTTCTTTAGTGGCAACCAGCCTCGACTGAGTCGGGCCTCATCCAGCATGGGCACAGCAGGCCTAGCAGTGGCCTATTAATTCATTTGTTGATTTAAAAAAAAGAAAAAGAAAAGAAAATATGTAGTGATACTATAATAAAATGAACTGCTTCATTTATTGCCTGTGTACTGCATAAAACGGGCACCATTTTGCCATGAGTTTCTCTTGAACTACAAACCTTATATTTATCTGGTAATATAAAGCACAGCACACACTTAATAGACAAGACAACCAAATAAAAGCAATAAGAAGCAGCAAGTGGCACAAGCATCGCAACACAGGGACTATACGACCAAATTACATACGTTAAATGACAGGAAACACCATTTGGATGATGCTAATGGTGTTACTGGTTTACACAGACACAAATTTCCCTCTCACTGCTCAAAACAAACAGAAAAGTCTTTCTCTCACCAAGGAGTTCCTTCTTGTGTCCTTTCACAGGTTAAAAAAAAGTAACAGCTGGTAAGTTTACAGCCATAGTCATAACTTAACAGTGGGGCTTTTCTTGCATAAGGTTCTTGTCCAAACTACCCTAAGGTGCTAGAATGATGAGACGATAAAAAAAAGGATTGTAATGGATCTACTGCGCTGTAACATCTACTGAGATCTCTCTGAGATGTTCATGTCGGGGTCTTACCCTCTCTCTTCCAGCGGTGGCGTCGTATAGAGGCGGTGGTGATGGCTGAGATGGAGATACGGCTAATGGTGGGCGTCACTTCCACCTGAAGCACCTTGCGCCCCCGCGGCTCATCGGGAGCGCTGTCTGGCAGCGAGTTCTTCATGGCGTTTCCCAGCTGAGGTCGACACATATGCGGATAATGAGCAGGAGGGTTTTACAAGACCCAAAAGCCTAATTATGAGTCTGATTTTGCTATTTTTACTCATTGTAAAGATCGTGCGTTGGGGGTAAAACATGGTAGTTAAAAAACATTATTATATTAATGTTTTTGTTTGACCAGAGTTTAATTGTGTGAGAGATAACTCCATACATGCAGTGTTGCTGGTCTTACCAGGAGAGGCTGGGAGTAAAGCTCCAGCTGAGCTCTGTACAGAATGTCCTCCAGAGCTTCCCGTCCCATCTCCCACTCTCCATTGTATCTACACACCACAACATAAAACACAAACACACGCACACAGCCATTTAACAACACCATGTTTTGATCCTATTTGAGAAACTTGGAGGAACTGACAAGATGTTTTAATGCCACTCACACCCCCCTGAACTATAATTGGATGTTTATTAATGCCTGCAGCTACAGTGAGGGAAGGAGAGAGAATATGGATACAGTTAAGAGTAACTATGCCAACTATCTATAAAACTGTCGTTGGTTTAACATGTGATTTACCTTTTACAAGTTTTAAAGGGAATATAAAAGGCATCAATTAATCAAGAGTATAAATAATGAAAATGAATAAATATGATTTGTTTGTCCATGTACAGCCAGGTGTAACAAGAAATAAGACTCATACATGACAAATGTGCTCGGCATAAGGGTAGTTAAGACAACAAGGGAATATCTCAATGTCCTCAGAATGATAAGGATAAACTGATTAAAAATGTTAATATAAGTAATTTTTTAGCTGAAATTGGAGCTCCAACAAATCTGCATTGTAAGATCCTGTGTTAAAGGCTAAAATTTGAATAAGCTGTGTCATTAAAAATCAGACAGAAGTGCAGTCTGGGTGACCTCTGGTGTTGTAGTGATTTAGGGGACAGCTTTCAAATCACCAGGAGAGAATGAGCACTGAACACGCCACCAGGGCTCAAACATGGTTGAATGTAGGTGCTGGTTTGGGTCATTCTAGGGTATATCACTCGGCCCTACACTGACAATGGCTGTCTTTGCATAAGGTGATGCCAAAACCAAATATTCATTCAAGAGGGATTAAAGGAACAGCCGTAACACATAAACATATTCCAGTTAAAAAACAAAGAAGAAGACCTGCACAATGAACTCTCTTTGATCTAATCCTGCACATGCAACAGCAGCGGCGAATGCATGGGGCTGCCTTTGGACTAAAGATGAAAAGACTGCAATGAATGGGAAGGTCCAAACGGACCCTCTGATGTTTTGAAGGCTGGCGAAATCTGTCCAGAATACATTTCAGACCTGATAGAGAGAAAAAAAGGTCTACATCTATTTGTTCTGATGTCTCTTCCTCTTCATGTGGCTTTACTGTGCTGTAGCATTAGCAGTCATATTAACCTAATTCCCAGTGTGTCCTCCATGAATGCCAAGGTCCCACTGCATGTGTAGAGCTGCGCATTCATGTTTATCTGCCAACACGTGCGTCTGCTCGGGGCCAAGGGTGTATATGAGAGCTCAGGCTGGCACCGAGGTGACCTGCTGTAGGGATTACTAAAAAGGCTATTATTCATACAAGCCGTTTTTTTTTTTCTTTCAGTGGCACAGGCTGCTTAAATCTCCTGATTACTGGTGTGCACCCTCAGAGGGGTGATGAGGCAAGATGCAAACATATTCTCTCTATGCCACACTGTCCCTAAGAGTCTGATTTGCAGTCACCACTGTATCAGGGGATCCATCTCGGACGACGAGCTATCATCGAGACCTAATCAGCTTTGCAACGACTATTCTCGCAGGGGATGAAATCACCTGCTCCCACAATGCACTGTCGATGTAATCAGTCTGTGCGGTGGGGCGCTTCTGTCCTTCATAGAGTGCGAGCATATGCTGTTAGGAGATTTTCTGCAGTAGATCACAGCAAACTGGAAGAGAAACTGCCCTCATTAGTGATGTCCCGCAGAGGCACGACAACAAACCTGACAAACATTGTGTTATGTAGCTCATAAAAGAACTCTGTACATGATAGTATCTGTTAAGTTAAGGAATAAATACAAGATTATATTCCTTATATTACCTTATATATTATCCTATATCCATTACTGTGTCCTCAACAATCTTCCAATAAAGAGCACTGATGTGAAATGGCATGGATGAAAGCCACTTTAAGGGGCTATAATTGATATTTTTTTGATCAGACTACGATGTGAAAGGGGTCTCTTTGAGATAAACTTACAGTTATATTATCATCTGAATCTTTTTGTTTAGCAACTTAGCTGTTCTGCTACACTCTCACTGCTCTCATTGCTTTGTTTCCGGCAGCAGGCAGCTTCTTTCATTAAAAAAAAAAAGACCAATACCAGACAGCTAACACAGTTAGCAGCTAGCTGGTGAACACAGTAGAGCATTTAGCAACTAAAGAGTTGAAAAAAGGGAA
The DNA here is from genome assembly GCA_029814665.1 of Acanthurus lineatus. Classification (NCBI taxonomy): domain Eukaryota; kingdom Metazoa; phylum Chordata; class Actinopteri; order Acanthuriformes; family Acanthuridae; genus Acanthurus; species Acanthurus lineatus. The sequence goes on from JAPZDV010000005.1 coordinate 13,273,083, forward strand.
AGAAAATCAGAGCTAAGAGAGATTAGACTCAAACTGCTTTGAAGGTACTAACATGGCATGATAGACAGCAGTCAGCATCTGCACCATGAACTCGGGGTCCAGGAGAACGCGGTTGCATGGTTCCCTCCAAAGCTTCTGCTGCTGCCGAGGGAAGCCACATACACTTAACCTGAAGAGGAAACAAACAAAATCACATGAGTCCGGTGAGTTAAGTCATACAGCATCAGGCTGGAAAAAAAAGACAATGGTTCAGAGATGTTCTGCTCTTCAAATCACAAGTTCCCTCTAACTGCTGCAGGAAGCAGCACAGATCAGATGAGAAAAATAAACTAAAGGCGACATCATTTACTTCCTGAATAAATCAAACAAAGGGGTAACATCAGACAGTGAGGAAAAGGAGCAAAATTTGAAATAGTTTACACTTGCGGAGATCAGGCAAGGTCAGAAGATGGGGCGCTCAGGTTCTACACACTTTAAGGCTTAACTCAAAGACTGAGCATTGTTCTTGTGCTCTGAAATCTTCACAGTCACAGTTTGCTGTCTGTCTGGACTGAGCTTGCTTCAGGCGTTGTCTGTCTGCTCACTCACAGTAGGGAAGTCTTAATATCCTGAACCGTCTGCATGCTGCGGTGTAACAATCACCGGACGGCGGCTCCACTACAGAGCCTCATATTGTGAATTTTCACATTGATCTTTTTTCTTAACTTCTGGGTATTTACAAATTATGAACAACTGTGCCTGGATGAAATCATACTTATCAAATCCTCCTGCAATGAGGACAGTCAGTATCAAGGTTATTCAATTCTACAGGGCGAAGATGTTGATTTAATGCTAGATTCAGGAAAGCAGGTGGGGGCTGGAGAGGAGAGGGTAGTCACTACAGAAAAAAAGAAAAATCTGTGGGCGAATCAGCAAAAGGTAAATAGACACACGCTTTACACACGTTTCCTCACCGTGAGCTCATTCTGCAGACTGACTGATAGGAGGACAGGGGCATGTAGACCACAGCAGAGTTGTAGCAGAGCATAAGGAAACACAGCACTTCAAACCTGCAACCACAAAACAACCAAGCACACATATCTAAGAACATTGATTAAATATCAGTTTAAATCTGAAGTGATAAGATTCTCAACTTGTCAATTTCTATTTTCACATTTTAGCCATTTTTCTGACACTTTTAATGTAGACAATTATGCAGAGTTGCTCAAGCAGTTTATTAACTATGAACTGTAAAACATTTTGCTGAGCAAAGTGCTCCACTCAGCAGCTTTGCTGAGCTACTGTATTGTATGTAGATACTCAGTCTGATACACTGCAGTAATCACCTTTAAACTCTCAACACACATTATGTCAGTGGTGTAAAGACATGCCAAATACAAAGGAGCAAATAAATAAATAAATATAACGTTAGAGTTGAAGTAATCTGTGATAATCTCACTGACAAACTGCAGATACTCAGGAAACAGTCAAGTTTTTTTGTGCTTGTTTTATTTGCACAAAGCACTACAGCAACGGTATCCTACACAGATAACACTGCTGATTATGGTGAAAAAATAAATGCCGGTATTGAAATGAGAGCAAAACAAACACCTAAAAATATGTTTTCTGATATTCCAACAAATCTCAATATCATGCATCCCTCTTTGATGTATGTAAAGAAGTCTTTGTGCATGTTTATAATGGACAACCAGAAGGAGAACCTTGAATATTAGGGCCATAACTGCCTCTCTACACAAAGGGAAGTAAAAGGCCTGGCTGTATATCATCAGAGTGAGAGGCAACACCTATCAGCTTTGGGCTTACTTCTCATAAACACTATTTCAGGCTGCAGATAAGGTACGAGGGCTGGCCCTGCTGAGACTTATCGAGTTTATTTATGACATTCAGTGTCCGTCACAGCAAAGGGCCATGCTGCTCTGGACAACATGTAGGCAAGCCTGCTGATTTCGCTGCAGCAGCGGACCATTTTTGGCAGGACTCGACCACGCTTCATTACTATGCTAAGATTATCATTCATCCGCAGCAACGGAGAACATATGAGAGCCAAAAAAGCTTTCAGGCCTGCTGAGTCTGGCCAGAGGAGGCTGAATGAGAGTCGAGGGGTTACACTGTGATCATCTTAAAAGGTCTGTTTTTATCTAATGGGAAGGATGAGACAAGAGAAAGAAAAGGAAGTTTAAGAAAAAGTAGAAAGTATTGTGTTGTAAAAAAAAACAAGATAAAAGAATGACAGCCAAAGGGCCAAAGTTGGATTCAGTGAAGTGATGCCACTGTGTTTGCTGAAGCTGAACGGCCTACAGCGCTGCCATTTCTCTGTTTCAAAAAGGCAACAAAAGGTTTCACATCCATCAGGGAACGCATTCAGCAAACTGGACTCACACTGCTGCTGCAGTTTAATCTCATTTTAGATGCTTGTGCTGCTGTTAACAGCTGGTGGAGTCAGAGTGGTACCTGTTCTGAGCTGTGAAGGTCTCTCTCTGAGGGTGGAGGCCGCTGTACACCACTCTGATCAGGTCATGTTGACAGAGCGCCCCCTCTGTCAGTGCCATGGATCCCAGGCTAGAGGGCTGCACTCAGACAAAGAGGAAGAAAAGAAAGATAATTAAATACTCACCCAGAATGCTGGCTTTTACAAAATCACTGTTGATAGGCAGTGATGATGTTGCGAACAAACTTTGGTGCCCTTTAAATTGTTGGTTAATAAACCGGAGCTTTTGCTTTGCTCAAACAGAAAACTGCTCTGATTAGTTTTCACATTTTATTAGAATAGAATAATGACTGGGCCTCTGCCAAAGTCAAGGTGTTGTTTCACTCATCAAATGACTAAACTTAATGAGTCAGGTGCTCTTTTGGTTGCCTTACACTTACTAAGCTGATCATGAGATGAGATTTGTCGGGATCACGGTGGTTAAGTGATCTCTTAAAGGAAAAGCCTGCAGAGATCCTAAAGAATTTCCTTTTCAACTACTCATATTTGTGATATTTTCTCTTAGTGATGTAGCATTTTTCTCAGTAGAGGTGTTCAGTGACAGCTGCACAAAAACCCCAGGGCAAACCTTCATCTGGTTCATCAGCACTTCACTTGATTTGTTTTGCCATTTAAGATTGTTTATCTTCGAAACCTTTCACTTCTGTGCGTCTGTTATAATTTGCAGTAGCTTTAAATTACTATACAGCAGGTATGCAGAGTACACAGGATTTTTATCTTTGGTCCTGTATTGAATCAAACTATCAAACACGGAAATACGTAATAAATATTATAAATGCGTAAAACAGAAAGAGGAATCAGCACAGGCAATGACAAGAAAAGTGAAGTGATGACTGAGTGGAATCTATATTTATTTCCAGAGTAAATAATCACATGGCCTGTTCATTCTGATGGTGTGCAGAGCACAAGTCACAGCTAAAATGAATTGATATTCTGTCCTATCTTGTATCTTGGGTGATTCTGAGCAGAGACGGAGGAGGAGAAGGATTAATTCAAAAGCGAGGCTGGAGTGTATGCTAATGCCGGAGGGCCTGGGGATAAGGCCACGTGATGCGAGGAGCCATACTACAGCCTTCGAAGCTTGTTGTGATTCGTGCGCGCATGCACACATCGAACACACACACACACTCACCGCCTCCATGCTTTCTTCATTCTCTCAGCATGGAGGAAAGAGCTTCTCAAGCTTGTAATTACAGCAATAAATCGCCCTCAGCACATGCCACACACTATAGTTTAATCGACACTGACTAACACACACTAGTCAATATGCTGTATTCTCATTGCTAACCCCCTAACCCTACTGCTTTGGTTAGCAAAAAGCGAAAAAGGAAAAAAACCCTTAGAAAATTGGCCTACGGCTTCTTTCTGCCCTCTGTCAATGGTCCTAGGTCAGCATGTCCTGTTGAACACCTTTCTAATGAATTCCAGCTCACGCATTAGTCAATACTGTGCTCAATTTAAGCAATCAGGTCAGAAGTTGGGGGGTTGCACAAACCCAGAACGACAGAGACAGTGACAAAAACAAAGTGAAAGAGGAATGATAAGTAAAGAGTCTTCTCATTAAAAATTTAAACATGCTGTAAAAGTATTAAGGGTTTATTCCTGGGTGGTTCTTGTTGCCCTGATCTTTTTATGCTAAGTGTTTTCATTCATTCAGTTGGACAGAATATCAAAAGTGGCTCTGAGAAAGAATTAAGGTGTTAAATTGCTCAAAACAAAAAAAAACAAGACTTGAAGGTGGATTAAAAGCTTGTCATAGAGAGTGGTACAGAAAGTCAGACAAATCTTTCCCTGAGGACATTCAAAATGCAGATTTTGGTATATTGGTAATAAGCCCTGGAAGTACGGGTCATGAACATGGACACTGAGCAGGTGTCAACTTCCAAAGAGCCACTTTGAGTCTCTATAATGCTGCGATAGCCAGTGGACAGGAGGAAAAGTCAGAGAGAAGTTAACAGAAGAAGCATAAAGATAAAAAGAGAGGGAGGAGTTGAAGTAAAAAATAGAGTACACTGAAAAGTGACATGTAATAAAACACTCTAAACATCATTCATTGATAAGACAGACAGGATTCCCACCTCATGATATATGGATGGTTTGGACAGAGAAGGGATTGTGAAGGAGAGGAGCTTGCTGTTGCCGTCTTTGTCCACGATCTCCTGCAAGACCAAAGAGAGGGAGGAAAAGACAGCAAAGCTGGGTCATTAAAATGATTTCAGATTTCTACCTCAATAACTTCACCCACTTCGGCCCTCCTCTGTGGACTGAGCAAAGCATTTGGCAGCACACGATAAAAGGTGCTGCACAATCCTCTGTCCCTCACGCCGTTGAGCTGGCATAAGTCCATTCTGCTGGGACGTGTTATTGACTCTGACAGATTAAATGTCAGTGCCAGCACCCTCGCCACTCAATTCCAATTTTGCAAAGCGACACACAACACAAAGATTAATGCATCCCTGAAAATGATGCCATTTCTAATAGTAATGCCTGATTATCTGCAGTCACGATGGCAGTCAAAATGATAATGAAATGCACAGATATGAGGAGCTGAGCATTTTCTTATTTGGCAGAAAGCACATGTTATTCTTACTTTACTGTGTAAACCAATTATATGCATCCATGTAGGATTTGTAAGGTGTGTAAGAGTTATCAAAGAAATTGTCTTTATCCCATGTGAGCATAGCAAGCATTTTCAACTGATCAAGAGACATAAGTCATATCTGCCATAAGCTCCAACTTATGGCAGATATGAAAAGAATAATTGTAAAATCATTCAACAGAAATTATTGCACTCACACTGCAATTGTTGTTTTTTCCTACATGTTCTGATCGAAGTGGTCAGATTTTTATTTTCTATGTGTGTGGGCAAATGGAAAGTAAGCCAATGCATAAAAATGAAAAAAACACCAGTTTGTTTATTCACTCATCTGAGCATCCATAATCTCTGTTTTGGAATGTGGTAACAAAAAGGCTTTATCCCTTTTATTTCCTGTTCTCCCAGAGTATACTGTTGGTTCAGGCCCAGTCCTGCCCTTCACTGGCTTGCAGTATATCTCTGAATATCTGATGGGACTGCTGAGAGCAAAGCTGTTTATCAGAGCTCAGTCGTCAGGGACTGTAGGTGAGAAGTCTATGAGCATGTACGGTGTGCATGTGTGTGTGTGTGTGTAGTAGTAGCTATAGATACAATAATAAATTATGCATGGATATACCTTTGGCCGTGCTTGATGACATGGAGCTCTTCCTATTGATGTCTCTAGCTCTTAGCCCAGCTCCCCAAGGGTGTTTCCTGGTGATGCAATCTATCCTGAGTCTATCCATTAACCGGGGTTTTCCCTGTAGGTTGTCTATAATGTCAACAAACTTACATCCTCACTAATGTATCACTTATATTTGCTCTAAAAGGATTAGAGATAGAGCGGTATGGTTTTTTCAGGGCTGATACTGATACTGATTATTAGCAGTCAAGGAGGCTGACAACAGATATTTGGGGCCAATATTCATATCTGCTCTGGGGAGCTTCTCCGCTCGGCAAAACTTTTTTTCTCCTTTCTGCCCTGTGTGAGCACTGTGCAGGCACAGCTTTCACTGCTGATTGGCTGTTACCCGTGCCGTGGCTCTGCTTGTAATCAATCAGATGGTGCTGTGGGTGG
>JAPZDV010000005.1:13279323-13312248 GCA_029814665.1 Acanthurus lineatus
AGCTTTCACTGCTGATTGGCTGTTACCCGTGCCGTGGCTCTGCTTGTAATCAATCAGATGGTGCTGTGGGTGGGACAGTGCTGTAGACAGAAGTGACTGCAGACAGAGAGACGCGGCCGCCTCAGAGCCAAAATAATCCAGTTTTAAATTGATCTCTTATCGGCTGTCGGATTAAAAAAAAAAAGGCCGATGCCGATATGCGTCAAAATGTCGAATATCGGCGCCGGTAATTGGCCCGGCCGATAATCGGTCAATCCCTAGTTTTCATATTAAAATTTTGCACATAAACAGTTTAAAACTTTAGCTGCAGAGCAAAGGATGCCTTGTTAGATTACAATATGTGATTAGAATTAATGCTTTGTAGTCAGTGTTTGGGAGGGTGAATCAGTTTTCCACGTTTTATTAAGTCTCTATTAAGTTTCTTAGTGCCTGTGCCTAATCTGCTAATGCCTGCTACTGCCTTGGACAGTCGCTAGTTGTTTTTAAGAAATGAAGCTGCTATAGAGGGGCTGAAAAGCTGCTTAATCTAGCGAGAGCTGCAAAGATAACAACACCGTGGGCATGAACATGTATAGATTCAGAGAGTGGATGGAGAGGAAGAGCTCTTCACAGGCAGCTCCGTTTGTGAGAGAGATAGAGCACTGATTTTATTGGCCCCTGTCTCTGTCTCTACGTGAAGCTCCAACATAAAAACAGGGTTTATCTCTTTAATTTTTGTGATCAGCCCCAAAAATCCTGATCAGGACACCCTAACACACAACCTTTCATAGCTATCTTCAAATCTGTTTGAATTTTTTCTTAGAAAGTATAGCCTTTCATCTAAAAATATCACGTCTACCTATATTTATCCACATCAATCAGTAACAACCTTGCAAACTATGAATTTCAAAGTATTAAACCCAGGATTATCGATAGTGTAAGATTAGAATGGGTTCAGTAGAGGACTGAGTTTAATACACAACATGCTTCCTTTGTCAGCTGACAGTGATGCAGAAATATAACTGCCACACCATCGCCAGCCAGTGATCACATCATGTGTCAGAGGAGCTAAGTTCAAATGGAGGAATCTGCCTTCTATTTCTATTTGCTTCCATCTGTCGTCTATTTATGACCATAATAATGGTGATAACAATGGTGTGATTCTGTGTCAGGATCAGCTACAGGGCAGCATTCTTCAAGCTGTGGGAATTCAGAGTTTCTCTAAAGGACATTTAACCTAGAAAATGTTTGTAGTTACTGTTCCTCTGCTCACTCTGGCACACATTTGCACACACTAACTCTGTAATGAACAATTATGTATCCAGATAATTCAGATGATGCTTATTTTCCTCATTCTTCATCAATCTGTTGCCCTGTTTTATGTCACTTTGCGTCCCTCTTAGCAACCACATGGTTACTTTTGCCCAGGTATGAAAAATAGCGCACAAATAAAGTCTGTATCTTACAGCTGCAAGTTTAGAATTAGGATCTTTCCTTTACCCCTTCACACCCAGCAACACCCATAAAGATGGACACCCACCAGGTTATAGATGCCCAGTAGGAGAGCCTCTATGCACCCATTGCTCTGGCGATCCCGGCTGGCTGTGACGCGCAGGTATACCCACACCAGCTCAGGCAGGAACTGAAGGGTGAAGCGGCGCAGGCGGTCTTCAGAGCTCCGGTACAGCTCGAACAGCTGGTGGCACACAGGCTCCAGTAGCTGGGTCAGAGAAAAGACAGTAAAGTAAATTTGAAGGAGTTAAGATCAGAGAGCCTAATGGAAATATAAAACATTTGATAGGGTTAAAAAATATATTGATGTGTTAGACATATCTATAATTATTTGTCAGACATATCGGCAATTATTTGACAACAGTACACCAAATAATTACCACTTGTGACACTTGAAATTGTCATTCTTTTCAAACAAGTAAAATCACAAGTTAATGAAATAATGTCATTCCAACTACAAAACGGTGAGATGGACAGATAGAAGGAAAGTTTTACAGTTGGTAGTGAGAGAGTGTGTAGGAGTACAGGGGATAAATCACTACAATGGAAGTCTGGTCGGATGTCGTCTCAGGGGAGCCGGCTGAGCCAATGTGTTTATACTGTCCAGGGGTCAACAAAGTGAGTGCACACAAAGCATGACTGTGAGAGTGTGTGAGTGTGTGTATGTGTGTGAGTGACTGTGGCTGACTATAAAATAAGCTACTACTCTACTTTGCAAGGCAATCAGCTATCTACGTCACCAACAAAAACACCCAAACATGTTACAGTCAAGCACACTTTGCACCCTCTCTCTCACACAACGGTACAAACACACACAAGCACACAGTCCCTTTCCTGGATCACTTGTCCGGTCATTAATGGGATTGTGCAGCCAAACTGACACCACTAATGGAATTTATATCCATGGTTGCTTGACACCCAAGTTTGACCATAAAGGAGTGCAGTGAAAAAGTGGGAAAAGAGAATTAGAGGCAAGGACTATATCGCCAGAATGAAATAGAAGTCCCGCTTCACTTTGCTCAAAAAACTGCATCATTAGGGCTTTTATAGAGAAAACACTCGTTTAGCCTTGCCAATACAGGAAGCATCTTTGCCTTAAAAACAGTGGGGTACAGCTAGTAATTAGCTCAGTCTCTGTATGTACACATTCTGTGTTTGCATCCTTTACTATGCATGTAGCTTTTTCCAGTGGGGGCAGCAGATGTTGCAGTCGTTTGGAGTCTTCTGTGTGTACATGTGCATAAAAGGAACATGGTATGCCATCTCACAGGTAGTGACTGCCACTCCATCCCACTCTCCACACTACAGTGTGCTTGTGCATTATTGTGTGTGTGTGTAACCTGCAGACGCAGTTGTGTGTGTCAGTTTCTTGCTCCCTACAAACTGAAACTAATGAGACTACAACATGTGAGTCACAAGCAACACATTTTCTCAAGATAAAAACTGCCATACTCAGCTGTACTCTGTAAGTGTGTGTGCCTGCCCTCTGTGTGTTACCTCATTGTTGGGGTCCTGGATGACTCTGTAGAGAGCTGGCACCAGGGACTTCTTTAGATGTAGGCTGCCGGCGTAGCTGGGGATGTGGGTTTCTGGTAATGACTGGAATGGAAAGAATGACAGATTTGCTGAGCTATTGGGCACAAATTTGACATTTCATCAAAAGAATAGAGGTATGACACATAAGGCTTACTCATCATCTTCTGTATCAGAAAGTCACCATCATTATATGCATAGAAACATTTAGAAGTCATGTGTTGACAATGTCACGTCATCATTTTTACAACTCAAACACTATATAATTTAAATGCAGAAACTTTCTTTCATTATCAAATACCAAGAAAATAAAAATATGAACAATGTAAAGGCCTTTCACACATGTAGGTGTTTCTATTTCTGTAGTCTGATTAGACTGCCTGTTCAAACTGTGACTGAGTGACATCTCCATCATCATTTTGTTGCCTTTGTTGTTCTTGGATTTGATTTGTCTTTCTGTGGTTGTGGCTTATTTTTGTTCTCTACTTTGTAGACCTCTTAAATCTTATTTATGCATATTTTATATATTACTTTGTCTCTTTATATATTTTTTGTGTTTTTCTGTCTTTTGTAAAGAACTTTTAATTGCCTCATGGTACAGACATGCTTGACAAATAAGTTTGCCTTGTCTTGGCTATCTCAAGCTCTGTTCAAAATCCCTCCCTGGTTTACTCTTTTACCTCTCTCACATAAAAAACACACAAAAGTTTTCTAAGCAGGGAGTAAAATGATATTTCAGACACTTACTAATCCTCAAGATTTTTATTGTCATCGCTAACAGGTGCAGAGTGACATGTAATTTTTGGATCAGTACAATTCAACATGTTGTATTGTGGGATTTTTGGCAGTAAAGAGTGGACACAATTGTTCCCGTTCCATTATGGAGATTTTTATATTATGATACTAAGTGGTGCATATATTTGCACTTACTATGGCAGTCATTAAATACAGTACACTATTAATAAAAAGAGTTTATTTCATATGTAACCAATCTTATATGTTCATTGACTTCGGTAAATTTAAATAACTCTAAGCAAGACTCCAACCAACTTTGACCTAACTAGAGGCTTAATCTCACCGGGTGAGTGAAAATACCTTTGTGTGTGTGTACAATCAGTGTTGAATATGATTCAAAAGTGAAACCACTCAACACCAAACACACTGAAAACACACAGTGAAACACCAGTTTCCCTTCAGAGGGGAAAAAAGGTTTTGAATGCCACTGATCGGCTCTGATAACATTTCCTGTCAGCACAAATCTGATCACTGGATGTAAATTAAAACAGATTTCACAGGTTTGAAGTGTTTTGCAGATGAAGGTGTAAGAGGCAAATACACTTATTTTCACCAGCAGCTGCTCAAATACATTTCTATTCCATTAAAAGCATAATGGAAACTTCATGTGATGTCATTATTATTATGATTCCACACCTGAATAGCATAAGTTCACACACACACATGATCCTTCACCTCAAGAAAATTACAGTTGTTACTATTACCACTAACCATGACTCCTTTGTATTCAAGTGTCCAATTAGTGTGACAGTGAGCCTGCATATAACATACCACAACCCTGAAACTGAAGCAACTGAATCAAATTAAGCTGTTATGAAGTGTATTATTTACACCTGTGCTTTTCCCACTGTGACATGTCAAAATGTCTTTATGAAAAAGGCCTTTTCTCTTAAGTTGTGTTAAAAAGCATTATGGGACGTGTATAACTGACTGACCCTGTAAATGAGGCTGGTTTTGTGTAAGTGGGTATAGCACAGTCATGAAAAGGAAATCAAAAATAACATAACATCACAGAGTGGTGTTATCTGACAGGCTCAGAATTTCCTGGGGTGAGAATCTTTAAATGGTCAAGACTGTGTGTTTGTCTGCAGATGACAGAAGGCAGAGATATCCTCTCAGCAAGGCCTAAGTATGGTCATTTTGAGGACAGAACACAGTGTGCCTGGTCTGCACCACACACACAGTGAGTCATACCAATCTATTTTCCCTCCCTATTCATCATACCCCCTCTTCTTTCACAGTTTTTCACCCTTTTCTGCCCTTCTTCTTAAGGCACCAAGGCACCCCCCTCCCTCCCCTAGCAGTCCCTAGATCTTATATGCATCATTTGCTTAAATTCTTAATGTACAGTGGCCATTTTAGGACACTTCAGACTTAACAGGCTTCATCTTTTATTAATCAAACCTCTATGTTGTCATGTTTACCCTGATGTTTCAATGTACCCTCATCAGAAACAGGTTGTGTTCAAGGAGCCACATTTTAGCTTGAGGTTGTTTTACCCATATTTTTAAACTTTAAAAGCACCTCTAATCGGCATTTGCAGCTAACTTTTGATCAATAAGGAGAAGACAGTTTGTGGAGTTTCTGCATCATGCTGTTTTGAAGGGAAACAATGACTTTTTTTAACCTATTCACAGAAAAAAATCACAAACAAAGAAAAAGTAGTCTAGTGCAAAAGACAAAGGGGATAGCATTAGTAATAACACAAATAAACACAGTGAGTAGACTGTGTCTTACATTACGCCAGGAAGTTCCCTTAAATCAATACATAAGAATTTAAACTGACAAGCTGCTGTGCTGAGCTGCTGATTTTACTACGCAAGCTTTTCCTCTAAAGATTATTAGCAGTTGTAATACTAAGTGCAGCCTAATTCTTTTATAAGGAAACCACAAGCATAACTCATTATCTACCTGCTAAAATAATATTTATCTTTATCAAAGAAGTAAGTCAGTAAGCTGATAAAGCTACTTAGCATGCTGCCACTAATGGCAGTTAGCTGAAAATACAACTGTGCTCAAGAGCAACTGACCTTGGATCTACATATGAATAAACTAATCTGCAAACAGCAGAAAAATTCCCCTTATCACTACACCATGTTTTAGAAAGTGAGGTGAGTGAAGTAATTTCTTTGGTTTTGGGTCACTTTCATCAAATTTTAGCATTTGAGAGGGTGCTTATAGCAGTGATTGTAGAGGACTTTCACAGTTTTTTAAGATCGAAACTAAGAGATCACTTCAAACTGAACGAACTCCTGTGTGTGTAGAGGATGTTTATACTTTACAAAAATGTACAAACAAATTTCAGTGAAAGCATGATAATGTCTGAGTATTTCAGACACGTGTTTCAGGGTTAAATCAACATGCATCTGTTCTGTAAGACTTACAGAGCAAAAGTGTTTCAGGCAGCTCATGTACTGAACTTGAACTGGACACAGTTCAATCAACTTAACAGATGTAAGAAGAGCTGAACTTTAGTCTTAACTGTCCTTAGATGGCCACAGTTCTTTCTGGCATTCGCTGAATTTAATCACAATTTAACGAGGAATGTTGAAGAGGTGATATGCACCAACTTGCACACTCCACGCTCCCTTTCATCACTGTTGCTACACCCACAGTGTGTGGTTCTCTCTGGACATTTCATTGATGTGAGTCATGATGGAGAACAGAGAAAAGGAGAGGGGGGGCTTTTACCTTGAATTCGGAGAGCCATTCTTCGACAACCCCGCGCTCTGAACCCAGCATCTTCCTCAGAGACCCCCCCTCAGCTGCCTGGTGAACAGAGAAACACAGAGGACAGTGAGGGAGGGTAAAAAAAAGAGAGAGAAGAAGAGAGAGACATGGATAGAAAAGAAAAACAAGAGATTGTGAGACAGCAGTAAATATGGGTGGGGGCAGAGCTGAAGAGAATCAAAGGAAATAGTTAGTAACAGGAAGAAAACTAGGAGAAAGCCACAGAGAACAGAGTAATTATTCAAACAGTATGAGCTTGTGCTGACATGATAAAGGGCAACATCGGTGTCTTTTCATGTTTGAGCCCATTTACCACTTTCACAGCATATACTTCATATTACTGTCACTTCATTCCAAAAGAATACGAGTTAAAGGGTTTTATTTTCCACATTTACTTACTTTATAGCCAGCCTTTTGAAAACAAAGGGAATGTTCACTGCATGTTGAAATAAATACAAACCATTACCTGCATGGACAATAATTTGCATCCCAAAATATGTGGTGCTTTAAAAAGTGGTAAAATGTAAATACGCCAGCATGGCCCTCTAATGCCTGCGAGTGCGTGGAAGCTTTGAAGCTGGGCTGACCACACTGTTACATAAGGAGCCACTTCAGTGACCTCACCTGTCACCATGGATAAAGGATGACATGAACGTGAACCACAGCAGGCAGTCATATGGGCTTTCCCCCTGACAGTTTTAATCTTATGTGGCTGAAGCTCATGTCTTTTTTGGTGCATTCTTATGAAGTTGTATTAAACAGACACAAAACCTCAGAGGGCAGTTTGCTGGGTGTGATCTAACTACCAGTGACGTTAAAAACAATGCCTTGCAAAAACTCAATAAAAGCTCTCACTGAAAATGACTGCTACATTATTATGACAGTTTTAACAGAACATAAATCTATAGATCTGAATTCCCTTTACGTCAAACATTCACATATAATTGAAAGTACATCAAGAGAGGTTCCATATAAGGTTGGGAAAGACAGTCTCTATTTTCTTAATACATACAGAAACACTGTCAACCCTTGTCATGTACTGCAGCTGATTAAACAAAAAATGTGGAAAATTAATTGATAGTCCAAAAAAAAAGCCTACCTATGATGATAGCATGAATCTCAGCAACTGTGCATGACAGTGGACAGGTCGAGCAAATAGACTTCATGGTAAATGGACACAACTTTTTAACAATTCAACAAATTAACCAATGATATGCTGATTTTGCCTCTCATCCACACACAAACACAGGGAAACAGGGATCATCCACCAACTGTGCATTTATTGGACAAGCTGCTCACCTTACAAGCCATTAAATCCCTTGATGGCGTCCACTAAAGACCATCATGATTTAGCTACCATTGTTAGCCTTTAATAGAGCCAGAGGCACACACTGTAAGTGGGACAACAACCTACCTTCAGCAACACAACTAGAAAAATAGACAAGCAAACATTTTTTAGTACAGGCCAAAGTATATCTTTTACAAGCTTAATAGCAACAACACACAAGTAACAAAATTTGAACATCCTTGCAGATGATTAGAATCCCTGACTCACCTCAATAATGAAACCAAATTGTACTGACTGAGTCACACTGGAGCCTCTCTGACAACACCACCCTACATGCATCCTCACTATGCTTTGTGTCTTAATCTTTGATTTAAAAAATGCTTTAGATTTATTTGATTTGCCAATTAGGTGTTTTTTGTAGCTGACACACTGATTCTTTTACCTGTGTGCTTTCTAAGACTTTTATTATTACATGTTGTTGTATTACACATAATGTTCAATTGGCATTAATTTAACAGACTGTAATACAGGTAAACATGCTGATGGTGTCATGAAATGGTTAACTAGTTGACCTTTTGATCAATCAATGACTCTTATACTTTATCAACCCCCTGTTTAGTTTTCCATTTACTGGTTATGTTTGACATCTTTGGCAAGAGTTGAATATTATTGAGGGAAAAAAGAGAAGATGAATTGACTAATCTGCTACTTTTTGGCAGTAGCTGAATGTCCCGATACATTCTGATATAGTAAATTGCCATAAATATGGCAACTTATTGTTGTACAATAAATTTGTGATTTCAGGGGATATCATGCTATTTGTACTTGTGGCATCTTAAGTTGCTGCACAGATGCCACAGTTTATACAATACATACTATGAAACTATAAAAGTTAAAAACTCAGTTTTACAGTGAGCTACTTTATAGGAGCTTTATGCCTTCATGCTGTAGTTTTAGCAGTGACCATTTTACTCCTCTCACTGACAACTCATCCCTCCCTTAAGCTAAAAAATGTGCTTTGCAAGCATCATGTGGCAGAAGTGTGTTGTAAAAAAAACTTATTGCATCTGGGTCAGTGTCCTTGGTTAACAGTCTGACATGTGCAAGTTACCAGTACTAAAAAAAAAACCTCAGACCAAAGGGATTATACAGACACGTCAGAGAGTTAAAAGAGTTTAAACTATAAAAATATCTAGATTCAAGAGCAAAAAGATAAGAGGGCGTTAAATTGTGAAGATGCATATACAGAATGTTCTCAGATATAGCGACTTCTGCTTAAAAGATGTGTACATACTGTTCCTTTCTGTACATTTTACACTGTAATATTGTGTGCATGTACAGTAAGTTGTCACATTGACACACCTGTTTTATCACATTTGTAAAACCCAAATCAGGAACTTTGCAAAAGCGTTAATGCCTCTTTCAATTTTCATGTCATTCTCTATGTTTCCCACAGTTTTTTTTACAATATAAGACAAGAAATGTAAACTTTCTTCATTTTGCTGGTAAAATAAATGGCTGGAAATAAAAGACGGTAATTCAAAATAAATGTTCAAACTGTGACATTAATTAATGGCCTAAAAAAGTAGTATGACATATGTACTGAGGAATGCAGGTTATAGCCAAATTAAAGTTACAGTCAGAAAAATGCATGTAAGCATTGATTTAGATTCCAAACCTAACTTCTTTACAAATATTTCCACCCAAGAAAACAAGCTTGGAGTTTGAGCTCATTAAAATGCTTCATGGATAGCTTGCTGGCCACTCACTCTCATCTTTGACCTTTCTTGTTAAAATTAAGTTGAGATTAACTGAAAATGCAACACACCCATTTCATTTTGAGGTAAAGTTGAAACCCGGACTACCTACTGTATCCTGTAACTTTTTTCAGGGTACTTTTGTATTTAACACCAGTATTATGAGGTCACGTCCAAAAAAAAAAAAAAAAAATCTATCATTAAATGATGTGTAGCTCTCTGAATGGTGCAGATAAGCCTAAAAATGTTACAAAACAGGATTAGAGGAGCAAGATATCCGATTTGCTGTGGGGCTGACAGAGACAGAGATCATGTTCACCGCTCAGAGCTGATGAAGATCTGAACGAGTCAAATCTTTTTGTGCGAGCACGCTCCTTACATCTGAGTGTGTGAATTGAAAGGCTCCATTTAGTAAGCTTGTTCAGCTCTTCATGAAAGGCTGACTCACTCATTTACTCCGGCTTGTCAAACTGTCAAAGATTCACTGAAGTGCAGTTCACCATCAGCAGGGCAGGCTCGTCGGTTACCATGGGAACTGTAGTCAAGTGACTTTCAGGCATTGGCAAATATTCACCAACAAGAAATGTCTGTTTTTGTAAAAACAACTTGGATCATATTGCTGTCATGTCTCTAGAACTAGAGGCTGCTGTAAGTGGCAGGTAAGAGATGAGCTTACAAACTACCACAGTTAAAATCTGAGACTGCAGGATGTAAGTCATCAAAAGATGTCAAAATGTGTTATTGGCTTTATTCTCCATATGTCAGTATCATTATAATACTTGCAGTGAGAGCTCAGCTTGATTTAACTGCATCAAAGAAGACACATACAAAGTAAAAACATTTCACCTGAGGGGGTAAATGTGCTTAACCTTGATAAAAACATTGGTAGCTGCAACACCAAGAAAAAAAGGATCCATCAATTAGATCATCAGGGGAAGAATTTTTAATAGTTGACATTTAAATTTGATTGCAGTTTCTGGCATTAGAAATCTGACTGATACGCAGCGGTTTTCAAGAATAATATTTTATTCACAATTATTAAAAGTGAATCTGTGATTTTATATATACTGAAATATATACATGCACCTATAAAATCAACATAAAGAGAAATTAGTCTGCACAATTAATGTTTGGGCTATATGTTTTACTGCTTATATTTAACTTTATAGTTCGTATCTTTGTTAGTCAAAATATTCTTGGCCACTGTTATCTTTTGGTGATGATGCAAACTGTTTTAATGGCAGTGTGCAAAAATGTAGGGGCAAGTTCACACATATACAACTGTATAATGTTCTCTTTTGCAACACCAGTCTGTACTAAACTGGAAGACAGATTTAAAAAAAAAACTTGGTGATCACGAGTATCAATGAAACCAAAATTTAAGCATCTTTTTGACCCTCCTGCACTTACCTCAGTGTCCCAGAACTCAGATCTCCACTGGGAGAGGCAAATGGCTCTCCACAGTGTCACACATCTGTCAATCACTGAGGGTCACCTGCAATAACAAGGGACAAAAGAAATATTCACAATTCAAAACAGGACAACAAAAAGGAAGACTGGGCAAGGTATCATTTGAATAATGTTGCTCTCTTATGCTTATTTACACTTTCATTTTCAATACATGCTGCAAACATACATATGGGGGATTTCCTGTAAAAGCAGTAAACCCCCCCCCCCAAAATAATAAAGAATGTTACTGTGATGTAGAGAAGCCCTAATACATGCATCACAAACCAATAAAAGCATTCGGTTACACAATAACTATGCATTTCTTCACAAACGCATTCTTTTGAAGGTTATTTTGAGGCATGGCACAAGAAATCATTTTTCAAGTTTCTTAGTGTTGCATAGCAACAGTCAGCTGGCCAACTTGTTGTCCTCTCCTGCTAAAAATGCATCTTGAGGATCCACGCCCAAAGTATTTACTGTATTTGGCAGAATGAATTAAGGCTCCAGTGAAACAGAGGAAGATGTGGTGAGCCTGCTCTGCACTACTGCATGTTCCTTAGAGCAGACGGAGCCACATCACTGAGCACTCCATCTGATGTCAAGCATTTCCTACACAGCCTTGTGTTTATCTGAAGGACTCTTACATTAGCAATTCATTGCAAAGAGTCAAGGAAATTACCATGCAGAAGTCCCATCTGTCTAGAATGATGTGTGTTGCCTCTCTATTTATTGAGGGCTGTAAAGAAGGTATTTATTTTCCCTTGTCAGATAAAGTGTACTCAGTCGTATGACTCATCAAAGCCCAGGGTAACAGTGGCTTTGGACTGAGTGAATACAGCAAAGGGGCCCAAAGATAAGGAATGAAAAATGCCTCACAAATAAAATCTGAAACAAATATATTTCATGTTAAATGGCAGACTCATTAGTAGGTTACAGGTTTATATGGTAAAATGAGTGCCATTTAAATCTAATAAACCTAATCTGACTAACACCTATCTTTATCTTTTAAGATGGCAGAAACAATGTTTCATAAACTTCTTATGTCACATACCAATCTTATCATCTCTCAAAAGTAATATCTGTTGCTGTCAAAATTCATTGTGGACAATGCGGCAAATCAATGAGCTGGGTTGTTTCTTGATAGTGATATTGGCTTTTTATATGATATCTGCATCAGTCAGTGGAATGCTTTGATTTGGCTTGGAACTGTACTTTGGGGCTACAGTTTTACTCCTCCACTCTCAGGACCCATCTCATCTCAATGTTCACAAGTCTAGAGAACAACAGAGCTCTCCAGCCAGCCGTCACTGTTAGCTAAACATGTCATACATCTAATGAGGCCTGTTAAATGACAATAAGCTATTTTTCCTTCGAAGGTCGCTCTTCCTTTGTGCAGGACCTGCTCATTGTCTTGTGGCGAGACTCACAGGAGAGCAGGAGAGTGCCAACCCATCCTGTTTACAGCACTTCAAACCCCAAATCACAATAACACTGCTAAACACATTCTCTAATGGTGCAAAAGGTTGAAACAAAGCCAACAAGTGTATTTTGTGTATCTGGTTTCACAACAGAGCAGTTACTATGCAGCATGTTCGCTCTGTCATAAATATTAAAGCTAGCAGTCATCACTTATCACAAATCTACCTGAAAAGTGTAAAAAGAAAAAATCTTCATGAATGTAATGTGTATTGCAGGGCTGCTGCTAGAGAGCTTTAGTTTTAGCTAAAAGGATTCTATTAACTTTCCAGCAGCCAGATATGGTGTGCAGCATGGTGTTCTGACTACACTTTTGAGGGAGGGGAAGGAACTGCTCACTAGTTGCACTCTGACTCAGATTGTTTTCATATTGGAGCCTGGAGCCCAAGCAGTCCCATGACTCAATAAGTGTAGCATTTGTTAGCTAAGCAGGTAAAGGAGAGATCAAGTCAGTGCTAAAGTCCAAAGCAACAACATAGGAATTAATATCTTGAATGCTTGGGCCAGATTATATGTGTGTGTGTGGTCTGTGGGTGTGAGTTTATGCGTTCTTTATTCTCTGGATTATTACACAATTATTTGATTAATTTTAAAATGTCAAAAAACAGTGAAAACATTATTTTCCAGGGCAGGAGCGCTAAGTTCAAATTACTGATTTTATCCAATGAGCAGTCCAAAACCCAAGGTCTCTTCATTTCCTTCACTAAATGAAAAAGAAAAGCAGCAAACTCTCACATATAAAAAGCTGGAACCAGCAAATATTTTTTCCTTGAGTAATTACTAAAATGATTAATAGATTTTCAAAAGAATTGTAGACTTATTTTATCAGCTTATCTATTAATCAAGTAATTGTTGCAGCTCTGGTGAGGGTGTATGACTCTACTCTCACCCAAACACTGTCTTGACCAGTTTTCCTGTGTGCCAGCTGCCAGGATATACAGGACCAACAGCTGCAGCATACTAATCAAGTCAGTTCTATGACAGACAGCTTGAAGGCTAATCCCTCTCTGCCATTCTGTGTCCTGTATGTGTGTTTACCTTACTGTCAGCATAAAGAGAGATATTTAGTTTTGGCCTGACTGAACAATACATTTGGTGGTAGGCTCCATAAAAAAAAAAGTAGTTCTTCCAACATGTGACATGTTAGCAACAGTACACAATATAAAATTGTATCTGTTTAGAAGCAGTGGTCTTGTTTTAAGTGAGCACTAAATAGAGGGCTCCCTCAAACCTCTAACAATATTTATCATTCATTGCAGACAGATGAATCATTCAAGTATCCGAGACTAAGTGACTCATTAAACCAATGCAAACAAACACAAGGTTACAGCCCCGCAAAGTACAGAGACTCACTCTTAACTGCTGCTGCACCTACAACAGAAAAGCTTTGACAGACTTCAATAATGGATAAGACTAAGTTTGAAACTGCAATAGAAACTACACTCACTTGTGCGACTAAACATAAACCAACTAACACTTAGCTTCAACATTTACTTGTATATCATTCAAGGGGTTTTCCGATGAGTATTGTTAAAGTAAGTTGCAATGTGATGGAAAGGAAATGTATGATTCAATGCATCATTTCATTTTCTGACAAACAACTAAACTAAAAGTTCATCAAAAATTCCAAAACATTCCCCATATGCACTTGGTTCAAAAATGAGCCTGCAAATGAGTGTTCAAAACATCCATCAAAGCAGGGAAAACTGTATGCACATTTGTCAGATGGGGTGTGGCATCATTGTAACAAATGCAAATGCTGCAGTGGCAGCAGGCTGGGGTGTAATAACTCAGTGTAACATTTCTCAGTGTTTTGTATGGAGAACTGTATTTTGCGAAATCTTCCAAAAGCCTTTCTGTTTAAACAAATTTCCCATTTGTTTAACTGGAAGTCCCATGAGACTTGTCAGTTCAACAAAATGGATTACACACTTTAACAAAAAGTTAATCTCTGTAAAGATATGTTTGATAATGTTGTCAGACGCTCAGAATATTAACTGCAGCCTGTAAGTGGCAAAAAAGCACCTTTACAACAGTGAACATCGTTATAGTTGCCTTATAAGATTACATCATGGCCACTGTGGGCTCCCCCTGAGACAACTGAGGTAAAAGTTAAAAAATTTCAGGTAAGTACCAATAATTTGTACAAAAAGTATAAATATATGGGGCAGGTTTAAAAATACTGGATATCCCCTTAAACTCTCAATAAAAAAAACAGTCATACAGTTTTTCTGTCCAACTGAAACTCTTTTTCATGTTTTGCTTCTTTACTTTCATATGCAACTGGCAACTCCACAGAACTTGTGATAAAAACTGTTGTGCACACACAATTATTTAATTATCAAACTAAATTTTGGCAAACTGTTGTGTCATGAGATTACTGAGAGGTTTTGGCAAAAGAAGAGTGAGGGGAGTCAAAACAAATCTCATTTGAGTCACTGTTACTTCAGTGAAACATGGAAGGCCTGTGCTTGTTTGCATTATGCACTTTGTCTAATTTACCAGGCTCACTATTAACAAACGGGAAGCGTAGTTGCACCTCTCTGAATATCAATCTAGACCGAGTAAGTATTACCTAATCAAGATCCATTTCTTCATAGCCATAAAACAGCACGAGGAAGCATAAAACAATAAACGACAATACTACCAATAGTAGGTGGTTATGGGTAGGTTGTTTCCCAACAATTATCACTGATATGTTATGTAAAATTCAGTTTCTATCCTCTCTTACAATAAAACACACTTAACACAACATCACCAAAAAGTGCATTCAGCACTGTCACAACCTCCCTTGTCCACTTTGATGGAAGATGCAAGGATAGTGACCCCTTATTCCTCAGTTATAACTTGTAAACTGAGCGGTCATGTGCAAAAATAGCACAATATTACCACCCAGCAAGTCACAGTTGTGGAAGTGGAACTTGTTTCCCCTTCACAAACTCAAACCTTGTAAAAATAAAACTAAAAAACTAAAAAAAAATAATAATCAAAGTCAAAGAGTAAATGTAAAATACCTTAATAAGTATAAAATAGTGTTGTGATACTAAAAAAGGGGACTCTCTTCATCGGCAGTAACAAATACATTTGGGGGGGGGGGGGGAGGGGGGGGCTTTACTAAATAAGGAGTCTGCATATGTACTGCTTATGCTACTTTGTATCTGTCCGTCTCATCTTCTCTTCTGTGTCCTAAATGAGCAGTGCCAGGTTTCAACAGTCCAACACTGGGGATTTTTCAAGGTCAGCTTAGCTCAGTCAGCCATGAATTATTGAGCTTGAGCAAGCTCTGTTCCTGCTCTCTTCTGACGCCATCCTTCTTCCCTCAAGTTAGCTCACTGTGACATATGACAAACTTAATATCCCACAATGATGGTGTGACGATTAATCTAGCCTGTTGGAATTTTTCTTTGTGTTTAACCTCCTCAACAGGAAGGTCACAGGGTCAGGCATTGACCAGGAGGCATCAGTGTCCTCTCTGACAACACTTGAGGTGCATGCCACAACTCAAAATGATTTTCTTACAGTTTCAATACTGTAATGTGCTTCTTTTTTAAATACAGCACATCTGAATTTTATGAGATTTTAAATTGTATTCTTTAAATTAGGGCAGTTTAGACCAATGACTGAACTCAGGGTTTGTCTACAGTGACTTCAAAGTCAGGTATTACTAGAATCCGGGGCAGGTTCATGACCATGTTTTGTAAGTCTGAAGATTTACACATGAAAACATAACATCCCATGTATGAACACAAATCACAAAAGCACATGTGCTTGCACCAATTTTGTTTCCTCTCTGCTTCAGTATTCTTTTAACTCATTTAATTTAAGACTGTAACATAGGACTTTGCTCAAGCTCCTTAGTGCATCTTCCGTTCTTTATGAAACATACACACAATCTTCCAATACACACACGCATGCAACTCTTTATCCAGACACTTTCCCTAGGTAGAGGGATTAACTCTAATACCTGACCACAGTGAACCAGCCGGCTGTAATCTCCATCCCGTGCCTCACTCAATCGTAACAAGAACCAGCCACTCATCAGTGGAGTAGGCTGTCTGACACAAGAATAGAAATGGGTTTTATTAATAGCTAATACAACACAGAAAAATTACCACTATAACCTGGTTTTCTGTACAAAATGAGCTATAAAGATATGGATGCAAACAGGTACACATCTCAGTGAGATGCTGAAATGACAGCGACAAGGACTTTTGGTGAGTAAAGGTCATAAACTGGCAGGCAGCAGCGACTACAGTCAGTATGTTCCTGTGTGAATCAATACTGCTGCCTCTAGGACACATGCACATAGAAACATACAAAGAAAAAAATTTCTGGATTGAAAAATGTATACTTAAGGGAATAACATTGAAAGGAAGAATGATAGATAGGTGCACAAAAGAGAGGAGAGAAAGAAAGAGTAAAAGATAGGCTTTTCTTTCTCTCTCATCCTCTCCTCATTTCTCATAGGCCAGGCTAGGAACTGAGGCGTACGCACATCCTGGGCTAAAATTAGCTCTGCTGCAGCTGCAGGGCCAGACGTGTTGGGATGGGCCCGTGTTGCAACTAAGAACGCACATGCACACGCAAACACGCAAACACACACACACACACACGCACACACACGCATGCACTGTTCCACCAATTAGACAGGGTGAGCCACAATGCTCAACATCACAGGTGAATAGTAACAGCATCCTGCCTCCTTCCTGTCCACTCCGCAAACTGAGGCATACCAATTTTTCAATGCAAATGTTCACCACATGCAGGATAAATACACACACCCATGCTGGCTGTACTGAACCCTTGAGAGTGCCCCACATTAACCTCAAATCCAAATATTAGCACTGGGATCATGGAGGACCATCTCTACAACTGCAAAAATTAAAAGTCTTTTCTACATTTCAAGCATTACCTTTGCATTCAGTTAGAATCATGCATTTTTGTGTTATATTAAAAAGGTATTTTCTAATAACCTGTTCCCTTTATGTATGTAAGAAGGGCTAAACTGACTCAATATTATGCAGTCCAATATCACACCACCACCAGCCACATTCTCAAAGAATACAATGGAGCTTAATCAACACTTGTCACACACACTGCACCAAGCTTCACAAATGAAGGATTTACAGCAGGGTTATTTTGCTGTATTGTAACAGACTGCACAAATGTACCTAATAAATAGTGTAAAAAAAAGTCCCATGAGGTGAGGGGGATTGGTTTTTTTTAAATGTTTTTTTTTTTTTTTTATGAGAGCTTATAATGAAGGGCAGGCACAAGTTCACTAACAGTTCAAACTACAGACACATGACCACTGATTCCACAGTATTTAGCAAGGCTGCTGACATTGTGCATATTGTGTGTGTGGGGGAGCAGCTGAAGCATTTGACTTTACTCCAGAGAAACTGACAAAAATGCTGCGTTACCATATAAGCTGCTCAGCAGTCTTCTAACAATAGGCCATCTTGAGCTTTCGTGACATGCCAAGAGCACAGCACAGCCCACAGACCCTGGACCACAGCCTGCATGACCGAAGGATCAACAAAGGGGGAAAACAGAGAAGAGTGGGCGCTTTACTATGTTACCATCTGAGATGCTGGGGGGTCTACAAAACCGCTGAACAGTAAGAAAATCAAGCCAGAGCGCTAGACTGCTCAACTGCCACACACAAGAGACTCATAGTTCTTCTATCAAATTGCTTTCTACAGTAGGAAAACAACAACAATGTGGGCTACATTTTGGCTGCTCCTATCCCACTGCAGCGGACAAAAATGAAAAGAAAAAGAAGAGTTCTGTTAGCAACCAGGGCAAGGCAATATGGACCAAAAATCATCGCTCCATCTTTTCAGACTGAACTGTGATAAAAGGTATACAACTCTGTATTTGTCAAGCAAACAACTGAGATGTCACAACAGAGCACAGACATATGGTGTATATGGTGGTATATACTGGTGTGTTCCCAAAACATCAGCACAATGAGTGAATAGTGAATAAAAAAGTGAATCAAAACAAATATCAGAACAAATATCAGAACAGCCAAAACAGTCTAGTCACTTAGAAATGTAAATTTCTATGCAGCATTTAAAACCAGTATCTAGTATCATATCAGACTAATATATTGTCCAGCACTACTAGCAACTGTGGCCAAGGCAATAAGCATTAGACGTTGACCCCTGGCTAGACTTCGTTTGCCAATGACACAGTCCTTTTGAGTATTTTTAGGATCTCTACGCCTAAAAAAAAATGCAATTGTGCAATACAAAACTGTTCATTTCAGGCTTTAAACTGAGTCTTTATTTTATCACTTAGGTAGGATAATATAAGAAGTCCTTTGTCCCCGTCATTCCAAACCATGCTCAGTCAACTGGAATTTAGCAACTACACCTAACGAAATGTAAGGGAACACGTTTGTTAACAGGGACCTTACTCTTTGGCAAACATCTTTCACAGCTTGCTTCAGCAAAAGCCCCCACTATCCTTTCAAGTCTTTTCCATCATATCGTAACAACAAATAACTGGCAATAATTCAAAGGCTCCTGGAGTCAACCGGGCTTTGGCATGAGTTCAACTTCAGAGAGGCACTGAGTCGTGACGAGCAAGCTGAGCAGAGCAGAGAGCTGATCTACAGGAAGGCAGGGCCCAGCAGAGAACAGTGGCTCTGAGAAGATGATGACCTATTATCTGGGCTTAAACAAACTGTCCATGCTGTCATATTAATGACACAGAGCTTGTGTTTCCCCTCCAAACACACATTACTATGACACTAAGTGCAACAGTATGAGAGTTCAGGTGCAGTTCAGCCTCATGTAAATTGTGTTCGGGGTCAACTGCAGGATATATCATGTTCAAGAGTAGCTGTTAGCATGTCAAACGAGCCTATCTTGTCAAACTGCTTAACACAGCTGAAAATCTGAAAATCACAACATGACTGGTTTTAGACTTTTTCAACATACTTTGAGGATGCTTCTTAGTAAAAATTGTTTAAAAACATATAACTGTGTCACAGTATGATGCTCAAACAGAACCTAAACCTATATCTTCCACACAGTCTGTTACCTGTATGACGTTCAACCATCCTAGTCATTTTGACCTCTGGGCTACAGCAGGGTTAGTCATTTATCATGCTAAAATGTCAAATATTTACAGGGTCTAACTTTTTGAACAAGTATTTACTACTTTACTACTTCACTATTGCTGTAATTTGAGTACTCTGGGGTTAGGCACTGGTGATTGGAAGTTGGACTGATCAATATATTATAATAATTTTATTAAATAGTACGGTATTTTTTTGCCTTTGTACAAATTGTAAATATTATGAATATTGTGAAAAATGAGTTATTTCAGCATGCAGAAGAAGCTTACTTTTATTCCAAAAGTAGGCTTAAGTTGACAGTGGGTTGCAACATGATCTCTCTGTGTCTTGACAGTCCTCTCATGTGAGTAGTTTTGCTTTTTGCACAAATTTCACACTTAAGGGACTGCTGTGACTCCAGGTGTCTAGCTGGATTTTTCTATCTCAAATTGGCCTTTTCCACAAACATGTGACCAGCTCCATTATAGATTAACCACCTGGTTTGCAAACACAGCACTGTATTAATATTACAGGGGTGCAAACATTGCACTTGCTGAAATGAACCGTGGGAGGTGAAAGTCTCTTGGCACACTGAAATCAACTGGTCAAACAGCAAAACAGTGAGAAAGACTTCACTACCACGATGGAAACCTGCCATTTCCACCTTTGGGAATAAACAGTTAATCTTGCTTAGTCAAAACATTAACACACATCCAGAAAACTAGCTGGCAACTTTCCGAACATCACCTGAAAATTTTATGTTAAGAAAATGAAAAATATATGTTTTTTTTACTCTTGTATTGCAAGCTAACGTGATCACCTGTCAAGGGAACCACTGTTAAACCACATAAACAAAAACAAAGTTTGAGTGATAAAGAATTTTTACTCCTTAATCTGTTGATTTTGGCTCTTCTTTTAAGCTTCATTAGCCAATACTGAAATCATTTGAACTAAAGTAAGGTGTGGAAGAGGGGCATCCATCATTTTCTACATATTTTAATGCTGGAAATGTTATGCTTTTTAGTAGTTCTGCTCTAACACTAACTGCTGGCTGTTACTTTGGAAAATTATAACAGTTCATATGTACATATTGTTGTATCTATGTGTTTGAAGCCAATAAAGCTACCATTTGTTACACACTTTGTGTAAAATTGAATCATTATGCTATGTCTTAACTGTATAACTATAACTGTAGTGATCTGGCATTTAATCAGCAAGTTGATAAACTGCTTCCTAATTAATTGATAGTAAGTTTTATCTATTTTTAAGTAAACAAATTAAAAACAATGGTTCTGGCTTCTCAATCAACTGGTTGATAAAGTAATTTGCAGATTAATTTATTTTTAAAATATTATAAATTGCAGCCCCAAACACAAGGATTGTGTTGAGATATCAGTCCCCCTCCTAACATGTATCACATTCTGAAAGAACCAGCTGCCAGCTAGGGCAATATACCCTGTGATTCCCAAAACTTGTTTCAATCAGTTTTGAAAGCATTGATTCATTTACAAACAAGAGAGTACGCACATTATGCTGCTCCACCTCTTCAGAGCCCCCAGAGGAACAGTATGAACTCGTGTTTGGCTGACAGAGAGACAAGGCTCTGAGCGTGCGCACATGTCTGGGGGTGGGGGGTACTGTACATTATGGAGACAGACAACACAGAGACAGACCTCATACCTGGCAGTGCAGTGAGTCAGCAGCCAACCACATATCCAGCTGATACACAAGACTAACAAGAATGACTCCACTTGTGACATATATATACACACCAGGGATCGATTTGGATGCTAAATGACAACAAAGAAAGGAAAATTCTATAATCAATTTAAGAAATATTGGATGTGCAAACTGGGAAAAGAGGAAGGGCAGGGGGCTTGTTGCCTGTGTGATCCTCTGGCTCAGTGGGAGCAAGTACAGTGGAAAATAGTCCCTAGCACTAATCCATGGCAGGCTAATTACAGCTTTGATCCCCTAGGCATGTGCATCACCATAGGTGGGAGGGAGGCAACAAACTGTTAGGCTCAATACAGTAGCCTTAACATTTGTTTTGGTTTAGCTGTCTCAATGAGCTCACATCTGCTGCAGTGTCCTGTATAAACAGTATACTGTTCGATAAGTAAATTCATCGACTCCACAAAATGATCTCATACTTTTTTATGACCATCTGCTCATCAAATACATGTGCTGGACCGGCCTCTATTTGATGCAATGAGCATTAAGAGAAACTTCACTCCAGGAGACAGAGACACAGATTAAATGGGTAAATGGAGTTTCTGTCTAAAATAGGCCGCAGCTCTCATGATAGCCTAGTCCCAAAACACATGGCAGCAGAGACAGAGCAAGGAAGGAGGCAACAGGAGGATGATGATTTGAGGATGAGCAGCAGATGGCATGGAATTATCTGGATCCTCAGCTCTACATCCTTGTCCATGACACCATTATTTGAAGAGTGGTTAGTTTACCCATAAATTAGTGATGATGATGTTATAAGGTGTGTTGGTTGCTGATAAGTTTGAACACTGAACCACTGGTCATATGTAAACCTGTTCTGGCCAAGCACTGTTTATTTAACAGCATAAGAAGTATAGTGAGTCCTTGCTTTCAGCAAAATCTGCTGGAAAAAAAAAGCTACCAAGATGAATTATTCCTAACTGAAATGTAAGCACAATCAGGTCCCTTGTCTGAGGCTTCTTATCTTTCCATGCACTGAGCACTTTCACCATTGTTTACGGAGACAACTATACATCAACACCTCTCAGTTATTTGTTCTTACCAAACAAAACTTGTCAACTGAAATATGTACACACATATACGAACCTGTATGTGGTGATTTAGAACACGATGGTACAGCAGGAAACTCACATATTTGTTGGTATGATGACAAACTACATACCATGAAATAAAAAATACAAGCACCTGTCCAGTCAGGCTAGTTGACAGTGAAAAGGCTGTTTAAAAAATGAGCCGCTGTACATAACGGTGATTTACTCTGCAGCATGAGATTAAGATTAATAGCTTTACTGAAAAAAATAAGAGTGCTTATTAGTGTGAGGTGTATTAAATGAATCTTGGTGGTGCTTGCAGCAGTAAAAAGCAGCATGTCAAACGAAATCGACACTTCCGTTTACAATTTTCAAAATAAAACAATTTCTGAACAAACAAACTGCAGAGTGAATTATTACTTAAGCAGTGAAAATTGTGTGATATATTTAAACAGTGATGTGCAGTGCCTCACCTTAAGTGACCACCCTCGTGTTGTTTTACAATAAAACCTGTCAGCTTGAAGCTGACGTGTTACCTGGATGGTTCTACGCAGCTCTGTTAGCCAGTAAGTTAACTGCTAACTGCCCGACGTCTTTTAGAACGCTGCCACGACAGCTTGAACCTGAACGTCAACGTTAGCTATATTAGCTTGGCTCGCATGCTGTTAGCGTGCCCGTTCAAGTCAGCAGCTGGTGGATATCTTCATCATTAATTTTCCACCAGTCGTGACCAGGCCGAAACGGCTTGCTATTGGCAGTTTAGCTCCAACACTGAAGCGTCTGCTTAGTGGTCCCTCGCTAGGGACAGTGAACACTTGTGTCGGCACTGGCCAGTCCGCTAATGCTGAAGCCGCCTTGCCGCGGGTGTACATCAACACAACAGTGCGGATGATATTCCAAATCACCAGCAGCCCTTGACTGCGACTACCCAGAAAATCCTGAATGTTTTGCCAGCTACCAGACAATGAAATACTTACCCCGACTCGAGCTGGTTATGGCAATGTCACGCGGTGACTGTATCGTGGACGAAGAGGTGGTGTGTGCCCAAAGCGGCCACCCAGGTCCAGTATCTTTCCTCCAAGTGAGCCCTCTTAGCAAGCAGCACCTCCGTATGATCTCACACTGCAATGGTGCTGAACCACAACGGGACACGATTGGACAGACTGAGCGGAACTCGGTGCGCTTTGGTAAGCAAAAAAAGCTCAGACGACCTGCAGGGGGAGCAGCAGCGGCAGTGGTACCTTCAAGGATGTCGGAAATCTTACAATCATGCTTTGAGCGCAATTGTACGTCGAATCATCCGAGAGTTGACAGCAGTGGAATATTCAGAAGTAAAGCAGATTAAGAGAAAAATATGAAAAAGTCAAAATATGAAAACTAATAGCAGGTTACACTGAGTGAATTGCATTACGGAGAGCAAAAGAGTCTTTATTTTTATCATTAAATATCCTGGAACCTATTCTCTTTCTTGTGCCTCGGAGTTAAAGTGTTGATGTAGTGTAAATCAAAATTACTTAATGTTGCTTCAAATTCGTTAACTAATTTGATTATATCCCCAATCAAAAACAACCAATTGTAATTCGATAATTGAGCTCATTTTGAGTCTGAAAATATAAACTTACCCTGTTTTACTCCATTATATGAGAAGGCACACTTTATAACGTTGTAACTAGTTCTTTGTAGATCGGTAATAAGTCATCAATATCAACAAATATTAGGTTACCGGACTGTTAAAAGTCTAACAGGCTGGTGTTAAGATGTGCAATTTGATAATGATACAGTTAAAAAAGTTACTAATCCATTTTCTGAAATGCGTATGGGTTTAACTTTTCAAAAATCATGGCATCTTCTGTTGTAAACGTTAATACGCCGATATGAAGAATTTAAATCTTTTAAGTCGGCGATTTTAAGTGTTAATATACTGTCGATGAATATATAATGGTTGATATCAAGTCACTCCGTAATTGTGTCTTCAAGTTTGTGTGCGTCATAAAAAACCCCGCCTTTCTTTTTTCTTTCACTTTCACTTTTGTTACGCTGGCCTTCAGTGTGGTGTTATTCTTCGTAGAAAAGAGTCGAAATTTGGTGGGGGTGCTGGTCCCTCTTCGTCATCAACGTGGGGTGCAAGGCACAAGTGCTTTCTTTATAGTTATAAGCTTATAATGACGGGTTATTTCCGCGCAAAATTTTAGTCGTGAGTCATCTTTCCTACGTGCTCTCAGTTCCTCTTTGTGTTTGCCTCTGTTCTCAAATTTCTACGGTGAAAGGTAGGTTGTTACAACAATCGTCTTTATTACTTATGATTTCACCGTTATGTTTGCAAGTCTTAAGTTTTTCTGTCCTCTCTTATCTGTAGGTATAAAAAACTCCTCCTCCTCCAAAGTCCATGGCTTGTTCGGACCATCATGAGCTTCAGGCGATAAACCTAATAGCGGAAGGTCTCAACAGCAGTGAACGCAGGACGGTCTTTTACCTGTGTGAGGCTTCTGGCACGGACAACAGTGTGACTTATTTGAAGGAGATACTAAAACGTAAAGTGATGCTCTATGAGAGCGGTCATCTGTTGAGGGAGCTGATGGTACATTTGAGACGTTTCGATATCCTGAGGATGGTGTGTAAAATCAGCAGAGAAGAGGCGGAGAGGAGTCTTAAAAACAGGCAGATCCTGTCAAGATTCAGGTATGTTGTGTTTCATAAAATCAAATTGATTATAATTATTTAAACTTTTCAAGTTCAAATACTTGTGGCTCTCAAGGTAATCCTGTTTTTTCCTCGCTGCAGAGTATTGATGGCTAATATAAGCGAAGATATGGCCAGTGAAGATCTGAATAGTGTGAAGTTTTTGTTAAGCAGCACTTTGCCACGTGAGAAAATTGAAAAAGCAAAGGTAAAAAGAGTTACATAGATTTTCATTAAGCACACAAAGGCAAACTTTACTCTCTTCTCATTCATTTTTATTTGTGTAGGCGGGGAGTTTTGGTGTGATATCACTTGACTGAAATGTCACATTTTTGCATTTTTTAACCTTCATTGTAAGGAGAAGAGACAACTTCCACTTCTCTTTTCTGTCACAGAGCTTTCTGGAGGTGGTTATTGAATGTGAGAAGCTGGATATAGTTTCACCTGAAAGAGTCGATATTTTGGAGGGTTTTTTAAAAGGTATTGGCAGGGTTGACCTAGCCAGAAAATTGGCTGCGTACAAAATGCCAGGTAAGACTACATTTTATTGTTTAACGTGTGTGTGAACTCATTGAAATAGTCCTCATGCCGTGCATAGTTGTTAATCTAGAAAAGAAAGTAAAACATGTTTTATACAGAAACAGAAAAGAAACCCATAAAAAGCACCTATATGCACAACACATTTTTATGTGTTTTAATGACTTTTAACTTGGCTCAGAGTTTTCCAACAAAAAAAAAAAAATTCTTCAGGATTAGGATAATATAAAAGAAATGTCCACTTTCTTCTTCATTTTAATTCCTGATATGGAGATAAGATACTATACCTCAGTTGGACACAGAAAATTATGCAGTTTGACATAAAAAGCCCAAGCACTGCATAGAGAGTTTCTTGCACAGGTTTTGAGAGTTTAGTACATTTCAGAATGCAAAAGCATACAGAGGTGTCACAGACAACACGTATATGATCCTGATAAACTAACTTCACATGTACATTGATTCTATAAGTATGCATTTTTGAAAAAAGCAATACTAAAGGCACAGTACTGTAAATGAACTTTTATTACTTATTTAGTATTTACTTGTGTTTCTTTTTTACAGTTACAACACAATCTGGACAACATTCATTTCAACAGCCAAAGTGCAGAGCTCCTGTAAGTCTGAGTGCAGAAGTTAACATTTATTGTACTGATTTGCAAAGTCTCTCATTAAATTAATAATCTCCCCCTTAGCGTCCATTTCCTCCCTCAAATGGTTCTCATCCTCCTCAGCAAACAAGACAAGTACAATCCGTCTACAGAGGTAAGAGAGAGTATATATGAGACAAATAAAAACAAATCTTATTTCATATGAAGTTTCTTTTGTTGGTGGTGGTGTTTTTTTTTGTTTTTTTTTTGGTGACCCAGAAAAAACAGCTGGAAAGCCCCCGGACACTCACTGACTTTCATTTTGATATTTATTGCAGGGTATTGCCACTCACCGGCCGCAGAGAACATACCAGTGAGTGTATATAGACAGCAGAGCTTTCAGGTAGGGTTTTCTGTCACTATTATTGGTACCTTACTGTACTTTTGATTTTCGTTTAATTAGTCAAATAAATTCATGAAACTGCTTTGCTTGTTCATTTGTATTACAGAGACCACTAGAAATGTACAAATTAAACAGTAATCCCAGAGGAGTTTGTGTTATCATAGACTGCGTGGGTAATGATGGAGGTGAGACACAAAATTATTTCTTCTTACTGTCCCCTGTCTCTTCATCCTTAATTCCTTCCCTCGCCTCCTCTCTTCATGTCTTGGTCTCTCTCATTAGAGATGGAGAAGGAGAGGAAGAGATGGAAGAAGAGGGGAGTTGGAGCAGCAGGCATTTAACAAAATGAGACATCCTTGCTTTGGAGCTGTACATTTTTGAAAGGATGTTACTAATCTATAACCTGTTGTGCAGCTCATCATCTGTCCATTGCTTTGTTGCTTGTATACGTCTCCCTTACACAGAGGACTTACACAAAGGATAAACATGTGCTTCCCCGCTCATAGCTCCTCTGGCAAGCCTCCTCTCTCTTTGCCCCTCTGTTCTTCAGATGCTTTTTAGGAATTGAGATACCTTTTAAGATGGCAATCTGAGATCAATTGTGGGTCAAAGGCACAAGGACAGAGGAGAGAGGAGATGATGGGGCTCATAAAAGAGAAATGAGCGGAGCCCTGCTTTGCGTCAAAGAACTTAGTTATGTTAATTTACCACTAAAACATAATGCTTCTGTGACTAATTAGACTATTGGTTGGACAAAACACACAAACTGGAGACATGATGAGTCATCAATAGTCTGATGGTGTTATTCTTTATCTTTTAAATGACTTATTCTCAGGGTAATACTTAAATTTTGATTTTGTCTTTACTCACTCAGACATGTTGGAACAGACATTTAAGAACCTCCACTTCAATGTGCTCCTCTTAAAGTGGCTGAGTGTGGATGACACTTTGTCAGTTCTCAGGGAGAGACAAAGAGAGAACCTTGCAGGTGACTGCTTTGTCTGTTGCATCATTAGCCGTGGAACAGCAAATCATCTGCTGGGTACAGACTCATTCAGCGAACGTCTGCATCTGGATGGTATCAGACGTCTCTTTACTGCTGATGCATGTCCAAAGCTGGCTGGCAAGCCCAAACTCTTCTTCATCCAGAGGTACAGTGTCCCAGAGTTTCGGTCATATGCCACGATGGAACACCGGGACGAGGATCTGGAGACCGATGGGTGTGATGGAGTGCCCATATGTGATTTAATCCCCATAGATGCAGATGTGTTCTGGAGTCACTGTTGGACGGATGAAAGTCAACTGGAGCAAGGACACCATTGCTCCATTTACCTGAAGGCTCTGACAGATGCCTTACACAAAGGCCAAAGGAGGTACAGGCAAACAATTAACCACAAATTCTGCTTCTGCTTAGCATCAAACAGTTTCCAGTATGAATTGCAGGACATAGAAGCTGTAGATTAAACTGTTATTTGTCTCCTGACAGGAAATCACATCTTGTTGATGTTCACACTGAAGTGAATGGGGCCATCTTTGAGCATAACAAGAGGAATCCTGGAGCAAAGTACCACATCGATTTAAAACATACTCTCCGAAAAAATCTTTTCTTACAATAAAGCATTTATGGCTATCACTTTTCCTTAACCCTCAATTCGCTCAGCTTCACATAGTATAATATATTCCTTGCCACAGAAGAACCCTTTTTTACTGTGTATTTAGTGACACCTACTGGTGACACCTACTGGTCTCACAACATTTAAACCTATCTGAAAAGATGAAGCCTTTTTAAAGATTAACTTATTTAACTGATTTTTTTTAAATGTTTATTTATTTTCATTTTAACTTGTCACTAAATATGTTTTCTTTGTGCATATTTTAATTCTTTATTTTAACAAATATACACATGCACAGTAACAACAAAACAATTATGGTAACAAGATCCCACAACCGAATGCAGCTCAGTTTAGATTGACAAAACAACCTAAGATAGAGAAGTACAAAGTACGATAAGTACTTTGTACTTTGTACTTCTTTGTAAATACAAGTAAGTAAGATAATGAAGTATGTTTAATCATGTAAAGCTTACTGTACATGCATGTAAGTTTTGTGTTTTGAAGTATAAATGTGAAATACCTTTTTTTGCCTCACATAGTGCAGCTTAAATACTCATGTGTAGCCCATATACTTCTTTTGTGTTGTTTTTTTTGTTTGTGTGTGTGTTCGTTGCATATTTTTATGTTATGTTTAGTGATTTCATCATGAATTAAACACTATATTTGATTTGAGTATCTATCCATAGACCTTACAAGATAAGTTTATGTGTTTTCTAAAGTTTTGTGTCTTTGTAAAGTATTAATACATATTTTTTAAAGCTTTATAAATAAAACA
The DNA here is from genome assembly GCA_029814665.1 of Acanthurus lineatus. NCBI lineage: Eukaryota > Metazoa > Chordata > Actinopteri > Acanthuriformes > Acanthuridae > Acanthurus > Acanthurus lineatus. The sequence continues at coordinate 13,308,271 of JAPZDV010000005.1, forward strand.
AAAGTTCTGTGTTGATATTAGTTTAGACTCAGACTGTTATTTCTTTAAATACTTTATTTATTTAAATACTTCTGAGCAAAAGGACATAGTAAAGTCTGTTTGAAGTACTGGTTCCTCAAAAAAAGGGGAAAACTCCTGAAAGCAAATAAAGAGTCCTGTTTATTACCTTTAACTTTTTTTTCCACAGGACTTTACTTTCTTAACACTGCATCAGATATTTTGTGTTGGGCTCCTTTCTTTCCTTTCAAGCAGTTATACATATTATTAAAATTATTTTTGCTGCATTATGGAAATTTTGAAGAACAGTGATTAAATTGTATTTTTTTATCATTTGTCACTATTTAATTTATGTGTAACTTTACATATTTATCTAATAATATGTTTCATGTATGTATTGAATTGTAGTAAAAGTTTATTCAAATAAATTTGTGTGAACTTAACTATAAATTTACCTTGACCAATAGTGACTTAATCACTCATAAACACTTGAGCAGCACATGAACTTTTGCAATGTTTTAAGGACTTCCATATTAACTAACACTTATTCCTCAAGTACATCCTTACACTTTGAAAGACATTTCAGCGCCTCGCAGTACTTTAATTTCCATTAATACTATTAGCTGACACTTAAACTGACATTTCAATCCCAACTCCTTTCCATGTCAACAATTAGGGTTATTTTTTTGAGTATTTGTGTTTTAACTATTTCAAATGTTTCAATTTCAGCATGTAAATAACAAGATAACTTGCATTTTCCCTATAGAATTTGTAATTTCAAGTTATAAATATAGACCAAATTTTCAATATTTTATGGCTACAATATTGTGAGATATATATCCATAGACCTTATATATATATATATATATATATATACACACACACATATATCTCACAATATTATAAATGTTTCGTGTCTTAAGGCAGGTGATTATTCAGTCATACCCCTATTATACAAATACATATTTTGAGAAAACATTTACATTAAAATAAGCAGAAAATGAGTGAAAAAAATGGTGCCATTAGCCAGATTACAACTTAACTGTATTTCTTTATGATCCAAAAAATTTTGAGATTAGTTTAGCAATCAGTGAATCAAAGTTAGTTATCATTTTGTGTGACATCCAACATATTACACACGCAAAACGCAGCCTAAGTTTTCAGTGGAATATTAGTTATTACTCGTACTTCAGTGCCGTGCATCACTGTAACTGTGACAGTAGGAGGCAGGCAAGTTTTATGGGGAACATCAGGAGACAGCTTGCAGCACACGAGCACGCACACAAACACCAGAGTCGGCCTCGTGAACGCGCACGGCCAGGGCTGCTGTTGCTATGATGCAATGGCGACTGCGCCGTGGGAAGCGAGCGAGGAGTTGAATGAGTTCCCTCCACAGTTGAAGTGAAGCAGCCGCCGACAGTCAGGACACCGTCCGTGCCGAGTGACACACAGCAGGCGGCAGGGACACCGGCAGGACCCCGTCCTTCCTCACTACATGGACGCACACAGCCAGGTGTGTCTGCTAGCCTCACAGCTAGCCGTGTCATGACGGTTGGAGAAATTTCTCACACATCTGTGCGACGTTGCAGCGAGAAGGGAGCAGCACCAACACCCTGTTCGCCCTCCTTAGCCGTAACCAAGTGAGGACGGGCTCTTTTTTTACATTTCTGGTCGCATTGTCCTTCTCACCTGCGACTCAGTGGACCTATTCGTGCTTCGTGCTGGACCACCATGGCTGAGAGAACCTCCACCGGGCTGCTGACGATGATGTTGGAGCCCACGCCGGCTGTCGCTATGACCCTGCCCGCGGAGGTCCGGGAGAAGCTGGCGGAGCTGGAGCTGGAGCTCTCTGAAGGTAAGATGTCAACATGTAAACAAACGAACTGACCGCTTGAGACCCAAAGCATGCTGTAATTTCATGTATGGGTGCTTTAAACATTGTTTTATATATATGACAGCTATCAGAAACCACCGCCCTTTATCTTGGCTTTGTGGTTCATGTTTGAAAGCCAACATCACCGATTTCCCTTTGCTACCATCAGTCATTCCCAGAACTGAACTTATGTTGTAGTTTTCACCTCGAGATTGTTAAATACTGCAGTACAGAGAGTTGCTAAATTAACATACACCAGTTAGTAGATTGCAGTGGTTTATTTCACTTCTAATGAAGACAGGCCCATTGCCCTGGCATTTAAGATATCACACGTTCAAACTCTAAATACCATATCTGATCAGATGGTTGTTTGCCTTGATGTTAACAGCTGAGCTGACACACCCATGGTGCTGTTATGTGACTCTGTTTTTCACATAACCAAAGAGTCTGTCCTTTTTTGAAGTTTATAGAAAGGAGCCTTAGGACCAACAGCAGACTCATCTTGTCTGACCATGAAGCCAGTTTTGTAATGGTTTCTGACTCTGAATCATTAAATTAGGTCACCCGAAAAAGTTGGTGAAAGAATATTCCTACATTTCCTAGCAATGGCATAATATGTTTTTATGTGAACAACTTTTTCGATCAACTGTCTGATATAGCTACAAAAAAATCATGTGCCTGTACAAAGTCCTGTAGAATAATAAGTAATGTTTAGTGATATGCTGTCTTGCAGTATCTAATGACTTACCCAATAAATTGCCCATGTATGTTGAACCTATCAACTGAAACCTGTTTGAAACTTGCATTGTTTGTCCAATTGTGTCTTTTGACTAAATGAGGCTGGGCTCATCCTCCTGCTGACTTGAAAGCCAAAAATTCTGGGTTTTATTACACTGTAACTAAAAAGGCATTTATTTTTCACAAAGTTTCACTTTTTTTTTTAGCTCAATTAGACTAATTGTTTAAGTGTGCTTTTTTGAGCAGTTCTTACATAGAAAAAATTTCAGAGCTGTTGTAAAGTCACACTACAGTCCTAAATGACCAGCATTTAGTTTGATTAGATTTGGGATGTAACCCCAGGGTGTGACCTTTTTTCCTACCAACTGTGGAGAAACTCTACAAGCTCATAAGTACACTTGAACTGAAATAACAGCAAACTCACTGATCTGTAGTTAAATTAAAAGCCTTTTCTTTCTCTTTGTAAGCTGTGTCTAGTGGCACAATACCAGGGTTAGGAACAGACCAAAGGTGTACGCTTTGATAAGCACATTAACTGCAACTGAGGCCCCTAATGGGATAGACATGTTTTCAGGAGCGGCTACCAAATTAATCTATATCTGTCCAGTTTCCTCTTCCTGCTCTCGGCATGTCACATCCTGCCATGTTGGAGCTCTGATAGCAGTATCTCTCTGACTCTGTTGCTTTCTGCTTCTCTTTCTGGCTTTTCTCCCTCTAACGTACTCCTACCCAGCGTCTCTTTCTGTCACTGTTCTCTCAGTGACTGCACACCCCTATATTTCCTAGATTTTCTCCTTGATCAAAGAAGAGAATGTCATCTCTTTTGGGTAAAGAGAAAACAAGCCTTTTTTTCTACTCTTAAATCCTATTCCTGTAGGCTTCTGTGAACTCTTCACCTCACAATGATGCCCTTTGGTTACCTCCCCGTTGCATCCTGTCTCAGGATAGAATGGATGACTTGTTTTATTGGAAGGAGATGAGAGCCTGAGAATCCTTCAGGTTTTCTGTCCCTTCTCAATGAGCTAATCTCATAGGGATTTAAAGTCAGGCGTATCCCCCTGAGACCCACATCTTAGTTTTTAGCACATGTGAGTGTGCCAGTGGGTGTGTGTGAGTGTGCCAGTAGGAACACTGTATTGTTTTGGAAGTTGAATAGATGTGTCATGCATGTTTTCCTTAGCAGTTTAGCAGCAGCAGCCATTAGAATAACATGAGTATCAGACATTCCAGCTCAGCTCGATAATATTCCAGCGTCAGCAGTTTCAGCCTGCTGACGTGTGAAATAAATACTCTTTGCATTCTTATTGTGGTTATAATAAATAGAGAGTCCCCTGGAGAGGTATTTTTTAAAATTTATTTATTTATTTATG
>JAPZDV010000005.1:13312348-13368666 GCA_029814665.1 Acanthurus lineatus
TTTATTTATGCTTTGTTTTTGTTTCTTGTTGCACATGTATCCTAAAATGTTTAGATGAGATTTTGTGGTAATGAGAACTTGTGACCCAACTACCTAGTCATTTTTAATGACCACTACAAAAAGGTTAGCTTCTTCTTTCCATTTCACTTTTATAGTGCATTTGTTCCTTTTGTCAATAACTTGTCAAAACGTGGTTTGGCTATTGCACGTGTCTCTGTTGTATAATAATGTGAGAACATTTTGTTGTGTAGACTTGGCACTTGTCTTGTGAAGCCTGAAAACTAAATAACTTGGATATCTTCTCTAAGTTAAATCTGAAATCAATTTAAATGTGGAAAAGTGACTTAATTTAAAGCTGCTGAAAATTCAACTTTAAAGCTCAAGCATTCTCATATAGAATTAACTATTCAGAACTAAATAAGAAACAATCAAAGTTATGAAAACATCTGTAAGAATTATTTATCAAAGGTCTTGTGTATCACCAAGAGAAATATGCTTCATTTAGTTTACACTTTTTACAATTTTTGTACAGATTTAGTTTGGAACAACCAATATAGACTAAAATTGGTGGTATTTAGGGATGCTGAGCGGTTGGATTTTGTTACCTTTGGGCAGAACAAGCTGTGTTGTTTCCCCATGTTTCAGTCTTTGTGCCACACTAAGCTTTCCTGATTGAGTTAGCGTATTACCCCAAAGTTGGAGCATTCTTCTGAAGATGCTATTTGTAACATTTTAGCACCACTTATTGTACAGTTAGGAGTCATATTACTACTGTGTACTGTATACACAGGGTTGATGTCTACTTTAAACAGTATATGACAGTGTAATGAATGTTTACTGAAAGTTGTGAAACTTTTTTTACATAGGAAGGCAAACCTGGGTTGAACCCTAACAGCTAGACCAAATGGACCTGTGGGTTACATCAGATTTGATTGACAGTAACCAAACAACCCACCCACTGTCATCAGATCAGATCAGAATGAAATGTTGCAAAATCCTAAATGGTACATGAAAGAATGTGACATCCCCTTTTTTTAAACAGCCCTGCCCATTCTTAACCAGTGAGACAAGACAATTTTTTTTTTTAAAGAAATCTTACAATCTATTTCAACTAAACAAAACTGATACAACTTTAAGTTGTGTGTTTTTGGAGGACTCACTCCTAGCAGGCTGATTGAGAAAATGTGTTTTTAGAGCCTTTAATCAGTGCAGTCTGGCTGACTTGGTAATTTTGCTTTGTGAGACAAGTCCCTGTTGCTTTTCCCAGCAATGCTGCTAGACAGAAATCCCCGCCTACCAAATTCTACACTACACAGTTTTCGTAAAGGGCCTGTGGTGTTTCTCAGCTGACCTGGATGCAGATGAGTGGCCAAAAGATGGGGCATAAAGGAGGGCAGGAAGATGGATGATCCCCATTATCTCCTGCAGGGAGGAAGGAGGGAGAGACGTGTCTGCTGAGTAATTCATAGGGTCACTCTATCATTTCCTAGTTTTCTTCCCTCCTCCTTTGTTTACTCTGTAAACCCTCTGATTACAAAGTCATTTTTAGTTCGTTGCTTGTGTTTGCTTGGAAACTGCCAAACCTCTGGTTGGTCATTGCACTTGTTTTGCCTCCTCTAATTCAGCAAACATTTACAGAAGAGCATTGCAGGTTTTTGGTAGTTTAAGTAGTGTCTGGCTTGGTTATGATTGTTTGAGAATAGTTGTAAGTTTTGTAGCACGTCTTGGAAGAAGAACCAGTTGCATAAATTGTGGCTACGATGTTTTACCCTGCATTTACTCTGCAAATGCATGGCTAAAATTATTTGTGTAGTTTACACACTTTTTTAATTTGTCTTCACTCCTATCTATAATCTGGTGTCTGCTGCTGCACTGACTCAGTACTCCCCTGGAGACTATTAAGGTTTCACTCTATCTAATCAGTTAGATGATGAGATTGTATTATTCACTGTAAAACTGTAGGTGAAGATTTATCAAAGTAGAATGGTGTTGAGTGGTAACTTAACTAATTAGGTGGTGATGATTAAACTTACACATGCTTGTTAACCTCTGGCACTGACAAGCTTCACAATATGAAAATTGTTTGTGTGCATTTTCTTGCTGAAAATGGACCACAGTAACTTCAATTCAGTTTCCATATAGATTGAGTTCACAGGTTCCTTTAAGTACGACTGGGGAGTCAATTGCTATCAATCTAATTTTTATCTGATGTTACTACAGCATGTGCGTTAGCAGGGAGATCCTCTACATAAATAAAAGGCTCTTAATTTGTCCCCAAACTGCAGGACTGAGCTTGCTCAGAGTATAGAAAGAAAACTGAACTGTCACTTTTTCAATTTCAGTAGTAAAGCACATACTTGGAAACATTAAGACCACCTGAAATGAAGCAATAGCTGTTTAATGAGGTTTTATTGAGTGCGTAAGGAAATACCTGCAGACATCTGTGTCAACATCATATCATCATATGTGATAAACTCTCTCTCAGCATATTTACAGTTGCATTATTTTTATTATAAAGTCTCCCTGAGCATTTTGAGAGAAAACCCTAATCTAAGTCAGATTGAAATAATTATTGCACCCATATATAAAAGCAGTAGTTTGGAGTTTTTTATAGAAGCTTGAGTAATTGTTTCTGGTTTGGGTTTACAGTTATGACCTGAGGTAGCAAGCTTCGCCTAGTTTGCTGCTGTTAAGAAACTACCTGGCTACAGGATCAACGCAAAATGGAAAACTAATTTAAATATTTATCTACTATAGTGACCTTTTTTTTTTAGCTCAGTTCCCGAAAAACATGGCTATTAGTGGCAAATTTCTTCCAGACCCTTAAAAAAGCCTTAAGAATATCCTTTGTAAGGTATGATTTTAAGCCAACAGAAGAACTCTACAATAACATGTTATAAAGGCCCATTATACAGTCAAGGTCATAGTCCTGCATACTAGGTGGGGTTTGTGGATAGCTTTGGTGGTCAGCAGTTTCATGAAACCTCCTTTTGGAAAGTATGAGTGTACAGGAAACCCCAGTGAGTTGGCCCACAGAGTTAGTCAAGGAAAGACCACTCCGTGCAGGGAACGAGTGTGGTCCTGACTCATTCCTTGCTGTGGTCACTCACTCCCACCACCAACTCATGAAGGAAGAACTTCCACTGGGCTCACCCAGTGAGTTCAGTCTATTGTTCAGCAAAACCAAATATTTTATGAATGTAGGATCACATTTTACATCAAGAGCTTTGAGAACATGTAGGATTTAGAGAGATTATTGAAGGACCTTTGTACATGGCTGCTGGTTAGTTCTTAATAGGATCCACAAGAGAAGAATGTGGAGACTTGGAGTGAGGTAGCTGACTGCTATAGCTGCTGCTTAGTCCAGTTTGAAGATATAGAGGCAGATATGCTATGCCCCTGCCATAGTGGAGGGTCATAAATATTTCAAGGGTGTGCCTCGGAGCAGAGTAGAGCTTCAGATTCTTCTGCTGCTTTCATATGCTTTTGCCTGTAAATGTGGGTCTGTGCACATGACTGTGTGCTTGTTTGGTCCATTCGCTTTTTGCTTTGTGTGTTTAGGTGGATTGTTCAGTTTCTCCTTTTCGTTTATGAAGAAAAAAAGAAACACAGAGCTGTGTTTCATTTTGAAAAAGGATTTACTAGTAGATCCTGTCTAATTGTTTCTTTACAGTAACTTTCAACAACCTGTCTGCGTCTGTATAGGAGCCATGAATATTTAATGAATTGCACCGTGGGAATGTAATATGTATAAGATACGTCTTTTTTCCTTTGTTTATTCAAGTGTGAATCAGTCCAAAAACATAGAGACTTCCACTAGCGTTGTTGTGATCATTATCAACTAATCAGTTGCTTTAATTCATTATCTATTTGACAACAGTCTTAAAAAATGAAAGCAGTAATGCTACAATAATGTTACATGGTCTACAAACTTAAACTTTTTCATCAACGGTTGCAAAAAAATTAACGATGCTGTTTTCAGTCCACTGATTCCTTTATCTGTCATTTTTCGTTAGTCCTTGTGAAAATATTTTTGGGATGTTGGCTCATAAGGATTTTAGAGTTTGTTCTAAAACTTGAGATACAAAGAGTTTTTTTCCTCTCTCTGTGTGCAGTCAAAAAGTATGAAATTTTCATTCCCTTTCAACTGATTCGACCATGAAGTCTCACTGGCTTAATGTTACTATTTCAGCAGCATTGCATATCGTGCTTTATTGCTATGGTTACAATTGATGGCACAAATCGCTGCACAATTTGATTTCACTGCCACACTCGGTCCACAGCTTGTGACAAACAGCAGCATTTTCCAGTAAACATACTGTGTGAGTGAGAACAGAGGCTAAGAGAGCCAGTGAATGAGTATATTGCACTTAGTATTAGGGAGGCTTGTTCAGCATATGTTCAACTCCTTTCAGCTGTCCAAGGCAGACGACTATGCACCTCATTTGTTGTAAGAAAAACACTGCAAAAACTAAATCCAGTTATATCCAGTTTGTTATGAAACCAATTAATAAAGTCCCAGATCTTGGAGTCTGTCTTTGCTTGGGCCCATGCCCAATGCTTCTCAAAGTTTTTCAAGTCATATAATTTAATCTTGTCCGTACTAACACAGGATATTATGACCAATTGGAGATCAAATCTAAGATAGAGGGCTGTGCATACTTTATACATGTATCGAAAGCTGCCAGCATCTAAACTGGCTCTTGCTGAGTACTTTGTCCTTTTTTTTCTGTTGTCTTAAGTTTCCTGCTGCTGAGTTCCCCAAACCGTTTGAATAAGAATTACTTTATATGTTAAACAAATAAGTTAGTCTTTTTCAAGCCCACTGGAAACTTGGCCCTTTGCTTACTCATCGGTGGAAAGATGGTGCCAGCCTCCAGCTGGGCAACCATCCTGTCCATCCTGCCACATAGACCACTGAGCTCTGTGGTTGGCCAGAGGAAGCGTCTGGTAGCACTCAAACATGGACATTTTTTAAAGGTTTGAGCATTATATTGCACATCTCAATCCTTAGGTTTAGAATATTTTCTTCATAATAATCGTTGCAAGTTGACACTGCATGTGTCCTTGCTGCAAGAGAGATGGCATGTACTGTGAGGAGCAGGGCAGTGCAACGGGCACTGATGCCAAGGAGATCTGCTGACCAAACAGGCTGCATGACCCACCTTAAGGACACATTACAAAATTTACTCTGCCCTGTGCACTGCATTCTTCTGCACAGCAAGGCTTTTGTTCCACTGCCATCATCTTACTGGAGTAAATTCTTTTCTATCCATTCAAAAATCCATGTGTATCTTTGATTCCTCACCTTCTTTGTGTCCATATGGTGGAGACAGGCTGAACATGAAATTTGGATGACAGCGAAGGACCACCACCCCCAGCTAATGCCACAGCTCAATCTGGCCTATCTCTGGTGCAAATGCAGCCACAGTAAAACACATAGTTAAACACACAACCTCCTGTGTAGATAGCTGAATTTTCTTCTTTTTTTTTTTAAACTGTTCATGTTTTTTTGCGTAAGTGCAGTTTGTTGACAACATTTGTGAGGATAAAGTGATGTTGGTGGGGTTGCAGAGCAGAGGTTACTGAGCTATCCAGGCAGCCTATGTGCTCTTGAAAGTTTTCAAGAGCTCAAGGTAAAAAATAATTACCAGTCCTTCATAACATCTCTCTTTAGCTGTCTTGTTTAGCTGTCTTATCTTTTCTTGTTTTGTATTTTATTTCTGCCTCTTTTTAGTGAGACATTTTCCTCATTCATTGTGTAGCATTAATTGAAATTTATTGCTTTGACAGCAGCAGCTTCTGTTCATATGTGACCATGGTAACATGTCGCTACCGGTGCCGGAAAGGCTGCAAATGTGAACACATCTCATGGAAGCATGATTATCTTACAAGTCAACTGCTGTTTTGCTAGAGAGTGTCCATGAAAGTGATGTTGAATAAGCTGTGTTAAATTGAAATAAGCATTGATAATTAATTCCAGTGAGGTGGTGTAATGAAGAACTGGTCAATGCCACACCTGTTAGCTTCTCTTGACCCTCCCTGGCTGGGAGTTGGGAGGGGTCAGCATGCACAATATGACAGGACCATGTGGAGTCTGAACTTAGCTCTATCAGCAGCTGGTCAACAAGCCGCCCTTATTGAAAGTATGGAGGGAGCACTACAAAGGGCAACTTTTTGAGGAATCCAGATAGTCAACAGTGCTGAAAAACTGATATGATGTTGCTGATTTACTCACAGTAAATGGAATCATCTGCTTGAAATGAAATTTATAGTTTTGATTATGCACCTCTTTGTTGCCTGATCACAGTGTTCTGACTCTGGTGTATCATCTTTAGGAAAATTATGTATTTCTTTTTATTTTGGACTTGTTATCGATTCAGTCAATGTCCAGGCTTACTTAGGTGTGATGTGCAGATCAAAGACAAACAGGGCCCTTTGTAGCAGCAGCAGCAGCCACAGTCTGCATTGTGAGCCTTCCTAGTGGAAAACAAACAGACAGAAAATGTCTGGAATGTGCCGTGACCTATCAACTTAACCATGAGGAGAGAGTTTTCCAAATCCCCACCACTGCTGGAGGGCACGACTGCACACACAACAAACAGGCATATAGCATAGCAGGCTATCCCAACATTTTAAAAGAGCAAGGCCAAGAAGTTGCCCCCAAGCTTTACCTTGTTCCCGTGGGTGTCCCAGAGTGGAATATGGAAGAGTAGAATTAAAATTTATCTGAGCAAGTGTTTTAGTTTGGGTTATAAGTCAGGAATTCTTAGAAATAAAACTTAGCTCAAACCAGAAAATGTGTTTTCAGCCTGTGTGCACTGAGCAAGTAGACAGTTTTAGATGAGCTCTGCTGCTGCTGCTCTCCAGAGATTTTTCCCCACAGTTATTCAACATCTGCCTAAATAGCCAGAAAGTGAAAAAGGCAAGTCAGGACCGCATTTAAACCTCCTAAGGCGTAACTGACAAACTGCCTCTTTTAGCATGTAACAATTACTAACTGATGTCTGTAAGATATCAAGTTGTAAATCATCTGGATAAACATCCAAGTGTGCTGTGTTTCGTTTTGAGTGCCTGGTTGTGCATTTAAGAGCTAGTGCACCTACATTTGAAGCACCCTGGATGAAAGAAGTAAAAATGCACCCCATCCAACCATGCAGAGTCAGTAGCATACAGGGAGGATATGAAGGTGCAAGTGAAGTGACTAGTAATGAATATTAAAATATGAAAAATATTAGCTTGTTGATCATGTTGTCAAAGCATGTTTTGGTTTATTACACCTAGGGTCATATGTTTGCAACCTTATTTTTATTGGTTATAATAACTTTGTAACCATGATTTGCTGAGAATTGGTGAAAACCCTAAAATGAAACTGGATGAGGAAAGAAACACAGGTGTTCAGACTGTCATAGAGGTTTAAATAAACTCAGAGGTTGTCTATATTCACTTGAAAGAGAAAACTAAGACAAACCCTATTATTACCCAAACTGTCAGCAAAGATGTTGAACTAATACCAACTTTGTTGTGCCTGTGCACCATTTTCCTGAGCAATATTATGTTGATGAACATAACTGAATATTGGCTACTGTTGTTCAACTCACAAAGCAACTCAGTTATGAAATAAAAACCCATCAAAGAGAATAATATGATTAATTGATATTAAATTTTTAACCATTTTGTCTTCCTTCTGAAGATCTGGATCAAAGCACAGCTGAGGTTTTACCGTGCAAGTTAATGTTGCCTCACTTGGCCTCTTTCCTTTATATTCTTTGTATTTTTCTATACTCATACATACTGTATCTCTTTGACATGCTTTCAGTGGCCTTTTTGTAGGCAGGATTTACCACAAACCATGAGATGTTTGCACTGAATAGAGAAAATTTTTTATTGCAGAACTCTATATTTTAACTAAAATGAATCCCCTTTCAGTGCCAAACATTGATAATTTTTGATAATTTGTGAACAGCTTGTGGCTTCTCAATATTTTGATGAAATGCACCTTTTTTTCACTGCATTAAGCACAGTTTTGTTGCTTGTCAACACACCGAAAAGATTTTGAATAACTTTTTTTATACGATGTTACTTGTGGAATCCTAGGCGTTTGGTGAGGAACAATGACTTGGATACAACTTAAAACTGACCCGTAATCTAATATAACACACACAGAAACACACACGTCACGTCTCAGTGCTCTTACTCACAACATTCTTGACATAGGGGTCACAGGCCCTTGCAGCCTGTGGTCCATGCTCATGGCTTTGGTCCCTTAATGTGTGTGTGACTGGCCTCATGATGACAGTTGGACCTCAGTTGCTGAATCTCAGAAGTCTGTTTTTCATTCCTCTAATAATTGCAGTAGGCACGAGTACAAAAGCACAAGCTGACTCCACCCAAGGCGGATGGAGAAGCAGTCACGTCTGAAATGCCAACAAGTGGCAGATAGCTGCTGCCAGTGTGTCGCGCCTGCCCCTAATGACACTCATACACAGAGTGCAAACCTTTTCCTGAGGCTAACTACTACAGCCTCAATTCTTAACATAATTGGCTATTGTGTGGTGTGTGTGTGTGTGTGTAAGTGAGTGAATAACCCATATGACCTGAAATCAGAAATCAAAGTCATGACTTGGTTGCTACTTGCTTGTCCTTTCCATGTCATCTAGTTTGAGGAGAAAATGTGAATTTAATTTAACTGTTGTCATGGTCAGGCCAGATCTATATTTAGCCTTCAGGACATTGATGATGACCAAATAACCAAATGTGGAGAGAGGTGAGGAATATGAGGAGAATGAGTTCCTGCACAAGTTCTTTGCCTGATAAGGAGTAATAAGACTAACATTGAAGCCTTACTACAACCAAATCATGAAATTTCAGTTCTCATTTTTTATGTTTTTAGCCTTTGTGTATTTCAAAACAAGAAGTTACCTCTTATCTTCTGAAAATTTTTGAAATGAATGACATATTGACCAGCTGTTGAAAATATGTGGAAAAATGAAAAAACAAACAAACAAGCCAAAAAATGAGGGGTAACAAGTCTATTTCTGTTTAAAGATTACATGCCTTACAAGTCTACTCCAGTCTTGCAGTTTGGACTGGCTTTCTTAGGTCAGTTCTTCAAAATCAAATCTATAAGGAGCATTGTATTTACTTGTTTGCGTCCAGAGGGTCAACTAAAAGAGATGGAAAAAGGAAGGAAAGATGGAGGAGTGGAAGGAATAATGTGGCCTGAATTAAAATCTTCCCTTACACAAAAACAGCTGTAGTGTGTCAAAGTTTTTGAGAAATCAACATCTGCAAATTCATTTTCATATTGCTTCTTTTAAACCTGTTTGTACCAGATTTATGTGCCACATAGACAAACACAGGGAATACCAGCAACAATCACAGGAAACTATTTCCAGTCTATCTTTGCAGGGATGACTTCCTCCTGATTATAGTTATTCTGACGCAGTAATTACAATGTTGAAACAAATGCTAAAAATTAGGGCTATGCATTGACAGTCACTGGATCCTTCTGGACCCTTTCATGCTGTATTCACTCAGGTGACACAGTCACGGTGTCTGCAGTAAAATTTGTGTGTGTGTGTGTGTGTGTGTGTGTGTGTGTGTGCGTGTGTGTGTGTGTGTGTAGACTGCAGAAAATGTAGCATTTTTAAAATGAGTTTGCAGTCACTGTGTATGTTGAAGATGCATATTGATCTAGCCTTGTAAAGTAATTAAATACATTCCTTCTGTATTGTTACAGCAAAACTAGAGCTGAAATGCTTTAGTTCCTTAGTAAGACTACATTTTATGCTTTGTCAAAAGCATTTGTTGCAGTGTATTAAGCGCTATTGTTGACAGATTATGTTCCTTTGATTCTTCTTGATTAGATCTTTAATTTTTATTCATTCCCAAAGAGATTTTTAAGATGTTACACCAATAAAACCATTAAGAATAATTCCAGCATCTGCATGTATTTCACGCATTAAGTGCCACTTGTTTGGATGCATCATTACCCTTTTGTCATCCTGAAGGGTTGTGAAGATGAACCGTCTACAGGGCAGGCCATGGCAGGGTCGTTTCCAAGGCCTTGACCTCTGACCCACAGTCACTGAGGCTGAATTCAGGATGAGTGCTGTATCCCCATCCCCTGTAGGTCACATAAGATGAATGATGGGCTAATGCAGAGCTTCAGCAGGGCTGCTATTAATCTGCACTTTATCTTTGGGGCAAAAGAAATTGACTTCTGGCTAGAGACCATGTTCTACTGCCTCTGTCTGCGTAGACGATCATCTGAGACCCCTGACTCTCTTCTACTCTGTAATTTTTTTTTTTGCCATCAGCAGGCTATGCACATGCACTGAATGTGCACATAAATATGCACGTGGATACTCCTTCCCCCCTTCCCTCGTGTTCCAGCCTGATTGTTGAATTAGGCTGCGGGTTTGGCCCCTAGCTTATGTGTATGTGTGAGGGTAAGTGCAAAAGCAGACCCTGTGCTGGCCGCCCAGTCTGTCTCTCCCTGGAACTGACCATTTATTCTTGTTCTCAATCTTTTTTTCTGTATGTGCTTGAGGGGCTGGAGCACTGAATGCCTTGCTCAGTGAAAAATGCTATTACAAGATTTAGCCAGGAAGAGAGTTTGTTTTTGTCTTGGAATCAGCTCAACTTGTTTTTGAAGTATCAGCTAACAATTCAACCCCACCCATCACAATCTAGCACTGGTTCCATAAATAAGGGATATTTTGTCTGGTGTATCAAACTGATATTTATTAATTGCATTTTTTGGAGATGTTTATTTTAAAACAATACATGAGAGAAGTTTATGCATTCCTGTGGTAAGATCTAGAAACTCTGGCTGGATCCTCAAGAATGGCCAGTAATTCCTGAGGTTTGAATTTACGCTATGCAGATCACCACTTGAATGCTGTTTACTGTGGTAAAATAGTGTCAGGGTGCCATCCATACTAAAATGTTTGCTTACGGACTTTTAAATAGCCTCTTTTTCTGGCACTCATTAACTTACTTTTGTGCAATAGGCTTCAACCATGTCTCGTTTCAGGCAGGTTGAAACTGAGAATTATTTGCAAATCTTTGACTTAGATCTGTTTGTATGCAACTTCACATAAAGAATTATAAAGAGAAAAGATTGAATCTATTTAATTTCCTTTGTGAGGCAGAGGCTTCACTACATTAGCTAATAGAGGTCGATTAGCCTGCAGTGGAGTTGGCAGATGGTATCAGCTGGCTAGTGTTACCAAGCAGGAACCCTGTGAACAATATCACCACAGCTGATTCTCTCTGCCTTATCCTCCACATCCCTTGAAGCAATCCTGCCGCCGCCTGGTCCGAGGGCTGCCTGACTTTGAACTGTGGGTGTATGTGGAATGTGGGGCTGGAAAAAGGCCTGGGATTGCTTTGAGAAATTTTAGAACAAGCGTATTATTCGTTTGTTTCCCCATGTATGGAGAGGTACTGAGAGCTGATAGAATACCTTGGGAGGCTAGTGGAAAGGACCTCAGGCTGTTGTCTGTTTGACAGACATAAGAAAACAAACATGTGGTCGCTGCTATTCTGTTTGTTTTTTTGTTTGCGTGATAGAGCACACATCATACGTCTATGGGATTTTTCACCTACAAAATGTAAATGAGTTATCTCTCTGTAGGTACATGCTTTGTAGCATTTTTGTCAGAAGGAAGATTTACATACAGTTTAGCTTCAGGTCATGTTGTGTTTCTCTCAGGCACATTACCACATGTTATTGCAGCACAAATGTTCTGGAGCCGTCTGCTGCTGATCCTTTTCTTTCTTCTCTCCCTCACAGTTTAAAGAGCATGAGTCTAACCTCAGCTCACCTCAGGCTGAAAATCTACATGTTATCTGGGTTCATTTCTTCCTGTCTGCCTGTCAGATTCCTCACTGAGAGGCTCATTCGGGGGCTTGACCACTGACAATAATGCTTGAGGTTTCAGTGGGGAGGTTATTGATTGAGGAGCTGGAGGATGGAGAAACAAAGCCAGAGAGTGAATGAGTGAGATGTGAAAAAAACAGTAATGACAAACAGTGAGAGAGCATGAAGCATAAATTCTTGGAAGTTAGAATAGAGTGAAGGTAATAAGAGTAGCTGAATGACAGAGAGATGAAATAGAGACAGAACAAAGGATGAGAATGTGAAGGTTGGAATGAGAGTAGGAGAACGTCACTTCATCATAGTAAGAAAAAACATACTGCAAGGGGTAAGGCAGAAAAGTTTAAAATGAGAAAACAACATTTTAAAGAGGTAACTATGTTTTGCAGGTCTTTTAGATCATTTGCTTGTTAATAAAAAAGGACTGTTTTTTTTGGCAATATTGACTTTTTATACCATTGTTTCAACCCCCAATTTTAAATATCAGGATATATTGTATGTAAGACTATAGTGACTAGAATGAGGAGAACCATCCATTTTGCTGACTCCTGTGCTGTGGCCTTTTGCCATGTTCTGCTGGTTCAGCCTTTATGTGTCATCAATTTGAACATATTGAAATATTCCCTCAGATATTGTCCAGTAGTTTCAAACGATGTTGCTCTTTTTATTGACGGAAAATGTATTATCATTATCAGCTTTCTTTAAAAGCTGAGCAAAAGTTTCAACTGTAAGGCTTTAATGAATCCTTTTTTCTAGTAGAGGACAATAATTCATATATTTAGACACTGACTGCTGACAAATAGAAGCAGAACAAGCAACAACAAAATAATTGTAAGGCTCACTGTGTGTTTTGTATTTTTAGCAAAAGAATTGGAATAGCATTCATTCCCTCTCAAACTCTGGAACTAATTGAGAATATCTGCCATTTTTGATAGTTGTCTAAAACCAAAAAGATAATTAACAGAAAAAGGTCTGCAGGCAGCAGTAATGTCCTACAAAACTCAGTTGTCTTAAAAGACTGAAACACTAATTAGTTACTTTACTATGTGTATAGAGAATAGAGAATATCTATAGAGAATATATATGCATATTTGTTACTGAAAAAAGCCTACAGGCTATGTCAACCATGAAGTCAGTCCCAGAAAATCAGAAAATCTCCTTGCTGTAAAGTGACCTGGCGGTAATAAGTCTTTCTGCTGGATGGATAAATAACCACAGCCAGCAGGTGTTTGAGATTGTGTTAGTTTGCCCATGTTTAAAAAAATTGGGATGATCTAACAGGCTGACATCATTGGAGAATTTATGAAACTAGGAGTGTGCACTGAGTATAAAATTAACAATAATAGATGGTGAACGATTAAAATGTCTCCATGATCTGCCTTTACAGAGAGTTCGTTTGTATCTTGCTAATGTTTACAATTGATCAGTTGCATTTCTGTGGCTCATATATACATTCAAATTTGTTTCCTCTGCCACATCTTAAATTACACTATTCGTTAGTATGCTTTCCTCCTTCCTTAGAGACACACAAAAGCAACGTATTTAATGAGTGAATTGATTGTTTAACTCATCATCCAGACACTACATCAGTCATAAAAGAGGACGCGCCAGGATCTGTCTGATTCGGCTCAGCAGGGGATTGATCAATCCATGGCTTTGAACCTTTCCATCATATATATAATCAGAGCAGCACATCCCAATGTCAGGAAGAAAACAAAGCCGCCTAGTCAATCACAATGAGGTGCATATGTACAAACTTAAAAAAAGTCCTCACTGCAGGACATCAGACTGAAGTGAGTTTGATAATCATTTTTTCAAACATGTTTTGCCCAATAGAACTTTGAATTGAAGTCACCAACAGGCACAGGATGAATGGGTTTAGATTATAGTTGGATCAATGGACAGGCATGGTGTAATAACAGAAGATCTGGGACAAATGCAGCACCAGAGAATCATCTTGCACGCTACAGGTAACGTCAAATTAAACACACAATATATTAAAATTTCCTATCGCTCAGCACTGGCAGTCCCCAAGCAGTTCTTGACCAATGAATGTAATGAGCACCGAGGTCACAGGGGACCAATAAAGCTCTCCACTTTCACTCTGTTCTCTGGTCATTCATGCCATTTGTGTGCTTCCTGTCTTAAGATAAGACCCTCAGAAGAGACTTTATCTCAGAGCCTGGGTGTGTGACTGAGCAGCCAAGCATCTCTTGCTGGGATAAGCATTTTTCTTTTACGAAGCTGTTCTTCTGCCCTTGCTTACGGCAACCATGCTGCTAGTAAACTCTTTATAGTTTATGCATGTGAGTGTTTGAACATCTATATATGCCTGCTCTGGCAGGAAATGGGTGATGTGTGTCCTGTGATTGCAGATTGGAATGTGTGTTGCGTTAGCGTCTGCAAGCAAAGCACAGTCACGGGTCAGCAAGTGCCTCAGTCAGTCACACACTTCCTCCCTCCCTCTGTCTCTTTCTCTCTCTCCAGGAACTGGGCAGCTTGCCTACAGAGGGGAGTGGTGAAGCTAACACCATCCTCCACCTCCAAAGAATCACTGCACTCCTGTCCTTATTGTCCTTCAGTATGTAGCAAGGTCCCTATGACTAGCTGATGAGTCAGTATGTGGATCTCTTATAATGATGTAGTTGTTTTGTTGCTATCATTAAATGTTTAGGCAAAGGTTAAGACCTTAATGAACGTTTTTCACTTACTCTTACTGAAGAATCTTTTTGTATCCCTAAGGCTTACCTCTGTAGAAGTTAAAATGAAGAAATCAATCTCGGTATATCATGTATTGGTTGTTTTTCGGAGACAACTGAGGCATTAATCAAAGCCCCAGATGTATGTACATTTTGACATTGATAAATCTTTTCTTGGGGCCTTTGTGGCCTTACCTAGGTCTTTATACCAGTAAAGGTTTGTTTTATAGTATTGCAAGAATTTCACTTCTTTGACAGTTATGTGCTGCAAGAGTAATCATCTACTATTGCAGAGGACTCATGGTTAAAAAAATAAACCTCTGGTTGTCATATGGTGTTCAGTCAACCAAAAGAAGAGTCCTGAGGCCTAAACATAACATACAGGTATCACCCTCAGAAGAAATTGTGTCTCCTTGACATAATTGCTCATATGGACATGTTCGGTAAATAAAACACATTATTAAACTCACTGAAATTCACTACCACTGTCCTCTTGAGGTACTACACTGAAATATGCCCAGTTTGTGCCAGGACTGAATGTTTCATAGGACATGTTAGGTTTTTGCCTGTGCGGGTGGTTGGTAGTGCAGTGAAGTCTTTTTGGTTGAGCAGTTTGCTGTGAGGTAACCAGTGTAAACAGTGTTATCAGGCAGACTGCAGGAGGAAGTGTCCGTCATCAGCTGAGCGATCAAACCTTGGCTCTCCGTCACGCTGGTATTTCCGACTTCTGGATGCTGGACTCTGCTCCTTTTGTGAAAGTCGGATATTAAAGAGGTCATGCACTGATGAGCATGTTTCTACACACACACACAGACGCGCTAAAATAATGTCATTGCCTCTAGTGCATGACTAAGAAATAAGATTGTCCTGCAGTCTACTTTTCCACTTTTTAATTTATTTTTGGTTTGGTTTAGTGTGTGTAGCTTTTAAAGGGCATTTTGATGATGCTCTCCATTTTTTTATGGTTTTCCCCTTTTTCACTTGCAACCACTTGTTTATTTACCTTTAACTCTCTAGTCAGCTGGCCACGTTGGATTCAGATGCTCACTTTCTGTCCTCATAAGGTCATACGTGACACATAACGAGCTACGGGCCCTTTCAGCCTCATTCAGAGGTCATCAGCTTAAAAGAGACTGTGGCCCAAGGATGACCTTTTTATGCCTCTCCTACACAATTATACCTCAAGGCTGGAAGCTACATTAGTCTGAATCCCCACTTAACTGCTAAACTACAGGCCATTGCAGCCACAGATGAGCTGTTACAGCTTTGCACAACGCCACCAAATTAGCCAAAGGTCAGTGAAGTCACACCTGGCAGGCAGCCTGGCTTCATGACATCAATTTTGTAGTGTGCAGTGCATTAGTGTGCATAAGGCTGAAAGAGAGGAAGAGAAGCTGCAGAGGATTAATGTTGAATTCTGCTGTGGGATTATTATTGGAATAATGGTTTCATTTTGGTCTGGATATGAAATACTGTTTTACTCTAGTGTTTGACTCTATTGTTTACGTGAGAGACAGAGAGAAACTTAATGATTGCATTGTAGCCTCTTACAGTCTTCCCTTATATCTTTCTCATGCTTTTTCATGCATCATACAGCTTAGCCTAAACAAAAGATGGTTTCCATTTTCTCACTTGTAGCTCAAGGACATTGCAATGGAGGCTGGACTTTTGAAAGATGAGACAAAGTTAAAAAACTTGCTCCAGGACACCATGAACACAGACCCTCATTTTTTAAGTCTCAACTGAGGAAGATGTCAAGGACGGACATGAAGACAGATGGAAAGAAGTAGAAATTAAAGAAGACAGGCTGAGAGAAAGAAAGGACACAGAGGAAAATAGAGAGAAAGACCAGAAACAGCCGACTGTTCATCCTATTCCTCTATTGTGTGAAGTTATACGTGGCAGATCTCCAGCCTGCCTTTACTCTGATGTCATCTAACATATCTCTGACCTCAGCTAGCATTTTGCCTAGAAGCGTAGCACCAAATGATATGGCAACCAGATGACTGATTTGCAAAACTATCCAATGATGTAGTGTTCTTTTTTTAACTTCGTGTTAAGAACCCTTCTCACCATACATGGTCACAGTGAAATATTTGTTGCTTACACAGATAATGAATAAAGGAAGGAAAAAAAGTCTTTCTGAGTGTAGTTTGTATCAGACCCAAATACAACCATATGTGCAAACATTGTTATACTCAAACACAAGTTAAAAACTTTTCTACTAAGCATTTAGTTAGTTGAAACTTTACCACAAAAAGCCAAAAAGTTGATTGCATACAGTGTAGAAGTAAGCTTAGTAGTAACAGGTTTGTGGATGGGTCCATTGAGCCAACAAAGTATTTGATAGAGATCTAATGAAGCAAATGATTTCAGCAGACCTTGTGACAGTCAGACAAACCTCAATGCTAATTTGAGAAAACAATCCACAAGGGACATTTAGTTGCTGGTTTCTGAGCTTTCACATGATCTTAAGATGGTGTTTACCAACCTCTTTTCTAAGTACTTTCAGGACTTTTATCTGTGTCACTTAGAGATCTGTTTCAAATTTGATTTGGCTCCTTGAAAAGGGCAATTAAAAAAAAAAAACTCAATCTGCTGATAAAGAGCATGTAAAATGATCAAATGTGCCAGAACAGCAACAAAAGGGGACTTTTGGAAAGATTTTTTCCCAGTTGCTGTTTCAAGGTCAAGAGCAGCTCAATGGCTGCATGTGCAACTTCTGCTCTATTTAGTTTTATGTCAATGCAGGTATTTTTGCTGTGATACCAAAATGTCTGTTGGTGAGCACTAACTGCATGGCAGAGTTTGCGTTTTGTAATGTAAACAAGAGTGTTGTCATTTGCAGTTACTCTCTTTTGCGCGTGTCTGGTGAGCTCAGTCCAGTCTCTGTCTTTTGTCTTTGTTTCGAGAAGAGGCGTGTGCCGTTTGTATGTGCTATGTGAGCTGATGGTGGTGAAACGACCACTACTTGTTTCCTTTGGAGGTCTACAAACACACACATATATGCACAGACTTAAATTCGTTCTCTTCTGCTGTGTCCTAGGCAAATGTTTGTCTAGTGTGGCTTTTTTCACATATTCTTTGTCATTCTCTTTTTTCACCTTTCAACGTCTGTCACTCAACAGTATGTTTTCCTTCTTTTCATGGTTAATTTTTTTCTTTCTACACTTACTTCTTCTCCTCTGTCTCTTTCCCGTCCACCCTCTTACACCCCCCTCCATTCTTCCTGCTTCCGGTCCTCCCTGCTTTCTTTTCAATCCCATTCAAGTCAAACTTCCCGTTGTATTTGATGAAAGGCACCACAGTCTTTCTTTACCTACAGAAGACTGACTGTATTGCTACATAACCCAGTCATTGGTCCATATAAGGAAATGATCCAAAGAGCTCAGGCTGCCTCAAAGAGATGTTTAGCTAATGATTTATTATAATACCTCCCCCTCTGTGTCATACCTGGGGTTCATTTGGCCAGCACATAACTCAACTCTGTGACCTGAGTCAGCAATTGTGCTTACACTGCTGTGAAGTTCTGATAAAGATTTTGGCCTAGACTTAATATGAAGTATACGTCTCACAACAGGGATCTTAGAGAGAATTGTATGTCCTCCTTTTTGGACAGTTGAAGTTTGGGAGAGACAGATGAAATAATCAAGTCTGCCATTTAAGCTGCCAGAGTCAGAGAGCACATGTTTACATTAGTAATCCTTCCAGCACAATGGATCTGTGTTATCCATATCACTCATTAGACCTGGACAGTGTGCTGGAGAGGAGATAATACCAGCTGAATGGCAACAAGTCAGGTTTTAATAGGGATCTGCGAGGTAAGCTGCACATTATTTAGGTTATGTCTGCATATCATGAGAATCTAGGTGGATTAGGAATTAGGATTAAGCTATTGTATGTTAAACTTGTCTTTATACTGTATGTGTGTGCGTGTGTTTAACCACTCTTGTCTGTGTTATGGAATTCACTTGAGTACATGTAATGTGACAGCAGAACAATGAAACTGATGTGTACTTGTGTGTCAGCACTTGAGTGCACATATGCATCTGCATGTGTCTGTGTGGATCCATTGCATAGTGCGTATAAGCAAAGCATGTTTGCCAGCATTTTTTTTTTTTTGCCCACTGGCACGTAAAAAAATAATGGTGGAGCGTCTCTTGCAGGGAGCATTGATTCAGAAGCAGGTTGCTGTGAACTCACTTGCCTGGTTTTACTTTCTGTTAGGAAATATCAAGACTCCAGGACAAACTCACAGCTGGGTTCACAGCTTCACAAAAACAAACACAACTCACACTGATATCTGAAGTCAACTAATGGCTGTGAGGTGGGGGGTTGAAAAAACGACACACAGCCCTCAAGCCCTGTAAAACACTGGCACATGGACACATGTGTGTTTATAGGAAAAGGGGAAATGGTTTGTGAGTCATAGGTCCGCATTAGGATCAGTTCAGGATATCTTTTGTGAGAGAATCCAAGCATGAAACAAAGGATTAGGACCTCCCGTGTGTGTGTGTGTGTGGGTGTGTGTATGCGCGCCCATGTGTTTGTAAGAAAGAGAATTGATATGAGTGTGTTTATGCAGTCTGCTATTTGTGTAGAGTTTTGTGCAGATGTGGCCAGGGGCTGAAACAGGGATTGTCCTTTTAGTTAAATGAGTTTAGTGTGTGCATTGAAGGCACTGTGAATGTCTGTCGTCATATTTAATTATTCCAAAAGTTTAAAATATAAACTTCGAGCTCTCCTCCAACCAGTAAACAGCTACTGAATAGACAGATAGGTGTCACTCTATGTGCTTATTCCTTTAGAATCTTTCTTCAACCCTTTTGTGGGTGCAGTCATCAGCAGTGGCTCTCTGCCGGCATCTGTCCCCCTATTGCGCCCATCCAATCTTCACAACACTCAAAGCCCTGTGATTTGCACGATAGCTTATGCAATCAAATGTTGACTCAGAAATCGAGTGTTAACTATGTGAACAAAGCTTTGAAGCTTTAAACTATTCGGTACAGCCCTAACCAAATGTCCTTCCTTTTTAATGTAATAGTTCACACAAAAACTGTGTTCAAGTTAAAAAGAAGGTTTATTTTGAAATGAATGATTCAGTACATGAATGTGTATAATTACTGTTGCTTGTGTGTCTGTGCACTGCGTGTGGTCCTTCAGTCCCTAAAGCATCAGTGTCAGTACTCCTTTGTAGCGTTTATCTCACAATCTGCTTCCTTGTCTGCCTGTTAAATAACAAGGTGTCGCATGGACAAACAGGCATGAGAGTTTACCTGTGTGTACATTTGAATTAACTGGTTTGTTTACATTTTCCACCATGTGTTTAGTGTGTTAGCATGCACATAGTCACATGGGAAACCATTTTCCTGCTCTGTGTGTGTATGATTGTGTGATATTGTGTGTGTGCGTGCGTGTGTGAGTATGTGGGTGTTTAAGTGCATGTGAGACATAGCCAGCGGGGCAGGTGTCAGGTGGAGTGACAGGTGGCAGCTGGGAAATGGGAGGATTTCCTCTTTTTAGCAACGCCTGATTAACTCCTACTTCTTGCACTGTCCACTCACAGAAGATAGGTTTTCAACCAGGGATGCACTGGTGTGCAGTTAGTTTCTCAGGTTAACAAATGTAGTTATATATTTTTAAGTTTAGCGGGTTTACATTTGGAATAACTACTGTATCTAAACATGGTTGAAATGCTTATAAAAATGCCAGATGTACAATAGAATCAACATGACAAATTAAAAAAACAGGATTATAAGTTCAGGGTATTTGTAAATCTTTAGTGTACAGAAATTGTCTAAGAATCAGTCTTAAGCAGATCATCCAGTGAATATAATCACTATTTATTAATTTATTGATATTTTTTTTGAATAATCACATTATTGTGTCAAATGTAAAATGTAAAGGCTAACAACCATTACACTTCAAGTTACTAGAGCTGGAAGCAATGTTAAAACATGTTACCTTTAAAGATTTTGCATGGAAAAGAAAAAAAACAATGAATTTTTCATACTTGAGAAGCTGTACCCACAATAATTTTTTGGATAACTTACATATTCAATAGATTTTTAAGTTTATCAGAAGTTTTTAGGTTCTAAACAAATATTATGTATTAACTGACTATGTTCTTGCACTAACCTCTAGTTTTCAAAAAGTGAACTAAACAGAGCAAATTGCTTAAAGGGCAGACAGCAACTCAAAATTGTGTTTTTGACATTTTCTCTATTTGTCAGTGTTAGGCACAGACAAGAGGAAGGGAGAGAGATAGAGAGTAGAAGGAAAAGAGGTAATGGAGGGTTAAAACAAGCTCACAGGGAGATGGAGGAGGGAAGGAAAGACGTTGCAGTTGTTTGTTTTCCACACTGGAGAGGACTGCCCCTGTGGGAAAGGACTCCCATATCATCAAAGAGCAGACAGATGCTGTACAACTACGACTCTGTCTCGCCCATGTTTCTTCACCTCCCTTATCTCCCTCTTTCTTGGTCACGCTTTTCTCATTGTCTGCCATTGTGTGTGCGCTTCTGCAGGAATTAGTAAAAGTCATCTGGTATTTTGATACAGTTACAAATCAATGTCATCTCCCCAAAAAATTGCTATTATTCTTTTATGCATTTTTTTAGGTCATACACGCACAAACACACACACACATACACACACACACACATGCACCTACTCCCTTTCTTCTCTTCTTGTGTTGACCCCGAGTCAATCAGGGTCTCTTGACCTCCCATCACCCCCTCAGATTAGTTGCCATAATTATCACACTTCATTAAACTTCCATGAACGGTTGAGATGGCCAGAAGTCAAGGGCCCAGCTGTCTCCTCCATAGTCTAATCTCAAGATCCTCATCATCCAAGTGTCTGCCTGAGGTCAATATAGGCACACGCACACACATATGCACACACACACACACACACACACACACACACACACACACACACACACAGAGTGATCTAAACCCACACACATGCACAGGGTCACTCTGCCTGCTGATCAGTGTTTGATCTGAACAGAGACACGCACATAGACACACTCAGAGTTCTTTATGTGAGCACACACTACTCTAGACTCTAGACTGTTGACTCTAGACTCACAGCAGAAGATTACATAAGTGAGATGGAAGTTTGTAGTATGTTTCACACATTTATATTTAATCAACAATTAGATCATGTTAAAACCAAACTATTACACCCATTTGGCTGGTCAAACAAAACAGATAGTGAAAACTGTCACATAAGCAACACTCTGGCCTAAGACTTCTATTTTTGTTCTCTGCGTTCTCCATTACTCTTATTGCTACTCAGAGATATGATAGATCTTCAAGGTCACAGTGACATTTGACAGCATAACATGATACCCGAGGTTTTCTCTTGCTGCCTCTTATCTTCTCTTTTCTCTTCTATTTCTTTTATTTCTTTGCCATCCTAACAAACACACCCTCCTGCCCTGCTCTACCAGCCATGTAAAACAAGGGTCTGATTGGATGATGCCGAGCTGTCTTTACTTTGCCCTCCTTCAATCAATCTTTCAGACAGCGGCTCTTCCGCCCGCCTCCCTGCTCCTTTCCTACACTGTCCTCATCCCTCCATTTCTCTCCTATAAGAGAGCTGAGACCTGTCTGTCCAGTGAAACTAGTTTCTCTGGTTGTTAGCATAGGCAGCATGCTGACCTTTCTCTCTACTTCCTTACACTTAAAACAGGAGCCACAGTGATTATCTCATGAAAATTAAATGCAAATTTGAATGTGACTTGCAAAACCAAAACCAAAACTGCAACAGACTTTTAAGGCACACATCATGCACTTGGGTGCAAAGCATATCTTCAGGAATTAAAATAAAAGTGGGTCATTGCAGTGGTGAGGAAAAACATGGAGAAGAGTACAACAAATAACACAACTAGCCTTAATGGGACAGGAATAAGAGTATACAGCAAATCATCCAATGAATGATGGATGATTCTGTCAATAAAGATTTGATATATCAACCTCAGTTCTTACTTTGCTGATTGTGGATAGATTTTCAGAATGACCAAAGACACACAGATGACATGTAGGAGTGTTAAATTACACTGAAATCAAACTGTTTCTTTTAAGAACCACAGAGTAGATTATAGACTCTGATCTGCGTTGAACGATTTCCATATAAAACATTCTTTAAATAGGATCAGAAAATTTGAAATCCTATTACTGATATTTGACGGACTTGAGATGAATTTTGCAGCTCACAGACAGGGTCTACTGGTTACTTCATTTACCCTCAGTGACGAAACAGAAATAGGTTTAATCTGAGCGTCACAGCATTTTGTTACTTTGTCTGCAATAAGACACGGAAAGATTTGGGGGCGAATCTTTAGCTTTTCATCTTTTTGGGGGGTGTTTGTGATAAATTCCCTCTGTTGTGGTCATCATCCAAGCAGGGAAGATTAAGTGAAGGGTGGATGGGATATTTTAGGCCAAAAAGAGCTCCACATTTTCAGGGCTATTGTGTAGGCATGAATCAATAACGTGTGGTAAATGGAGTTGGCTGACGTGACATATGTTGTAGCTGAGAGCCTGCCATTGATGATTTATTTTGTTTCCCTGATGTGTCATGAAACTGATCAATTAATCAGCAAGGATCAGGTGTCTAATCAAACAGAGCTTTATTGTCTGGCACGTGGCTGCGTTGATGTCTGTATGTTAAGTAACTGGTGTCGCTCCATCTGTGTTCTCATTATGTTTGATGTGCACCCCCACAAACTGTGCTGTTGTGTGTGTATGTGTGTGAGTGTGTTCAAGTGCAAAGGTCTCCAGGAGTTCCTTCCTGGTTACTTGCAAACAGCATGGCTCGTTCCTCCCTCTCAAATCCACACACATTTCTCTCTTCACTGTACTCGACACCAACAGGAAGGAGAGAGGAAACAAAGAGCCCACTTCCTGTACGTACAGCCAGCATTCTGCACAATGGAACAGGAAGCGCCTGGCAACTGTAAGGGAGGCCCCAGCGTGTGAAGGAAAGATAAAGTGGTCTCTCCATCCAATAAACTGCTCTTTCTTTCCTTGCTCTGCCTCTTAGGTCTGTCATTTTCCATCACCCTATCTTTTGGAGCTCGACCTGCGTCTGTTTATTTTCACCTCATGTCCTTTTTTAAAAGGATAAAGCACATCCAATTTCTCCCGACAGTCAGCTTTCTCATGTTTTTAAGAGCTTGTGGCAACTCTTCTTTCCTTTTCAGAATAAATTTGTTTGTGTTGGAATTCAGTGATGCTTGGTGGATAAAAATTTACAGCATGCGAAGGAGAAATCATGTTTATTTCATCTAGTTTGAAGTCGCTTTTCAGCAAAAGTTGAACAATCAATCTTTTTCAGTACATTCACTCCTCGTGTCAGACTATCCTGGAGAGCACTACTGCTGTCGCCATGGTGACCTTTGCTTGGGATAGACAATCTTGGACAGCAAGACACTCTGGTCTACTACTGCAGATGCTGAAAGCCTTGCTTTTTTAAATCACCACCAATACTGGCATGGTTGAATTAGACAGAGAGACTTGCATACTGCCAATGTCTGAAAAAGAAAACACAGAAAAGAGAAAAAGAAAAAGTAACCGAATGTTGGTAAAAAGAAAAACATTGAAGAGGGAAGTTGTTCAGATTTTTGCAAGATTACTTCAAGTCTTTACCCCATTCCCCTGTTTGGTATCATATGCCAGATAAGTCATGTAGCAAAGAGACAAACAGAGATGTGAAGAGTGAAAAAAGCTCATTATGATTCATCACCTTTCCCTTTCCTCCAGCTGTCCACTTTTTACGATTGCAGCCTCCAACCCTCCCCTGGTGGTGCTCTAGAGAGGCAGGCCTTTGCTTGGCTCATAACTTCAAAGTACATGCCTCCTCCTCTTTTTCCTGTCTACCTAAGTAAACCCCTCTCTTCCTTTATTTGTATTCTCCCTCTTCTCTCCATTGTTTAATCAATACAATTCCCCCTTTTCTGCTCTTTCTCTCTCTTTGTCTTCCTCTATATCTCAGCATCTCCTCACTCTTCTGCTTCTTCCTTTTTTCCTTTTTCTCACCTTCCATCTCTGTTCGAGTGATTCCCACCAGCCCAAATGCATCAAAGGCTTGTCTCCCCCTTCTTGTACTGTAGGAGTCTTTCACTCAGGCGGGCGGACAGGCGGGCTTCATTGCTAAAGCCAGGTAGCCTCAGGGGAAGATCCAGAGCGGTGTAGAAACACACTGCACCTTATCTGGCGCAGTGAGTGTGGAAAAAGTAAAGGCCCATATAAGGAATTATATCATACTTGGTGGAATGTATGGACAAATGGTAGTGAAATGTATACTGGGCATTGTTAGACCGTGTGAGGATGTATGAAAGCTCTTTCTTAGGACTAACAACAACCCTATAATCTAAAATGATCTTTCTTTCCATGTTAACAACTATTTTTAGAGGAGCTTCTTATTTTCCAGGAAACACCATAAAGCCAGTTGTCAAAATGCTAAATACATACAAGACAGGCAGAACTGAGAGCCACTGCATGGCATCTATTTTAGTAACTGCTGAACTTTGTACCACATAATATCTCCCTTCAGTTGGGGATTGTATAGCAGGCTTAACCACGGGTCTTTACAATGACATGCTTCTATTATCAAATTCCTGTTCTGCTACTCTGTCATGCTCTGCACAAGTGTCAGAAAGGGACAGTTCTGCAGCTAAAATAGGTTGCTTTTACAAATGTGCTCTTTGAATTCTGTTCCTAAAATAGAGAGAAGAGCGGCATGTAGTTTATCGGATATCTTTAGTGTTTCAAAGCATTTGCATAGTGGTACATTTATATTAAGTAAACTTTTGCCCATTTGTCCGCACTTGTAAGCTTGTTGATGACTCACTGGTGATGGAGCTCCTGTCAGGTGAAGACAATACAGTCAGACACTGTGCTACATGACCAACAGACACAGACATAGCAAACAGACATAAATATGCACATGAAGGTTTGCATACACCCACACACACACCCCTACACTCTTGTTTCTGTTTAGTCAGTGTTGACCTTCAGTCAGCCTGTAAAACGTAAACGTCCAGTATGCTGCACAGATTAGTTCAGCCTGAGGGAAGCTGTGCACTTGCATTAGCATTGCAAATCCCTCTGAGGGTAGGTCACTGAGATCACTCTATCAGGTACAGTAAAGAGCAGACATCTGTCACTCACTCTTGTGCCCCCTCCTTTCATCTGGTGCATTGGCCCACATCTGCATTCTCAGCACCCCGGTTGCACATAAAGGGACATGGCTCATTTCTAGTGAAGTGCTTAACTACCTTTGAGATCAGTAGCCACTCCTGTGTTCAAAGATGTATCGTTATTTGTGTTACAGCAATAGTGAACTCAAATGTTTCCTTTTAAAACAACAGACTATACTCCATATATTTACTTATTGATCCAAGTAAACAATCCAATACTGGAACATTTACTCTTTTACTCTGTATTAGTGAGTTTGTTAGGAGGATGTTAAAACAAAACAAAATCTAGTTAAAAGGTATGATAAAAATAAAAAAAAAATACAAGCCATGGTCCAAGGAACAAATTATTAGATTGTGGTGCAGATCCAGCTTTTCTAGCTTTTTCCCAACTTTGCTGCTTTTAAACATTTCTTTTGCTATTTTTTACCTGGGTATCTCGCATAGATACAGATTCAGATTAAAAAAATCTTTACATTTTCCATTATTACAAATTAAGAAGCTTGCACAGCTTTAACAGAGGTATCTTTTATCTGCTTGGAGCAGATTACCCCCAGATGAGCAGATTATATCTCTTAAAATAACAGAGATCATCATTTAAGCACTCAAAGTGCAGTATAGCTGTAAACACACACGTGTAAACATAAACTCATCTGGAAAGATAATGGATGGTACTTCCCTGGACGGGTCAAGAGCTTCATACTTTGTGCAAGAGCAGCTCTTTACTTGTTCCACTGAGGTAAGTGATTGCAGTTTTACAGCTTGCCCTTTGTTGAAGAGCCGATCACAGAGAACTCAGCCTCATTAAGAGCACACTTATTAGAAAACGCACAAACAAACACACACACTGTGATAGATAAGCACAAGCTGAGTGCTGCCACTTCTCTCTCTCTGTCTCTCCCTCTCTCTCTCTCTTACACACACATGCACACACACTTACTCACCAGGGCTTACCTTCATGCTGTAGCTCAGTCTGTTAGTTCATACATGATAAAGTCAGACTCTGTCTGCAAGCTGCTGGAGCTCAGATACAGTATGTCTCACACTTTCATAACAGAGCCCAGAGCTGCCCTAGGCCCTAGTGGAATTAAGCTGTTAATAGTCTCAAATAGTGGTGTAATGGGGTGTTATCCATGAGAGTTTTCATGGTTATATTCCAGTAATTGAAAAATGATTTATTTTATAGAAAGAAACTGGACAGATTTGAAATTTTGACCTAAACAGGAGGAACTTTACTCAGATGGATCTTTAAATAGCTTTATGTGACTGTGTGTGCAGAGATGAGGAAGAGGGCAGAGGAGAAGAAGAGGAGAACAAGGACATAGGAGGTAGACTAGATTGGATGAAGGACAAAAAGAGGTGGTCAGTGACAAAGTAAAGGTTTGGGAGATTTCAGGCTACATGTTGCTGTAGCACCCTCTGTTGGACAGATGAGACAAAAGCCCACCTCTCTTTCATTGTCAGCATACACTTGGTTGGGGTTGGGCAAAATGCGATCGAGTAATTCAATAAGCCTGTTTGACAGGAATGTTTTCCCACTGTCATCCAGTTGTGTGGAATATCACTTTGTCACAGCAAAATTAATGCATCATGTTAACTGAAGCTCAGTAGCAGTGAGCGCCTTATTATGTGAATATGTTAAACATGAATATGTTTAAAAGTGTGTGTTAAGAGTGTGAATTTTTTGCACCTATGTATATTTGTCTATGTGTATTTGTATATGTGTGTGTGCGTGTGTGGTAGCAGTTGTGGTTGCTGTGCCACAGACTAATGGACTCATTAGAACAGGAGCTCTGCACATGTGCTCCAGCTGTGCTCTCTCATTCTACCTCGGCTGTCATTATTGGCGGCTCACTCTGCATGTGTGTCTGTGTGTGTGAGAGAGAGTGTGTAAGCTTAAGTCTGTGTGCATATAAATTTAAATGTTTCTTTGTCATTGTATATGTGTGTTTCATGAATACTTTATCTATGTGTGTGTATATATATGTCCTTGATTTTGAATATTTATGCTGGTTTAATGGACTTATGGCAGCAGGGTAACCAGTCTCGTAATGTGTGTGCATTGTGAGTGGGTGGATCCCAGATGAGACTGACTTTGATTAGCTCTCTTCTTCTTTCTCCCTTTTCTAAACACACATCTTGCTTCCAAGTAGTAATCAAAAAAATTAGTGATCTTGTTTAAACAAAGCAGTACACTGTCAAAATGCTTCAAAAAGATCACCGCACCTTGCACATTTATTGTTGGTACAGAACTTAAAACTTGATTCTCCTTCTCCAGTAGTAAATATCTTGTCTGAGGACAACCAGATGTTCCAGACAGCCCTGGTCTTGTTAACAAGGGATAGGGCAGTGTTGAGCTGTGGTGTTAAAATTTAAAAGGCTTATGTCTGGCCTTGAGAGCGCTATCACCGCTCCACTTAATTGCTTGGGCACAGCTAGAGGAGCATAGTTCAGACAGTTGTGAGGCTGAGAAAGTGAAAGTGCAACACTACTGAATTATGGATGAGCAGTCACATGCATACATGAGATAGAAGGTGTGTAAGTATGTACATGTTTTGTGGCTTTTAAGGGCACTGTGGCTGCTTTTTAAGATGACGGTAGCTATTTCAGTTTTATTTTATCAGCACTCCAGCTTGATGTCTCTGTTCCTTCCTGGCAACTGTCCTTATTGATTACATGATCTTTGGGGGAATGTCACGGCTGCATTGCTTGTGAATGAATATATAAAAACTGAGAAGGGCCAAAGGAGAAGGAGAAGATAGAAAGATGGGAGGGTAAACATGGAGATGTGTTAAGAAAAGGAGAAAAGGTAACCAGGGAAGAGAAAGTGAGTGACAGTAATGGGATGTTTACATTTTTACACTGTGATTATGCTTGTGTAAGTGCAGGTAAGGATGATGAATCAAATTTTATTTTCAGATATGATTTGCTTCAAAAGAATCTGAAAAAAGATAATCAAGATAAAATTGTTTTGGTGCCACATTACCCAGTGCAACAATGCTCCCATTTGGTCTCATGTTATAAATCCAGCGACCCCATTTTTTTTTTGTTTTTCTTTTTTAATATTTTTAAGTTTCAAGGAAATCCACTGTTGAAAAGACAAATTAAAAAGAAAATTCAATACATGCATTATGTTTCCAAGGTCACTTAGTAAACGTGTCAAGCAATATTTATCTCAATAATAAGCAAAGTAATTGAGATGATGATTTTTGCTACAATCAAGTGTCCCTTTTTTCGGTTATCACAGTGGTTGAGAAAATGTGTAGACCTCCAGCTCTTTGAAAGGTTTGTAGGAAACAAAAAACAAGGTTCATGTTCAGGTTTGATATAGAGACCTGTGACTTCTTGCTTACATACTTGACTGGGTTTTGTAAAGCTGGGTTTGTGATGCAGAGAGAGAGAGAAATGGAAAGGGAGGAACAGATGGTGTTTGAGAGGAGTTGAGACTTGTGGTCATCCTGTCCAGAGCCTGGTGAGATCAGCCTGTTCATGATCTGTGTCTGTTTAATTGTTGTGGGTCAGTGAGTTGTTGTATCTGTGTGTGAGTGAAGGACCTAAAACACCTCAGACTGTTTAAATAGAATGCATATCATTGAGTAAAATCCTTGCACCTCCAATTGTGCAGAGTTTAGTTGTTGATTAGGTGATTAGTAATTAAAGTCATTCATCTAACAAAAATGCCTAACAGTTGCTCTTTTTAGTATTTTAGTATTTTTTTGTATTTTAAATGTGAGGTTTTTCTGCTTTCCTTTCTATTTTATGTCTCTATGAATTCAGTACCTGTTTTTGATATGTTTAATTGTAGTCAGAAAGAAAAGCAAAGAAAACAATTAAAGATGTGAGAAATTGCAATTGGGATTTTCTTGCATTTTTTTTAGACTTAAATGGAAGAGACATCCAATACTGATATTATGGGCTAATGGAAATCATCAGCACTTGCAGCTCATATTGCATTTTTTTAGGTTTTGTTTTGTTTTGCAATACACAAAAAAATAAATAAATAATTATTATTTTAATTTTGTGAAAAGAATAAAAGCAAACCTGCCTTGGCTGCATTTGTAATTCTTGATAACATGTTTTCCAGCATTGCTGTCACCATTCAATTCAGTTCTTGCAGCAGGCATTGCAGACTCCACGACATGTGGATGCTACATGGTTGTTTTTGAGCACGTTTGTTCTACACTGTGTATTCAACTGCTTCATCTGTTGACCTGCACTTGTGTTATGTTGTGTTATGGTGTGTTATGTTGTGTTGATCCTCTCTCAAGAAACAATGGCCCTGTGGTATGTTTGTTGTTGAAAGGGAAAACATATACATGCACACAAACAGCCACACATGCCTTCATGTAATCACACACTGATGCTGATCCCCTTCAAGGCCCTATCATGAATCACAGGCAAGGAACAAAAGACTTTGCCGTATGGCTTGTTAGACTTGGAGCAGAGCTAGTTAGCCCTGGCCCCTGACATATAGATATGGGTACACAAACACACACACAAATGCTCAGTTGGGGGTGATAGCCTGCGAAATTCTATCTGTGTGTGCAGCCTTTAATTGGATTGCCACGGTGCCCATGTGTAGATTACTACTTGTTTTGTGTGTTGATGCAAAGACACCCAGCTCTCTCACACCCTGCCACCCCTCTTTATAGCAAAGGTGTTTATTTGTGTGTCTATATGCAAGGAGCTTAATGGCTAAGCCTGTGTCAGGCCGATGAAAATATGGCCATTCATATGGTAATAACCAGGCAAAGAAAAAGACAATAAATCCCTCTACATCCTCTGAAACCGTACAAAGAAGTGAGGAGATCCCACAGTGCTGGAAGCTTCAGACAGGATTCGTATCTCAAACACGGGATGCAGGTTTCTCTCTACACGCTGGAAGTGCTGCCTCTGCTGAGTAGGAGGTAGCCATCGTCAATAGCTTTCGTTCTTTATTATGCAAACATTATGTTATTTAATGCAGCTTGATGTCCCTCTATCATAACAGTGAAAACAATAGATGCGTTTTGATGATGTTGTAAAGTAGCTTGTGATCTTAGGATTTGTTATGTTCACTGTTAAACAGCCATGATTGCAGATAAATTTGACTGACTAAGGCAGAAATGTATTGAAGTTTTATTCAAATCAGGTTAAGACACGTTAGCAGATGTCCTTCCTCACCTTCTGACTGTTGTTACCCCATAAATTTGTGAAAGGAGACAAAATGAAAGGAATGGATATCTTTGTATTAGAACAGTAATGGAAACATTTGGAATAATGTAAGTATACAACTCAACGAAATACATAACAGAGATACAGTTGCTTTTATATATTTTAACATGCATGTTGTAAGTTTAAGCAGTAGGTAGTAGAAACAGTAAGTAGATTTAAGTTATTTTTTAAATTGTTGTCCCTGTGTCTCTATTGGTTTTATAATGCTGACAAAAAGGAAGTAATGTTGTTCTGACATGCTTAAACCCATATTGTCTTATCAGATCATCATCAAAATGCCCCATTTAGCAAGTAAGTGCAATTTTTACCTCTGTATTAATAAGAGATTTGGTTTGTGAAAACATTAGTTTCCTGCCCAGGTTATTTAACAGGTCCCCTGAAGACTGTAAGAGTCCCACTTTGTGCAGCATGTGTGACTGGGCCCACTGTAAAGCATTTGGACAATGGCACAAGATTTGCCATCAGAGAATATTAATCTGTGTTTTAGTCTCTCTTTGAATCAATACAATTATGATGGGTGATTTTGAAAACAGAGCTGTGTTTATCATCTTGGTTGCCTGTATGTGTGTGAAGGCTGCTTTCAGCCAGGTGTTTCAAAAATTTTTTGTGAAGACTGGACTAAACACACGTAAACTCACACACAAGAAGCAGTTTTTTGCTTTAGGAAAGGTTGGATGGAGCTTCAGTAAGCAGCTAGTTAGATGCTTTTTTGTGCTGATCACTGCAGCTCTGTTCAATCAGTAACTACACCATTAGCACAGATGTGTTGGCCAAATAACAGTGGCCCACATGGTCTTCCGCTGCTCAAGAGAGAGATGAAAGCTGTCACCACCAGCAGAGCGGATTTATCAAATGCCATATAGTAGCAGGAAGGACTGTGGGGTTTGCATTTGTAAACTAAACATGTAGAATACAGTAGTCAGTCCATCACAGTGCAGCTGGAGGCAAAGCTGTTAACAGATTCTTGTGTTTCATGGCAGAATTTTTACTCTGAGGCTCCCACACTGGTCACGCCTGTCACACAGATGTCTTGCTCCACAAATCACACTCACACACACGTTCTTTAGAAACACACATCAACATATAGGACTTGAACATTAAGTGAGTCTCTGATTGTCACTTCTCACATATCCTGACTTTTTCTCACACTAGTTTAAATAGCTAAACAAAGGTTACCCTGCAAAAAGACATCACACTCACTAAATAGAAACTATATTTAATGGGGCCAGCAGTATTACAGGTTAGACCTGTTGTTTTCTGCTCTAGCACTCGTGGTTGTCTTTGGTCAGGGTGATTTCATTGAGCTACATGTAGAGAGTTGCTATGTGATTGTGGGCAGGGCACTTCTTGCTGCCTCCCATGTAGGTGGGACACATGTTTACAAATCATGAGCCAGAAAAGCAGCATATCTCTCAGGTACTGTGAAGCTCTGGGTATCCTTTCTGAATGGGATGTAGATGAATATATTTGGACTAGAGCCAGCCACACATACACACACATGCTCACACACACACACTTCACTCTTCCACAGCATGCCATACATTTGAGTTGATCTACATCTGTTTCTTTGTAAGAACCGGTGCAAGCAATGTGTGTGTGTGTGTGCGCGCGCGTGTGTGTGTGCGTGTGTGTGTGTGTGTTTGTTCCTTTGATGTGTGTGCGTGCAGTATCAGTGTTTATTTGTGACTGTTAATTATGGCCCCCCTCTTGTCTGCTCCCCAAATCATTGCACAGCTGCAGGGCCCCCTGAGTAAGGCAGCATCTAATGTCTTATTATTCACGCTGTCTGTCTGCTCACCAGCCATACAGAGCCTGGGGGATGGATAGGGGATTTTGGGCTCTGTGTGTGTGCATATGTGATGAGGAGGTTATGTATTAGCAAACTGGTAATGGAGGGTTCGTTCAGCCTCCTAATTCGTTGGCACTACTTAATTAAAAGCGATGCGACAGAGTGATTGGAGGAGTTGATGGATAGAGACTGAGAGACGCCCAGGCACTTTAGGAACAGGGGGATCTGTGTGTGTGTGTGTGTGTGTGGGTGTGTGTGCGTGTGTGCGTGTGTCTGTGTGTATGTCTTGGTGTCTAGTGAAAGGAAGAGGAAGTCATTACTTTTTAATCATATCCTCCTTTATTGCTTATCCTTTTTTTCTTCTCTCTCTTTTATTTCTTCATCCCACCCTTCTGTCTCTAAATTCTCCCTAAAGCCACCTCCAATTGCCCCCCCCCCCCCTTTCTCCAGCTGGCTCTCAGTGTCAAGTCTTCTTGTCATCCTCAATCAAACCCTCTTTTCTGCAACACTTACCCTTTTCCTCTCATCCCTGTCTGTCTTTAACCTTCCAGAAGGATGTGTGTCACATAAATAATCCCACACTGTGCATTCATGTCATTTAGTATGACTCGAGCTGTACAAAATGATAAATCTCTTGTCTCATATTTGTGTTTAGCCTTGAGGATACACAACATGTCTTGGTTTTACTGAAATGTACTGTGTTGCTGTCTTCAGACAAGAGATATATTCAGTATGTGACTTAAAATGATTTGGCCTGGAATCAAACCTTGATTGAAACTGGTCCAGGACTGCTGTCAGGCTGCCTACTCCTTGCTATAGTAGTGACTGTAAATGCAAACAGTATCAGTGACTTGAGAAAGAAGATCCCTTATGCAATGTGATGCAATTGAATTGATTTTTTCTGTAATAATACAGAATTAAAATAATACAGTAATGTTGTCCAGTACAACACCAAACTAAAGCCTCTGACATCAGGTAAGGCAAAAAATTTGTAGAGTACATTCCCACTAATACGGCCACTGAGTTCTTCAACAATAAATCATTTTAAAAGTCTTCAGTAAATGTGTAATGAACTCTACCTGTAGATATTGTCTCATATATTTGCTCACCTCATTGTAGGCCTCATGTCTCTGTTCTGCATTTTATTCTGTTTAAAGTAAAGATTACAATGCAATAAGCAGTGATTATCTGATCGTTTTTGTCCTCTTGAGTTATCTACAGATTATCTTAATCAATTAATACACATTTTTGATGTGAATCGAATTGATAAATTATATCAAAGAAAAAATGCCCCAGTAATATCTCAGAACTCAAGAGGACATATTCAAATTGCTTGTTTCATAAGAGCAACAGTCCAAAATCAAAAGCATCTGATTCCCTATTATCAATCACTAAAAAATGACTGAAATTATTAAGCAGTTATCAAATTAGTTAACAAACCTTTTGTTTCTCACGTTATCACTTGTTTGTTTGAATATAGTTGTCTCAGTCTTTAAAAAACAGAGGAGATGATCTGTAATTTTTGTGGGTGTGTGCCTGAGTTATTGTGCATTGTCCATTTGTCTGCTAGCAAGCAATAATTAAGCTTAATTACATGCATCTATTCATTGAAACTTATTGCCATAGGGTAAAAAGGCCTCAGTTTCTATAAGGAAATAATATGCATGCACACAGACACACACAGACACACACACACACACACAACCACACACACAAACACGCACATGTACACACACGCACACACGCACACTTGGGCACAAAGCCTGCTGGGACAGCTATTGTATTCCATCTCTAACTAGTCTGAACACAGGGCAGCATTTTCCTCCCACATCAAAGTACTCCTCATCAAAATAAATGCCTAATCTCAACCTGCTTAGCTTCTCCTCCACTCTAAAATTGCAGTCAAAATATTTCACAAAGTGATTTTGAGGTGAAATAGCAGTAGAATTACCGAGAATTACTGCCATCAGTGGTTAGAAACAATGTACTGGTCTATTGTCAGGCAGGTTTGATATGGCTGTCCACATGGTTGTGTGGTTATAACAACCAGTGTTATACAAATTACTCTGCCTCTGTATTTTTCGGTTGTGGTGTAGCAATCATCAACTCTGATGCAATGGTTGCCTGCATTAGTATGGAGGCTTCTTCTTTGCAGAGGAGCATGGTTTGCATGCTCTGTAACTTGGCCTGTATAAACGTGTTGTAACAGGCTAACAAAGCCTGCTCCATAGTTCTTGTACAGTGTATGTGTGTGTATGTGTGTGAGATTGGTATGTGGGAAGGTGGGGGGCAGGGGTCTGCTTTGACACCCTAATCCTGCAGCCTAGTTTGGCTTTGTGTGGAGACCTTAGCTGGGAGGAGAGAGGGATGGAAAGGGAGTGAGATAGAGAGGGAGCAGGAATAGGAGGGAGTGTCAGGGGCAGGCGTTTGAAGAGGGGGGAGTCTTGAGTGTGGGGTTTTAGAGAGGGTGATAGGGAGGGGAGTGATGGGAAGGGAGAATGAGGGAGATGGGGTTCGTTCATTCTCTTGCTCTCACCAGGAAAGGAAACAAAGGATGCTGAAGGGCCTGACTTATGACAGCAGGGCTTTTTAGAGTTTTCCTTTTAGCCTGTTAGCTGGTTAGCCTCCTCTGACCTGACTGCCTGTACTCTGCTGCTGACCTCTCCTTCAACCCCCATTCATCTTAGCATCCCTCTCTCCATGCTTAGGATGTCTCATCGCTTCTCTGCTTGCTACACCTGCTTCTACATGTGAGTTATTCTGCCTGTGTCTATGTGTACTTAATTAATTTAATACGGGTTTGCTGTGGTCACTGCACACCATACTTGAACTATACTTTTTTTTACAGACTGGTTAGTGTTTTTTTAATCATGATTCAGACAGGCTAATAAGCTAGACATGTGGTTGAATTTGTGGTGTAGATCTGCTCTTTTTCATTCACTCTCTTTGCATCCAATTAATAGCTCTGCTCTTCTTTTTCAGCCATACATTTTTATGATCTGTCAGACACAAGTGAGGAAAAACTAAGTAGCACAGGTTGATGCCTATTTCTTATAGGCTGTTTGATTGATTAGAATAATGCATGGAGCTGAGCTAACCATGCACACATGAAATAGATTTCCTCTGGTTTGTCAATTAACAATCCACTGAAAAAATGCGCCAGAAAAGGTTTCGCTGCATGTTCAAAGTAAAGCTTAATTCAAATTTGCAGAAATAGCGTTTGTATGCCTGAGAGCTAATGGTAATCGGCAGCTGGCTACATCTGCTTTTGCTGGATTCAAAGCTCAAGCCTGGAGACTACAGCAAATGCTGCCCTGCTTAAATGTTAAACTGTGGTTGTCGGCGGCTGAAGGGCAGACAGCTTGGTTGCTGGCTTGGCAGCATGCAGTGTTGGCACATCGTGGGTCAGCCTGGCACAGGAACTGACATTAAGGGTGGATGGGGCCACCTCTCTGGCTGTCTGCCACTTAGGATGAGAGGGTGGCAGCATGGCAAAGACATGAGGGATTTTATTCCAGGGAAAGAAGAATTTCAGACTTTTGCTAGCAGTGGCAAAATAATATAAATGATAAAATTTAGTTTATGCTTTTATAGCCTAGAGCTGCAAGGGTTAGTCAACCAAATGGGATCTTCTCTATTTTGAAAGTCAATTTATTGATAAAGTCACCTTTAAAACATAAATTCCTCTAATTTCCTAAGTCCCTCCATCTTCTGGTTCCTTTGTCCTCTGTGAAGATAAGCTGAATATCTCTGAGCTTTAGGCTGTTGGTCAGACATAATAAGCAATTAAAATACATCACTTAGTGCTTTCGATTAATTGAGAAAGTAATTGGCAAATTAACTGCTGGAACCGTGAAATTAGTTTTTAATTAGTTGCATCTCTGATTCATTTAGAAATGAGAACTGGTAGGCATTTAAAACAATACACTTATATATATATATTGTGTTTAGTTATCACTCAGCATTAGTTTTGCTCATTGTGGTAGACTTTTAACCAGTCATGCAGAGAGTCTGTCTTCATAGCTTCACTCACACATAGACACACAACAAACACACACACTCAGAGTCTGTGGGTTCTGTTTTTTTAATGTGCAGCCAGCAGGAGAGGAAAACACACACAGAGCAAAACCACTGCTGTGTGATTGTCAAGACCTTGTTGCTACTATTTCTGCTACTAGTGTTTATGTGAGTGTGTGTGTGTATACTCATGATACCCAGGGAAATAGTTGAGAGCAAGACTTGACATCCCTGTCTGGCTTTCTGCATCCCAAATAGAGAGAACCTGTGTAACCATGTGAATGTATAAATCTGAAATTTCTTCCGCCCAAACCAGAGCCAATCTCACCGTGTTCATTCAGGGCTTCATTATCTACCCCTGATGTGTTTGTGCTGGCTTGTAGAGGAATGTGCTGTGTTTCAGTATTCCCTTACTGATTGAAGAGCTCTGTCCCGACAGATGCAAGGTAATTCTCTAATGGGCCACATCCAACAGGAGCAGCTCCAATCAATAGCCATCAGTCAGCTATACTCAATAGCCATCAGTCAATTAAAGTCAATACGACAAAGCAGAGGACAGTGGGCTCTCTTGCTGTCATTGTTCAGAGTGTCACAAGATTGACTGTCTCTCTTTCGAAATTGGATTCAGTGTGGGGCGAGAGGAATGTTTACGGGAACAACATTGGATCATGATGTTCATGATAAAAATGCCTTTGGTCTCTGGGAAATAAAATCTTGACACTTCAGATGGATGAAGGCTAGTGTTAGAAGAGTATTATCCACACTATTCCCCCCTCAGCAAGAACTGCTGCATATAATTAAAAAGAGAGGTCAAAATATGACTAGAATGCTAAGAATGCTTCACTGTGTGTGGACAGTAAACCCCTGAGGGTTGAGAAGAGGGTGATGAGGTTAGAGAGGAGGGATGGGAGGAAACAGAGGAGGTGGGTTTTGATAAAGGTGAAAGCTGGCTGAGGAAAGAAAAGAGTCTTCCAGCTGAGTCCCTTATGAGATTCTCTAACCATCATAGTATTAGAAATTCCTCCTTCCCTGTTCCCCCCTCCCCTTTGTGCCTTCATTCATCTCTGTCTTTGACACATTCACTCTTAGTTTTTATTAACAGCCCCTCACCCCCCACCCCCGTCACCAAAGTGCTTGTTGAGAGGTATACACTTTCCCTTTTCTTTACAGCTCAATTACATGGCAAAGCCTGTAGTCAGCAAAGAAGGGTGAAGGAGGGCAAATGAAGTGTTTCCCCACTCTGCTGTAAACATATTGTAAACTCCAGCTTTTCCCTTGTGACAGGGTAATTTGTTGTAGGTGCTAAGCTTACCTCCATCCATCCTTCATTTTCTCTATTCCTTCCATCCCGCTATCCCTTCTAACCTCTGTTATTCCCTAGACGGCAGGCCACATATTGACCTTTGACTCCTTCTGGTTTTCCCTTTTTGAGGTGCTCAAAGCTCTAATGGAGTGTCTGTGAGATGTTAAAATACAAGCACTCACACACTCACACACAAAAACATATGTGCAAGAATATGCAAACACACGCGTTAATACTGACTGGCAAACAGCTCAGTTTTTTTGTTTTGTTTTGTACTGGTGAGGTTTTATTTTGGCCATTGTTTACCAGTGAACACTTGAATCCATTCTTCCAAATTTAATGACAAAGCCATTTGTTCTCAGACGAAAAGATTAGCTTCACTGAGACATAACTTGATGGATCACGGTAGACCAGGAGGCCGCTTGGCCACTGAGGCTGCTAGCCAGAGTTCGAAGCCGAAACAGAGAATAGCCCTCTATTGTGTGGTTGTCAGGCTGATTGGCTGCTGTGGTGGACACTCTCAGACACGCTGGCATGCACGCACTTTTACTGTTGCACACACATACAAACAGAGACACTTATCACCAGAAAGAGTCAGTGTCAGGTCAGCCGGCTTGGTCTGTGGACAGCGCTGTATTGTTGTTTGCCTCCAGCTCTCCTGGACATTTAACAGTGCAAGCATTCAGCTGTTACTGGTGACTCAGGACCAGCGGGCAGCACGGCAACCAGTGTGACCAACAGCACCTGCCTTCACACTGCCATACTGTTACATTCAAGAGTCTCCGGGAGAAGAGAACCAACGAAGAAACATTTCTGAAGGGCTGTTGGATATATTGTATGACAGGGGAAATTAATGTTTACACATACCTATAATGAGTTAGCATACATTGGTTAGACACATCAATAAAGGAGCAAGCAAAACAAGTATTC
Source organism: Acanthurus lineatus (assembly GCA_029814665.1). Taxonomy (NCBI): domain Eukaryota; kingdom Metazoa; phylum Chordata; class Actinopteri; order Acanthuriformes; family Acanthuridae; genus Acanthurus; species Acanthurus lineatus. Next base: position 13,351,397 of record JAPZDV010000005.1, read on the forward strand.
CTCATGATGAGGTGAAGAAACTGGATCACAGGAAAGGGGGGATTTTAATCAATTAGTTCTTTTCACATTGCTCTATCAAACTTATTGCTTTTTCACTTGACCTCCACCCTGATGACCCCCACTGAGAGCATGTAGAGATTGATGTAAAAGACAGAGTGTGATCCCTATTCATGGGGCTCCAGTGATTTTTTCATTAGTATTTTTAGCTTCCAGCCACAACAACGTGCATATCACGTCAAGTGGCTATTTGACTTCAACACTTTTTGCAGCCCAACTGTTTGACTGGAACATTTTCCACCAGGGCCCCTTGTCTTCCACAGCTTTCTGATCCTGTCCTCTTTTGGCATCCATCTTTAGAAGTGCAGGAGCTTCTTAGAGGTTATATATGGGAACATAGTTATGTACACACTCATGGCTCATGTGTTAGAGGTCCTGTCAGTCAGCCTTCTCCGAATACATCAATGTGTCTTTTGTCTGCAAAAGAGTGAGACTCCACCCCATCAGCTTCACCCGACAACAGTGTGAGCGGGAACACAGTGGCATCTTAAATCCCCAAATCAACCACAAGCAGCCAAAACACTAGTCAGTGACCCACTTCTCTGTCATTTGCACAGGTCCCATGAGGACATAACTGTTTCAACATTTTTGGAATATTGCTGGCACTTCAGTTATGAGATCACTTGTTATAAGCTTTTAGAAATTTATATATCAGACTGCTAACATACAGTATTTTTCTGGTTAATTTTATTCTGAACAATAGATAAAGATTGGACATATAAAAGGCTGTGTTGCCGGTGAAGCAATTCACTCTGCAATTAGGGATGGACCAGTTCAACCTTTTCTTTTTCAATACAGATTGTAATACCTCAAGTCATTGTATTTGTGCCATGCACACAGAATCCAAACCAGGGCGTTTTTTTTCCTAAATTTAAAATCTTCCCTCCTCATTGCAGGAAAGTGATTGAAATTATTTTTATGTTTGGTATCCTGAGAGCAATGCTGTGGCACTAAAACTGGGTTGGTGCTCTGCTGTTACTTCATAAATCCAATTTAAGGCAAAAACACAGTGTTTGTGCAATTTAAGAATATTTAATGTGAATTGAATTGTACGTTGCTGTTTTTTTATTATCAGGTTGTTGAATGGACAAAAAATGTGACCTTATCCTCTTAGAGACACAGTACCAATACAGAATCAGAGTTTGGGGTGTGTCTGTTTGTTTGGAGAAGTGATTTTGTCAGTTCTGAGAAATAATGGTCAGCTTTTCATTCTTGTTTTAACAACAACCATATGATTATATTTGTAAGGTCTACTCCAGATCTCACCAAGTCCAGCGACAATCAGCAGAGTTCAGCTGCAGACATTTACTTAAGCTTAGCCTTATACCTTCATCTTATCTGTTTTTTCTCTGTCCTCATTTTTTTGCTTTTTTAATTTAATGTAGTTAATTTCCAGGCTTGGAAAAGCTTGTGCGTCCCCTTTAAATAGGGCTATTAAAATAACATGCAGCTCGATCTTATTTAACAGACCGCCTTTTAATTATGTGTGGGAGACAACTGAGGTGGATTCAGTTCATGCTGACATCAGCAGTATTTTTACTTCTGGTAGAAATGCTCGGAGGGAAAATGTTACAGGCACACCAGACAAATGATCTTTTAAATACCCCTTGCCTTGTCGATGTTATCATTTAAGTATTCAGTAGGAAATCACTGCTGTATCTATCAACTGAAATATCTAGCCATTACAAGGTTACTTCCCATATGTGTGTGAAAGAGAAAAATCCAGTGTTGGAGAGCCGGTCAACCGCTACCACGACCCTCTTCTGGTGCCCTGTGGTGCCAGTGAACCAGCCTGGTAGTGTGATCCTGAGGCACTTTAGCACACACACACAAACACACACACGCTACCAGGGCACGGCTGAGCTAATGACTCATCTCTCTGCCCCCCCCTTCTCTCTCTGTCTGTCTGTTCCTCTGTATTTCTCTGTCTCTGTCTGTTCAGGAGACATCACTCAGAAGGGCTATGAGAAGAAAAGAGGCAAGCTGTTGGCACCGTACATCCCACAGATACAAGGTAAGACACAGAGGCCCGCAGGAAATCTGCTGTCCAGAACAGGTTTTATCTTCGCAAATGCTCCCAGATAGCTTAGCAGTTAGCCTGGTGTCCTTGCAAGAGCAAACAGAATAATAAAAAGTATCTGGTTATCATTATAATGATTGTTTAATAAGTAGTTTTATTTTCTTAATGCTTATTTGACTTTGTAAAGTAAAACAAACCTTGTTCAAGAAAGAGAAAAATCATGCAAAGGCAGAGAGAAAAAAATCAAATGATAAACAAACATAAAAGCAAAGCAAATTCAGAAGTTGCCTACAGTTGCATTTTTGAAGTATAAAATTTCATTTGAATCAAACATGCAAAATTTAACATCACACCATCTTATATAGTAGTTATAATGAAAGATACTGAGGAGACTTTACACACATCTATATTTTACTAATCTGGTCAGACATGTCTCTGCTGGTGTGGTCCTGACTCTGTGGGTCCTGTGACCCATGGGTTTTTGTAAATACCATAGTCCTGCAATGGTCATATATCATATTTTACAGCACATAGGGTTCAAATGAAGAAAGGTGCAAGGAGACAAGGAAGGCATACTGCCACCAAAATACTGGGTGTCTCTGCAGGAATAATAACTAGTCTCAATTTGGTTGCTCTCGGACTGGAAATGGAAAGCTCTTGATGGGATATAATTGTGAATTTTAGGTTACTCACTTCATCGTAGTTATCGCTCATTATTTCTAAAAATGTTTTGGTTTATTTAGTTCACCATTTTGTGTTTATTTATTCCTGCCAACTTATAACTTAAACAGTTGGTTTTTAAGTGTAAGAAAGAGAAGCATAAATATGTACAGCTAAATGTTGCCACTAATTATCGATCAATTACTGCAGACTGTGTAGGGGAACTACATGCAATAATAAATCAATTTAAGGTATTTTTTGCCTCAGTCCTGAAGTCAGTCAGTCCCAGCGGTCTTGAGCAGACTGTTGGGTTGAGGTGGTTTGTGTTGAATCCCAGAGAGGAGTCGTAAACTGTGTGCTTCTTGCTTCTCCATCCTCTCTCCAGGGGCCATGTCAGTCTTTGGTTTGGCCTGCTGTCAGAAACACCAGTTCTGAGTGGAAACCAGAGTCTGGTGTGTGCCACTCATTCGAGGCTTTCCGCTGAAGTTAGCAGGCCTGTTATTTAGCTTGGGTGGATCATTCCTTTCATTCTCTGTCTTTCTTTTGCCTCCTGTCTCTGCTTGTTATCATAGATTTTTTGTTTTTTCTTTCTGTCGTCTACTGTAAAATCTATTCAGCCTGGACACACCTAAAAGAGGGAACAGATAAATATAGGACAGAGATGGAGTGGCTGAGATTCTTCATATATAACAAATGTGTGTTTGGAATTAATGACACATCCATCTATCCAGCCAGCATGATGAATCAGTGGGTTAGGACTTAACAACTGCAGGATTGAAATAGGGGACTAATAGACTGGTGGCCTTTGAGCTCCATACAAAATTTCATAAGCTACTTCATTATTGTAATAGGACTGTACATATGCCAACTACAATAATGTGGGTGTACGCAGCCAAATTTTTAGACTTAAAAGAGAGTGGATTACAGTACATTATTGTTTTAGGTGTTAACTATACTGGCAGGTCAAACTTTTCAGAAAAGTTGGCATGTGAATGTAAGTTAATGAGAATCAAATTGAGCTCCATATAGAAATTTGGGTACCTTCTGATCAGATTGCAGGTATGTGGTGTGCCTGATCTTATCTTGGCAAATGTTTTGTTTTTAGTTTTCATTTCTTTTCTTTTTTTTTAGGTTTTATTTTCTGACTTTGAAAACAGTTTCTGAGTACCAGCTCTTTCAAACTGAACTTGCCATCCATTCCTTTGTGTGAGGTGCATGTCATGTCATGTCATGTCATACAGCTACGAACATGATGCAAGCCATTAGCAAAGCATATTTCCCCAGTAGAAAGTGAGACACGACCTACGTGTCTTCAGCCACCACATCGGTAAGTGTTGGCATCAGACAGGTGCTAAAAATTCATCAGGGCTCGCTGTGAACCAATAACAACATGTGGTGTGACAGAGCACACCTCTGATTGGCTCAGTGTGGTGTGTCTCTGAAGTGTGTTCTGCCCAGCAACCGGGTCTGGTGTCCTGGCTTGTTTCATAGACCTGTCTCCTCTGGGAGCTGGGGGAAGGCTGCTGTGTGACTGGGCTGTCAGAGCAATATAAGGGACCTGCATATATTGATGTGTCTATCCGTGTTTGGGGGATCTTCTGTGTGAGTGTATGTGTGTGTGTGTGTGTATACAAGTCAAATTTTAGGCATTATGTCATTAAATATCCTCAAGCCCTCTGACCCTTGTATGATACTTGAAACTTGCGTTATTGAACAAATTTAGTTTAAGAATGTGCGAATGTTGTTCAGCATTTCAGTGTGTGTACTGCTGGTCTCTCAGAGATGCTGACAGTGTGGAGCTCACTGATCCTCACTAAGCTGCTGCTGAAAAGCTGGGCGAGCTGATGGCTGGCTGGCTGGCTGGCTGGCTGGCTAGCTGAGTGTCTGACCAGCCAGCCAGCTAGCTGTCGGATCTAACTGGCTGATTGTGGCAAAGTAAAACTCTGTCCTCAAATGGCTGTTTACTAATGGGTAAACTTACAAAGGCAGTGGCTCTGTGTGGTTCATTTAGCCTCAGGTCAGTAAAAGTTTCTACAAAAGGGCTTCCTCAAAGCTGCCTGCAGTCTGGTCATGGATGCTTTTGGCTGCACTGTTAATTTTGGCACCAACATGTAGATTTGTAGACTTTTTTTTAATCCTATGTGAAATGGACTTCCAATAACTATGTTTCATGTTTTTAATTTGACTTAATCACGGTACACTTAGTTCGACTAAGTCTCGCTCACTTGCCAATAGAGCTGCAGTGACTGGTGGATAAATTAGTGCGTTGATCAAAAGAAAATTAGTTACTGTTTTGATAACTAATTCATAATATCAACTATTTTTCAAGCAAAAATGTCAAACATTTCCTGTTTAATATAGGCTAATAATAATATAAAAGAAATTGCTGCTTTTCTTTGCTTTCCTTTCCTTTCCTTTTATGATGTTAAATTAAAAATCTTTCTAAATGTTGGTTGGACAGAGGAAACCATTTTTAGATGTCACTTTGTGCTCTAGGAAATTGTGATAAGCAGTTTTTACATTTCTTTGACATTTTATAGACAGTTAATCACAGATTAAAATAAAACTTAGATGCTGCCCTGCTAGCCAATGATAGAATGGCAGCTTTGCCTCCTATAATGTTCAACTGAAGTGCACGAATATTGTTGAACTGTCATGGCATAAATGAGGAACCCATCACACGCAGTCATTCTGTGTCATCAGGCTGAATGTCTTCGAATATCAGTGTCTACATCCAAAGTTTTACCTTTTTTAGTACAATGACTTAAACAACTGAAAAACTTTATCAATCTATGTGAAAAGCATTTTATTATACTCATGCAGGTAACATGGCTTAAGCAAGGCTAAGTTCTTGCCTTTCATTGCAAATAGATGGGATTCAATTTGTGGTAGTGGTGCCACTGGTAGGCTGTATAGGGATTAATGTCTTGGTTACTGCATCAAATTAGGAGGATTTAATGAAATACATGAAAGTAAGACAAATGTTTTATGTTTTTATACCTGTGTTTCCTGTATAACACTTTTGTATTAAGTTATTTGTTGTGCATATGCTTTAATGCATATCTGTAAGTAAAACATGCAGTGTTTAGGGATCAGGCACAAGACATTATTTTTTCTATAATAAATCTTTCAAGTACAGGTGAATAGCAGCTGGAGGCTATGTAAACATGACTCAAGTGCTAATGTTTACAGAAACAGATCCACAGAGGTGCCGAGGCATCCTTTTAAACTTTTTTTCCCCTTTTTTTAACCACTGTCAGGTAGAATTTATAGCACACTGTAAACTATAGAATGTATTGCTGACTTAAATATACAAGCAAGTTGTGGAAGATGCATCTCTTGAGCCAGTGTCTATTTCACATGCTAATGTTACATTCATGTGAATATTTAAGTCGTTAAAGTAAGGGACATTATATTCCATAGTAAGTGGATAGCTTGTTTTCTGTCAATAATTAGTAGTCCTAGAAGTTTATTTAGGTCACACTTATGATATACAGTAAAGTTATATTCATTTCATCAGTCCCATTTTATATTCTCTATGTGTCATATCATATAAGCATAACAGAATCTCTCCTTGAACTTTTCCTTAGCGTTTATCCTTCCTACGTACTTCAAATACACACATTTAAGAGCAAAAGTAAAGAGGAATTGAAGCCAGTGGAAGAAGAGCACAAATAGAGCTTCCACCATGACCTTCTTTGAGGCGGTACGCTTGGGTTTCCACTCTGATGCTAACTACAAGTTACTTAATGAAGCTCAAATGAGAATTGCAAAACCTAAAGGATGAATCACTGCCTGCATCACACAGAGCAGAGAGAGGTTGACAGGTTTGAGAGTTTGATATTTTTAGAATGCTCTAGTTAGAAGATGTTGTCTCTCTGACATTCATGGTACTTAATCACCTCCTTTCTGTAATGTCTGAATAATTTGCATTTGTTTCTGTGAAAAGCTGGGAGACAGAAAGCTGTAAGAGAGGCTGGATTAATTAAAGTGAATACTTTCCTAACTCCAAGCCACTGTATTAGAAGAAAGCAGTCTAAGTAGGGGATTACCATTAAGCCTGAAGATACTTGATCTGGTTGAGTAATATTCAGCAGTGTTTCTCTCTTTCCAAGACGAACCCTGCAGAGTGTATTTACTCATATTTCTGATATTGATATTTCTGCCATTGAGCATTAGAGGATGAGCTGTCTTTTGTTTACGTACTGTAATGAACCGTCCTGTCCCTGCTTTGGTCCCCTCTCTTTGCAGGTGTAGATCCTTCATTGCAAATCGACAACAGAATCCAAGCCTCCTCCCAAGCTGTTCTCCCAGGTTCCAAACACAACAAGTCCCGGGCGGCCAACACCCGGGATGAGCGCTTCAGATCTGGTAATCATCTGTTTGTACTGTCTGAGAGTTTAAAATGCTTGGTGCTCTTTTTTTAATGCTGTCGCTCATCTGTGTTGATGTGTTCCCTTAGATTTGCACACGGAAGCCGTCCAAGCAGCTTTGGCAAAGTACAAAGAGAGGAAGATGCCAATGCCCTCCAAGAGACGATCTGTTTTAGTTCAGTCTTCTGTTGAGGCATGCACACCACCAGGTGAGACCTGTGAAACCCCTTGTTCACCATGAGGAAGAGATTGTCATGTGCACACACAGCCTAGGCTACTGCTCACTCCGTGTTGTTTACATGTGTTGAGCATTGGAGTGTAGGATGCCACTCTGTTGTGTCCAGTGACTGAAGACGATGTTGCCATGCATTTGCTACTGCAAAGAAATGTGCAGTCTGATGAATGTGTCCATTCTTCGTGACTATAAAGGACTCAGTTCTCACTGTTGTGTTCCCAGGCAGACCTTCCCACATGAGTTGCATAATGTGTGCATAATCAGATTTTTAGCATGGTCTCAAAATGTTGACTTTTTGCTTGCTATTATAACAGTTTGCATTGTGTGGGCCTGTTCTCTTAAATTTTTCTGTCATTTTACTGCATTCTGCAGCTCCCTTTATCTTGATATTTCAAGGCTGGGCCCCCTTTTTATGTTGTGAGTTTGCTAAAATATTTTGCAAAGAAAGCATCTCATCTATCAATCAATCAGTAAGATATTTGTGTAAGATTCTGTGACAATAAATTTGCGGATATCTTAAACACTGCAGTGGCTTTATCATTGATGTATAAGAGTAAATTGGTGGGGGGCCTGGGAGCCTCATGTCTTGGGTAAAGAGAGAGGACACAGCAGTGGAGTGAGTAACCGGATTAAGAGCTCAGACATTGGAGTTCGAACAGAAGAAGGAGGGAGGGCTCTTCATGGTTGTTTTCACTCTTTCTGAGTGATCTGCTGTATTTACTGGGATAAGGCACACAGTTATGGCTGAAAAGACCTACAAAATCACAACTGCTCATATAAGAAAGCATGGGGCTCTGCTACCTTCTCAGGGCTACTGGCAAATGCAAGTTTTGGTGTGCACACAGTGGCTTTGTTGTGTCTGTTATATCAACGCCTCATCTGATACTTGATTTCAGTAGGCACACAGTGGCTTTGTTGTGTCTGTTATATCAACGCCTCATCTGATACTTGATTTCAGTAGGCACACTGCATGTGATCACTACCTTAGCAAAGCTTTGTCAGGGGCTGTAAAGGTGCTCAGGACTTCTGTGGTGGGTTTTTTGGCCACTAATGGTAATGACCAGGCCCAAGTATTGTTGGTATCTGTGTATTTAATGAAAATACACTTCGATTAATCTTTAATCTTGCTAATCTGCAGTGGCTGGTTTACATCCGGTCACACTACGTGTCAAATCACTCCATGTCTGATTGTGAAGAACCAGTAATCAGTGAGCAAAGTCCTTTTTTATACTGCCAGACCTGTCATTCAGTACAATTTGGCCAGGTTAGATGTTAGAAACCTAATTCAAACAGTAAATGTTGTAAACATATAATCCAGCAGTCACCACATGGACAACATGCAAAATACATGTTTGTAAAAGCCTGATATTTGACTTCCTCTCCAGTGTGTTTTTAGCAATGCATTGCACTTCGGTTGGCAGTGTTGATTTATCAGTCAGTCGGTTAGTCTACTACTTTGCTTCAGACTGAAATATTTCACCAACTATATGGTGGACTGAAATGAATGAAATGAAGTTCAGTTTAGACATTCTTGGTTTCCAGAGGATGAAACCTATTGACTTTGGTGATCCTCTGATTTTTTTTCCAGAAATACTTCAGTGTTTACTTGGTTGTTTTAACTAAAAGGTCTCAAAAGCAATTTCCATGAAATTTAGTTTACACATTTGCATCTCCCTGAACCAAAATTGTAATCTAGCAAGGTGATATTTGACCTTTTACCTATGGTCAGATGGATCACCAGGTCAAAATTTAATTTTTCCAGTAATTTCTGTTGCCATGACAACTTATGAGAGTAGGCCTTATCTATACTCTGTGCCTTTAGTGCCTATCATCAAATACTAGCTTTAACATTAAGCATGCTAGTTGAGCTGTATACCTGCATAACATAAGTGTGTTAACATAGTCATTGTGAGCATGTTTGCAAACTGACTTTGGCATTTAGCTTAAAGTGCCGTCATGCCTTAAACTAAATGCACATACAGCCTCTCAGTCTTGTTTTCTGGATTAGTAGACTTGTAATCTGTTAAAGTTATTTTCCATTGGAGGTGATTTACCAAAGGGTTTCAGTATGTCATATACCAGTTCTGTACACAGTCTTCACATTAATTGTCACTTTCAGGCACAAGCCATTATGACATTGTTTCAGCCACTAGGGCTGAGTAGATTGTCTATAGAAGCAGGTCAGTGTAAACCAGCTCCAGCTTTAAACTACAAGGCTGAGGCTTTATTAATATCTCTGTCTACGTTTGCTTGAATACCTCATTGCTGCTCAAGAATGACCAAGAGCTAAGCATATATGATGCTGTCTCTGCTTAGGTTTTCTTTCTCTGATATCTCTCCCTGCTTCAAAATCCTCCATCACTGTCCCAATTTTCACTGCCCCTCTTTTCTCTGACTCACTCTTCAATGTCTATTTTCCTTCTTTTCAGTACCTGTGACTAATACCTTTTTCTATCTTTAAGTTTCTTTCCTAGCCTTTCCACCTCTCTGTTTTTTACTTTGCATTTGTTTTCTGACCCCCTCTTTCCTCTCTCTCTCTCTCTAACTGTGTCAAGGTTACAGAGATAGGGGGAGAGATTAGAGAGGAATAACAAACAGAATCTTAAATGCACGATAACCCCCACCAGTCTGCTGCTTGTAGAGACATTACATTTTACCTTGTTATAATCAAACCTCCTCAGGCCCTCCTCTGATAGCCTCTGCAAGGCCACGAAAAAGCTCGAGGAAGGTAACAGTGGTTTTAAAAGGTTCTCAACAATGGGCTTTACTCGTAATTTCTTGCTCTGTGTGATTAGGAGGCAGATTAACCACATGAAGGCTCATTAGTTTAGAACACATCATCAGGCACGTGCTGATCACACTCATAGGATTAAGTTCTTTTTTCTAAATGTCTCCCTCACATCTTTTCAGTGGATTGGAGTTAGGTTTTCCATGTTATTAAGGCCTTATTTTGTTTAGTGTTCTCTTATTTTAGACGTGAGAATGAGTTTTTGTACTTTTTTCCAGAGCTCTACCACCAGTTCTCAACTTTGTCAGGGGTGAATAACAGGGGAAAGCGTGACCTTTCTTGGTAATTTTGAAAATAGTTGTTCATAACTCAAGTGTTTCATTTTCTCAAGTGAATGATGCCTAACCTCTTTTAGCCCTTTCATTGCAGTTCAGCTATCTGTAGAATACAAATTTGAGCCTTGGTCTGCTCTTGTGTAACTACAGTGGTCCTATCAAAACAAGACATTTCTGGGATACTGGCAGATGAGGATGAATGTGTTCATTTTGAATGATCCGTATCCTACTTTGAAGTAGCCTCTGTTTGGGCTATTTTATCTAAGACCAATTGATCATAGTTGACTCTTGTGGTTTTGACATGCTCTATATGTAAAGTGTCTTGAGACAACTTTGTTGTAATTTGATGCTAAATAAATAAAATTGAATTGAATTGAATTGACTCAAAGAAGAGATAGTTAACTCATCGGTGACTGGTTTTGAGTCTAAACTATAATAATACACATGCAAAAAGGAAACTTGATCAGACAATATGGGTTGGGTAATATGCAAATGCACTGACATACCTAAAGAAATCAATGACAGCTATTTCATCTTGAACATTGGAGTTTTTGGAGCCATTTACACTTTGTCACTTATGAAGTACACATAGTGGCAGGGGGCCATCTTTATGCTTGTGTTTTAGTATGACTGCTTTTGTAAGCAATCACCAGTGATAAGACGTGAAACAACAACATCCCTCAACCTGACATCATCTCCATTAAAACCATCCGGTCATCCCACTAGCTTATATGTACTCTCTCCAGTATGTATAAGTAAAATAATGTATCATCAGCATACCATCAAAATCCTGACTTTCATTGCCAGTTTTGCTGTCTTGGTTATTTTCCTGGTGACGCTGTAGACGGCCCCATGTCTTTGTCCACTGTTGTGACGCTGCCCTGTCTTGACCTGTCAAACACAGACACCTCCTCAGCGTCAGAAGACGAGGGTTCGCTGCGCCGTCAGGGACGTCTGGCCACCTCCACACCCTACCAGGGCCACGGCCACCCAGCCGTTGAGCACTGGTTTAACCGTGTCATCCAGGGTTCGTCCACCTCATCCTCCGCGTCATCCACTTCATCCCACCCGGGAGGGAGATCTGTCACCACCACCAACACTACTGCCCACGCAGCCCTCAACGCCAACGCTGCAGCCACTGCACTGGCCGATCTTATGGCACACACCCAGCTAGGTCAGTGACACACACATGCTGTCTCACACACCATCACATTTCCAATTTCCAGTTGGCCAATCTGTATGTTCTTGTCCCCTTTTTGATTGATGCATTGCTCCCATTCAGTCAGTCCAGAGGTTAATACTTTACGTCCAACATAAATCACCCTTATTCTAACCTCAGGAACAAAAAAATGTTTGTAGTGTAGTTGTAAGCTGAATTGGTAGGAAGGTATTATATAACTAGAATGAGATAACTTTTTTATGCTGTGCAAAGAGGCGGTGTTGATATTAAATGCACTGTTGAGGTGGACTGGTTGAAGAATCATGAGATAAGTTTCATCGGGATAAAATTGCAATTGCATACAGCCCTTAAACAAACCTGCTGTGCTGTACAGTATTTAATTCCTCCATGAATCAGAGTGTCTGCGGACATATTTTTTTTTCACTCATCTTACATTTGCTTATAACCAGTCAGATTTTGTGTCTGATTGACATTATAACATGTATGATGCTTCTGAGGCTGTGTTTTGTCAGCTGTAGCTCAGTCGTAGACAGACACACAGGCGCATCTGCTACAGCTTGAGCTGTATCTCACTCCAGAGACACAAAAGCAGTTGACGAGGCAAGATAAAGGGAAGAAGCGACAGATTTTTTAATTCTTCTCACCCTAATTAGTCATTCTGTCTGCCATCTCACTGTCATTCAGTCAAGCGAAAGAGTTCATAGCCTTTTTCCTGTCAAAGCTCCTTGTTTCACGTTACCATGCAAGTGTCACAAGCTACTTGATGAGATTCAGGGGACATATCACCCTCTGTCTCTCTGCGGCAGCAAAGTGATGTGGTGTCTTGCTCTTGTATGTGTGTGCCTATGTGAGTCCGTACGTGTTGCTGGCAGAGCGACATCCTATTAGGATGGAGCTGTCTGATTCCTGTCCAGCTTGTCTCTCCTCAAGGTTGCTGTCATAAAGTAGCAGCAGTGACTGATGCTGAATTGAGCCGTAAATAAATCCGCCATATTGTCCTGTTCCTCGGCCCTTTAAACTATGATTCTGTCATTCACTTCAGCAATAGACATTAGCTAGCAGGCCATCATTCATAAGCAACATTTTTGGGTAATATGGATGTTATTAACGATCATGACTTTTGGTTTTGAAATCACACATTACACATAATAATACAGAACATCTGCATCTACCAGCCCCTGAATTGGTTAGTTTGTGTTGTTGTATGACTTTTAGATACAGCACTAACCCTTTAAGACATCAAAGTCACACAAAAACAAATGCAAACTAACTGAGACTCCAGTAGATCAGAAACTGGTTTGTTCTCTGAGGTAAAATCACTGTTTTCGTCTGCTTCAGTTTCCCATCAGAAAAGGCTGTTAAATGAAAGATAAATCAGTGAAAACACTCCAAGTATAGTGTACACTTCAGCTGATAGGATTGTTTTAAGGTGACAAAAATGTGTTTTGCTGCTGTCCAAAGCAGCTATATTTTTAGTTTCCTACACCAATGGTACTCCTGCTGGTTCTCCAAACTTGGAGCCTGCAGACTGCCACATACTGTAGATAATACACTGACTGTTGACAAGTATTGTTTTTCATACAGCCCAGCTTTAAAATGTCTAAACCAACCAGCACAAAAATAGGAGGCAGTAACAATGTCCTCAGCCTTAATCACATGACACAGACATTTTATCTTCTGTGGATACATATTTGGCTGAGGGGCATCTGCTGAATAGTCAAATTCATTCATTATCATGGCAGGTAGTTAAAATTGAGGTAAAATGTAACATCTTTGTCAAAATACACTCTTCTAAAATTAAAGACTCCCCACTTGCAGATGACAAAAAGGCTTTTAGCATCCTGATCAAATTCCTTAGATGTCACATCAGTTTTGTAAGCAAGTAGATTTTTATTCAGCAACGATACCCCAAAGTAGGCCTGGCGTTTGACCTTTTAACTCCCGACACCCCACTCATCACAGATAACCACTCAGCGCCCCCCGATGTGACAGGGCTGTCAGAGCGCTCCTCCCTTCACACGGAGCGGCCCCAGGTGGCCTCGGTGCGAGGCGTTTCCCGGGCCCACAACCACCACACCAGCGTCATGGAGACAGCAGATGGTGAGTTTCCTGCTCACACACTCACACACACCCATAAACACACAGGGACACACACACTCACACACACACACGCACTCACACACACACACACACCCACACTGACATAAAAACACATATGTAGAAACACAATCATCTTCCTTTCTCCCCCTGCTGCCTGTCCCTCTGTCCTCTCCTTAGTCAGTCTGCCTGTCAGACTGGCACAAGCTGCTGACTGACCCTCTTGTGTTGCCATGGTAACACTGCACCTGTCCTACCCCACCCAAAAAAGAAAAACCCTACTTTTTCCTCTTTAATGCTTAACATGTCATTGATACTAACAAAAGCACACATGATACCAATTTGCATTGGAGAACTGATTCAACTGAGTCCTTTAAAGGAGGAGACAATCTCTTTTTATTACCAGGAATCCACCTTTAGTGTTTAAATAGATGTTTTTACAATACATGCACCAATTTTATTGTCCTCAGAGAGTTTCCATAGATAACAATCTGGTCAACAGCCTGTAATAGGAGTGCCAATGTGTTCCTGTCACCCTTCCATCTCGAATTGTTCAACTTCAGAGCTGAAAAGCTTCTTTGAATTAATGTCCAATCTTTTAATGAGCCTGCAGCCAGAAAACACAGCTTTAGCAAAGCTATTACCTTCCTGCAATCCATCCACCATTATTAGGAATGTGTGTGTTTTTCACTGCTAATAAATGCTAAACCCGCTCACCTGCCTTGACACATGAATGGGAAGGGATTTGTTTGTTAAATCTCTGGTTTTCTAAAAGATGTAAACAGTTTTTTTTAGATCCATTTCTGTTCGGCTGTTCAAGATGTTTCAAACCACGTGCAAATTTTCCCACATGGGTTATTAAAAAATAGCAAAAAACTTAGCCTTGTTGTTATGGTACAACAGTCAGTGTTTGTCTGCTCTCACATATGTCTGGCTGCTGGTAGATATCACACATTCTCACATTTGCACACACACACTCTTACACACACACACACACACAATTAACAGGACTGTTTTATTGACATCCTGATGTGTCTCTCCTCCAGGCTGTGAGTGGAGAGGTGAAGGATCCCTCAGTTTAATGGATGGTATTTATAACTGTTCCTCCAACTCTGTGGCAGTCGGCTGTATGTGCACTCTGCTGCGTGTGCATTCGTGTTTGTGTGTGTTTGTGTTTCTGCCTTTGCCTCCACTGTCAGGTCTAGCACTTGTCCAAACTGTGTGTGTTTTCCAAAAATAAATGCAAAGCTGCGATGAATTTAGTCATTAAAATCCAACATGTGTATGTGTGTGTTTGCACAACTGAGTGTTTTGCAAAAGGCTTTAGCTTTTAAGCTACAGCATTTTCAAGCAGTTTCTAACCTAAATGTTACTCAAATAGATCAACTTTAAAAAATGATTTGTGCAAGAAGGCCATTTCCATGGCAAGTGCTTTTTTTCAATTCAGGGGTTGTGAATAATTTGCATGTTGACAAACTGGTTTCTGTGCTCATATGGAGACGTGAGACTTGTCAGTTTATTTCTCACTACATTCTGTAACACAAGGCTGTTAGCCTGCAGCCACACAGGCTGATGATGGAAGCAGTCTAGCACTCTTTGTCATTTTAATAATGACACATTGCCGGGTGTAGAAAACAATGCCACACTGTAACATTAGTCCCATCTGTACTTGGATTCTGACATGTATGTTTTAGTTTCTGTATGGAGCACACACATTATGTTGCATTTTGTCAACAAATCACATGAAAAGACCCAAACCAATAATTCATCAGTTCCATTAACTAAAGTATTGGTGTTTGTTAGCCTGATGTATCTTCATTCTTTGACCATAGAGCTTTAATGTAGTCCAAATACTCTAAAAACACAGTAATGAGGGAACATGTTCCTTCATTATGATAAACATGAGAACTACAGTTTATTTTTGGCAAGTCCCACATATACTGTCCTGATAGAAGAGCACGAAATGTGTATTGATCCATGACTTAAAATAGTCCTGACAATTGCAGTGCTTACTGCATCTTCAGAAACATTTCATGAATCTACAATGCCCTGCTTACATGTCATGAGGTCCTGCATAGAAAATTTCTTAGTAAAAATTAAACTAAATTATGTGAACAAATTTTCAAGAATTGCATTTTCAGAAGAAACAACTGAGCTTTGGTCTAATAACCATGCACAGTGGAGTAAAGTCTAATTTTTAGAGGACAGAATAATATGTTGTTGGATTTGATTAACTGTTGGATTTGTTAACAATAAGAAAAATATAGAAACAAGATCCACCTGGTTTTTATTTTTGTTATGGTCTTGGTTTGTTGGTTAATATTATTCTGTGTACTGTTATATATATTTATACATTACTGCAAAGACCTGGTGTGACAATTTTTACATTTTAACTAGACCCAGTGTCTGCTACAGTAATTTAATGCTACAAATGGATAAATTATGGGCTGAATACGTTAATTATAGTGTTTATCACAGGCAGGCTTGGGTTGGCTGTAATATTAATGATCAAGGCCCTTGAGTGGGTGGGGTACAGGGCCCTCAGATGTTGTCCTGTGTGTCTTGGGCTTTCTAATTGGCCCATCAGGTGCAGCACTGACCCCACACATCTTTTCCCAGTACATCTGTCCCTGCACGTGGAGGCAGAGTCTGTCTGAGCAGGGGCTTATTATAGTAAGATAGATCAGGCAAGCTGTGTGCAGCTGTGGCCTTTGTCTCCTGTGGCTGTCGGGAATGTCTGACACAGACCACCCCTCCCATCATATGAAGGAAATGCTATGCTAATGATTATAGTCAGCACATACCCATATCAAAAATGTTAGGGAGATCAAACTGGACACTATTCTTCTATTCTCTATTAGTCTCTATTTTTCCTTCATTTCTCTTCTGTTCCTCTCCATCATTCATGTCCTTAAGTTTCTACAAAGATCTGTGTCTCTGCAGCTCTGCTTACTTGGCTTTTTTTTTTTTTGCTATACATTTACTTAGAATGTATGTATATATAGAGAAATATCCGTACATATCTTTCTCTCTCTATCTCTCTCTATATATCTATATATCTAGATATATCTATATATGTATCTATTTATATATATATATTTGCTTGATTGAATTATCAGTCTTCAGTCTTCCTCAGGTGTGAATTTTGCTGTGTGAAACAGACACCTTTTGAGACACGTCATGAATAGTTTATTGCACAAAGGACATCTTTGTTGCTAGGCAGCAGGGAGGAGGCTCCTCATTTCCTGACTTTTTTAGTGTGTGAGGTTTGTTAGCGATTCTAGAGAGACTGAAACAGTGTGACCTTTGACCTCCAGGTGACTCAACAGTCACACCAGGTCCACTGTTTTGTTGTCTTGCTACAATGTGATTGGCAGCTTGTTGTCTTCTCAGTCCCATCAGAACAATGCTCTTACCTTTGTTCTTGTCTTCTCTGTCCTTCTCTCATCCATCCCCTTCTCTCAATCAAACTGCATGTCTTTGTTTGCTATTTCCACCCCATATTCTTTCTTTCCATCACTGTATTTCTCTTCACATCCCTCGCTTGCCATGTGTATCTCTCTCCTACCTTTTACTTTTCCTCTC
>JAPZDV010000005.1:13368766-13380144 GCA_029814665.1 Acanthurus lineatus
TTTCTCTTCACATCCCTCTCTTGCCATGTTTATCTCTATCCTACCTTTTCCTTTTCATCTCTTCCAAACTTAACATGTAGGTGTTCCAGTCAACAGTCGCGTCTCCTCCAAGATCCAGCAGCTGCTTAACACACTGAAAAGACCAAAGCGACCGCCATTGCGAGAGTTCTTTGTCGATGACTTCGAGGAGCTTTTGGATGGTAAGCTGGCTTTAAAGTTATTACTTCTATTAAATCAATAAATCATGGAAAAAGCACCTCTCTTTCCTTGGTGTGATCAGCATACTAATCGGAGACTAAAGCAGTTAGACACTGCACTTGATACAAACACCTTTGCTCTTTAGAGTGTGTCAGCCTTTTGACTTTGATATTTTGTCCATTTTTTTTTTGTCTTTCAGTGAAATTTTCTAGCTTGAGCATTGGTTATTTGTCAGATTCTTAGTGTTGCCCTGATAAAAGCATCATGTTTACTTCACCACACCTCCCAGACAAACAGTCGAGTGACACTTCCAGATCAATGCTTGTTATTATGTCTCTGGGTGGAGCTGAGACCACCAGGTGTACTAAGGGAATGGTTTGAGAGCACTGGGTACAGAAACACACACACCAAGTGGACCAGCCTTGCCTGAGTATTTCCTCCATTCCAACATGCCCATCGTGGGTTATGGGTAGCACTCTGCCAGGCTGAATAAACACTGCAAAAGTAAGCAGCTGGAACAGTAATACATCAGCAGGTAATTGTGAAGCCTCTTTGACTTTGGCATGGAAACTGTGGCATGATAAACCACAGTGATCTGCTTGGTGTGAGCAGAAAAAAACACACAGAGCTGAAATGGCAGCAGGCTGGACACCATCTCTTCCCGATAGAAGTGTTTTATTTGGCGGGAACATCTTGCCAGCAGCTCTGAATTCAACATATCAAAGGGTTCAGGAGAGTGTGAGGGGAGAATAGTGATGCAGGGATGGAAGTCAAATCAAAGAGTAAGTACGAGGCTTAAAGGAAGGGTAGCTGAAGGAGGAAGGAGATACCAATTCAACAAACTGTAGTTTCAAGTTTTTTCATGAATTAGTATCTTAGGCACCTAAGACAGATAAGGACAGAGTACAGCTCCATTGTAATCCTCCAGTTTCCCCCATTTCATTGTCTTTCAGTCTCCATACTCCTTTTATTACCCTGCCAACATTTAAGAGATTTCAGAGCTCAGATGGCACCAATACACAAGCCCACACCACCCTCACATTTATGCCTCATTCCTTTCCTCATTTATTTAGTCCAGGAGCCAGATCCCAACCAGCCAAAGCCAGAAGGCCAGCAGATGAGTCCTCTCGAAGGAGAGCATCTCGGGATGGTCAACAAGTGGCCGCCCTCCTTGCCAGCAGCCTTACAACGATGGGGCACCACCCAGCCCAAGAGCCCCTGTCTGACAGCTTTAGACAATGCTGGAAAGCCTGTTTACACACTCACTTATGGTAGGTACCAACCTGTGGATGTCTGACCCAGAATCTACAATGGAGACAAAAAACAATATCATACATTCTTTATGGGTTTTTCTGTACAAAATAATTGGCAAGAAAAATGTGTGTGTGCCTGTTTCTTCATACCTCATTTGTTATCTATTGTTATTCTTCTCAGCTATTTGGGTGCTTGTTTGTTGATTTATAAATCTGAGTGGTTACATCATATTAAAAATTTGACGCTGTATGCTCACCTCTTTAGGTAAACTATGGACCCGCAGTCAGAAACTGGCCTACACTCTTCTTAACAAGCTGAGCACCAGAAATGAGCCTTTGCTCATGCCTGGAGACAGAGTAAGTCATTAAATAAAACTATGTTCAGCAGTGATCTTTTCTTGTCGCATTTTAGGCCTTTGGTTGAACTCCTGATGATATAATATGATATTAGGCAAGTGTAACAGCAGAATAAGCTCCACTTCCTCAACCACCAGTAGTACTAATGAGCAGGTGAAGTTGGAAAGTCTGCAGACATATTGTAGCACCAAGACTGTATATATGTAAACACAAAGCAGTATTGAAAATGAAAGGCTGACAGTGTTAAAGAAGAATCGTTGATGTCCGGTTCTGTAATTACACTAAGAACATATTATTATCATGTCAGCCTGCTACAAATCTTAATAAACATGGTTGGTCCCTTACGGAAGCTTGCACTTCAGTGCTCTGTTTTTAACTAGTACTTTTCATGTTTTTGTTCATTCTTTGCAAATACAAAATCATTCCCCCATTGCTGGTGAAAGAAAGCAAATGTTTTGTTTCAGATTTTTACAACACTTGACAAATTATGTCTGTGATTCACCTGCAGGTTGCACTTGTTTTCCCCAACAACGACCCTGTGATGTTCATGGTGGCCTTCTATGGCTGCCTTCTGGCAGAGTTGGTACCTGTGCCTATTGAAGTGCCGCTGACCAGAAAGGCAAGGGCAGATATGGCAGTCTCGTGGGAATGTATAGGCGTCAACAATGAAGAACATTAGTGACCCCTGCTGGACATTTGACCCCAAATTGATTGGAGAAGAGATGAAATGGGCACAGTTGTTGTTTCACTGTAGATTATTTATGGTTTGTCATATCCCAGAAGGAGCCTCTAACTTCTTGTTAATGTGTTGTATGATTACAACTGTTATGGCCCCATTATCTTTAAAATGTTCTAATTAACAAGTGTTTTAATGGGTTGCAGTTTCCTGTGCATCCATCATATCAAACTGAACCAAATTCATCCTTATTAGTTATACAGACTGAACATTAATTCCTGCTCTTGATTGCCTTTTAAAAGCATGCTGTTTGCAGATGCTGTGCTGTAATTAATAAGATTTAAGTATGGTGAAATGATGTGTAATTTCAATCAAAATATTAGATTTCAGGCCAAATTTTCACAATTGTAAAAAAAAAACCTCATTCATTTACTCTGCTGCTCATGTTTCCTCCCTCCCCCTTTTTATGCTTCTTTCTTTCTCCCCCCTTTTTCTTTCTTCCCACCTTTTTTTGCTTTTCCGCACAGTGTGGTTTGCTCAGCATGAGTCTAGCTGTAAGCTAATTTGCACAACCAATCAAATATGAGTGAGCGTATGACAGATCTTGGGCTTCATCCCTGCTACGATTAGGCTTTGAAGCTCTGTGGTAGAGTTTTTAATAGTGATTGGCCGTTACTCTGCTTTCTTACCTGCTGCTGCTTTGATGTACGTTGCTCTGAAGATTCTTCTCCTTTAGTCAGCGTCCTCCTTTCTCTTCGTTACAATTCCCACATTCCCTCAGAGCATCTTTATACAAAGCTTTTATGCTTTGAATTTTATTCTTTAAATAGTTCATGGTTGTGTGACACACAATACCAAAGTTTTTGATGATATGATCTTAAGTTTGCATCCTCTTTGCCCCCCTAGGATGCAGGCAGTCAACAGATCGGCTTTCTGTTGGGCAGCTGTGGCGTCACGCTGGCACTGACCACTGACGCTTGTCAGAAAGGCTTGCCCAAAGCACAAACGGGGGAGGTGGCCACTTTTAAAGGTACAGCATGTTTTATTTTCATTCTGACTGTCTGTCTGGCGGTTTGGTTTCATTTGGTTTGAACTGATTTCAAGTCTCTGTCTCTGCAGGCTGGCCGCGGTTGCTGTGGTTTGTGACAGATGGAAAACACGTTGTGAAGCCTCCAAAAGACTGGCATCCTCCAATAAGGGAAGCCAGTAATGACATAGCCTACATAGAGGTAGGCATTGTTTCATTGATGTTACCAATATAAATAAGTTAGGTGTATTATATGCAATGACAATTAGGTACTCTTCTTTCTCATATAGTTAACGTGTCAGTTGTGAGGATGAAACTGTAATTTTTTCCTGTGTTTCTTGCATCCAGTATAAAACCAGCAAGGAAGGCAGCACTATGGGAATCACAGTGTCCCACTCAGCCATGTTGGCTCACTGTCACGCCCTCACACAGGCCTGCGACTACACTGAAGGTAGGGAGCGCACTTTGCCTTGAATTCTCAGGGACCCATACTTCATTTTTATATCTCACTTTACTCCATCTTCCTCTTTCTTTTTCGTTGTATGGCATGGACAGAAGCATCTAGGTGGTAAAGGGTGGAAAAACACAAAATAAGCTTAAATTATATTCAAAACATTCAAGATTATGTTTTGTCATTTTGCAATGCAAGGTTGTACAAAGAAATAGAGTATTTTAGTTCCCCTATGCCACCACCAAACCATAAAATTACATGAATGTATAAATTAAAAAATAAGTTGTTAAGAAAGAAAAAAAAAGTTCATATGAGTATTAAGGATAGACTGAGAAATCTCACAGCTTGAGGATAAAAGCTGTCCTTTAGTCTGGTAGTAGGGCAGGGGATACCTGTATATCTCTTTCCAGATGGCAGCAAGGTGAAAGGCTGTGGTTGGGGCGTATGTGTTGCCTTTTAAGACCTTTGGCCTCTATGCAGGCACCTCACCTCACAGATAATCCTAGGAACCTAAAACTGTTCACATAGTGAACTGTTCTTCAGTTCAGAGCTCCACTGATGCAGACGGGGATGTGTGTCTTTATCTTCTCTTTTCTTCAAGAAACGTTCAGTTCCTTGGTTTTACATGTGTGCAGTAGGTTGTTCTCTTTGCCCCACTCTACATACTCTTGATTTCCTTCCAAATTCTCCTATACTCCTATAATTGTTGGAAAGCTGGCTGATGATGGTGGTGTCATCTGCATATCTCAAGTGGAGTTCCCTCCATCACAGCAAGGATAAAATTAGTTAAGCCTATCCTCTAATTTGGCACTCCTGCTTTTGTAGCCTATATTTTTTCAAATCACTTGCAACATATGTCTGGTATTGTTGGTGTTCAGGTCTCTCTCCAGTTTCTGCTAGTTTATGTCTCTGCTTTACCTTCTTGATGCCGGTTTTTATTCTCACTCAGATTGTGTTATATGCTATCTTGACACCTGCTTGAAAGGCAACCTTTTTGTCTCTGGTTAGAGCCCTCACCTCTCCATTCAATGAGGCTTTCTGTTTTGGGTTTTGTGTCTTTATGATCATCACATAATAAAAACATTTGCTGATGTATAATGGCACTGTTTTTGTATATCTCTCAATTCGATAAAGCTCTGTTGTGCTGCAGCTTCTTTGTACATGTGCCAGTCTGTACACTGAAAACAGTCCTGGAGAGCCACTGCAGCTTCATCTGTCCATACTTTAACGGTTTTTACTGAAAATGAATAGGTAGCAATAGCAGGTAAAAATAATGTCACAGACCCAAATGAGAATGAGGGGGTAGCTGCCAGAAATGTTTGCATAGACAAAAGTGCAGTAGCTTGACTGGGAATTTTGAGGTGGAACCAGGTTTCTATAAAGATGTGGACTCAACAGTCTCTGTTCTCAGAGTTCAGCCTGACTCTGATTTTATTCATTTTATTTTCTTGCAACCATACATTGGCCAAAAGTAGGCTGGGAAAGCTTAGCTCTGTTCTCTGCTGTCTCCTCTCTTTTTCTGGGATGCTAGCAGTTCTTCTGGTGATGTTCAGTTCAGCTGATCTGGCTGAGTGTCTTGGAGATACTGTTGGCAGTGATGGTTTCAAGGTCTTCTGCACTCAATCCAATTCTCACACACCTGCAAAAGAATCAGTACATACATCAGCCTTGACTTTTTTGGAAAGGCTGTGTTGTTTTTTCTCATTTATACAGTAGATTAGATATCCCAGAGCACATTCATCAAATAAACCTATTTCATATTCTGTGATATTATAGAATATCCCCTCACATTGCTCACAGATCCTATTAGAGTGTAATTACAGTCTAGTTTGATAAATGCAGCTGCTCAGCAGGTTGTGTTTCTTTCTGTCAGACCTGGGTCAGGTCTGTTTAAAATTATCATTTAAAGAGAACGTGAGGCACCTCCTTTCTCTCAGTGTCCCAGTTTTGCTCTAAATAACTCCCAACTCCACAGCAGCTGCTAAAGACTCTCCAGGTCTGTTTCTGAGTCTTAGTTTGGTGCTTTACTCAATCCAGTGTTCCTACTATCAGGATTAAAAACTCCCTCGTTACAGAACTTGTTTCGTGTTACAAGCAACAACATGATGTGTGATTGCACAAGTTAAGAATAGGAATGCTCAAACCCCATTTGCCCTCTAACTTGAACAAAATCTCCTTTTTGATTTGCAGCTGAGACCATAACCAACGTCCTGGACTTCAAGAGAGAAGCAGGATTGTGGCATGGTGTTCTAACTGTGAGTGCTCTTAAAACCCCTGATAAGGCTAACAGATGAGTTATGTAATCAGAAACAGAAGAGAGCCATGCTGTGAAAAAGTCTGATTTATCTGACTGAACTTTATTAGTATGTAAATACATTCAAGCTAATGAAGTCCTGATGGGCAGAAATGTCTCCGCTAACCCTAGAAGTTGAAACGAGTAAAATCGTTCTATTTCTTTCAAGATACTCAGACTAGCTTTGATTAAATGGTTTCAAACATGCAGAGAGTTTTACTTGCAGCTGATATATGACCTGCTGTTGCAAGTTTTAATTCCTAAAATAGCACACGAGTAGCACAAACATGCTTTTATTTTTATTCTTAACAGTGGGTGATAAAATCCTGTCATGACTTGCAGCTTGTTTATTGTGACATTATGTAGTGATAACACACTGCTGACATGTTTTGGTGCTGATGTGATGCTTGATGTCTCTCATGGCAGAGTGTCATGAATAGGATGCACGTGATCAGCATTCCTTACTCCTTGATGAAAGTCAACCCTCTATCCTGGATACAGAAGGTCCACGCATACAAAGGTGAGGGTCAATCTGCTGCGTCATTACACATCTCACTGGTATCTGGTGTGCTATGTTTTAACCTTAACAAAGAGGGATTTAACCCTGGCTACACCGACCTACTAAATTTATTACTCCTCCATTTAAATTTGACTGATATTTTCACTTACATAATGTCTCTATTTCTTGTATATTCTCTATTTAACCAATATTTAGTCTGATGGAATCAATGCCCTGAGACAATTTATTACTTAGTTTTGAGTCTTTTAAGTCTGTAGTTGGTATTGGGTGTTTTAAGGTTGTAAAAGTAACATAAGACGTCTTTTTTAAAAACTGTCATTAGAACTGTCTAGTGAACTTGTTTTAAATGTCAGCTGTTTAGTGTTTAGGCCCTTATTCTCTAGACTAGGATTATAAGGGTTTTCAATTTTTTTCTTATCTCATTGTGAGTTTTTTTGTTATGTTTGTGTCTTGTGTCTCTGTTCTAACTGTTTTGTTAACTGTTAATAAACAAAAAACAAACAGGCAAACAATTTTTGTATTAATCACAAGGTAAAACCATGTTTTGTTGTTATTTGGTATGCTAACTTCTAGTATTTATTGAAGTACATTGTATCATAATTACAAAGTAGTTAGAAAGCATAACAGTGTTGATGTTTTTACTAGAAAGTACCATGAGAAAAATGCTGTGATAGCTTACCTGGTGGTGAAATGATAGTTTACCCATCATTTTGTTATTGTTTAATGTATCTGTAAGCCTTTGTAAAACCATTTTTGCCTTCCAGATAGAGTCTATGCTTAGTAACAGTTGGGATTCTGGCTGCACGGTTGACCTGGGTGGGTGGATGGATGGATTAAAGCGATAGTTTGTTGGGCTTATTGATTTCTAGCTCAGTTGTATGAGCTCAGTGGAGGTCGAGGACACGAGGCCTGCTGCACTGAATAAAATTCATCTCCTCTCTTCTGTCAGCGCTTCTGCTGAGTCACCTGTTGGCAACTGAGTCAGACCATGTTGCTATTTGCTGTCATGTTCTATGATCTGTGATTGGCTGTCAAACTTTATGACAGATGTGTTGATTGGGTGACTGTATTTTGAGCCTGTCTCTTTGTCTCCCATGTCCCCTGCACAGCGCGTGTTGCAGTGGTGAAATCAAGGGACATGCACTGGTCTCTGCTGGCCCAAAGAGACCAAAGAGACATCAGCCTGAGCTCCCTGCGCATGCTTATTGTAGCAGATGGAGCTAACCCATGTGAGTCCAACTGCAGATTCTCATTAAATAAAATCACCTTATAAACACCCTGAAGCCACGGGAGATTATCATCAATTTGCTTATTTTGTGTTTGCTTGTATGTCTATTTGAATGTCTCTGCATGTGTGTATGTGTGTGCATGTGTGTTACCACAGGGTCGATATCCTCCTGTGATGCCTTCCTCAACGTGTTTCAGGCACGTGGGCTGCGACCTGAGGTGATCTGTCCATGTGCCAGTTCTTCAGAAGCAATGACTGTCGCCATCCGCAGGTGAGCTGCTGTTACTGCAACTTATGAGAACAAAAGCAAGCGCACCACCGCTTTGCATTCCTGTGATCCTGCAGGGAGAGGAGGGAGAAATATGCTGCTTTAACACAGAGAAGAACTGTAGGATTGGACAGCTTTGTGCTTAACAGTCATGGAGAAGGATTATGACAGATGGACTAAACACACATGCTTCAAATGGGCAAAGTGACTCTATTTTTTAAATGAGAAATTCCTTGATCATGGCTGATACTTGCAGAGTCTGTTTCTCGCATCATTTGAGTCACATGATCATTGTATCACCTCCTTTAAAGGTGTCAGTACTGTCAATGTGGTGACTGTGACTATGGTTGTGGTTGGCTAAGACAAAACTGGCCTATGATGCAACTTCTACCTGTTATTTTGTTTGATTGAAAGGCAGATAAAATAGATATGAATTGTCAGTGTTGATTTCAGACAACTGTGTGTATGTTTAACTTCAAGTCTTTCTATATATGTCCTTATGTTCAGCAATAATAGACCTAATTGTAATCATTTCCATGTCCTGCAGACCACCAGAAATGGGTGTTCCTCCTCCAGGGAAGGCAGTGCTGTCTATGGGTGGGCTGAGCCACAGTGTGATTCGAGTGGACACAGAGGAGAAACTCTCTGTCCTAACAGTGCAGGATGTGGGACAGGTCATGCCTGGAGGTACAGGACACCACACTGCTTATTCACATTTTGCTGCTTTTAATGAGTAAAATACTGAATTTAAGATGAAAGAGAAAAGTTTTATAATAACATTGCCATGTATCC
This sequence comes from Acanthurus lineatus, assembly GCA_029814665.1. NCBI lineage: Eukaryota > Metazoa > Chordata > Actinopteri > Acanthuriformes > Acanthuridae > Acanthurus > Acanthurus lineatus. The sequence continues at coordinate 13,377,830 of JAPZDV010000005.1, forward strand.
ACAGAGAATTCAGGTGATCAGATAATTTTTTTTTTAGAATACAGTTGAAAAGAAAGCCTAAACCTGTTGTGTTCATAATTTCTTAATTGTTTTTAGAATGAAATTTGAAAAGCACTAACTTTACTCACTCATATTGAACTATATTTTAGAAGTTATGATATAAGTAATCCAAACAGGAATCTGTAATCCAAACTTATATCTTCCTCATATTACATGTCATAGTTTCTAATATCCCTTCTTTATGTCACTGCCGTGTGCCTCCAGCTGTGGTTTGTGTGGTGCGGGTGGAGGGGACACCTTATCTCTGTCAGACTGATGAGGTTGGAGAGATCTGTGTGAGCTCAGGTAGCACAGGTGTAGCCTATTACGGCCTCCCAGGCATGACCAAAAACGTCTTTGAGGTTGGTGACTTATTCCTTTGGTGTGACAAAGTATGCTGTGTATTCCTCTAAATACTGTTTAGAAATGTGGAACATCAGTAAACTTTATTTGTATGCTGTAGGATGAAACCTTTTGGTCAAAATATGAAATCATCAGGAGCACGATGGTTATTCTTATCTAATAATTGTGTATTTTTGTCAGAAATTAGAACCAAGAGGGACATTGGTCCAGAGTTAAAAAACATGTAGACATGCATAAAGTGGCACCAAATTTAAGCTTTTTCTCAAAGTTATTAATTATTTATTTTAAAATGTAATTTCAAGGTAAAGTCAGGTATTATTCTAGTCATTGTTCTTTTTTTGAGGCTCATTCCACATACTCAAAATGACTTGTTACAGAGTCCAAAGGCTTGTGTGTAGCTTTTTTAAATAGAGGCAAAGCTAAATTGGACTGTGCTTCATCCATGAGTTGTGTTATGTTGCAGACCATCCCAGTGACATCATCTGGGGTTCCCATCAGTGACAGACCATTTACCAGGACCTCCCTGCTGGGTTTTGTGGGACCGGTAAGTTATAGCAAGAAGGTAGCCCTGGTTTAAACGTATGAGTTGCATGAAACCTTTCAGTTTAAATTAAATCCTCAAGTTTAACTTCATATTAAGAGCCATAATCCAGAGATACTTTAAACGTTATTCAACCTCCCAAGGTAAAGTATTGATTCACTGGAATCTCAGGATGTAACTTTTAGTAGTACTGTAGCATGTAGTTTCAGTTTTATGTGCTCACGGTTTAAGATACATGCCTCTGAGACCCCTGCTGGAACCAAACTGAAATGAAAAAAGAATAATAATAATGAAAATAGATTCAAAAAGATTGAACCCCAGTGTGTCTTCCTGGAAACATAATCCCAGTTACTTAGGATAAATCTAGACCTCTCTGTGACCTCTTTACATTGGAACTATTTCTCTTCAATTATATACTGTAGCTCAAAAGAAAATTGCTGTCTCTTTTTTTAGAAACAAACTTTAGTTGTCAGTTGAGACAAAACTGTGGGAGTACTTTACTGAGTCAACAAACAGATGGTTTTTAGCTGAAAGCAAAGGACATATGGGCTCAGTGATTAAAGAGGTTGATGATAATTTGCAAACCCTCAGTAAACCTTCAGAGGCCTTCAATTTCCAATTGTTCTACTTGTATGACCTGGTGCTGTTTTCAGATAGAGTAAATATCATGATCTACCTGTGTGATGACACTGTATGTGCCTTGTTGTTTCCCACCAGGACAGCCTTGTGTTTGTCGTGGGAAAGATGGATGGGCTGATGGTGGTCAGTGGGCGCAGGCACAATGCCGATGACGTGGTTGCCACAGCCCTGGCAGTAGAGCCCATGAAGTTTGTGTACAGGGGCAGGTAATTTCAAAACTCGACGCCTCTCAATGGATCTGTTTTCTCTCTTATTGAGAGTCTGCCACATGTGCACTGTTTTCTAATGACAGTGTTATACGACATGAGCAGCTGATTGGCTGAGTCCAGCTGAGACAGTGTTTACGTTGTGTGTTCCAGGATAGCAGTGTTTTCTGTGTCCGTGCTGCATGATGAGAGGATCGTTGTCGTGGCAGAGCAGAGGCCAGATGCCTCTGAGGAGGACAGCTTCCAGTGGATGAGCCGCGTTCTTCAGGTGCTTGCTGTAGCCTTGTGTTTTTTACATCCTGCCTCACCTAGTTTAGGGATATACATGTAATTTTCCATCTTTTTACTTTAGTTAATACTACTTAATATTTCCTTGAGCACATCACAGGGTGTTAGGTTTTTCAACCTTTCAGGAGAACATTGGTTTCAGTATGTCTGAAATAAGTAGAGCCTTAAAACTTCCGAAAATAATTTATAACTATAAAAATAAAAATAATAATAATAATAATAATAATAATTATTATTAT
>JAPZDV010000005.1:13391956-13450029 GCA_029814665.1 Acanthurus lineatus
GGCATTTCCATGAACAAAAATACAGTAATTCAAATTTGTTCCCACTGAGCACTTGATATTTGTATAACATTACAAAGAATGACACTTTTTCTTTCATAAAAAGTAACACATTAAATGTTGATTTTGCAAAAACTTCTTTAGCCCCAGTTTCTTGATGAAGTAATACATTGATTATACTGGTCCTCAGTAGGCAGCTATAACTATTCACAACAATGCTAATGAAAGTCAGTAGTACAGTGAACATATTGGTCCTCAGTGAGTAGTTAAAAATGTTAAAAACATTGCAAAATAAACTTTGATAGTTACATCTTTATAACAAAGTAAAACTCTTCTTTTGATTATACTCGTGAACAGTGAGCATTTGGGTTTATAACAAAGCAAATAATGCAGGAAAAAAAATGTAATAATGATAAAGACATTGATTTTTGCATTTCATAATAATGTAATACAGTAATGATATCTTTACTCAGTGAGCAGTTATAAATGTCTACAGTGAACAAAATGGTGTGATATTTACTTTCTCATAATGAACTATGGTAATATATGGATTGATTTTTTTTTATTAAAAACTCAAACGTCTTTTTATTTCAGGATATTCAGAACAGTCATACATTCTTGTGTCTGTCCTGCTATGTTCCACATTAAAAAAAAAACTCCTACATTGACTGTCAAACAGGACATGTTTGTTGTCCTAAATCCCTAATTCACGTATGCTTCTACTTTGCTGAGAAGCTCAGATGCCTTGTTCAGTGCTAGCATTTCATTTTCTGATTTGAATTGTCCATTTGGAATATGGGGAAATTGATGGAAGTTAGGATACTGAGTCTTTTTGGCATCCACTCCCAGCGTTCTCAGATATTCCACAATCTGAGGAAGATCTCTCAGTTGGACACTGTAACGAGAAACTTGTGCAGCTATGGCTGAAATTGAGCTACTGGTGGGATGTTTACCGTCTCTTTTATACTGTGCTGCAATGAGAGACTTTTCCACTGCTTGATGAACTTTGAACAGACACCACTCTGTACTCCCGACACCAGTGTCATTGTAAGCTGCATTGAGATCACAGTGAGCTTGTCTACACCAGCGCTGGGCCTCCTCTCTGTTCGGCTTCGGGATGTTTTCATGATAGGACCAAAAGTTGTGGCTCTGGTTTCTTCTACGGAATCTCTCTCGGCCAGTCCTGTGATGCCTGGCCTCTTGATTCCACTGCTGATAGAAGTCTCTGAAAAATGAGTTTGGCCATGGATAGGATGCGCCTGCAGTTCTTACATTGCCTGTGCCATTCTCGAGCTCATCAATTCGATTTTGCAGGTATTTGAATGCCTCGCTGGCGATAAATTCACAGTCAGGGTTTTTGTCAGGATGCCACCTCAGGAACAGTCGTTTGATGGCTTTCTTCCTCTCCTCCTCTGGGAGCGTCCAGATGTCTTTCAAACATTTGTCTATTTCCTTTTTAGCTTCATCTAAAGAGGCTGGTGAGGATCGCGCAGATGAAGAACTTGTGCTTGATGGTTGGGAAGTATGTGGCACGGCTCCTATCAGTGGCTCCAGTTCCATGCAAGAAGTTTCAGCTGAAGGGCATGTCCTCTCTTCAGCTCCTGGTTTCTTTTGTCGTTTAAACTGATAAAGGTCAAGACAACTGACTTCAACTGGCCAATCTTCACCAATCTCTACTTTGTATCGCCTTAAATATGGTCCAGAGTGCCCAGGCAGTTCTTCAACAATAACTGCATAGATGTACGTGTTGCTAGTGCTGTAGCCAACATATTCCCCCTCTTCAAAGTTATTGATGATGTTCATGTCTAAGAAATCATGCCATTCCTCTGGAATTTCTGTTCCAGGGGGTGGAGGATTGTTGCTTCCTGTTTCAGCACTGTCACAGTCATGAATCCCATTCTTAGCCAAAGCTCCCTGAACCTCCTCCATACTGTCACACATAAGAAGTTGCCCAAGGACTGAAACGTGAATTGATTCAATTTGGTTATCTAAAAGAGCAATTATCTCCTTTGTTAATGTCATATTGATATCGTTGATCACCTTCGGAGCCATGTCATTGTTGTGTCTCAGGTAAAAGATGCAACCTTGTTGCCCTCGTTTGACAAAAACATCAGTTTCACGAGCAGTTTTGTGTAGTGGCTCTTTTTCCAACCAAAGCACTGTTTCCAGGTTCTGGCAGCAAACAATCTGAATGCTGCCAAAAGTCCTCTCGCACATGTTGGTAGCATCTTCTTGTGTTATTTCTCCATGTGACTGCTCTCTGATAAGACAGACTAGTCCATGTCTGAATGCTGCTGAGGACAGATGTCTGTCAAACCATCCACTAAATTCACAGTCAGTCTGAAACTCACAAAGCTGCAGGTGTGATTCCACTATTTTCTCCTCAGTAAATTCCGACAGCATTTTAAGCTGAAATTTCCGAGGCAGCACTTGGATTAACTGATGATGCTTATAGTTGTCATTGCCCAAATGACATTCACTGAGTTTCTCAAGCAACAAGAACTTATTCTCCAGCGCGTCTTCTAACCTTTTGATCTCAAACATGGTGTCATTGTAGTAGAGTGTGTGGGATGGGTACAATTTACCATCCACTGCTGGGAGATACAAAATCTTGACATTGTCAATGCTGGACCTGTTCCCTTGTGCTTTCATTAAGTGCAAAAGCTGCTGAACAGCACGCTTTACAGTTTTCTGTTGGTTTGGGTTGAGCTTTTCTTTATCATAGGAATCAGCATAAACTGCTGCCAGAACATTACAATACTGCACTGCTGTGGGCTTTTCCTTTACACCAATTTCCTTGAAAAACTGTGCAAAAGCGAAGTTCTCCAAAGAAATTTTGAACAAGTACGGTCTGAACTCTTGTTCATAGGGGAGTGAAAGACATACATCATCAGTCCTGACAAGTTCTGTGTCTTTTTCAACCAACACAACAGGTAGACCAGCAAATGGTTGGCCTTTAAACTCATGTTTTCTCAGGTATTCATATGAGCTTCGAAACACTTTAGCTCTGGTTTTAATTAACTGGACAGTTTCACAGGGTGACTGGCAGATGTTTCTCATGTTGGTGGTAACACATTGTAGAGGTGGTTGTTCATGAGCTCCTGCTTTTTTCATCATTTGTAGCAGCTTTTGTCCAAAATAAACTGGCAGATGTATGATTGGCATTGACGACCAAATCAGATCTTGGTGCTCAGGATAACTTTCAATCAAAGATCCTCTGATTTTAACAGCAGTTCTCTCAGCTGCGAATGGTTGGTGATAGCTGCAAAGATCTTCTCGAATCTTTTTTGGAAAAATGAACTTGATGTCTGCTATCCTCTCCAGCAAGTCTTCCTCTTTGTTTTCACTGTTATTCACGATATTCAAGGCTGCTTGTAAAATTAATGATGATTTCAGCTTCAACTCTCCAAGTTCCCAGTTTCCTTTTGCTTCTGATTCCAGTTGACGGGCAAAATGTTCTACTTCATCTTTAGACACAACATGCCTCATTCCAAGTTCTTGGAGAAACCTTTTTGATCGCTCTGTCGTCTCTGGATATCCATCACACAGCTCAGTCCAAAATCTCCTCGGCACAAACCTCTCTTGGGGCAACATTTTCTTATATAGATTAACATTCTCATCAAAATAGTATGAGGCTGTCTGCAATGTGCCAAGAGAACTTCGAATCAGTTTCACTCTTTTCAACGAGGAGATGATTTGGTCCTTGTACTTAATATAACTGAAGTAGTTGTTTTGAAGTAACAGAACCAGTTTGAGGCATTGAAGCAGCTGCATCTCTGTGAGTGAGTGCACAACAGGCAGAATGAACTTCATGAAATACTGGAAGTCATCCAGGATTTGAATGTTCAGTATTTGTGACAAGCTGCCGTTCTCTGGATTGTTTCGGAGAAAAATGCTGTTGCTGTCTGGCGGGTTGAACAAATCTGAAAATGTCATTAAATGTGTGCTGCTGAGGATAAACACCTCTTTAGGTCCATCAATCCTTACTCTGTTACCATGTATTGTTTCAAATAATGGTAAGGATTTGAGCTTTCTCTGGTAGTCTTGTCTATTTTTGGACTCGGATACACCTTCCTGTAGGAAACGCTGAAGCCCTTTCATCTCCTCAGGGGAAAGTTTAGAAAACTTGGAATGGTTGATGTTGTAGACCTGGTCCAACACAGAGCTTTTATCATTCACATCCATAAGTTCAGTCTGCAGATGTAGAAGTAAATGTCGGTCTATCTCAGAGAAGAATACAACGTCAACCCTCATAAAACCGAGTTTACAGAGGATGCTTATCATGTCTGCTTTGGAGGAGAAGAGAATCACCTTTGGCATGTCTTCCATTTTTTGCAGGAGGCGTTTGTTGTCTGCTGTTAGGCACACAACAGGAAAAATGCAGCAGTCTTTGAAAATCTGCTTCACATCACTTACTGTCGGACCTTGTCTCTCATCTGCAAATGTTGTAGAGTTAATCTTACTTGAGAGGAACATCCAAAGTTTTTTCAACCACGTTAACATTGTCTCACTGGGTACATGAAGACCACTGTGTGGATCAACTTCACAGCTCTGAAGAAGATACTGAATGATGGGCTTCAGATACTGCACTGCATGTTGAAGCGTCAGACCTCTGACAAGGTTGAATCTTTGCAGAACATCAATGTGGTCGTAGTTGGTTCGATAATCTGCAAAGTGATCCTGATAAGCAATGAAGAGACTTTCATGTCCTGATATCAGCTTGGGAGATTTGGAGTTAAACACTCTTAAAACTTTGTCTGTTGTGAGAAGGAGTGGAAGCCCATCGAGTAAACAGAACGGGTCTTTGATGACCTTTTTCAAGCCTTTCTCATACTTGCTCAAGCAAAAACTCAAGAGCTTTGAACATCTTGTTTCATCTTTGATGAGAGTGGCAGTTATGGGCAGGGGTAGATCCTCATCTGTTTGAGCAGGGTCATTGAGGGGCTTTTCTCTCAAGAAAGTTTGAACAGCTGTGGGATTTACATCCTTTACTTGGATGCCAGCAGATTTGAAACTTTTCCAAACTTTATTCATTTCTTTAGAATAAGGAACCAGTGTCATTCCCAGATCTGCCAAAATGGGATTAATCTCTTCACTTCCTGGGTGTGCCAGGTAAGGTGCCTTAGTTGAATCAGTTTCTCTGACATTACACATGTCAAAAGAGTACTCCTTCAGCTCTCGGTTTGCAGCCAGACGTGTTGAACTCCTCAGCACTGGAATCACATTGAGACCTCTGTCTCTGATCGATCTGTACACCTCATGTATCATTTTATGCCACTCCTGACCAACACCTTCAGACACAGTCGGCCAAAAACACAAGTATGAGACACTCAAGAGTGACTCAATTTGTGATAAAGAGACTTTCTTGTCTGCAATGTTTTGGCTGATGTAATGAAGTAGATCTGCATAAAGTGGTGCAATGACTTTCTCTTTTAAATGATTATTCCAGTTACATTTTCGACTTAGTCCATCTTCTTTCCAAAGGCCTCTCCTGGCAGAATCTACCTCAAAGTTTGCATTGATGTTCACTGGCAGTCCTGTTTCCCCTGGCAAAGGAAGTGAACAAAAGGCTTTTCCAATAAGATCCATATAACTGGATGGTCCTTGACTCTTGTAGCTCTCAAGTGCTGCGATTGCTGCTTGGGGAAGTTTGTCTGATAGTGTTACTGCTCTCTCATCTTTGTTTTGGGAGGAGCCAAACTGTTCTGCAATGATCCATTTACTTTGCCTTTTATTAGAGGTTGAAATTGTGGTTCTGTAAATGGCCTTGTGTGGAGTTCTTGTTTTGTCAGCCTCTCTTTCCTCTCTGCTTGTCTGTGTTAGACTTTTTTCAACCACAAACATGGTTGTGAGTTCCTCTGAACATTCGTTGATAACATGGACTACTATTTTGCAGATGTTTTTCAGAAACAGAATCAGTCCTTCAGGATCCTCCCAGAGGGCAGAACATAGCTCTTTCATGTCACTGTCAGTGACTTCCTGTTTAGATATTTCAGAGCTGTATGCCATGGTTCCCATCCTTAGAGGTAATCTGAACATGGTGCCCTCTTCAAGAGGGAATTTTTCAGGAAGAAAGGTTTTGTAGACATCCATGTACATGTTCTTGAAAGTGTCAGCTAGTTTATAGCCGGCTCCAGCCTTTGGATTGTCCTCATGACTTTCAAGGTATTTTCGATTGGGATCAGAAATGCAGAGGAATTTGTCTCCAGTGACAATTGAAGGGCAGTCAGTGAGATGGTAAACAGAGTTGAATCCTATTCCGTATTTTCCCGTCTTCCCTGTAGAGTTTTGTTTTCCTCCCTCTCCCAGCTGTTGAATGCCTTTTAGGTCAGCATCCGAAAACACTTTGTTGTTAAACACGCACAATGCTGGACCCTGCAGATGATTCCACCTCTCCCCAAATGTTTTTACCGTGCCATGCTGTCGTCTGTCCCAAACAAAATGAATTTCTGTTGCCTCCGCATCATCAGCATTTTGGAGAAGCTCTTTCAAGATGTCCTTTTTTGATGGGTACGCTGAAATAATGTTTTTAATACGAACAGTTAATTTTTCCTGCTGTTCAAAGTGAAAAGAAAACGGAGAAATGTTCTCAACGGCATGGTTTTGCAGAGTATGATGTCTGGTGGTTTTTACTCCAAAGTGGCAAGCTATCACACGAGGGATAATCTCATGGCACAGTGTGATACCTGGAGCGACTGGCATCCACGGGCTGTCATTGAAAAACATCTCACTTGCAGGTTGTAAAACACTGTGTTCATTGGGTATCAGACAGTAGCCCGCTGTTTTCTCTTTGGCCTCATATATCCCTTTGATTAAAACTGTGAGGCAGACTGAGAGACCACTCCTTGGCAGGGGATTATTGCCATATTGGGAGTACAATTCCTGTAGCGCGGTTTGAAACTGACGGGTTGTGAAATATTTTTCAACGCCAACACTTTCCCAGAGCCTCCTGAAATAAGTGAAGGCAAGAGGTAGTACATAAAGGTATGGTTTTGCTTCAAAATCCCCATTTTCTGCGACACGGTTCACGTTTACAAATGTGCCGTCAACAAGAATGAATGGGAATGAATTTGCCCTCTGTGAAATGTAGCTGGAAACCTCGGAGTAACAGAGCCACTGCTCCAGAAACTTATAGCATTCACATGTTAGTTTGAAAAGCATGGATTTGTCGATGAATTGAGCCTGTTTACTGGCTACTTGCAGTTGCTGAAGTACAGTCTCAGGGCTTGGACTTTCATGAACTCCCAACATTTGTAGCACTGGATCAGTGCTGTGAATGTTCAGATTGGTGTTATCCAGCACAGGTTGTGTCAGGTTGACGAGTAGGGAGCATTTGTCACTAAATACATCTGTGGGTCTTTTAAATGTTACATTTCTTCCCATTCTTGTATCTCCAGGGGAAAATGCTGGCAGAAATTCAGTCATCCTTAGTTTTTCCCATTGAGGAGAGTTTTCGTCATCCATGTGATTCCTCATAAGTTCAAGAAGGCACCTCAAATGCTCATAAGCTTTCTTTTTGTCAGTGTTCCAAGTTTTGCTGATTGTGCCTGCTTTCTCTGTGATGTCTTCAAGAGGGAGATGATCGTTTGCCATTCCAAGCTCCAACAAGCGCTGAATCCTTTTAGGGGAGCAAAAGTCGTTTTTAGTACCACCAAGCAGGCGTCCCTCTCCTGGTTCAAAGAGACAGGCCACTTTCCCTGCCGGATGAACAAGTTTCTTGATATACTGGAGCTGCCCGCCTTTGGTGGGAATGCATGGATAGCGGACAAGCAGATTGTCGATTTCTTCCATGTTAAGGTCAATGGCATGCAGCAGAAGAGTATCTCTACTCTGAGGGTCAATGGTACCAATGTTGTTAAACACTACTCTCCGATAAAATGTCTCCCAGTCCATTGTTCTGTTCTGCAAAACCTTTTCTTGGCCAGCCTGTTTAAAGCTGCGTCTCAACCACTGTGGAAGACAAACAACAAAGTTTGGTGCCTTCACATATTTCTTGCACACCTGCACCACAAGGGTACTGATGTGTTTATCCTCCTCAATGCTCTCATGTAGAAATATGGCACTGTTCATTGAGCACCAGTGTTGTCCGTCACTAAAGAGCTCTGGACCAATGGAGTGCTGGGCGATGGCAGAATAAAAAGCATCCACCAAAGGTCTGAAAGTTTCGCTCACTTTCTTCCTGTCAGGCCAAAAGGTGTGATAACTGTAAGTTTCCAGTTTTTGGTTTTCAGACATTTTCTTGAGTTCCAAAAGTGCAGTGACATAAGCTTTCACTACAGGATCCTGGAGGAGGGCCTTGTTCCAGTCATGTTTCACTCCAGTCTCCCAAAGACCTTTTCGGTTGCTTGTGACAGCAAATGTTCCATTTACATTGACTGGAAGACCTGTGTTAATGGAAAGAGGGAGGAAGCAAAATGCCTGTCCAACAAGATCTGTTTGTGTTGGGGCCAGTTTCTCAGTTTCTGGGTCATACTTCAAAGGCACAGCAACCCCCCCGATCGGCAAAGAGAACTTTGCATGCTTGTTTTCTTGAAGGGCCATTTTCAAAGACTGATTCGTCCCAAAGCAGTTGTACAGAAGCCAGAACTTGACTTCAGTATCGTCAGATTGCTCACAGGTTATTTGGTTAATGCTGAGTGTGCAGCAGTCAATGACCTCTGTGCATTTTCCATCCAGTTTCATCAGCGATTTCTCAGCTTCACTCTGACACTTCGACACAACATCAGGGACACTGATTGTACTTACAGTGGTTTTGGAGACAGTGAGGACAGTTTCTATTTCATCAGGTCTGGGTGGAGTTGATGCATCTTTTGACAAACTGTGTAGAGATAATGTTTTGATGTTCTTCAAAAACAGCGGGTAAATTTGTGAACTTGCATTAAAGTCTTGTTGGAAATTGATGATATCATGTTTGTCATACACCTTTGTGCTTATTTCTGATTGCAGAGCCTCTTCTTCAGTTCGGAAAGGTAGTCTGATCAGAGTGCCTGGATAGGGTTCAGAAGGACTCTGTTTGGTGAAATGACAACCAAAAATATGCTCATATGGCCCGAACTGACCAGGAAAACAATGGAAGAGCCTCTGATGAGAGAGATTCAGCTTGATTCCAGGATTTGTGTGATGTTTGATGTGCTTCCTAAGGTGAGTTACATTTGGATCGAGTATGAGAAGACTGTTACCACTGAGGATAGAAGGAATATCTGTCACATGATACACGGTATTGAACCCAAGTCCAAACTTTCCAATTTTCTCCACTTTGTTTTCCTTTGAGGCAGAGCCAACTCTGACAATATTTTTCCAATCCTCAGCTGTAAACTGCTCATTATTAAATGCCCAAAGACAAGGTCCCTGACAAAGGTTCATGTCAGGGTCAATGAGACTTTCTGGGGAGTCTCTGTGCACTCTGAAATCCACCAAGAATTTACAGGCTTCTGCCCCAGCATCCTCTGCATTCTGAATAAGCTCCTTGAAGATGTCACTTTCTTCATCATACTCTTTAAGAATGTTTTTTATCCTTGTTGTTATCGGCTCAGACTGTCCACACTGTTCGATTCCCACTAACTCTGGATCAAGGATGTATGTACTGAGAAATCGAATGTTTAACCAATCAGCCGTACCTTTTGAGATTCCCTCATGTATGACATAAATTTCTTCCTGGCTGTACTGAAGCTCATTTAATCCGTTCTTGCTTACGTCACAGAAGACTGCCATCGACAGTGGTTTAAGGGTGTGTCGTTCACCCTCTATGAGGACTGGCACAGGGATGTCGTCCTGAATTGTCTTCTTCTCTATCCAAAGCCAGTTAAGAATTTCTATTGACACTTTTATTTCAGAAGAACTTGCAAATGGCTGCTGCCTGTCTGCAATGGTTTGCTGAATAGAATAAAGAATGCTGACAATTTCTTCATCTGAAAGTGATGTTCTCAGCCCAAACTTCCGAAGCAGCCTCTTGTATGGCAGAAATTCACTTGGCACCTTCCCAATGTAAGAGCTCAGATCTAGACCAGGGGGGTAGTCTAGAACCAGATCCTGTGGCGACACGAAGTGGCTGTGGTTCCACAACCAGCGTGTGTCTTTGTTCATCACTGTTGCAAAGTCAGAGATGTGGTCTTGCATGTGCTCATAAATGCTGCGTAGCCTTCTTTTGAATTCTGCATTTGTGTCAGGATCAGACATAGTCTGTACTTTGGATGCCAAGACCGACAAATTCTCCATCACTTTTTCAGGTGGGGGAAGGCGTTCAAGACCAAGTTTACTGGTGAGTCTGTTGCTGAAATTTCTCACCAGAGGCATCACATGGCCAACAATGTTCTCATACATAGAATGTCTTATTTCATCTGGACAGAAGAAGCTTTCCTGAGATTTGTCACTTTTTTTGTCATCGCTGGATATAGAACATGGGACCCATTTTAGCATTTGGATGCAGTGAAGTTGGCTTTGAGAAAATTTTGACAGTAGATCATTGGTATCCAACATTTTCAAGAACACCTGAGCCCTTTCAAGAGCGTTTGCGTGAGAGTCGACACGCAGGTGGTCAATCAGTTTGGCAGCATGCAACAAGTGTTCAGGAGACACGTCTACTTCTTTATTTATCAACCCAAGATCTGTTAGACTTGTAAGCATCTGTGATGTGCCAGTGTATGAAGGCGGGGGAAAGAAATCTGACCCAAAGATGACTTTAAAAGTTTGAACTGTTGGATCAAAAAAGCTTGAGGCCTTTTTCAGCTCTCCATTAACTTCCATGAAGCTCAAGTCTTTACATTTGCGTTTCAAACGCTGATTTTGAGAGAAAAGGATATTACCATGCTCCAAAATCCAGATCATGATTTTCTCGGTGTCTTCTTTACTGCAAGCCCCTTTCTCAATACAGTCAACGAGGAGAATGGCTGCTTCAGCAGTGTCCAAGAGATTAATCTTTAGAAGCTGCAACAGTCTGCGATCAGCTTCACTTGCACACTGTACGACTGAATCAGGCATTGGGAACTCTTTTGGTACAGTCAGACCAGAATTTAGAAGCACAGCCTGTTTTGATTGAGCGGCAACACAACATCCTTTCATGGTTTGAAACAGAGGCAACTTTGAGAGTAAATCTCTCTGACTCACTGAGAGAGCGTCCAGACGAGACAGATAATCTTTCAGTTCTTCTTTTGCACTGTGAGAGGCAGTGTTGAGTTCTCTGATGAGATCTTGAGAATCTACATTCATAAAGACTTTCATGACACTCTCTGGAGATGGGCACAGCACATAAGAGTCTAGATCTTCATGCTTGAGCCACTCGTTTCCTCTCACGACTGTGCCGCCAACTTTGTCCACCAATGGAGCTATTTGTTCTGGCAAGTTATTCTGTTTGTTTTTCTGAAAAATGAGGGTTGTGTTCTGCTGTAGTCTTGCTAGTGATTCAGACTGACTGACAGCTAAGGGACGAACTGGTATTAATGGCATTCCAGTAAAGTTACTTAACTCTTTAAAGTGAGTATTGAGAAATTTCCAGAATTCTTGGAGCCAGTCCAAAGGTGGATGCTGGTTGTTGCTGGTGTCCCATGTAACAAGACCCGTCCTCATCTGCTTCCAGTCCTGTGGCATATACTGCCTTGTATATTCAACCACCCGGTCTGCGTCAACTTTGAGGACCCTGAATAAATCTGAAATAAAAATTAAAAAATATAAGTTTCTAAATATAAATATGTGTGTTGTGAAGATTTGCAAATAAAAAACGTATATAACTTTTAAAATCACTGTATTTTTGTAAAATGACAGTCCTACTTTTTCTGGCCAGCTCCTCCAGGTGGGTATTGCAGACTGAACTGAGATCATCTGGGATGAAGAGGTGTTTGCAGCATGGAAGTAAGATCCTGCACAAAGGATGATATTTGCATATGATTTTAGTGTACGATGATGATCAAGAACACATATTTTTCAAAATCTAAATCAAATTTAACAAAGATTCTATTTTTAAATTTGTGAAATAATATTCTGAGGCTTCAATTGATAAATATTAAATGATCTTGTAATATGATATGGAGAACATCAGTCAGCATGTAAACTTAATACAACAAAACTGCTGTAAATTATAGTAAATAATTAGAACTTTTGTTCGTTGATTTAATAAAAGCCAAATCTGTTCGGAGTAAATTCAAAGAAAAAACAGTTTTAGAGGTCATGAAAGAAATCGGAGCACATTCCTCTTTTGCCCTCAGAACTGCAGCGGGCATGTACACAATAAAAACTTTGGTGCCACTATGTCAATATTGTGTTTAGAACCTCATCACTGCCCCCAAGTGGCCAAAATCTATTAACTCAGATTGGTGATGAAGTTCTAAATTTAACTCAATATTAATAGTTTACTTCCTTTGCTTCTTAATATACTTGAGGAACAAGAGCTAAAACATTGACTCAGAACAGATAATAATATCCTCTTGTAAAGAAGGTTGTAGAATATTATTTGGTCAATATTTTGCTCTCTAATCAGTAGTGACTGTACAATAGAAATAGTCATGGAAAAGCTCATAGTTTCCTTTATGTACAACAAAGTTTTAAACAAAAAATGAACAAAAAGATTAAAAAAACAGAACCAAATGAAAAATAGCATTTTTTCTTTGGATCTAAGCCCTGAAATGGTCATGACAACAGTATTTCTAACCAGATGCCCTTTGTTGCCAACAGCAGACACACCTTAAGCAGTAATATTGTTTTCTATAGTATAAAGACAAATATTAAAATCCTACCTTGGAAATTCGCTGCTGTCGATTAAAGCAGTGTCCTCCTCTTTGTCTGTGAAAAATCTGAAAGAGCCATCACTGAGTGGAAGCAGCTGAAGACCCTCGAGATCTTTGTATTCTCCATTAGTCAGAATGTACTCTAGAAGACACAGTTTGTCATCTTTCGGGATGGAGTCCATATCAATCCTACGGAGAATGCCCCTCAGGAACTTTGGAGTCACATGTTTTAGGGTGTCAAAGTGTGGATAGGCCTCTTTAATAGCTCTTGTAACACTTCCTGGTAAAGTGACAAGATTTTCTCCACAGGAAACCAAAGTCCTCCTAATGGCAGCCAATATGTCTGCACTTGTTGGACCATTACAAGGGAACACTGCTTCTGATGGACTGATGAACATTCTCTCATCTTTGGCAAGAGAGAGGACAGCCAAATTCTGTCTGAACAAGCGTTGAAGAACATCTAGAGCGACAGCATACCATTTGTCTTTATGCTTTATCTTGACAATGTCTGGCCACAGATCGTACACGAAAGAGACGGGCAGAACAGACTCTTGGGCGAGTGTTATAGCATCTTGAATGATCTTTAGGTATGCCTGAGGGAGCACCTCCTTCATCAGCAATTCATTCCAGACAGCATGTTCATCATGTTTCTGGTCTTCCTCTTGCCACTTGATGTATCTTCTGTTGTCTGTGAGGCCAAAGCATGCATTGACATGAACTGGGAGTCCTGTCTTGTTGGATTCATTGTTTGGCAGAGGGAGAAAGCAGCTCAGTCTACCCTCACCACAGTCTCTCTTCCCATCACAAGGGAACGCCAAGTCCACCTGAGGGAAAAAGCTCAACTTTTTTGCGAGTGAATCAAGATTTTCTACGTTGCCTTCTTTCATGGTACATGTTGTCACAAGCCACTTTGCCTCTTTATGGTTTTCTGCGTTGAGGGTTATTAGTTTGAACCTTGTTGAGCCCTCAATGAATGGCTCATCTTCTGACTCAAAAAGGACATCTGTGTGGACTGAAGATTTCACTTCAAGTCTGGTGTTAACAGCTCCACAGACATTGATGTGTATCAAGGACACTGAGGTCACATTTTTCAGAAACAGGAGGCTCAACTCTGCATCAGCAATGAAGCTATCGAAAAGCTCCACCACCTTATCACAGTCATATAGATTATCTGAAATATCTGATGCTTTGTTGCGCAAAGGGAACCTGAAAATTGTCCCGTCAAAATGCTGATCCTCTGTAACCACTTTTGACCATTCTTGTCTGCTTACAAGCGAAACTATGTCTCGAAAGGGTTGGAATTGGTCATGCATGGTGGTCAGAGCTTCTTGGTCTTCTGGATCGTCCAAGGACCACCAAAATCCTGCTTCTTTTCCTCCAAATATTTTTTCTTGGGGGTCCATGAAGCCAAGGTGCCCTGAACTGAATATGGATGGCACATCTGTGAATTAAATGAAAATGATATCGCATTAGTTCACTGTGCATCTGTTCAAAGACTAAAAAGACTATTAGGAATACATATGTGCGGTAAATGTAAACAGCTTTACCTGTTATATGATAAACAGAGTTGAAGCCGATTCCAAACCTCCCGACTTTGTTTGGGTCATCGCGCTTGAAGCTTCTCCCTGCCATCTGAATTCCTCTCCAGTCATCATCACTGAACGCTGCGTTGTTGTAAGCGTAGAGAGCAGGACCTTTGCAAAAACAAACAAAAAAAAATCCGTACTGCAGAAAAATGTTCAGGTTCACATGTGTGATGTTTATTAATTTTCTCTTCAGTCCCTCTTACAACATCTGAAGGGTTTTCACTGTTTTTAACTGTTGACTGAAACCAGAACACATTAGGTTCTTTCAGTAATATTACAGAAATTTCAAGTTTTTTTGTTTAATATTGTGACCACTGCTAAATTTAAGTCATATTTGACTGTGATATATTGCTTTATCTCTGACTTTCAAGTGATAACAAGAACCAGGTTTGTGGTTTGGTCACCAAAAAAAAGGCATAATATTGTCAAATACAAAAAATAAGAGTTTCATTGTAACAAGGACACATGTCCTCTTTAGCCAACCACACAAAGAGGAGACATGTCGCCTTTGGTCAACCACATTGTCCTCTTGGAGAAAACCAGCAAAAAAAAAACCAAAACATAATCGACCCAGAAGAGAAAAACATTATGTAACAAACTGTGTCATCAGGCTTCCTCCTATTTCATATATGAAAAATATCCTCTTACCTTGGTATTCTCCCAGTTCATCAGTCCAGAGGCTCTCTGTCCCATAGCTCCTTTCATCATGGATAAAAACCACTTCTGTGGCTTCAGCATCATCTGCATTTTGAATCAGCTCCTGTTGATCAAAAAAAACAAAACAAAACAAAACATTAAAAAAACTCAACAGCCATAAACAAAGCATAACAGATCGAAGTTAACACTCAGAGATTCCTATTTTCCCAAGCTTCAAAACTGGGCTACTCAGATTATTAGTAGTAGTAGTATATTTGAAGCTCCAGCACCCCCCAATCCAACCGCACAAGTGTTTTTACAATGACACCTCTTTGGACCTTTTCTCAGGACTGTGCACAAACTGCACTTTAGTGACTTCTCCATCACTCCTCTGATGGCCCTGTTATAGCTGTTATGGGTTGGAAACACCCCCCTTTATTGTTCATATGAGTACTCTTAGCTTGGTGACATGATGCCATTTCGAGCACATCCAAGGAGCTTCTCTCTGTCATCAGCTAACTACTGTACAGAGTCAAAGTGACCACACTTTCTTTGAACTGACACATCTAAATGAAACTCAGTCGTAATTAAAGCTCATGTTTGGTCAAATGTTCACATTGGGATGGGCTATAAGAAACTTAAAAGTACATTAAAAAAACTGAAACAAGATCAATATATGTGGAGTTATATATATTTTTTTTACTAGTAGAGGTTCAGTCTAATGTAATCCAATTCAACAGTGCTTCAATGTAACACTTTATCAAAGGGCTACTAATTTAACTTTTATACTTTAATATTCTGTCTACCTCAACTAATTTAAATTGGGTTTCCGAAAAAGCTGGCAGCTTCATTTATAAAAACATGTGTAAATGAACCAACCAATGTGTTACTAAAGTAAACACTGTAACAAACAAGTAATGTCTTGTTTCATAGGTCAAAGTTAACTGTTAAGCGAGTAAAAGAGGCATTTTTACCAAAGATATTTTGAGACATGACAAGACCAGACATGTCACCAGTCAACACTGATGACAGCTGAATTCCAGCTCTATTTACGGAGTCAATACACACACACACACACACACACACACACACACACACACACACACACACACACATTATATAACTGTATAGAGTTAATATTATAACTAGTATGTGATAGTGCATTGTACCAACCTTTAAAATTTGTCCACCATCTGGATATCGACGGAGAATATCTTTCAGGTAGTCAATGAAGGGTGGGGCTGTCGCCCCAAAGGACGTTCTGAACAAAACAGAAGAAACTAGAGTTAAAATATAAAATCAACACAGGATGAGTCCTACTGAAGCAACTAATGTAAAAAGAGCTGGAATTAAAGTCAAGTTCATATATGTGATTTCTAAATATTTAGACATTACTTCACTGAAAAAAAAGTGATATCTGTTGTTTTCCTATCGGCGCATAAAATGGATTCAGAGCTCTAATCAAAGTTTGTCATATGTAAAGTTTGTTATATGTGACTTTGTCCTCTTTTACAGATGGAACTGAAAAAGTACGCTTGCGCCACCCAGTGTCCACTTGTAAAACCCAGTGTGAATGTGAATATGAATGTTGAATCTTACAGTGTGCGGTGGTACCTGGTTAGTTGTATTATATATATTTTAAAGATTGGTGGTCAAAGATAAAAATCTACTATAGGAGTTTGTTAGTGTTTATGGATTTATCATGTATTATATTGTTAAATCAGGCATGCAACTGAGCTCTGGGAAACAAGGCTTTAATAAATCATTAACTACTAAATATTTTTACTCAAACATACTGAACTTGCACTCACTCCACACAAGTAGAATAAATATGAGCCCAACCTCAGTCTTGCTAGTTCTCCTAACAGTTTAAATAGTTATTTGTTACAATAGATGAGCTGTGTTTGCATATTAAGCAGTGGGTTTTCTTAATGTCTAACCATAAACCTGCTCTGCAGGATGACCCTGTGCAGAGAATTCAAGGTTTGTTACGTGTATTGAGTACACGATTTGTTCACAAGACAGACATTATTGGTTGATACTATGATTTAAGAGCTTTTACAAAGAGAGTTTCCTGGTTCACTTAATGTGAAATAAATCCAACAATAATGTTCTGTACAATGTAATGCACAGTGCTTCGAAAGGTCAAAAGCTAAGAACCCAAATTTATACTTGAATTTAATTATGTTTTTTACATGCTTAAGCATATATGCAGAACAAACAAACAAACAAAAAATATAAAAAGCAATCAAAGCAGTCCTGGTGAGGACATTATTTCATTTCACAACTTTTCATTGGGACATCAGTTCTGTTACTGAAATTAGTTTTAGTAACTGGGATATTATTTCACTGCAAAACTGGAGTCAAAGTGGGATGCTCCTCCTACCATCATCTGTCAGCACATACAGTAAAAACAGGCAGGGATGCAACTCACCGAGTCCTTCTCTTTGACTTTGAGCTCATCCTTCCTGGTTTGGATGCTGTAACAGAGTTAAGAGTATTGTTACAAAAATAATTGTCTCCATTTATCCTTATCAAACTAAAATGTAATCGGTGTAAGATAATGTAGAGCTGTAAGGCCTGAGCATGTCAAATCAGAAAAAAACACCATATATATGTTTTTATATGTATTTGTTAAATTCTGTATTTATATTTTTCTGTTTTATTGTTTACTTACCAATGTATAAATGTATTACTTCACTATATGTATTTAGCCATATGAAAGTGAAATGCATGGTTCAAGCAATATAGTCCCAGAAAATAAATGCACAGTTGTATATATGCATAACTTTACACAGATTGAAACTAGGCGTAAACTGAATCAGAGGGTAAAGTAACCACAAAAGTGTGCTGAGTCACACCACACTTTAAACAGGAAAGTGGCACCTGCTGCCTGCATTGGCCATCGAAAGACTGTTCATTGTTAACATGAGGTTTTTCCTGGTTTAATAAATAACCTGATTCATTGGTAGAAGCATCATTTTTTTTAGCAGCTGTGTGAGTAACATAGTGAGAACACTGATTTACTGAAAGGTTTTCTGAACTAAGATGTTCTAGATTCAGCCTCACTACAGATTTCCTCTACTGAACAGCTATAATTTGATTTTATCCTCACCTGAGGCTCTCACTTTGGCCAACTAGTCTGAACTGGAGCTGAACATAATAGCTGTATAACTGTTGGAGCACACTAAAGAAGTTCCTGTCGCTCAAAGGCAGAAACTTAAGCTGGCTGAAACTTCCCACAGTTTGGGGTTCAGTTATGAATAAATGCCACCAAAGCAGGAAGAGGATGAATAAATAAATGCAGGAATAAATATGAGAAAAGTAATAATACAAAAAATAATTAATACAGAGATGTTGAATAAAGCGTGTATAAAATTAATATATACAGGAAAATCAGATAAATTATTAACAAATTAACTTTTTAAAAACGCATTTGCTTCATGATGTTATTAATTTTTGCATGTACTTCTTTCATAATACCCACATTTTATATGATATGTTCACTGACTGAGGGAAGTACACAAGGAAAATAAAAACAGTCATGAAAACGATAATTACACGGTAGTAAACCGCCTTACCTCATTCATGTTTGTGCTTTCTCATCAGCTCTGCTGTCGTTAAAGTTTACCTATGAAACTCATGTCGTTACTGCATCTCTACAATTTATAAAGGCTGCAGGTGTCCAATGCCAGCATCACACGTCGTTTCCCGTCACATTCCCCCCCGTGTCTTTCGTTTTACACCGAAGTTGAGCTCTGCTTTGTAAGAAGCGAAACTTTAGAAAGCAATAATAATTAAGCCAATCGGAGATCGTTTCTTCCTCCTTCGCCACTGAAACGAAACTGTTCTCTGCCAGGAGGAAGTTTACCATTTTTGTGGTAGAGTAACGTTGCGCTTTTTGCCCTTCAGATGGCGCATCACTGAACTCCCACAACAAATGAGTACAAACACGAAAATGCACATGTGATATTCACTCGTATCTTCAACACATCGCAAGGGTGTAGGATTACTAAAAGGATGAGTCCTACTGAAGCAACTAATATAAAAAGAGCTGGAATGAAAGTCAAGTTCATTTACGTGATTTCTAAATATTTAGACATTACTTCACTTAAATAAAGGTGATATCTGTAGTTTTTTTTTATTGGCGCATAAAATGGATTCAGAGCTCTAAACAAAGTTTGTCATATGTAAAACTTTGTCCTCTTTTACAGATGGAACAGAACAAGTACGCTTGCGCCACCCAGTGTCCACTTGTAAAACCCAGTGTGAATGTGAATGTGAATATGAATGTTGAATCTTACAGTGGGCGATGGTACCTGGTTAGTTGAATAATATATAAAGCATCCAAACGTTCATTAGGGGATTATTCGAGTTCATCTTTATTTAAATCTTGTATTTTCTTCAGCAGTTTTGCGCCTCTTCTGACCCTCAGACACTGTCACATATGATACAGTTACTCCCCCACTCGCTAGATGATGCTGCAGCACATTTCTATCAGAACAACTGGACGGCGTCTTGCAGAAAAACGCAGGAGGAGAAATGCGATCCCACAATCACTGCGTTGTCATCCGGCTGCGTTATCGTCATGTCTGTTCTAACTGTGCTCGAAATATAATCACCTCCCATACAAACACGTTTTCCTAGGAGGATACACGTGAACGGTATGTTAAGTATTTGTTTGCGCTGTTACTCGCATCCCGGAATTAACCTGTTTGTGCGGGCGAAGCAAGGCCTACTGTACTGTACAGTAAAATGATTGCGAAGCTAGTGTATTTTGACTCCTTTCGAGATTTTGTATGTCGTTAAACGTTGTAATTTGTCTGTTAGTCCAGCTCATCACCTCTCGTAATCAGATGCCTCAGTAAAATGCGATGGTAATTATATAAATACATGATAAACCTCGATTTAGCCATTTTACAGCAGTAGAGCTGATATGGAAATGCTTTGTGCAGTACATGGCTATTCTCTGGTAACATTAAACCACTATAAAATATTAACTATATGTTTATCCCTTTCAGATGTGTCAAAGAATGAACCCCCCTCCCCTCCCACTCTGGTTATAGATAACACCATGCTGGATAAAACCAGTGAAAAGGGCCAACAGACTGAGCGCTGCTCGGACTGTGGCTGCACTTTCACTCCACCACATCCTGACCCTGACCCCGACTCCGACTCAGCCAACACTTCCGCCTCTCCTCAGCAGCAGCAGCAGCCTGTGCACAAAGCAGACAGCCCTTCCAAGTGTCCGTCCTGCCAAGCCGGCGGCAGCCCCGCTAACGGTCGACGTCCGCACCGGCGCATCCGCCTGGATCCTCACAGCTGCGGCCTGTGCACCAAAACTTTCATCTCCTCTGCCCACTTGACCCTTCATCTTGCCTCTCACAACAAAGAGAGGAAATTCAGATGTAGCACCTGTGGCAAGTACTTCCATCAGTCCTCCCACCTGATGGCACACAAGATAATCCACAGCGGGGACAGGCCGTTTAAGTGCCCGGAGTGTGGTAAGGCCTTTGTCCGTGCCTCACATCTGAAGACTCACCGTCGGCTCCACACGGGCGAGAAACCTTTTAAATGCACCCACTGTGACAAGTCCTTCACGCAGAAAGCCGGGCTCCTGGCGCACGTTCGTCTGCACACAGGGGAGCGATCCTACAAGTGTGAGCACTGCGGCGAGGGTTTCCGCTCTCTGGCGCTCCTCCTCTCCCATAAGGCTGAAGAATCATCTGGACAGGCCAAACCAGTGTCAGCACCATCACTCATCCAGCCCCAGAAGACACAAAGTAGCTCAGAGGATCTCAAGTGTGGAGTCTGCTGCCGCACCTTTGTACGGTCATCCTACATCAGGCTGCACATACGCCTCAACAAAGGACAGCGGCCTTATCACTGCAAGGTGTGCAACAAGACCTTTGTCAAGCTGGATACGTTTGTGAACCACTGTGATAAACACTTGAGGGAGAAAAGGGATAAAAACAAGGAGGTGAAAGACAAAGTTGTTAAGCCTCCCATGTTTGTACCACTCTCCAGGCCTCCTTCTCCTGAGTCCATACCCAGTCAGCCTTTATCCTCAGAGGTCAACACTCGCTCCAGAACAAAATCAAAGAGCAAAACAGAGCCATGAACAGGCAGAGTGCATTCTATCAAACAGAAATAGTCTAAGAAATATGTCTTATCAGTTCTACCACAGGACATGACAACAAATCGGGGGCAGTGGTATTGTGTTTATTGTAGTTTCTTAAATCTCACCTGCTCCTTTCAGAACAAATTAAAAGTTATATGTTTACAAATTATGAGAGAAAGGGACAAAAAAGCAAATCTGTAGTTACTACAGTGTTGTTTTTTTAAGGCACATTTTAGCTAACTAGGCTAATTAACATTAACATACATTTAAGTGGCATACATTGTTCACTCTAATCTGTAAATAGAGAAAAAAATATATTTAACAATAATAATTCATGGTTAATTTGTTGTTTTCTTGAATTCATACAAGCCTATCGGCATGTGTAGCACTCGTACAAAGTACAAAAAATGTTAATGAAATGCCTCTTGTAAAATAATACGCACATAGTGTAAAAATTAACACAAAAGCATCATGTGGAGGACTGAAGTGTTTCTTTTGTTGCACCTTGAGATGACAAATATCTGTTAAATAAACAATTTGTTTCAGTTTTTAACACAAAACTGTTTTCTGTAAACACTTTTTTTTCCATCCAGCCCAAGGAACGCTCAAGTCGAAGTTACACCCACAGCTCATTCTTAGCGTGTTACTTCCTCTCTGTTAATCAGCTCACAGTTATCATGCTTTTCAGTACATGACTGAATGTCCTTCCAGATGGGCCCCCGTTGACTGTCATGTTCCAATAATATGACCGTCACACTTCATTCCAGGTCAGCAGCAACTCGCCACTGGTACCTCACACACACCAAACTCAACTCAAGATGTATTTGACTGTTTTTCCGGAGATCTCCACAGAATCTGTCACCTCCACATGGGGAAACTCTTCATCCCAACCTAGAGAGAGAACAAGACAATAAAAGGGACATGATATTTTGGGAGGCAAATGTGTGTCAAAAGAGTGCTGCAAAAGATGATTTCTGAATCCACCACCACTTTATTAAGTATAAATAAATAAATGAATAAATAATATAAATTGAACTTTGCCTTGCAGTTATCTGTGTCCTCTGTGCTACTGGTAATTTTCCAGTGCAGGGTAACGGTCATGTGGCGTCTCCAGACGGTGTTCCTGTGCAGGGCGATGGTTCCACTGATGGAGTCTCCTGCACACACACTGGCTGGCCTGTCCAGCATGAACAGAGTTTGCTTCCAGTGTGTCGGCCTGAAATGAAAAGGGTCCTCTTAAAAAATTGTCATGCATTGCAGTTTTTTTTTACTTTTGTAGACACTAAGAATTAAGAGAATTAAAATTATTCACTTGCTGTATCTGCACACAGCATTTATCTGTTTAGCACTCACTAATTTTATTTATTTGAATTGTGTGAATTGGCTGTGAAGGATGAGGAGCACTACTGTAAATGAATAAACTCTCCTTCTAAATGCACCACAAAGTGAGTCAATATTTCACTGTTTTAGAGCTTTACTCAGCGTTTGGCCCGGTGTTTAGCTCCACTGTTGTGCCTCCAGTCTCCAGGCTCTCGAAGTGAACAGTAAACCAGGCAGTGAACCCATGGAAAACCCCAGACTTTTCCACACAGAAATGGAACTGAGCCTTCATTTCCTGGGAAATGAAACAAAAGTTTCATCATTTGAGTTCACAAAAGTTCATCTTGTTTGTGCTGGAGCAATTTCTAATTAACCAACACACCCATTACCTCCAGGTCTTTAACTTGCAGGGTGTACATATCAAAGCACATGACATCGCAGGGAGCGCTGAGGCAGTCATCAGGCTCAATAAGGTGGCTGAACTTGGGCTTGGTGAAGAACTCCTGCTGTGCTAAGGGCCTGCGGAGATCAAACATTATCCAAAACCACAATGTAAATAACATCTTCTATGTATCCAGAGGGAAAAGGACAAACAGAATAAAGCACACAAAACTAAACAAAGAGAGTATAAACAGTTAGGATTCATGCTCTATACCTTACAGTATATACTGTACTCTGTATTGGAAAAGGAATATTAGTAAACAGGGCAGCTGTGGCTCAGGAGGAGGAGCGGGTCAGCTTATCTAAAGGTTGTTCCCCTGCTCCTCCAATCTGTACTTTCAAGTGTGGCCCATGGTGACCTTAGGCAAGACACTTACCTCCAGGTCGCTCCCATGGGTGTTTGCCACTGATAAAAAGGTTGGTTCTTTGTGCCATACTTCTTACCATTGTGTTGTGATTAATGTGTGTTTAATTGGTAAATATTAACATGAAGTGTAAAGCGCTTTGAGTGGGCAATAGACAGGAAAAGCACTATAAAATGTGCCTGCAGTCCATTTGCCATTTTAAGATCTGAAACTGTTTGTGCAATTACTCAAAACAAGCCACCTAAATACTCCTTACTAAATAAGTGTTAGGTGTAAGATATAGAACTGTAGCTTTAAATAGTCTCCCTTTATTTGACTGTGAGAGCTGCCTTGTCTCAAAGAAAATGATCATATTTTGTAGCGGTGTAGCAAATGTCCTTATTCTAATATCCTTCAGTTGTCTTATGCACTCTGTTCTTCTTCACTAAAGCTGTTTTCATGTATGGGTATTTATATGTCGTCACAATTTTTGTAGACCCTTTCCATGCACTTCATAATTTCAGGGTTTTTGCCTGATTCCTGGTGTCTTTGCACCCATTTATCATATTATTAAGTCCTATAATATTAAACACCATCGACTGATTAATATGAAGAGTGTGTTTACATGTGTGTGAGTATCCTGGTTATGATCAGCTTTCTGAAGTGTCCTTGTTTTGAGAAGCCTGGATATTTGCAAGATGAAGCTCTCTGATAGAAATAAAGGTTTTGTGGTTGCCATACATATAGCTTCTACTTTGACTGCCACACATATGTGTCATCCCAACAAATGTCAAGTAACACACAAAAATGGCCACACTTCCTGACATCTAAGATCAAAATCTTTGCAATTTCTACTGAAATAACATTTCATACCGTGACCCTGCTATTTCTGAGCAAGTAATAACAAATCTAAATGAGACAGGACCATGTCTGAGAGCAGCTGACCAATGACCCTTACTGAAGAGGAGTGAAGTCCAAGCCATAGGGCCGCTCCCAGAAGGCCATTTTCTCGGTGTAATAGCTGTCAGCCTGACATGGCACCAGCATAAGGGCCGCAGATGAGGGCCACATCATACCGCCTTCTCTGAGCCAGCGATCCCTGGCCAGCAGAACTGACTCGACCATGAACTCAAACTAGACCAAAGGAAGAAGGGACAGAAACAATATGTATTCTCACGTTCTCTATAAATGACAATAACTCAGTGACAATTTTTTTTCAGTGTCATTATTACCAGCAGGCAATTACCCATCCACTCAGACACCAGGACGTCCACTCGTTCAGGCAGCTCGATCTCCTCAGCTCGTCCCTGGAGCACCGTGACCACCTCCTCGCAGCCGTTCTGCTTCACCAGCTGTCTGGTGTACTCTGCCATGGAACTTGCCTCCACAGCATACACCTACAATAGCACAGATAATCTTACACACTGTTTACACCGTGCTGTTCATCCCATGTAGCAACACTTCTTGTCCAGCAGGTGGGAGTACAAGTTCATTGAAGTTCAACACAAAGAACAAATGAATAGACTGAGTGGTTAGTGGCTGACTTAAAATATTTGTCTGGATTTTCTTGGGAAGTTTGCTAAAATTTAGATGAACTCAGCTAAACTCAGTTTCTCACATTTCAGCATAAGACACAGGTTTGCATACTTTCATGTTATCTGATTATTACTTTGAGCAACTTTGATATAATTTTGAAGACATTTCAGGGGCATAAAATCTAAAAGTTTTTGATCAATGTTTTGCCAGACAGGTCAAAAAACTGTTGATATCTTAAGGGAAAATCCACAGATTTTACATGTTAAAGTATGTTTTGGTCTCTTCAGGAGCACCACTGCATACAGTAAGTGAAAGTACTATTTGTATTAAGTCTTTTGTTGCTTCAGAGGTTGCACAAGCCTGATGAATTGTCTGGAACTGAAGACAACAAATTTGCTAATAAAGAAAATGTAAGAGTAAGGAGTTACAAAGAAGTGAGATTATTAGATCCCTGAGCACCAGGTTTCAACAAGGAAAAAGGAGCGGAATATTCTGCTGCATAGATTTTTTAACAATATCCTGGCAGACCTGCACAATTCCAAGTTTATGATAAAACTCACCATAATAAGCATCTTTAAATGTGTGAACTTTTTTTGCGCACATGCTAAAGGAAGGAACAGAAAGCTCTTAGTCATTTCCTGCATGTGTAAAGCTACTATTTGGCTTAAAATCAATGACCACACTAAAAATGATGACTTGGTTAAATTTAACTTTTAGGAATCATGCCAACTTCAGTTCTTTTAATAAATGGAAGTCCCTCATAAAAGATATAATCTGCGCAGTGATTCTACAAGGTATCAGAATCTCAACTGTCTTCACTACAGACAACATAACCAGCAGCCTGTGTGCTTGTGTTATGAAGCTCAGTGTTTGTGTAACTTTCCCAACAGCCTTAACATTGACATTACCGTTGAGGGTTGTGCAAGCTGAGCACAGAACAGGCTGATGATGCCAGTCCCACAGCCGAGGTCCATCACCACCTTATTCCTCAGAGAAGCACTGTTGCTGAGAATAACCTGCCGGTATGCCTCAGTGCGGCTCTTATCTGACAGCATCTCCAGGTGAAGCCTCTGTGGGATTAATAAAATAAATAAATTAATTAATAAAAGATAAAAAGTCGTATATCAGCACAACATGTGACAAGTTGTGACACACACGTGTAAATAGGATATTAAGTGTTTTGCATGTTCTTTTACAGGGACACAAAGTACTATATGTATTAAATATAATGACATTTTTGACATAAATAATAATGAAATCTTATTACATTCTTTAAATAATTCAAAAATTGCTTTAAGCTCAACTGCAATGGGCTGAACACCCATTCACACTAGTGCATCAGTCAGTAAAATAACTGTCTGTGTCTGCTTTCAGAAATGATTCTTTTTTTAGGTCATAAGGCTGTAACATGCAAAACATTTTTCTAACCAGTGTCCCATAACTGCCAAAGTACTCTTCGTCTTGCCATGGGTCCTCCAGAGAGGAGTCCTCCTCCTCCTCCTCAGCAGCATCCTGGCGCAGGTAAACGGCCGGGACGTAACCTATGACCCCATGCTGCTCTGCCCACCACCACTCCGATGAAGGCTTGGCGTGGACGAGCAGTCTGTCCCCGCGGCTGAAACTAAGCTGCAGCACAAAAAACAGGACGGTTAGCATAAGCCAGCCGACCTCCAACTTTGTAGTGTAAGAGTGTGGTTAACACATTATCAGACGTCTGTGCGAGTCTCTCACCTGGTCGCTGCCACTGCCAGTGAAATCACACAGGGCAACATACTCCTCAGGAGATGCATCATCTTCATTCTCTATCTCCGTCTGCATGCCTGATGGCGGTTTTTTCGACCCGCCTGCTGTTTGGTTTCCTGTAAGAAACAAGTAAAGCCTTTTCACGGGCTAATGTGGTGTCTCAGTGTGGAAACAAGTGTGAACGGCGGTGAAATGAACTGTAAAAACACTACTAAAACACACCAACCAGCGTTGATATAGCGAACACTTCCTGTTTTGACGTCAGATTTACTTACTGTGCATTCACGTTCTGTCGGAAATATCGGAATTATAAGTAGATCGTGAAGTACAAAAAGCAGGAGCTTCTGTACGCGTTAAAAACATGAGCGATGTACTATAAATTGTTGCAGATTAGACTTTTCACTTATATATTTTTAACTTTTCAGTAATGCTTGGTTTACATTAAAACGGGCAATCAGAATCGTGCTTAATTTAGTTTCAAGATGTTTGTTTATGTACCATGGTCATTTTTTATTTTCCGAAGTATCCTCTCTTTTAATACAGCTAACCTTACAGTTTAATTCAAAGCTCTCATATTTTAATTATGCCGAGCTGACCTCCGAGGTTGGAAAAGGGGAATTTTGGAGATGCAGCCAAGGCAGCACTGCCATGTACTTTATCAAAAATGTTTTGATGGTCTCCTCTGTGTCAACAGAGAGAAACACTGAGAAACACTTGAGTACATCCAAGAGAAACATATACTGCTTTTGGGTTACTCCTCTTTCATCTGACTGCCTCTCTCTTTTTCATATTCAACCTCATACATAAGTTTTTTTTCATACAGTAGATCAGTAATGGGGAAAGACAGGAGAAAACAAAAGGTAAAAAAAAAACACAAAACAAAACAAAAAAACATTATAGACAAAATGTATTTCCTATTGTCTTTAGTCTTTAGAAATAAGTGACCATAAGAAAATTGAGGTACACTATACAGTAGGAAAATATTACAAAATGTTTATTTTCATAAAAAAATGAAATCAACAATACACAAATAACATCCTGCCATGACTCAAAAAGCATTGAATCAGAAGGCAGTTTGGCCAGTTAAAGGATTCACACACCTGGCCGATTTTCAGTCTCACAGCAGTGCCATGTAACAAATTTCTTTCATCATATCAGTACACCAGCAGTGTATTTGGCATTTATATCAGTCCTCCAAAGTGAGTTTGTATGCATGCTGATAAATATGAATACCAATACTTTAGCTGTCTTTTGGCTTTGACTTGAGGAAGGGCTTATGCAGCACATCGTGGAGACGCCTTGCCTGCAAGCACAAAATGTCAATCGTTAAGAAATGTTATCTTGACTGTCTGTATATTTGTATGATGGCTGAAAATGTACTTTTACTCACTTTTTGTGGCCCAAGGCCTGGACAGAGCACCAAGTCTTCTTTAGAAGCACTCATGATTCCTTCTACAGACTGTAAAATACGCACAAAAAATGTATCATCTTAGCACATCCTCCAGATCATTTCCTCTGAGAACATCATCACATGAAAGAAGTAGAACAATAAGATAAATTAAGAGTACACCATTAATTCAGACAATTTATATGTCTGTGCATTATAAAAAGATAATAGAATAGCATCCATCTGAGGATGAATTTTCACCATGATGGCACTTACTGAGAAAGTGGACAGCAAGGTAATGGCGTCAGTCTTGTTTATAGACTTCACAGTGGTCAGGCAATCTGTGACCTTAAAACAAGACAATCCAATCAGCACTGCATTGTTCAAAGACTTAGAAAAAGACTATGGCCATGTTTAAATGAAAAAAGATGAATCCACACACCTTTGACAGATAGTCTTTTTCAACTTGCTCCTTCAGTAAATCTGCTGGTTTCTTTTCATATGACTTATATGTTTCCAGGTAACGCCCAGCCTCCTCTGGACTGCCAAATCCAAAAAAAAAAAATAGAAGGAATGTTATTTAGAGTTTTTATTAGTTCATCATTAGTCATGATCATATCAACAGTGCTAGAAAAGAACAACTTATTAAAACAACAATTTAATGTTTTAATTAGATGCTTCAAGTATGGACACAGATTAACTATCCATTACAAACCAAAAGATGCATAACATAAAACATCCAAAAAACAGATGTATCAAACTTTATCTTCTAATCATACTTTTTTAAGGTTGCATGACAAAGATTATGTGTGTAAACAGGAGTGAACATTATGCTGATTGTAAATACACCCTCCTTTCTGTCTTTGTCTGTGACGAACTGTTCAGTTTTCTGGGCAAACTGTTCCAGGTCTTACCTCCAAGCCAAGATGAGCGTGCAGTCCGCCATGATGCAGATGCGAGCCAGCTCCCGCAGAGCATTGTGAGGATCTTTCTACAATGAAAAACCAATGTTGGTTGACTGCTTTAATACTTAATTCACAAATGGAATTCAGAGCTCAGGATTTGTAACAAACTTAGTCTTCCTGTTTTTGTTTTTTGTTTTTTTTTTTTAACCAGATGTGGGTCTTTTCATACAATTAGAATTTGTTGACTCTGGCCTTTATATTTGCCTACATTATTTCCTCCAGCTGTGCACTTCAGACTTCAATTACACCACTGTTAGCAAAACTAATTCAATTGAGCCAAGATATGCCTAACAAATTAAACGTTACGCATGGGTTGCTTGCATTACAATTCTCCTTCACTGTTTAGTGTTTTGTTTAGGCTGCTACATTGTGTGAAATAAAAAGTCTCTACTCCTTGTCAGCACACTGTAATAGAAAATAGCAAACCTACCTGAGAGCTGTTATAGTTAACTAGCTCACCTACAAAATTGAAGAGATATTTTGGGTCTCTGTTTTTCAACAATTTGCTTTAAAGCCTACATTTGCCACTGGTGTTAATGGCTTAACAAATATGTCAAGGGGTTTTAATTTATGTAATTAATTTAATTCTTCATTTATAATAGCTTTTCTATATGCATGAATGTATCAATTAATTACGATTAAACAATGAAAAATTGCTGGAGGTTTGAAATGGTTTTTAATTAGAATTACAATCCCAAGAAAATTTATGACTCCTCAGAGCAGCTGGCAGTTTAAGGGCAGCATATTAAATATAAAAGAAAAAAAAAACTATTTGATCAAATGCGATAGACAGATGCTAATAAATTAAAATATATACTCTTTAGATTTCAAAGATGACATCTGGACTTCCCTACCTGGCAAGTTTAATGGATACAGACCTCGACAGGATTGTTTTCTAGCAAAAATTTGCACTTTAGCTGTTTGGCCCCTAAAATATTGATGGAATTAGTGAAAATTTTTTTGTCATGGCTTATTTTTTTTCCTTTTGAATGCCTGACAAAGACCACAAAGGTCGAGATGTTGCTTAATAGATACTCTCTTTGGGAGCCTCAACAAAACAGTGTGGATATTTTTTACCCCTTTTTGTGTTTTTTACTTACCACATCTACTTGTACTAGTAGCACTCGAAGGGTGAAAGTCTGTCCAAGCTGCTTGAGACGGTCATGAATATAGTTTGGATTGAGGTTGTGATATCTCAGACTTTAAGCACAGCCAAAAACCAAAAAAAGGGTACAAAAGGGAAACATACTTATTAAAATATGTAGTAACTTTTGCACATCAAACATTAAATTGACAGCACACCAAAAATTTTGTTAGACAGCACAAACTCACGATGACAGGAAAGACGTACAAAACAAAGCACACTGTATTTGCTCCTTTGCATGCACAAGCCTCCTCCTGATCTTACATACATGCATAAAGTTTTTCTGAGCTCCAAAAACCCACCTGAGAAAAAGAGCACAAGTTGTCTGGCCTAAGACATAGTCTGGTACAACTTCTCCAAACTCCCACGGGACACTTCTCACATACTTCAGAATGGGATTTCCTCTCTGAATGAATAAGAACAATGAGTGACTCACTGTTGTGCAAATCAACTAACAATCCTTAAAACAGTGAAACCACACAAAGTTTAAACAATAGAGAAACCAACTGAGAGCCTGATATTTCCAGAGAGGGTAGCATTAGCAAACTCATTTACATAATGTGACTTTGAACTGGTTAAAAAAAAAAAAAAAAAATGCAGAGAACTGTTTTATGGATGGAGGGCATTGGCAATTTACTGTACAGACTTATACCTGTTAGGCCATACCTGCCGAGGGCTGACGATAATGCTGCTCCCAGAACCCACTGGTTTTGGACCAAGGCTGAGGCTTGGATCTGATCTTTGACAGTTCCCATCTATTCTGTCTGTGCCAGCATCCTGTGCCTCCTCGCCCTTCTCAACCCCTTCAGATCCAACTTCAGCGCTTTTATCACCGTCCTTAGCTGTTTCACGTCCTGCTGAGGCAGACGGCACAGAAGAGGACTCGTTTTGCCTCAGGTGGGTGGCTCCAGCAACTTCAGTCCTGAGCAGTTTGGAGGGACCATCTCTCTTTGGAGGAGCAACCGCATTGCGTTTATTCTGTACGATAAATTCTGCATAGGACAAGCCGGGCTTATCAACGGAACCTGAAGCAGATTTTGCTGAAAGTGAAGTTGAGGCTGAGGTGTCTTGTCCTCCTTTGAATGAGGGCTGAAACTGCGGCTTTGGCTGGAAAGCAATCACATGGAAATCCTGTCTGAGAGTCGAGAATTATGAAACGAATCATGCATCACAATAATGTTTCTGGCAAAGTACTCCTTAACTGAATAAACTGTATAACGTTTTAAAATGAATTTCTAATAACGAGTTGTAAGGCTAGCTAGCTAACTTAACGTGAGCTTACAGCTCCCCGCGTATTAAGATGGAATTAAAAGTACCTACCGGTGTTCTTTCTTTGGTGAAAGCGGAGTCGTCCAGGTTGATACTAAACTTCTTCATCGTGTTTATTTACTGATGAAGACTTCTCAAGTATACACATGCTATTTCAGGTAAGATTTCTCGTGATGTTACTCGTTGTCCTCTCGCCTCTTGACAGGTAGGAATCAGGAATACAACAACAACACAAACTTCCGATCTTAATCCTTCAAAATAAAAGCACAATATTCACGATATTAACCGGAAAGCCTAATGTCAAACAACTTTCAGACTTGTGGTTTGTAAACTAGAAGTATTCACTGGACTTCGGGATGCATATTACATTCAGCTTACTTTTTAAATAGATGATTTTTCACAAGGTAGAAATAATTTAAAATCTTGCTGGAAGAAAACATATTTAACACATTAACAAAGCAGGGGGGGTTTATATGTTTGAAAACATGTCTGAAGCGTATCTTTACATGGGTATGACGGTTAAATACAAAGTTATAAAACTTTCAATGTAAATTATGCGTTTTGCCTATAAAATGCATTTTCTCCTTAAAAAAGTGTAAAATTATATAAAAGTAATCCTTCTTAATCACTACTTTCAACCACCAGAAGTGCGGAGTGGTGTATTTATCCACAAGGAACCCGCCCTCTAGCTGTATTTTCTCATATCTTTTTATGTTGCTATGTTCAAGGCGTTTATGCTCCGGTTCTGTCTTTGAGCAGTGGTGCGTAGCCCCCCAGTCAATAACAACTTGGGACTGTAGACATTAAAATCTGGCAATCAGGTGATCACTGTCGCGCTTGAACACCCCTGCTCGCTCAACTGTGGAGTTCAGCCGGGGAGGAGGGGCCAGTTTTAAATGATGTGTTTGAAACAGTAAGGAAAGTTCCTGCATATCATGTTCGTGAATTTAAAGTCTCTGTCCAAATACAAAACTTTAATCTAAATTAAAAATCACACATTTCGCCCTGACTTTTTACGAATGCAAGCACTAAATAAGCTACACCTTGAATATACTTTGTTTTTCACACAGACGTGCAATAATTAACGCTTATACATACCTATTCTAGTCCCATATTATTAACAGCAAAGAATATTGTCAAAATGTGCTTAATTGTACCATATGTATATACGATCTTTAGTGCTACATCTGACTTTCAACCACTTTTTGACTGTATTTACTCAGGGACAATGCGTAAAAGAGGTTAAATTCAGAGATTAGAGATCATCTTCGCTAATACAAATCATTTTACTATATTTGTGGTTATTAGCCTGCAATTTTGAAACCATACTGCATGAACAAATTGCCCACAACACAATTGTACTTCTGTAGACTAGAATATAAACATAACGGCACTGGTGATGTTCGACATAAATGACGAATGATATTTTGACTAGCATAAGGACAATCATATACAAGTTTTTGTTGGGATTCTTTTTCAACCTCGTTTGCTACCTGACATATTAAACACGATAATACAAGAAGAATAGAAGATGATTCGATATGAATTCGTTGTGGTTGTTACAAAGGAGCATGTTGTTGCCTTGGAGACAGTGACGCCGCCATTCAAACCGCGAAGCATGGCATGCTGGGATACCTTTCTCCATCATGGCGGATCAGGTAGTAGGCGAATGTTGAACGGTTATCATATTCAACAATTGTTTGGTTTCACACAATTTAGGACTACGGCCATCTGGCGTTTTCTGCACAAGGACTACAGCCACCGAACATAAACTGGGTAATTATCTGTTACTTGATCGACAGCTGTGATGAGTGAATGAACTTACTTTGTTGAAACAAGTGGCAGCTACATGTCCTAACGTTAGCCAACTAGCTACAAGCATGCTAACAGCTAGCGGCAGTGTCCTGGCTAGTGAAGGAGTTGGCAATGGATCACCGTTAAGGCCTCAGCGTGCAGGCAGCAAGTTTGACTCTAATAGTTTAAACGTTGTCTAACTGATAGGCGTGGAAAATTTTACATTCAAAGGAATAAATGTTTAAGAAAAAAAAACACTTGTCGGTGCACCAAATTAAGCTATCATTAGCTAGCTGCAGCCATCTGTGAATGAAAGTTAACGCTAACGTTAGCTGCTATAGTGCAGGCCCGATGATGAATAGCGGTATCCAACTTGTTAATTAACAGTCTGTTGTTGCTCTTTGCTTTTATTATTTGACCTACGCGTAGGTAATTGCACGTTTAGGTAACATATCGGTCATATGACACAGTGAATAGAGACTAGAATGGTAGTTATATTAGCTAACGTAAGCGGTAATCGAAACCTTAAATAAAATGGGGGCAATTGTATCTGTGATGGCTAGCTTTAGCACAAAGTGAAGTCGAAGCGATCACTGGCTAGCTGGATGTGTTGGTTAACATCTTATTTTGGTATCTGGCCTTTTCGATATATTTTTTCTTTGCTTACTATAGACATTTTTTTTCAGCAAATAAATCTCTTATGTGATTTGGGTAACAATGTGAGATTGAGGCTTCAATAATAATGCAAGGCTCCCAACTTCACAGTTGAGTTTATGTTGAGATTGTTATCGGTAAAGTAAGTGCATTTTATGTGTATGCATTCTGCAAAAGTACCAAGGGGACAGATGCGTAACTTTCTAACCTATTACTTTTGTTTAAAACGTTCAGCAACGAAATACATCGTTTAAAAACACTAAAAATCAAAAGCCAAATCTATGATCATGGTCAGCAATTAATAAGCATGGCTTATGTTGATAATCATATTCCAATCATGGAGAGCAAACCTAACCATAATAAACAGAGATTCCCCTCAATAAAAATGTTAGTTTTCAAAGACAGTTTTTCCTGCAATCTACTGAATTGATGGAGTAATTATGTCATCAAAGTGTTGTGGATTATGGGAGTACTGACAAAAGAGACCCTAAGGAGAAACTGGAGTGTGGAAAATAACTACATCTACTAACATGTGAAACATATAAAAAAGTAAAAGCTTAACTACACTGTTCAAACAGAGTGGATTAGTGGTATAACTTTGTCCAAAATACAAACTAGGTTTCATTAAATTAGAGAGCCAGCCTAGAAATTGACTGGAACAAACGCTTTTTCAGTCAAACTGTTTTGTTTGGATTTGTCATAGTACATTACAGATTACATATATTATTAAAAGTTTCATACACACTGCTTGTATAAGTCACTGCAAAGCTGTATGGAATAGCTCAAAGCTTGGTTTACAACACTGACATTCAAATCCATGGTCAACATTTGATTGTGTAGGCACACTGAAGCTTCTGGAGGAGTAAACACTGGATCTTGTTATACTGGATCCTGCTCTGATCTTGAGCCATTTACTGGCAGAAAGAGAGTTTGGACTTTATTTTTAAAACTTTTGGATTAGAGAAGGAATTTATCCCTACTTCAGCCTGTCTGCAGCATCAAGCGGCGGAGTGCTGACCTGTACTATAATTAATCTTGCCTATAAATTTTTTTAATTTTTTTTTTTTTCTCGATTCAATCAATTCAGATTAATCATTTTTTATGCCCCTAATAGCCACCAACCTCTGAAAGTAGATTTTCAAACATTGTGTTGGCATTAGCAGTCATGCCTCATTGTAGTCTGGGAGATGCAGCAGGGATTGCTACCTTTGTCTGAAGGGAATCTGGTTGTTTTGTCCTAATCAGTCATGTTATTGACTTGTGCCAGTAGTGCTCCAGTACTAAAGTGCTGGTACACTTTAGTACAACTCTGCTTACATCTGTGTGTTAAGGCAGGTACTTATTTCATCTTGAAGATATCTTATCTGTTATCAGACACATGCCACTGTCCACTTGTGCCTTTTCTTTTACTTATTTTAATCTTTTAAAACTATTAACTGGAAACTAACTGAAAAGTGTTGGGTTCCAATATGGATTTGTTATACTGACAGGCAGCACTCAATTATTTCTGCTTAAATCAAGCGCCTTAAACCTAATTTTTACACAACACAAAAACACAAAAAAACAGAATAAACTAATGAAACAGTTTAAAATGAATCAAAAATTATTTTAGGACTAAAAGTCTTCATCAGCCTACTAGATGCGTATGTTGTTTCTCTAAGATAGTGCCAGAATGATATATCAGTCAACCTATTTATTGGCTGATATCGGCCTATCACAGGTATCAAGTATATATTGCATCAGGGTAAAAAAACTTACTTAACAGTACATGAAATGCAGAAAACAATTCATATAGTGATTTTTAAAAAATGGTATGATGTTGTGTGAGCATTGATGTTTACTTTATTAAGGCCAAGCTATTGGAATTTATTTATTCAAATGGTCATGTACAACTATGTTAAATATTTTTTGCTGCTGGGAAGTGGCAGGGTACATTTTCAAATACAGAAAATACCTGATATTGGACTTGTGCACAAAATTGTGTACTCACCTATATCAGATCCACTGAAAGACCCTAAAGTAGTTGTTGATATAATAAGATGGTGTTGGAGTTTTGCTATAAAATGGCTATGAAATCAATACCTCATATTGTTTTGTTTTACTTTACATTCTTTGTTGCTAAAGTCAAAATATTTTTCTTTGTTTGTTGTTTGTTTGTTTGTTTGTTTTTTTTTCCTACCAGTGTTGAGTGCAGGAGCAGCACACCAGTGACATAAGAAGGGTCTTTATAAACAGGGAGCTCAGGCACAATGGACTGTGCAGTGGACATTCCTTCAGGTGAGTGATGGATTTGACACAAAGAAATTTTTTTCATTCAAAACTTTCTAACTGTAAGGTTGCTTGTAGCATTTCTTTTTATGGGTATTCCATCTGTATGGAAAAAGCTACATTTTATTATATGCTGAATTATCAAGGTGAAGGGTTACCTAAAGGCTGCCAACTGTCCCTTAGTTACATATCACTTGACTCTTTGTGTAGCTCGAACAGTTTACACAGGATTCCTGGCAACAGTGCACACTAAATTGAAGGTGGGATTGGCTTCATTCCCCAGCCATCCCATTAAAGAATATGGGGTAACAGCCACTGGATGATGAGTAAATTTGTTAAATAACTTGAGAACAGACTTACTCCAGATTTTGTTGTTATGCTATAGTTTCTTCATATCTGTGCAATTGAAAATACTACTTGCTTTGTGCAGGTGAGGATGAGGCACCTGAGAAAGATGATGTGAATGCCAAGGAAGGAGCAGAACCACCCCACAAGAAAAACAAGAAGCACAGAAAACACAAGAGCAAGAAGAAGAAGAGGAGGAGAAAGGGGGAAAAGGAAAGCAGCTCAGAATCTGGTGCTGAGTCAGATGTAGAGCCACCAACACCTCCAAGACCCGTCAGGACCACCAGAGCCAGGTCAGACAACCAAAACCCGACGACCTAATTATCTAAATGCTTGGCTATGCAAGATTTTGTACCTTACTCAGAATACAAAAGGGACCTTCTTTTCTTTTGTTTGTATTAGCATCTCAGATTTTGTATGCAAACAAGGAATACCTATACTTTCTTTAAAGCATTTCTTCTTGTATTTCTTGATGTTTATAGTGCCAGACTAGCAGCAGCTGCAGGAGGTGGAGACCATGCTGGGCTGAAAGAAGAGGGCAAAAAGGATGTAATCACAGGTAGGAGACCCCTTCATAAGCACAATTAATTTTTCATTGAAAATAACAGAAGTAATGTCTCTGTTATATGATTTTAAAAAAATGTCCCGTCTTACAGATCGTGTGGATACAGAAGGAGATGCAAAATCAAAAAAACACAAAAGACATGCTGCCAAGAAGAAGAAAAAGAAGAGGAAGAAAGATGAAAAGCAGGAAAAGAAATCTCTGTCTCGCTCCCCATCTGAAAGCAGTTCAGCTTCAGGTTCTGAGTCTGAAGGCGAAGGAGGTAAATTAGCTGGTGATGGAAAATATCCTCCAGCACCAGCATCTGACCCACAAGAACCAGTGTCAAAACTGGTTCCAAAAAGCAAACGAGGTGAGGAGAGGGCTGCTCCAGTCCTCACACAGAAATCTGAAATGCATGGAGTAATGAAAGAAGAGATAACAGATATGGATGTGTCCCCATCTGGAGGGAAGGGTGCTAACACCAATGGATCAGAAAAGGACATTAGGTCGCCCTCTGCAGGTCAGGATGAATTAACACAGACAGTGAC
Source organism: Acanthurus lineatus (assembly GCA_029814665.1). NCBI lineage: Eukaryota > Metazoa > Chordata > Actinopteri > Acanthuriformes > Acanthuridae > Acanthurus > Acanthurus lineatus. The sequence continues at coordinate 13,429,315 of JAPZDV010000005.1, forward strand.
AGTTAAGGTTAAGACAGAGGGTAGTCATGCTGATGGTGCATTCAGCCATGCCCAGGAACTCCCTGACATCATTCCTAAACAGGAAGGTCCTGCCCCAAGAGATGACCCAGGCCTGAATGATCAGGCCAATTCAGGTCAGCGGGCAAAGGTCAAGGAACGCGATTCCTCCAGGTCTCGATCTCCATCCCCTTCTAAAGGCATGGACATTAAGAGGTCTGGGTCAAGCCATAGTCTGTCACCAACATCCAGTCCCAGTAGACAGCAGTCTGATGGTCTAACAGCAGCAGCAATAAAAGAGCGGTCAAGAACTCTTTCTAGGTCAGCTTCAAAGGGAAAACATTCTACAAGTCCTCCAAAAAGTAGGCAGTTGTCCCGCTCTCTGTCTGGCTCTCAGTCACCGAAATCTAGGAAAAAGTCTCTCTCCCCATCCCTCAAGTCCCCAAAGAGGGCTAGCTGTGAGTCCCGATCCTCCTCTCGCTCCGTCACCCCTAAAAAGAAGGTGTCAAAGCCATCAAAGAAGTCCAAGTCCCCTAAACGTCGAAGGAGTTCGTTGTCTGTTTCCCCCAAGCGACACAGAAGCTCTCACTCTCCTAAAAGAAAGGTGTCACGATCACCTAAACGCAGTGGCCGCAGGTCACCCTCTCTCTCCCGATCTCCGAGGAGAAGTCGAAGGTCAGAGTCGCATCCACGTGGAGGCACAAGGCGCTCCAGGACCCGTTCACCTAGACGAGGTGGAGCAGTTGGCAGGCACTCTCGTTCACGTTCCATCACTAGAACCCGTCGCTCCCGTTCTAGATCAAGACGCCCCATCCGTCGCTCCAGGTCGCGGTCACTTGCAAGACGTACAGGAGGCAGGCGCTCTAGAAGTCGATCCTTGTCTCGCCGTAGGAGGTCACCACCCCCCAGATCTCGGCGCTCACGCTCCCGGTCGATCCGCAGGAGCAGGCGGACTAGGTCACGTTCCATTGTAGTCCTTAAGCGCAGTCGGCGTTCTAGATCCAGGAGTCCACGCAAACGGACCAAATCCAGGACACCTCCATCCCGACGGCGGTCTACATCCCGCTCACCAGTCAGAAGGCGTTCTAGGTCCCCTGCCAGAAGGAATCGATCTCCACCGAGGTCTAGCAAACGCTCCAAATCCCGCTCTTTGCCTCGACGACATCGATCAAAGTCACATTCACCACTACCTGGCAAAAGGAGATCCAAATCTCCCAGAAAAATTGGAAGAAGGTCCAAGTCTAAATCAGTTTCTGCTGGCTTGAAAAGGTCTAAGTCCAGGTCCAGATCAGAGTCAAGTGATGGGCGATCTGAGAGCTCCTCCCCAGCAAGATCCACATCCTCCTCTCCTGTGAAGGAGAAAAAGCTTTCCTCTCCAAAGGCAGAGCAGACAGCTGGTGGAAAGGCAGTTGTAGAGAGCAGAGAACCTTTACCTGCTGCAGGTCAGACCTTTTGCTATGTTTCCAAGCATGCCACAGTAATTATTTTCATTCCCTAAATTGCAGCACCTATTCAGTTACCAAGACTGCCAGTCTTTAAGCTACAAAAAATAAATTGTCAGTGTCTTTTTATACATTCAGTTCAGTTCAGAAACTCATTTTCCTTTTCTCTACAAACTTTTAACTGTTATTTGAAAATTAACTCGATTCGCAAAAGTGCAGTTTTGCGAATCAATTATTGCTCTTATTCACCATCATATTTATTTTTATATGACAGTTAACTTACCCTCCAGCCTTTTGGTCTCCATAACAATCAAAATATCTAGTTTTCATTTTGTTCTTTGTTTGCTTTTTTTAAGAAAGCAGTAAATATTTGTCTTTAAATACTTACAGCATGTACAGATTATAGCACCAACTCCAAAAAAACAAGAACTCAAAATTTCAACAGTTTCCACTTAGTAAGTTGTGTTACTGGTGCCTTGATGTGACCTAATATGTCTTTATGTCTTGTCATTTATCTTGCACCATGCAGGTGTGTGGAAACCTATGCCCTCAGCAGCTGCACCTAGCCCTCCTGCTGGAAGCTCTTCAGAAAAGATGCAGCCTCAGACTCTTGCTCCAAACAATGACAAGGAACAGAAGGAGTGTGCCAGCGCATTCAACGAACGAGACGTTTCCAGGTCTAGGTCTGGTTCCAGAGAGCCTGGTTCTTCCCCTGAAAGGTCAAATTGTTCAGAAGGCTCTGATGAAGAAGGGGATTCTTCGTCTCCTGTTACAACTCTCCTCAGGATCCTCAGCTCCTCAGGTTCAGCATCTCCAGGAGGACAGAAGAAAAAGAAGTCCAAGTCACGCTCACCCACAGATCGCCAGAAACTTTCGCGCTCAACTTCATCACCTCGACGATCTACATCTAAGTCCAAATCCAGAAAGAAGCAATCTAGGTTTGTTGTGTTTATGTGCCAGTCCTGTGTGCCTGTCCGTGGGTCATGAAAGAGCTTTAAATCAAAATATTACGCATTGTTAACTATGACAGACCTCATGAAACAGGGACTTGAAGGACATTCAAGTGCCAGACCCAGTGCATGCTTTATGCTGCATTAGTAGGTGTGGGTAATTAAAAAAATAAATACAGTGCAGTGCTGTGCATATGTCATGCCTTTATATTAGGGGTGTCCATTCCTGATATATTATTCATCAATTTTATCATTCACCTTTGCTCAGGTCCAAGTCTCCAGCAAAGAAGAGAGAATCTGTGCGACGGTCAAAATCGAGAAGTCCTGCCCGGCTGCGGAGGTCGCGGTCTGCTGCCCGGCGTAAGCGATCACGTTCAAAGTCACGGACCAGAAACCGCCGATCCAAGTCCCGCTCTCCAACCCGCAAGAGGCGATCCCGTTCTCCCAATGTTCGTGGAAAGAGGAGGTCCAAGTCCACGGACAGAAGCAAGCGATCTAAGAGCCGCTCCACAGGCCGGAGAAAAAGATCAAGATCAGGAGACAGAAGCAGACGATCAAGGTCTCGTTCTTCCGATCGCAGACGCAGGTCCAGATCAAGAGGTCGGGGAAGACGCCCTGTGTTTCGCAGTCGTTCATTTGATCGACGAGACAGGTGGAAAAGGGAACCTAGCCACTCTCCAGTTCTCATTCTCCGAAAACAGCGCCGCTCAGGGTCCCGGTCAAGGCGCAGCACCAGCAAGACTCCTCCACGGCTCACTGAACTGGGTAACATTTTGATAGTAGCTTCAAAAATCACACTGAACATGCTGCTTATATCGATGTGGCATTTATGAACAATCATTGTGTCTTTATTGCATGAGTGGTTTTAGATTTTTCTTTTTGTAGTTTGTGCTTTATCATACACTGCTTGTGTGCGTAATCTTTAATGCCCTCTTGTTACATTACCTTACACTTCCTGTGTCTTTTCTCTGCCCTCCCTTTTCTCAGACAAAGACCAGTTGCTGGAGATAGCCAAAGCTAATGCTGCTGCCATGTGTGCTAAGGCAGGGGTGCCCATTCCCGAGAGTCTTAGGCCGAAAGCCATACTCCAGCTCCCTCTTCCAACTCCATCACCTGCCCCTCTCTCTTTACCTCTACCTTTACCTCTTCCAATGGGCATGGGAATGCCTAACATGCCGAATATGCCCAACATGGGTCCATTGGGGCTACCCAATATTCCAGGAATGCCCAACATGTCGAACATCACCATGAGTGCTGCCATGGCTAGTATGACAGCAGCCACCATGACAGCCGCCTTGACCAACATGGGTGCCCTGGCTGCCATGCCTCCCCTTGCCCCACTTCCTACCATCACTAACAAACCCCCCCCATGCCTGGCCCCCCCAACTCCAACCCTGAACCTGGACCACATTGAGGAAGCAAAGCGGAAGGTCACTCAGCAAGCTAACATACACACCATCAAGGAGCTTACAGAGGTAAAGGGGGGATTGAATGAGTAATTGTGCAATATATATACACATGTTCATGATTGAATGATGCAGATTGAGTAATGTGATTGGTGTTAATGTGCAAATTCAAAGTAAGTGATTTGTTTTTCACTGTGTTTTTGTAGAAGTGTAAGATGATTGCAAATAGCAAGGAGGAAATGGCCATTGCCAAACCCCATGTTTCAGATGATGAGAGCTAAAACCCATCAAACCTCCATGGTAAGCGTTTGAATGTCTTTCCTCTTTTTCTTAATCAGTCTGTGTCCTTGTCTTTATTTTAGTGTATTATTAATTTCAAGCACTTCCCCCTTGTGTTTAACTATTCCTCATCACTACATCTTTCATTTATATTTATGATTAGTTCATTTATCTGTGACCCATTAAAACATAATCAGCCAAGTAATTGTTTGAGAAGGAATTTCTTTTTTTAACAAAGTTAATTTTTCACATACATTTTCACCAATTTAAGGACTGATACGAACTCTTTGGCCTGTTGGTGAATTGAGATGATACCTGATGTAAAGTTCAAGCATGCAAACTAGAAAGATTTACACTATCAACTGTGAAGCAAACGGTTGTTGGACCAATTCTTGCAAAGTACTTTTTGAAAAGAAAAATGCACTCAACTCACCAAACCATACTTTTTTTTATTGTTCAATTATCCCTAACTTCAAATGTGTTCTCACTGAATCATTTGTCTGCATATATTGTAGACAATAGGTCGTTATAATGAATAATAATGTTCTCTGTATGCATTAACTAATGATTATGTCCCTAATTAACAAAAACAAATTGGATGAAATGTTCAAACTAACTTTGACCTTCTCTCTCTTTTCCACATACAGCCACTTTCCTCAGAGGACTTGAGGAAAATAGAAAACAACAACAAAAACGCTTTACAAGAGGACCTACCTTCACACCGTTCCCTTTGGCAGCCAGAAGTGACTGAGCCTCATAAACCACCAAGAAGGAGAGCACCCTAGTTGTCTCAGTTTAAGTAGAGGAGCACTGGCACGAAGCACCGGTCACTGCCCCGCTCAGCTCCCCAGTTTGTTTCTTGTTCGTTTGTTTGTGTGTGTGTGTGTGAGAGAGAGAGAGTAGCAGACTGTCACCTGTGATACCACTGAGAAAACTGGACACACTGATGTGTGTGGACAGTTGTATGACTGTGTAGTGAGTGTGAGTCTGTATTGTGTGTGTAAATAGTCAGTTTCACCACCAACACCTCAGTGTTGCTGCTCATTTAGGCACTCACTGTTGTAAAGACTGAAGAGTAAACAAACCAAACTAACTAGTGGCTCAGTTGTTTTTGTAAAAGATTAGTTTCTCTAAATTTGTTTTACTTTTATGCTCTTAAGATAGTGTTCTGCTGTATTTCCCTGGGTTATCGCTAGATCCTGGTTTTATAAACTAATAATGCAGAGGAGGTTTTAGTAGATCTTCACATGTGATTCATGTGTTTTCGCATAGAGTGACCACATGATGTAAATCCTGGAACTGGATGCCAGATTGAAATATATTGAAGGAAGGTAATATCTGAATTTATTGTTTGCAACAAGAAGAAGGGTTTGAAGTTTGACTATGTATGACGCAGATTATCACCTCCATTCACAAAACGTAACTGAACCTAGTTAGGACTGCCCTGGGTGTGATTCTTTCCCCTTGTTTAAAACGGCACCAAGCTAATCTTTGACCTCATCTTTCATTTAGGTTTTGTGTAGATTTTTTTTTTACAAATTTAAATGGACATTTCATCTGCCACAGTTTATATAACACAAGATTCTAACGTGTGTTTTTATACAATATAATTTAAGAAGCACAGAAACCATACCATTAGAACTTGCTGTTAATTGGGATTGGATTGATGGTTGTTTTGGGGATTCCAGATGTTGCGATTGCCTGCCAACAGAACAAAACCTACTGTAATCTCAGTTTTCAGATCACAACAAACATCCAACGGACTGGACTTTGAACCATAAGGCTAAAATTACATCAGTGTATACATTTTTTGTTGTTTTTTTTTTTATACATAAAACAGGGGCAAAATGCAATTTCTCCCTGACATCACACTGTAAATGGATATAATTATCACTTCTTTAGAAGAACACTTGTGTTTCACTGTGTAACTGAATTCAAAACATAAACATTTGGCATTTTTTAAAAATTATGTTTGCTTTTGCCTTTCTATTGCTGTTATTATTATTAAAACACAAATTCTATTGCTGATTTCTTAGAGGCATACATGGAGAACACAGTTCGTGTAATGGTGCCAGGAGTGACAAATGACTTGTGGTTTTAGAGTTGAATAGAGACTTTAATTTGTTCCCAGCTGAGACGTTGTTGAACATTTTTGTGTATTAGACAATCAGGTTCTTTCTCTCAAGATGCTTTTTGAAAGAAAGAACTAAAATCACATGAAATACACATCTTGCAGTGTTGTATTCACAGAGCCCCAGAGTAACTTCAGAGAAAAAAAATATGTTTATATGTGGAGGCCATGTTCGGCGGCTTCATAGATTTGCTTACAACATGCCACTATGGTACGTCTTTAAGTATACTCAGTGCACATAAAGAAGCTTAAAACTTGTTCAGTAACACTGTTAGCTATCCCCTGAATAAAACTAAATTGTGTGCCAACTTTTCTAAAACATTCAGTGACTCTTAGCCATGGATCTTTTCTTTAGAATTTGAATTATTTTAAACTAGCTCTAATTTGCCTGGTAAAAGCTATGATTGTTCTGCAAGTTGTTGAAAAATCGTACTGAGGTTTTAAAGTAACAGGATGTGTGCCTCCCGTAACAAATATCCTTGATTGGAAAGCAGGCACATATTTTTCTTTCCTTTAATCTTTTTCAAATTTAATGTAGTAACATGGTACTAATATGTATCTGCTATGAGGGCAGTGGCATTTAGAGTGCTCAAAATGGCAAAACATGGCCTTAATATATTTTATATAATTTTTTTTCTCTTTATGGGCATTTTGAGAGCTCTGTAGTATTCAGATGGCACATAGCAGAGGATTATTTGGACAACAGAATGTGGTAAATTGCAAACCTAATGAGAGACCCACACAATCCCTTTTCATTTAATCTAACACACATTTAATATTTGTAAATTTACTTGTGTATGTTGCAACCTTGGTCTGTAGTAGGCCTGCAGTGTGAGCTGTGTTGTGTTAACTGAATCTGTGTATGTCCCTTTTGTCCCGTTGGATGACTTAAGAACAAAGATAAAATTGGTGCTTTGGGGAAAACTGGCAGGAATGAAGTTTTTTGATTAACAAGGAATCTTGGACTCAAATAACTTCTATATTTTATTAGAGAGGCAAATAATTGTGGATCCATCCCTCTTTGTCAACCTTTCATGCCCAGGGCTGTTTAACTGTGGAAGATAATCTGTGACGGATTTGTCAAATTATACTGACTACGTACCAAAAGTGTTGAATTGTTGAAATGATTCCCTCAAGTAATCTTTAGCTATTTTAATGAGAGAAAAAAAGGAAATGCATTTTAGGGTTTTTTGGTTTTCTTTTTGACTATGTCATGGCTTGCTTTGTACATAAATGTGTTGATGATTATTAAAAACTTCAATGATCCGTATATACTCGTCCTTCTGTGCTGTGATTGCTTCAGTCAAGCTCATTGCTGCACATTTTGATGTAATTTATCTTTTAATCTATGCTACTAATTAAAGGATACTGTGTGTGGTTTAAGTGTGAAATGCTTATTATGGAATTTTTTAAAACTAACGATAATATATTTTGCTTATCTGCTAAACATCTACAAACTAGCTCCAACCTCTGATGCACTTTACTTTACAGTCCTTTTTATTCATCAGCATTCAGTTGATCAAAGGTTGAACATTGTCCCACTGTTGCACTACAGTGAGCCACCAGCTTTCAGATCTATATGAAAGCCTTCAGCACAACCTGACTATACAATTTATTGATTTACAAGACTGCTTGTGTGTGTGCAGTCTGTATGTTTGCCTTTATGAAAGAAAGAAAGAAAAAGATCTCTATGTTTTTGAGCGTTTGAAGCGAGCTGATGTCACCATGTCGTTCTCTATGAACTGTGATACTTAAAATGTCCTTTCAGAAAATATTTCAGGCTACAAATCACATGTAGTTATGAAACTATCCAACAAGTGGTGCACTTTCTCTTTCCTTCCACTGTACTTTTATTGTGGAGGTAAGAGACTTGAATCAAGTAATTTTGGACTTTGTCCATCAACAAAAAGGCCTTGAAACCTTGTGCTGTAAACCTCTCTGGTTGTGGTGAAGTAAGTAAAGCATAAGGGCTTTGACAGGTAAACACAATTTCAGTTGACAAAATCTTGATGAACTCAGATGGTGAGCGAAGGACAGCCAAGGCCAGTTTTCATGAGGAAACTTTAAAGGCTTTAATCCGTGGATTTGCTCGCTGCATTGGACATAGAGGGTAAAAACTTCTGAGTAAGAGTGTCCGCTTTAAAATACAAATCTCCATGGCATACAGTCTGATGAAAAATATGATCATTAGTGAAGTCATAAATTCAGAGCTTTGGACTGAGCAGTGCTATCCATCTTTTTTCTTCTTAGAATTAAAAACACTAAAGAAGAATAAAAAAGCTTGCCAAAGCCTTTTTTGTGTCTTAATGAAATTTTAATGATGTTATTGATACATTTAAACTAATTCTGGATAAACCTTGAAAAAAATTCATTAATCAGTCTTTTGAAAGATTTTTTTGTCTTACACTTATTTAACAAGTTTGAAGTATGCAAGGTATTTTTTAATCTCAGTATTTGCCTGTTGCTGAAATAGAGGGCAAGAGCAGTGGATGCAGATCAATACATGCAAATGTATGTAAGACCAGTGGGTAAGCGCATGTTTTCATGCATGGGTCGTCCTCTGCTTGCATATCTGAAGCACTTGGTTTCCTCAAAAATAAAATTTTGTTCCACAGTATTTAAGTATTATGAAAGAAAGTAAGGGATTGTGCAAACCTTGTTTAGGTGGGGAGCAAGGGTTGAAATTTTAAGTTCTTAGTTTTAGAGGGTGCCCTTTAAAGGTGCCCTCCTCAGCAGTAATACTTGCACTGGATGCTCCCCATGACAATATCCACTGTAAAAATTGATCCCTACATTATTACTGGTAAGGAGACAGTCTCTCATTTTGAACAATAAAAAGTTATAAAAGCAATCAAATTAGTGACCTGACAAGTGAGTACTGATTTTATTGATTAGAGTAAAGCCCTAATCTATATGGCAAAGCACCTTTATTAGCCAAGGTGCATACTAAAGTTGTCTTATTTGTCACACTATTGGTGTTATCTTGCAATAAATCTCACAAGGGAGATCCTGGTTAAATAAAAGTCAAAAGACGTTCCTCTTCTCTTTTTATCAAAGTCCCTACCCTCCATTTAGCAAAAACAAAACCTTTTCTTTTGCCCACTTCTCCCCAAATAATTTTGTTACAGTCCCTAAACACATGCACACACACACTCACACTCAAAAAAAACAAAACAACAATGACAAACCTCTTAATTAGATATGCAGGGCGAGTAGTTTCATTCCACTCTAAGTTTCCAATATTGCTTTCTTAATTACTGCGCGTGGGTTAGGTTTGGTAATCTGCATTAACTGCAATCTTGGAAAGAGTAACTCTGCTTTTATATTCTGCACTAATTATACTCATTTCATTTGTGGACTGTAATTACATTAATTAGTAATTACTCTGTTACAGGCCTTTCTGTCAGAGTCCGCATGTGTGCTTGTTTACACACAGCAGTCACGTTTGCATGTATTCATATGTGGGTTGCATACTGAGCAGCTAGTGAGTCATTGGATTTTGCAGATCAATGGCTGTCGGTCGATGGATGGCTGAGTGCTTTACAACGACCACCCAATCTAAGCATTCCACCCACTCTGTCATGCAGCCAGGAAAGGAGGTCATGTACACAAATTTCCTCTCATCTCCCCCCTTTTGCTTTTTCGTTTTCACAACGCACTTTACTCTCACAACTTTGCCTGGCGCTACACTCATACACACGCACAGGCACACACTCGATAACACACTGGATAAGCCGATGAATTCAGCCCGTGGTGGAGTTCTGGATCAGAGAGGAACTTGTTTCAGTACAATGCGAGACAGACTAACGAAGACAACAGAGACAGCGAAGAGAAAAGGAGAAAAGAGGATTTGAGAGAAATGAGAGGCTCGACGAGATAGAAGCTGACGAGAGTGGAGACAAAGGAGAGGGAGGACTGAGAACAAAAGAGAAAATAAGATGCCTAATTTTACTGAGGAGGATTTGGAGCGCTGTCTGCAGAACCAAGTGAGCTGTGTTTGTAACTGAGAGGGTCCGTGTACTGGTCAGAGGAGTACAATAAAGGTTGTGACTTTGACTGTACTTGTCGGTTCATTGTACTGTCAAATCTGTGTGTGTGTGCACATTTCAGTTCAAGTGTGTGTGTCAATGTCCTTGACTGGACAGAATCCTACCAAACCAAAACTGCATAAAAACAGGAGAGTGTGCTGCGACAATAGGATGTGAACATGTACATCTACACGCTTAAAGACACACATGTTGCAGGAACACATGAATATTTCATAAGGGCAATGGGAAGAAGCAACTATAGGTCTTTATTTATGGATGAGTGAAGTTAACCCATTTTAAGTATTCATGCCAACTGGAAAGTAAAAAAGCAATTTCAAAATATTCTTTTCATTTTCCATTGCAGATTGAAAATTTAAATATGTATAAGTTTGCACACTTACTAAGAATATTAAAATGCCAGGATGGAATTCTTCTCTCTTAATTTATGGTTAATATTTATATGACAATTTGTATTGGATATGCTGTATGACTGTTGCAACAGGAAGATACACAACATCTGAAAAACTGATCATTTAGATATGATGTGTGGATCAGATCAACGGCATATTTACATGTATGTGCCTGTATGTCAGTCTGCTTATGTTTACAGATGAACATGAATTAGATTTTCTCTACTGCATGGCTCATTTTGGTCATCAAGGTCTAAAACATCGGACAGAGGTGATTCTCCCTAGAAGAGGTTACACATTTGACCTTTACTTTAAACAAGACCTCCCAGAGAAAATGATCTAAAATTACCCATTAGCAGCAGACCTATTGACCTGCATTACATTATGTTACATTTAAATAGCTGAAGCTTTTATCCAAAGTAATTTTCTGTGCTTCTTAATGTCAGAAGGACTGAGTGTGGGAGGTGTTGATGAGGTAGGAGAGGAAAGGAAGAAAAAGAAAAGATGGGAGTAATAGAGTGAAGAACTTGACAAGGCGTATGGTCAAGAAGGCGGGTGGTTGGGTGGTTGGAGGCAGCCAGGGGTTACTACCCGATTGTCAGAAAAGGGTCAAAAGGAAGTTGGACTACAAAATGAAGGGTTAGATATATGACAGGTGGGGTCAGCAGGCTGATAGGGAAATTGGGAGCATATGTTATCTACCTTTTTTGCAAAATAATTAACTAAGTCACTCTGCTGCAATTTAGAGGCCTTGCAGATCTGTTAGAAAATAAGGAAACAGTATAGTTTCAAAACAAAAAATTGCCCTGCTGTGTGTCCAGATAAAGTTTTCCTATGCATGTCCTCATAAATGTTTGTGTGTTCTTTGTCTAATTTCAAATCCCATTAAAAAATGGAGTATTTGAAATGTGGCCTCTTGTTGTGTTAGCTGGACGTGGGTCATCAAACTCTGTCCACGAGGGCGGAGGAGGTGCCGGCCGCTGTCGCAGAGTTGACCTATAAAGTCGGCCGCAGAGACGGATGCTTCCTGGCCGTCACATGTTTTGGTGTGAATGATGAGAACATCTAGGTAATATAGTGTAAATTGTGTGTGTGTGTGTGTGTGTGTCAGTGTGCAGCATAGATTCCAAGTGATTTATTTCTAAAGGGAGAGAGAGTGTCTGTGTGAATCAACCATTATAGTGTGTATATGTGTGTATGTGCGTATAGACACAGTAGCAAAGCTGTGTGCATGTATATGTACACATGTCCTCTTTGTCTCTCTTCCTCTGTGTTTGTGTGTGTGTGTGTGTGTGTGTGTGTGTGTGTGACAGCCGCGGGAATGTGTATGTTAGTTCCAGTCCATCGCTCGAGAATGAGAGCAGAGGTAGAGTGTGTGTATGTGTGTGCGGTTTGTCATAGGAATTGAGGGAGAACCCATGATGACGTCCACAAAGATCAAGGTAGATCAAGGTTAATGTGTGTGTGTGTGTGTGTTAGCTGCAGGGAAGGTAAGTTCTTCTTGTGTCCACACTGATTATCATGGCGTGTGTTCAAACATCAAAGGTGAGACCCAGCTGTAACATGTATTGAACTGATGGGGGCAGCAAATTGTAGTTTTCTGCATATATTATACCTTAAATCTGTATGTATTAGCCATAATCAATCAAATTTACAATGTAAAATAATTTGAAACAAGAACAACAACAACTTAAATCGCTAAGGATGTCACCAGAACCATCATCCTATAACTATAGCCACTGTCCACACACCACTCAGGCAGTTATATGTGTGTTTATGTTTGTGTATATTATATGTATGAGAGGTTTCAGTTCACTTCCCACACCTAAGCCCCTAACATGACTATTGAGATGTGTGTGTTATAGAGTCACAGACGTTCCAGTCCATCGCCCATGTCAGAGCTCACAGTGAGAACGTCACAAGTGTGTCACCATCACAAAGCAATGTAAGGTCATGACACAACGAGGTAGAGCAGTGCACCTATGGGTGTGTGTTTGTGTGCTTGTCATTTTTACAGAAGCAACATCTTGTTCATCGGTCTTGCTGACATTTACAAGTGTTTCAGCAGCAAATACAAAAACTGTGTGAGGAGCTGCTGTTTCACGTCAATGCTTTGACAGCCACCTGCATGTGTCTCTTTCCTATGATGAGAATATGTGTTGAGGATATGCTGGTAATCCATTCTGATTGGCTGCCGGCTCAAAAAATGCTAACAGGAACTAATAAATCATATGTCATGAACATACAGTCATTGTGAACCACTCCATTAATTAGCGTTTAGGTAAACGACACATGGGGATAAAAATATCCAGGTTTCGCATCTTGCCCACCTGCAACAGGCTAATCAAATATTGAAATCTGCAACTGGCTGATCAAATATTCATACTTGCCACAGGGCTGTAAAGTACTCACGTTGGTTAGCTGAGTGGTCTCTCAGGCTTACTGAGAGATCACAAGTTCTATTTCTGGACAAACTGATGTCCGATTCATCGAATCATAAACCAAATCCTCCTGGCTGATTCATTCATTGGTCGTCCCTTGTCTTCTTGTTCATTACATTAAAGGAATTTTGGTTCTTTTCCATTTGTTTAAAAAACGACAGTAATTTTTAAGCTTTCAGTTTCAAAAAATGATTGTCAGTGTTTTGATAACCTTCATTTTCTACATTTTTCTTGAAATGACATAAATGAAAATGTTGGAAGTGACAGTAAAGATTAATAGAGGGAGGGTTGAGGGTTATTTTCTGTGGCCTTGGCTTTATTAGGCATTACCTAAGTAATGAGGCAGACTTGAACCCATCTAATGAATTGAAAGTGACTGGTTTCACATGCTGACTACCTGCATGGAACTCTTATATGAGCTTATGTCATGTAAAGTAAATCTTAAACTATCTCATCTCATCCTATCATGTCCGGTGCTGTCCTTTCTTAACCTATCCTGTCCAATCCAATCTAATCCTGTCCTATTCTGTCCATCTTATCCAGTCCCAGTCCAGCCCAGCACATACCCATTTCGAATGTTCTATTCATTCAAGATTCTTAAAGGAGCAATGTATAAAATGAGAGAGGTGGGGGCATATCATCAGAGTGACCTCTAGTCTTTGCTCTAGCTGTCTTTGGTTGTAGCTGGTAGCTGCCATATGGTTGTTAGCTCAGTTAGCTCAGTCAGCTGCGCAACTAATGACCCTTATAGGCAGATGATCAGTGTGCAGAACTTGGAGCAATGGATGAGTGCTGGTGTTTATACTACATTCAATGGCTGGTCAGGCTCACTGCGCACATTCAGTCCGACAGGGCTGAACTCAGTCTCCATGACCCATTGAGACCATTTTGATGACGGTGATTATTGTGAGGAAGTGATCAGCAGTGACTCAGACCAGGATTCTGACTCCTAGGGACTACAAAGACACAGCTAGCAGCAAAAGGAGAGTTGTAAAGCCCCAGAGTAGCATGGGAATGGTTGAGCATCAACAGGGATTTTCACATCTAACTCAGCACGTTATGATTTATTTTAACCAAATCAGAGCTGGTTACTGTTGCAACAGCAGAGAGTCAAACTGAGATGGTTTAGGTAATTAAAAAGGCGTTTTAGCTTGAGATAGGAAACCTGGGGCTAGCTGGTTAGCGTACTAGTTTCAGTAGTTTCAGCACAACACACAAAAGTCTTTGACTTATCATCATAACTGTTACTTCACATTCAGCTGATTATTTTTAGTTCAGTTTTTAAATGTTTTAAATGTAAATTACAGCCTTATGTTACACATTTCTCCTTTAAATGAAAAATGAAGAACTTTTGGAATAGCTCTTTGATATGTAGTTAGGAAAATCACATCTTAATCTTTTATAGATACAAGCGCAAAAAGCTCCCATAACTTTCCGGGGTATCTTGTTTTTTTGCAGACTGCTTGAAAAGCTTTGTTGTAATTCAATTTATAACAGTGGCTGCATGCATTTTACTCTTGTAAAATTTGTTACAAGAATACAGTTAGTGGCAAAGGTACTGAAATGTTTTCCATGTGCAGCAGATATAACAATTGTGTCTTCACTATCCCACTGCTTTTCTCTGTGGACTGTGCTTTGAACATTTTATTCATGCAAGGTGTTAAGCTCTGACTCACTTTCACCAACAGCCACAAACATTTTCACTCTGCTGCTGTCCCAAGACTTTACCCCTGACTGTTCTTGTACACATTTTTATACATGACAGCTCTTTTAAAGTTAACTCACTGTACCCTAACATAGCAAGAGAGCCAAGAAATGTATGTTTTTGCCCACTTCTGCATGCATTAATTATGGCTTCCATGCAAAATAGATTAGATCTGCAACTTCATTGAGTGGCTGAGGCAGTTGTGGAGTTCATGGCTCACATGACTTTACCTCCTACTCCAGTCCAGCTAGATGGAGTCCAATTTCAACAACCCCAGGAACAAAAAACAGGCAATTTATGACATTATGATCCTCATTTCACTTGCTTTTGTAGGTGGATAATGCGTCCCTTATCAGAAGGTGACTAACTCAGCATGCTGAGAGGCTGAACTGTCAGACAAATAAGGCTGAATTTGGAGCTTTTGTCACTTTTACTCTTGTAGCATTCACTGTGTTTCTGCATTGATATATATGCTGTATCAACAAGTAGCAATTACCTCAGGGTATGAGATGCACCTTTTAGTTTGCAGAACATGCCACAGTATAACACAGAGAAGAGGTATGTCTATTTTCACACCAATTAAATTTTTTTTTTTTAGTTTTCAACCATTTCAAACAACACCCTGCTGTATCACAAAGAGGACAGAAAGTCTGATGTGTCATTGTTTTGGTTATTCTTCCATTTTACTGCAGGACATGTTTGACTTTGAGAATACAAGGGGCTGTCTGTTAGCTTGTCTCATGTTGTTATCCAATGTTTACCACTTTTGAATGCTCGCTGTACGACAACATTGACCCGTATTTGTTTTCCTAGATGCAGCCTCACAGTGACTCTTATCTCCATGTTTCTTTTCCGGTCGTTTGTCAGAAAGGATGCATTGGTGTGCATCATGAGTGAAGCATCTGGAGAGGACGTGTGTTTTAACAACATGATTTGATGCATTTGGTGCTGTCATCTTCACTGGGTGCAAACCTGGACTGTAGACACAAAATATCTCCCATGTCTCATTGCTGCTGGCAATTCATCGGCAATCTGTTTATATTTCATCATATTCATGCATTATACAGTAGAATAAACCAAAGTCTTCTCTGTAGTCAAAGTATCTTCAAAATCAGCCTCAGTTAGAATTAGCATATATAAATATGTCATTCCCTCTAATATGAGGCTAAATTTTAGACAGTGTGTTGCTTTTATAAATAAAGATGCTTAGTCTCAAACTTTAAATCTGAGCTCTTATTTGCCTTTGTAGAAGGAGTACTCTGCTTTAGCAACTGTTATCGACCTTCTTTGCCCCTGAAGTGTTGTGCTTATTAGCCAACTGACAAACAATCTATGGCAAACAGAGTCTGTAGGCATCAGAATCATGCTGTGCATCCAGTACCGTCAGGAATTCTTTTTTTGCCTTTTATTTGTAATATCTGCCTCTGTATCCTCTCATCTATCTTTCACAAGTAACCACACTATAGTTTCCCAGTAGGACACCACTGTTGTAAATAAAAATCCCAGTTTTGTCCAAGTCGGTGTACATGCTAACTTAAAACAAACACAACAGCATAAATAATAATGTTGTTTCCTATGCATGTCTTGAAGTAAACATGAATGCTCAGACATTTTTTTTTTCTGTGAGACAGTCAAAATTTGCACAAGCTTTGCACAAGGGACTCAAGATATTAGCGTGCCAAGCTAATGTTAGGAAATTTAATGTTAGCACTGCTGCCTCACAGGTTATAGTTCACTTGGATCTATATCTTAACTGACCAGGAAAATGAGTTTATGGTTGGAGCACCATCTCAATTAAACAGCTGTGTCGAGGGAAATCCATTTCGGTCTACATGATGCATTTGATAGATAACTTGCATTGAAAATATTAAAATTGTTTAACACATTAAACTGCGGCAAAATTTGTACACTTCATGTTAAACTTATTTGCAATGTTTTGCCACAATGTTTTGTTATTTTCTTATCAGTTGTGTTTGTTAATGAATATATCTTCCTACCAAAAAAAATCTTTCTAACTAGGCAAGATATCAAAGCCTGATAGAAATGGTGAAAAAAGGTAGTTGAATATTTCTAAAATGTTACTTTCAAGCAAGTAAAGCATGTATTACTAAATAAAATGTATGTTGATGTGGATTTAGTGAATTGCAGCATCAATTATCTTCAAAACTGACACTGTGTGAGGGTTCAGCTTAGTGCATATTTATTTTTAGAATTTTTTTTGTTTCTGTGTCTGACTGTCAAAGCTACTTGTCTGTGTGTCTTTTCTCAGGAGCACTTTTCCCTTTACGTTTCTGCTGAAGAACAAAACATGTATCATGCTAAATACCACTCCAGAAATCACAAGCATATACATACAAATTACATATTTAAAAAACAGGCTCTGTAGAATAATGTTATCATTTTTGTCCCCGCTGTTGTGTTTCTGAACATGTGTGTGTGCTGGAAGGGAAGGTCAGCCTCCGAGAAGAGTGCAGGTTGCCGTAGAAACATGAAAGAGTGCGATCGAGGCAGAGCTCGTGGCCGCGTTAGAGATGATCAACTATTGGACAAAAAAAGCCCACCAGCCTCATTTACTGCAGTGTTAGCTGTGCTCGGGGTGTGCTTGTAGCATCAAGGTTGGTTTACACAGACACAAACACACACACACACACACACACACACACGAATAAATTAAACCGAGGTCAACTACCAGCAGCATTGATCACTTTGCCTCTTTAGAAAGGTCCAGAGCACAAACCTGGTGTTCAGTATCACCAATAAAACCAGGGGTTTGTCTTTCTTTTAGACATTTTTGACTAAAGTGATTGCATGCATACGTTTTGTAAACCCTCTGATTTTAAGAATACACTATGATAACAAAGTTAATCATTGTATTATAATTAGTACATTTTATGTTAAATTACCTTGCAAAAAACTTAAAATGATAACTGGTGTCAGTCAGTTACTGATAAGATCTTAGGCTTCTGTATATTAAATATGTAACAATAAGATAAAGGGTTATGAATAACTAATTTTGTGCGTTCTCCAGATCTCTAAAGGGTCCCATCCCTCTGGTTGAGAACTACTAAATCAAACAGTCGCACTGATGAAAAGTCTTTCTCTCAACAACAATCAAAATTATGACAGTAATTCTGTTGGAACACAGCTTAAGTAAACACAGCAGGAGGTGTGTAGCTCCTGCATAAATTCATACTGATTTGACAAATTGGAGTTGATGCACTGTTTTCCACACGGGAAATTGAGACACAGACTCATGCATAGACACAGACAAACACAAAACTGACAGAGAGATGACTCAGACAAGCAAAGGAGGGATCTTCAAGTTAAGCAACAGGATTTCACTGCACTCCAGGAGGCTTTGTTGCATAGCAGTGTCTGTGGGTCTCTTGATTGAACAGCTGCCGTATCAATTCCAGGGCCAGAGCTGTGGCTATTTGTAGCTCAAATCTACCTTTGTAATAAATCTCCTGACGCAGATGCAGAAGGACACACATGCATACATAACACACTCATGGGCACAACTCTCCCACATCACACTCTCTGCTTTAATACAGCATTCTTGATAGATGAACTGGAGCTTTAAGTCACACATATTTGTGGATACACACGTACATATTTTGAAATAGAGAGGCTCTGGTCCCCGAGCGAGGAGAACATCTTTTTCTATTCGATGTGAGATGACAGCAGGAAGCCCCTTTAGGGCCGCAATACACGGACATCAATTTCAGGCACTGTGGATTTACATGCAACTCTCTGACACAAAAGTAAAATTACTATCATTGGGTTATATGAGGTGAAAATATAACATAAAAAAAGCTATGGGTAGCAGGTAGCAGTTATCTAAAGGTACTTTTAAGGCATTCAGCCTCATGCAATGCACAACATTAAGATTTTTTGTTTTTGGTAAAAACTTAATAAAGTAAAAAAATGTTGAAAAAAGAAAAAGAGGAACAGAAAACCACTCATCTGATAAATGCAGTTTCCTCAAAACTGCCTTCCAATTTCAGACCGCTATGCAAGACATAAAGCAATCAGTTCAGTTCATGCAATTAGTCAGTCATTCAATCAAATGATCATAGAGTTACAAATCCCAGCTCTTATTTCCAATTGTTTGACCGTTCAAAAATAAGTAACACCTAAATAAAGAAATCAGTCTGATTATTATAAGTGGCCAAATCCCTGGCAAAAATAATTTTAAAAAAACATCTACTCTGTTGATCTCATGTGGGACTGTTACTTTAAAAAAGGTTATTTGTGTCTCTTTGGTTCCCATGAACATCAATTCTCACATACTTGGCTGATGCTTTTTATTTGCTCTAACCTTTGCTCCAAGCAATCCACAGAGAACGACCAATTATAGGACTTTTATTTTCACACCACACTAGTACGGCCCAGATGTGTCAATTTCCTCACAGCCTTTGGATATACGTACACCTCGCTGCTGTGAGTCAATCAATACTCATCCTCACCTGTGTTATACCCATATCCCTGCAAGTGTGATCTCAGTAGATTCACAAAACTGTTGCCTTAAAAGACTGATAAGAGAGTCTTCTGTACAACATCTTATTGTTTTTTATCTTTGCATCGCTCTCACCTCCCCTAATTGCTTTTCACATTTTTTCCTCACCCTTGATCCATCTGTTAGCTCTCCCTCCTTCCCCTCTCTCTCCCATTCACTTTTGTCTATCATCTGCAACGATTTCTTTTCTTTTCCCTTCCTGCAGCTGTTCTCTTCCTTGTTTTCTTATATTATTCCTCATATTATTCTCTTTCATCTCCTTTCCTCCTCATCCCTCATTCTCTCTCTGTCTCTCTTAGGGGCCCCTCCGTCACCCCCCCCATCTCTGTCTGACATCTGTCATCTTAATCTCTGACCTCCTCACACTGCAGTGGGATTTCATAAATTTTTATTAGAAATACAAATAAGTACTCTTGATGTGTGCAGGAGTGTGTGCTCCAGAAACGCTGTGTGTCTGCCAGAGGTACCTGTAACGCTACTCCTGTTATACCACTGAACTGGACCGCACATCACAGAAAATCACTGACTTTATTGCTGACCCAGGCCTTCACATGCAGTAAAAAAGTGTGGGTATGTGTAGGCGAGTTTTTGAAAAATTGAAATCCAGAATAAATCAAATTTTGGCACAGAAATGTCTGCCACTGGGAGCTAAAAACAAAGGCCTTTTGTTGGTAGGAACAATTGGTTGCACTTGGATAGTGAGTAATATGTGGGTGATGTGCATGAAATATGCTGCATATGAAATGAATCATACTTATAAATGAATACTTGTATTCTTATTATTGGCTCCCCACAGACACAAGTCAGTGTGTGCACATAATGTTCGAATTACAGCTGACATTATAAATGCTACAGTTCCCATAGCTCAAATTTGTGATTATTACATACTTTTTTAATAACATTCATAGCTGACTAAATGTTAGTGTAACTTAGGAAAGATCAGCATTAACAAAAGTGCTGAGGATTTCACAATCTATCACATCACATTAACCTCTTTTCAATTAAAATACCCAACCGCTCTCAGGGTTTTGTATCAGCCATTTGTTGATATCCTGCATAGTTTGGTTTCATCTACGTGGGTGTTTGTTTTTCAAGTGCTTGAGAGAAGAGAAAAGTGAATGCGTAGGTCTGCAGTCTGAAATGGACAATTACATTCACATTAGCGGATATGTCTTCCCAAAGCTATAATCTTTAATACATCCTCTGTTCTCTCTCCTGTCTCAACCTGTGAGATGTTTTTTTTTTTTATTTATCAAGTACTGTGGAGTAATTTACACTCAAAGTGTGCAGGTCTCCAAGTCAGTCCATCCATGTCATCATGTCGGTCAATGTGTCAGACTTACACCAGAATACACACCCATTAAAGCAATCAAGGCTCCCTGCATGAAGACCAGCCATTATTTTCTC
>JAPZDV010000005.1:13450087-13486564 GCA_029814665.1 Acanthurus lineatus
TTAGTCTAGCGTGTCTTCTCATGACTGTTTGCTTTATTATATTGTCAAACACATGGTGACAGCCACACTTACGCACAAACTCCACACTGTGGGGTTTGTGTGTTCTTATTTTTGTCCTTTTTTGGCCTTTGTTTTAATACCTGCTTGTATGTCCTTTATTTTTGTTTGAAGCAGAGTTCCTTGTGACAAAGAACTTTGTGACAAGTGCTTTATAAATAAATCTGACTTGATTTGGTCATATAATATGATGGGGGGGGGTTCGAAAATACTTCTTAAAGCATGGCTGTACAAGTTACCCACAGTGAGGGAGACGGACAGGAGAGGCTCTGAAAAAACATCATGCAGGTTGACTGAAATTTAATTGGACCATTCGTTACTTGCAGGATATGCAGAGGCAGAGCGCTTGTTTTTATTTTAACTGTGATATGAATAAGAGGAAATGACACTTCAGAAGATGGCTTAATATATGAATTGGGTTTATTTATTTGTTTGTTTGTTTTCGTGACTGTGCAACCCAATTACCATGGATGAATGTAAGAATTGTGTGTTTCTGTCAACCACAGATATGCTGAAGCAGTATGGTTTTTTATATTCTTTATTTCTGTAATTAAAGTCAAATCCAATGGGTTATGATATTTTTTTTGTCTTAGCATAAATCGATTTGTCACTGAAAGAAACATGGTTAAAAATGCCTAAAAATCCCCCCTAAAATTAAAAAAGGTGCTGATCATCACAAATATGGCCGATGTTTGCTAAAGTGACTGTTACACCTCAAACATCCTCTCTAACCTCCTAATGAGTAAATTCAGCTTACAACCTAAATTTAGTCAGAAGTGAAGTAATTTTTGTAACAGAATTCTCAACCTCAGCCTGCTGTTTATTTTGCATTGTTTTTAAGTTATTTTTAAACCTTTTTAAAGCTTTTTCCACCTTTCTGTGATGCGCAATTTGATGTGGTCCTCTTACTGATATTAAAATAACTGGAGTCAAACACCGGTCATGGTGCCAGTTTCAGTTTCTCAGCAGAAAATTACCACATTGTCACAAGATTGAAAATTATGGCCGTAGATATGGCTATTAGTTATGCTGCATGCAGTTTATTAACTAAAATAAATACTCAAACTAGAAATCCTTTCTGAGGTTAAAATGAAGACGTATGTGTTTTTGAATTAATGTAAATAACTGTCCTGCTAAGGTGTCTAAAAAGTCTTCTAGTGTGTGAGGGTTGAACAGAGCAAGGAAAGAGTTAAGGGTAGGTAGTGTGTGTCAAAGAGACAGAAAAAGTGTTTAAGACATCAATGAATATTTTAAGAGAGAGCGGGAGCTGTGGGAGGAATGGCTGAACCGAGAGAGAGTTGGGCTGCTGAGAGACGGAGAGATAATTTAATAGACGAGCAGAGCAAATGTGTTGGAGGAGAGACAGAAAAGCTGCAGGGATGGGAGATGAATGAATGGTGAACTAATCTGGACTAAGGGATGAAGAGAGGAACCGGCATTAATTTAATAAGATGGATGAATGGACAAATAGATGCACTGTGTGATGCTCAAAAAAAATCTCTAAACCTGGACAGGCTTGTGACAAACATAAAGTGTGTGTGTGTGTGTGTGTGTGTAGTCTTACAGATGAATGTAAATGGTTTAGAAAAAGCACAATAAAGGAGGATGCTTGTAGAAAATGGCTTTAAACTGATGAGGACTGAAGAGGTAAACAGAGAAATGAATGAAAGGATGGAAAACAAGTAAGCTATATTATTCAATCTTGCCTGCATTGATAGGCTCAGACTCCAGCCACTGATTCTATGCAGCATTTATAAAAAGGAACAGGGGCCAACTCTGCTGCGTGCAGGTTAAGGGTTAATCTTTGCCCTAATGTCACACAATAGCATCAGTTAAGCAAAGCAAGAGTGGCATTTGTAATGAGCCGTGGGACTCTTTGAAGGCTCTTAAAGACGACCAAAGAGGCCTGAGGCTTGACCAAGGGGCCACTTGTTGGGCAACTAGGCTGACCAGAGAGGCTTTTAGATGCATTAGAGCTGAGCAAAGGGGCACTTGGATCACTCAGATGCCCCTGTGGTGTAGAATTAGGGCACAGAGTAAAAAGGAAGGGAGCAGAAGGTGATAGATTTAATCTGCTCAAATTGAGCACAAATCTAGGCATTAAAAAGGGAAGAGGAACAAAAGAAATGATCTGTCTGTCTGCTGCATTGCTTGCAACTCATTTTAAGCTTGAAAATCCTCTTCAGGTGGCATCAAGGCACTAGATTTAAAGAAAAAAATGCATGTAAGTGTCCCAAAAGAGCACAAATGTTGCAAAAAAGGTCAAACACATCCAACTGGCTATGATTACACTGTGGATGCTCTAGAGTAACATGCATATTGACTACAAACTTTCTGCTTTTAATTAGTGAGAATCCAATTATGTAAAATCTTAAAATGACAGATAAAACAAAAACTTTAATAGTAAGCTCTCTAAGGGTCCTGGAGAATTATTACCACCAATGCCACATTAGGACATAAGTATATCATAGGATTATGTGATCTCACACATTCATCTTGTCTTGTTTAAAAGCCATCTGCTTGTATCAGAACCACAGTGGTTCGGACCAGCCAGCAAACTGAGAGCAACTCCTTTGAAAACGACAATGGTGGTCCTAAAGATATTAACAGAAAATGCTACTGTGGTATCAGTTATACCAGAAATGGAAATTATTTCTTTATTGAAAGAAGAGTGAGTAATGGTGCTAAAGGCTTCTGGTGATGGAAAACATGTTTTAACTCTTTTCACCACTGGCTTCAGCAGTTTGATTTGCACACTATCTCTGCTGGCAGTGCTCTCCTACTACACTGTATTGTTTGCAGATCTGATTGGTTGTGAAAGAGAATGACGGGAAGATGGTTTGTCCAATCACTTGCCCAGTATTTTTTTTTAAAGTGCCTGCCCTTTTCCAAACAGTTTCCATGGATGACTTTCCAGATGGTTCTGTGTTACAAACCATCTGGTGTGTCAGGTTCCCTAAAACCAGCAGGAAACACTGAACTAATTGTCCAGAGCAGCACTTAAGCAGTTTGCAATCTTGGTGAAGGGGCAATTAAATTGAAAGTACAGTTCATGCTTTTAAAATAACAATATTTCAAGTTCTTCAAACCCTTTGCTACTGAATTACCACAGAGCCCCTAAAATGTTTTATGTATCTCATCTTGTAAAAAAATTAAAAAACCTTGAATAAATTAGTTGAAATAAATAAAATGGAATCTTCCACCCATGTAATGAATGATATAATTAAAAAATTAACATCCTACTATGCTCTGTGCCATGTACACAAAAATGCTAAGCAGGCTCAGCTAACAAAAAGGAAAAGCTCTAAAGGGCTTTGAAAGGAGGCTTATTATGGGCTCATGGCTGACAGGAGCTTCAGTCACAAAGACTGAGTACATTGTAACTGCAGGAACCATTACTACAGAAAAGATATCAGCAAGTTGGTTTGAAAATTTTGGTTGAAAGCACACATTCAATGAGCCTGATGCTTGAGCATTAATGCAGCCTGTAGGAAAAAGAAGATAAACCCATCCTTATGTGACTATGAATGTCAATGAAGGGTGTGTTCAGTTTGTGTCAGCAACAACGGCCTGCTGACAGCAACATAGAAGGACTACTATAGTGGGTTGCAGTGTAAAAAAAAACCCTCATTTAAACAACAAATCTTAAAATTAGATAAGATTTAGATTTAGATTGCAGAGGGAAATTTTTGTTTTTGTAGTGCAACACAGAAACATGCAGAGAGATTTTTAATAAAATCTTCATTTCCATGTTCTTTCATCCCAGCTGACAGTTGGTTCGTTCAGGGCTGCTGTGGCTGTTGATGCATCTTTGTCTGTAATTTTTGACTGCAGCTCTTCATTTGTTGACCACAGTGTGGTTTTATAGGTGAATGATATCATCTCTTGTATCTTTTTTCTAATTGAAGCTCAGTACTTTAGTACAAATTCTTCATGCTTCTCTCCCGCAATTTGATTGGATGCTCTCAGACTGGATCAAACAAAGTGCATCTGGGAAATCAACTGTCAAGTGGCTGAGCATAAATGGCGTGTGAGCGACGTTAAGGTCACCTAATTTAGGAAACGAGGAGAAGTGAGTTGATTCATGACACACTTTTTATACATATACAACATATTTTTTAATCTTTAAGGTTGGGGGAAGTTATTGAGGATTTTGAAGTCAAAAGATTCAAGTCCAAGTGTAGTCATGACTCACTGTTGTTACGGTGAAAATCGAGTTGAGTCCAAAGAAATCAAATTGTTGACTCTGATCTGACTTTAGTCCAGGTCAAGTGAGTCAAGTCCACACCTTCGGTAAAAACTGCACCAGAAAATAAACTCTCTGTAAATGTTCTGTGTTGAAAAATTGTTATTTTCCCTGAATCCAGTTCAAATCATTTGAAGTCTGTTTTGGTCTTGTTTTCTACACTTTTGATACTGTCTTTACCTTTAAACAGCTCTCTTGAATGACCGTGCTGGCTTTATATGGGAAATATTTCCATCAGACTGTCAAGAAGTGATTTTGTGCAAATTGTTATCGCTTATTTTTAAGCCCTTACATTCACACCTTTGAAATTTAAGAGTTTTTCTTAAATTTTATCAATAACTTCTTTGGGTTGTATAGGCCTAACCTTAAGCTACAACTCTGACCTTTTAATCCGATCTGAGCCTGAACACAGCCTTCAATACTCATGCAGGGCTCTTTTGACAGTCTCGCTCAGTCACAGGACTTTTGCTGATACAGAGGTCTTTGTGCGTCTTTGTAAAGCTTAGACTTTAAGTCAATGTCATCCTGCCAAATCACCTCTCGAACTTCATCTGTACAACCGAAGCCGTTTCAGTTTGCCTAAAAAAAGGTACAACCTGTTTTAAAAGTGGGGGAAGAAGAGAGAGGGAGGACTCAGGAGACATGAGTAGAGGGCAACGCAGAGGAATAAGCAAACAAGTGCACGTGCAGAGCGAGAGGCAGACAGGCAGGCAGACAAAGAGATGGATGGCTGGATGGAAGATTGTTGAAGAGAGGAATAGAAAGTTCTGAATGCTGCTGCGGCAGACTGTGCTGACGTGAGGAGTGTTCCCAAACACAGTTAGTAGCGACTGCAGACCCACTGCATTACCATACTCACGCACACACACTCACACACACTCACACACACACACACGCACGCACACGCACGCACACACACACACTCACTCACACACAATGATCGCAGGCAGAGCTGAATGGCAGCAGAGTCTCCTGCTCTGGTCCTGAAGAGGTCACTGTGTACTCCAGCACCATTTGTGAACGTGTCAAGGTGTGCCTGTGTGTGTATTGGTGTGCAGGTGTGTCTGGGAATGTGTTTGCTACAGGTTTGTGTAAGCATGCATTTAGTGTTTTTTCTTCCCTGTGCATAGAGCCTTTCTTTGTTGTGTGTGCAATGGGACCATCTACAGGTGTGTTAATGTGTGGAGCTGTGCCATGCGTGTGTTTATGCATGGATGCGCTTTGTGTAATGGTGTGTGCTTGTGTTTCCTTTGTGTGTGTGGGGGTGTGTGTTTGTGTGTGTGTGTGTGTGTTTCCCTGCACAGGTCGGTCCTCTTCTCTCCTTTCCTCTCCTCCATTCTGCCCTCTTCTCTCCAGTCTGCGCTTCCTCACAGAGCTAGGTGCGTATCATTGGATCAGTAGCGGCTGCCTGCCACACTGTCCAATCGCATCTAGGGAGAGAAAGAGACACAGGGAAAGAGAGAGAGAGAGGCAGAGAGAGAGAGAGAGAGAGAGAGAGAGAGAGAGAGAGAAAGAAGGGGGAGGGAGGAGAAAGAAAGGAAGAGAAGGGAGAGAGGGAGATTGATCATTTGAACGTCCTGGGCCTTGCGTTCCTTGGAGAAAATTTTCTACAACATACAAACCGTCTTTTTCTTTTCATGAGCACCTTTCTCGGACCGAAGGCTTGAGGGTTGCTATTTTTCCTCTTTCTTTTGGGGGTTTTTTTCTCACCCAGGAGACGTGCCATCGCCACCAGCAGCAGCGGCAGCAGCAGCAGCAGCAGCAGTAGCAGCAGCAGAGGAATATCTCCCAATATCCCATCCCGGGCACGTCGGATAAGCTGCAGCAGCGAAAACACGAGGCGAATATTGCGGTGGACGGAAACGGGAACATGGTCCATGGGATTTCACACCTCTTGCTCTGGCAGGGTACGTTATATCCCACATTTTGTCATTTAATGATTTTCACTGCAGCGAGGATGCAGGTTGAGGCTTTACATTTAAGTGTGTGTGTGTGTTTGTGTGTGTGTGTGTGTGTTTTGCCGTAGTCAGCTTCAGTGCCGATAGAGATTTAAACAGGATATTATGCCCTTACAAACAAGCATTTTTGTCCACCCTTGCTTTTATTTTTTTTTCTTTTCATATCTTTTTCATTTTTGGTGATGTTAACAAGAATGCAACGCAGCTTTTTTTTAATCTGTTCTTTCTGTATAGAAATACACAAGGGGAGGGTGGCAGGCGGGTTTGCCTTGATAAATGGAGCGTTATTCATCAGCGTGTGTGATCACCACTGGAATGTTAACTAGCACCTTGGACAGCCGACACCAATACAATCTAACATGAGCGGAGCGATAGTTAGCGCTGATCATTTTTACACTCCAATATCTTTGCTGCTTAGTGTGGATGTGCGCGTGGACGTGCGCGGTGGATGTGCGGAAATTGATGTTGCCCCCTCTGCGCGCGCGTGTGTATGTGTTAATATTCTGCCCTAAGGCCCTCAGAGGGAGAAAGCAGTGTCGGCTGGGGAGCAGCTGTGTGTGTGTGTTTGTGTGTGTGTGTGTGTGTGTGTGAGAGGGAGAGAGAGAGAGAGAGAGAGAGAAAAGGAGAGAGTGTGAGCATGCAGAGAGATCAAGAAAGTGTGTGTGAGCAGCTTTGAAAGAGAGAGGAGTGTGTGTTTGTATGCGTCTCTATTATTGGGGGACATAAAAAAGGTGTGCGTGCATATGTGGAAGAGAGATAAAGAACAAAGTGTGTGTACTTAATGTGTGTGCGTATTTGTATGTGCATGTGTGTGTGTGTGTGAGTGTTACAGGCTTCCTACCTTATGCTACATGCAGGTCAGGAGCCCCACAGTGTATTCATGGTTTAATTAAGCGTGTGACGTGACTCTCCATCCCCCCTCCAAACCCCCACCCCCACCTCAACCTGGTCCTGTGATCTGTGAAACAGTGTGTAGTGAGGATGTGACATATGTCTGTGGCTCATACAGGACGCACACACACACACACGCACAAGCCGTTCCTGTGTGACACAGCAGCCCTGACACAGAGTTAAGCTGAGCGGACAACATCTCGTTTGCCCTATCTATCGCTCTCATATCTATTTTTAACAGGAACAGCAGAGAGGTGGCACAGCCTATTCTTCAGATGTGATGTATAGGTCTTCTGTGTGTGTGTGTGTGTGTGTGTGTGTGTGTATATGAGTGTTTATATGTGTGACATTTTATTTATTATAACACTGTGATTTTTCTAATGAAGACTAATTAAGTCTTTCTCTGCCTCTCTTTCTCTCTTTTCCAGGAGGCAGTTTGGTCTTGTTATGGGGGTGACCGGAAGGAGAGAGTGACAGAGGAACAGTGATGCTACTGTTTACATAACGAGAGAGTCACACACGCATACACATACATACACACTCACACACACACACACACATACACATACAGGCACACATGCTTGAATTGCCAGTCCAGGACATACACACTCACTCAAACACTTCCACACATACATACACGCACAGACGCGTTTTCAAGGGACTCTCGGACTGAGTCACCACAAACTCACAGGCACAGAATCACTGACTCACACACAGGACCAAACACGCACACACACACACAACCACACACACACATACAAACACACACAAACATACACAAGAGGAAAAGGTTGTTTGCAAGAGCCAGGACTGTGTGTTGTGTGTGTGCTATGGGCCAAGCCGAGCAGCAGCTGTGTGTGAGTGTTGGATACCTCTGAAGGGTCAACACAGCCGTAACCCCTGCCCTCCCCCAGCCCCTCTCTCCTCCCCTCCCGTCCCTCATCTCCTAGCTATCCCTGAACACACCATCATGTCCAAGTTGTGGACCAGGAGAACTCCTTCCCCCTCATCTCCTCTCCAGTCCTTCTCCTCCCTACCTGGGTTTCTGTCCCTTCTCCTCTCCCTCTGCCTTTCCTTTTTTCTCTCTCCGGCCTCCTCATCAGCACAACAGACTGTGCCTGTCATCTCCACGGCGCAGGGCAGCATTCGGGGCATCCTGACCCCCTTACCCTCCGACCTCCTGGGACCAGTCATCCAGTACCTGGGAGTACCATACGCAAGGCCTCCTACAGGGGACCGGCGCTTCCAGCCACCCGAGCCCCCTTTATCTTGGCCAGGAATACGAAATGTGACACAGTTTGCTCCTGTGTGCCCCCAGTCTCTGGATGAGAGGAGCATGCTGGGAGATATGATGCCATCCTGGCTCACAGCTAACCTGGATATAGCGGCAACGTACCTCACTCACCAGAGCGAGGATTGTCTCTACCTCAATATCTATGTGCCCACTGAGGAAGGTGAGTGGACCTAAAGTTTACACAGACTCTCCCAGGGTAAGCTGTGAATAAATATGCATGCAGGTTTAGAATCAGGATGACATGTTTAGGTTCATTTTGGCCTAAAGTCAAAACAGATGGGCAAGTAAGTGGCACTACAGCGTAACTGGAGAGGCACTCTGGAAGGACCAGGGGATGATTTTGAGGGCATGTTGGCTGCAATAAATGATTAAAACATGGGAGTGTCTTGTCAGGGCACAGACATACCCTTGTTAAATAAATAAATAAGATTGTTTTTTTAAAGGTGGACCTCCCAACTAGGGCTCTACACCCCCCTTTGTGCACGCCGCTGGTTGAACTTAACACTTAATATGCAGACACCTGCGTCAGTCGCCAAGGGGTTTACACCTTTACTTGTTGAGGAAAGTGGGAAGGACAGAGACTCACTCATGCATACATATTGGTTCATACACATGCATCAGACCTTACACACACACACACACACACACACACACTTGCAAGCATTAACACTACACCCATAGCCTGAATTTATTTCCACCTGCTAAAAAATAAAGGAGCCACAGACTTTCCCTGCTTTTGAGCATACATAAACCCACCTAGTGATTAAAATCTACCTTTTTTGTTTTTTTTTTCTCCCAGATATCCATGAGGAAGGGGGGCAGCGGCCTGTGATGGTCTACGTCCATGGGGGCTCATACACGGAAGGCACTGGTAACATGATGGATGGCAGCGTACTGGCGAGCTACGGCAACGTCATTGTCATAACCCTCAACTATCGCCTAGGAGTGCTGGGTAAAACAATATATCTTCTATATCTTTGTAATTCACCCAACACTTGAGTTCTTTATGGTAATATGAGGGTATATACTACTAGACTGGATGCAGTCCCAGACTAAATCCCTGTGTCTTCAGCCTGGTTTAAATCAGGATCATCTTTCATCACATTTATGCAGTACATATACACAAACTTCGATGACCAATAAATATAATGATAGATGCATGAGTTTGGTGCCTTTTGAGGAAAATTTTAGAGTGCCTGTTGGATATTTATATTTAATTTTATTGGAGACTCCTCAAACACATGCAACTAGAAAGCTATCCATACAGAAACAATCCACATTTTGAAATGGCTGTATCAGTGCTTCAACACCACACTCCTCCACCCTTTGAGCAAGAACAATAGCAGTGCAATTACTGCCAAGGTGCTCTGGGTATTCTGATAATATCACTGCAGTATCACACACCTACTGTATAGTAATTTGCTTTATATCGGGGGGGCTAGGCTGAAGGGCGATAAAAGGATTAAAAAGGTGGTGAAAAAGAATAGTTGGATCCACTATTGAAAGCTAAAGAGGCAAAGAGGAGGTGATATGGGATGATGGTGTGCAAGTTTAGTCAATGCAAGCTGTTAATCATTAGATATGGACAATACAGTAAATGTTTTTGGATAAAATCTCATTTAGTGTTGTTACTTTAATTTAGTTTTATTTTTCTTTCCTTATGGGTTGTCAGATTTTTATTGGGTGACGTGTGTTTATTAGTGCTGCAGCTATAAAATTAGTATTGATGCAATGGACTGTTCACTTTGTAAATGCCATTCCTTTTAACTAAACATTTGCATACTGTTTCTTCACATTTACATTTTAGTCACCATCTGGATTGTTTAATTCTTCATCGAGCTTCAAAATGTAGAAACCACAAGTGATATATTTTTATCCAGAATGTCTTTTTTTTTTAATGAAAAAGATGTTCAGTATGGGTGTCCCTAGTGGAAATAAACCCCCCGAAGCCAATTTTTTCCACTACTAGCATTGACTCAAATCTGATCCTTTTTACCTCCATGACTCTCTGACTCATTGCTCTCTGAACAGGGAAAATCTGATTCCCTGTGGTTTTTCTAATTTTAGACAGCTATGCAAAGCTCATGGACTGAATAACTGGAATATCTTAGAATCAAGGCATTTAGCAGCTGTAATTGTAAATATTTGAAAGCCCGTGCAGGGCCACAGAAGGGTTAAAAACATACTTTAAAAGCATCATTTACTCAACTACTCTTAAGGCAGGAGTATTGAACACTGAATGCCTTTATATTGATCAATTCAGGTGCATGATCGAGGTGCTGAGGTGCACATCATTCTATTGGCTGGGTTTAATTATGCACTCGCTCTCATTAGGAGTCTCCCACTGATTAATAATTCATATGAAGGAATTAATTAAAACGTGCTAGAAGGTTACATTTTTATAATTAGCTATGTGATTTGGCCTATTCAGCAATGTTAAAAAAGATTTAACCCACATGCCATCACTTTCATCTACTCGATTACGTGGATTTACTGTAATGGAGTATTTTATGTTTATATAAAAATGCATACAGCATTTGAATGCTTTTTCTCTGTAAATAATTCAGTACATTTATTTTGTTTCCTGTCTTTTTATGCAGTTTAAGCACAGTTTGTGAATCATGTGTGCACACAAAATATGTTAATAGTGTATGAGAAATATTCTTTTCCTGAGGGAAAGTCACTTTTGGGTTTCTTCTTTATTTAGACAGAGTGTTTTTAAAAATGCAGTGGACTAGATTTAAATACATGTTACAATGTTAAAACACTCAACCAAAAATCATTGATTTAAGTGTATGAGATCCATTTTGTCTTAGAAGCTTTCAGGGCTTTCATTAGATATTGATTTTATGAGATGGCATAAATCTGCATCTGCTTGGTGGGTGAAACAACTGTAAAATTCTGACCCTGGGGATAAAACTAGTCACTAGAGCTGTAATCACCATATCGAGCCGAACAAAGCAAATCCTACATGCTTCTTTTTGTTTTCATCTCCATCCTCTGTCCTTACACCACCTCCAATACGATCATCACCATCAGCATCACCAACACCGCCACCATCATCATCCATCATCTCGAGTTGCAGTGTCTTCGTCTTCATCCCCCTCATCATCACTGTCATCGTAAGTTGAATGCATTAGGTGAGCCATTTAATACAAGGCAGTGTATGCATTATTATGCACAGAAGTATTTTTGCTATTAATCCTACGGGCGTGTTTCTATGGAAGTGTGATGAGCATAAGGAAATTAAAATGTTTGCTAAGATCTTAACATGAGAGAAAATTTAATATGAAATTATTTCGATACTGTTACAATATAATAAGTATAATTTCCGCATAATGTCCATTTTGCATTAGAGAAATTTCTTACAAATTACACACAAGTGATGAAATGTATTACTTTCAAAATGTCGCTTTTTTTGCTCATTAGGCTTTTATATGTTCAGGGCCAGCTTGAAGTTCATAGAAATTAGCTTCTGCTGTAATGAGATATACTGCGGTGGAGTGAGCCATTAGGATCCTTTGAGTTTATTTAACAATGTCAGCAGTAAAGGGAATAAGGGGTGCATTTGTAACTTGGTGTGTGTGAACGTATATGTGTGCATGTTTGTGTGTGTAAGCTGATTTTCACTCACATGAATATGGATGCACCTTGTTGATTTAATCAAGTTTTTGAGGGATTAGAGGGGAGGAACATCATTTTTTCAATGTTTCTCTCTTTAAATGTGGGCTAAACAAGATTCATGCTTATTAGAGCTTAACAGTGTGGGTGGCATGATGTGGGGGTGTCCAACCATTTACCTTCCTGAGTGCTTTTGTGTGTTTGTACATTGTTAGATGGAGAGGTTCTACTTTTTAAAAATTAAGAAGGAAAAACTAATCTTGATTGACTTGTTATTTTTTACGTTGTTTGCTCCGTTCTCTAGAGAGCACTTTATAGCAGTCTACCATTTGCAGTAGCATCTCTCTCCATCTGTCTGTAGGATTTCTTAGTACCGGTGACCAGGCGGCAAAAGGGAACTACGGCTTGCTGGATCAAATTCAGGCACTGCGCTGGGTGAAGGAGAACATCGCTGCCTTCGGAGGAGACCCAAACAGGGTCACTGTGTTTGGATCCGGGGCCGGGGCCTCCTGTGTCAGCCTGCTCACCTTGTCTCACTACTCTGAAGGTAAAGAAGCATCATGACAAAAACCCTGCTGTGTGCTTTATTCAGTTTGACCTCATGTGGCACAGATTTGTATAAGCAGATGGATAGTTAGGTACTTGTAATGGTTGGAAAGTAGGTAAGTGCTGTGAATGTGGCGACATTTAGAGTTATGAAACTTTTCAAGGTCTCCAGTGGAGCAATACAGCTTTCATTTGCTAGTATATGAATAAGTCTTCTGAATAATACAGCTTGCACGTGACTCATATAGCTAAGAGCTGTGTTATTTAAATTTTTAACCCTTATTGACTTGAACCTGGTGCTCTATCCTTGACCTGTCATCCATTTGAATAATGCATGCTTGTGTTGAGTTCAGTGATTCTTTGGAAATTCTTGCTCTGTGACTGCTAATGCATGCAAATGTATTGTCCAACCTTCCAAGCATGTGTGGGCCCATGTGCATCCATAAATGTATACATGAGTGTTCCTCAGTGTACCTGCTTTTGCACACCCATTCTTGAATTCATGTGTGTATGTTCTGGTGTGTCTCAGACTTGTTTCACAGAGCCATCATCCAGAGCGGCAGCGCTTTGGCCAGTTGGGCTGTCAACTACCAGCCCAGCAAGTATGCCCGGCAGCTCGGTGAGAGGGTGGGCTGCGGCATCGATGACAGCACCCAACTTGTCGCCTGCCTACAGGGCCGCAGTTACCGCGAACTTGTGGAGCAGAACATAACGCCGGCCAAATATCACACGGCTTTTGCCCCGGTGATTGATGGTGATGTTATACCAGATGACCCCCAGATTCTGATGGAGCAGGGAGAGTTTCTGAACTATGACGTGATGCTGGGGGTTAATCAGGGAGAGGGTGTGAAGTTTGTGGAGGGCATCGTGGACTCAGAGGATGGTGTCACGGCTGAGGACTTTGACTTCGCTGTGTCAGACTTTGTGGATAGTTTGTATGGATACCCAGAAGGCCGAGATACACTGAGAGAGAGCATAAGGTGAGTAAATCAGTGGCAGGCTCATTTAAAATTTAATTATAAGGGCTGAAAGGTAGCAATTTAGTTTTCACTCAATCAACATGTAGCAAAAAAAAAATGGACAAAATGACATTTCATCATGCCAAAATGTTTTTTTGACTAGTTAGACCTGGATGTTTAAAATGTTAATTTAGGATAATTAAATGTAAATTAAATGTTAAAAGGGTTTGCCACGCTGAGTTTGTAAATTTATTTTAGAGGTAGCTTAAAATTTTAGGATACCACTTTATGTACAGTATTTACATGGATACCACTCATGGTATGTGTGACATATGAAGCTACAGTGAGAAAAAAGCTAGCTTAGCTTAGCTGAGCTGAGCTTAGCTTAGCTTAGCTTGAGGACTGGAAACAGCTTATTTTGCTCTACCCAAAGAAAAAAACAACAACAATTAGCACCTCTAGAATTCATTATTTATATCTTGTTTTTTTGGCACAAAAGTTAAAGTGGAATATTGACAATTTGGTGATGTGCCAGACTGTTGGATGGTGAACTGACATCCTTGAGACTTCACCAGTTGCCCTGCATCAGCAGAGGCCTGCCAAGACATAGTCACAGCACATTACCATCTGCAAAACCACAACATGACGCTTTTATGCTTCCATTTGTTCATGGATTAATTAATAAGTGAGCCTTAAAGATGTTGGGATGTGAACTTTGAAGAGGGTCATGCAGCTTGTTTGCTCGTATCCTGTCTTTATATAAGATTGAATATGACATAACCTCTGCTGGTGGTAGCTTCATATAGACTTTAAAGTGATGTCAGTCTACTACTTCCCAAAATGCCACACTGTTCTCTTAAAAGGATGTCTGACAGAGATGCCACGTGCATATGTTTAACTATGATGCCTGATTATAAATGTACATGAACTGTACACAAATACATTTCTGAATACTTAAATAACGATACAAATTATGACTTAATTCATGTACTAAAGGTTCATGTACACGGACTGGGCGGATCGTGACAACGCAGAAACCCGGCGGAAGACCCTAGTTGCTCTATTCACAGACCACCAATGGGTGGCGCCAGCGATTGCCACAGCTGACCTCCATGCTCAGTATGGATCCCCCACCTACTTCTACTCCTTTTACCACCACTGCCAGAGTGACGCCACACCGCCCTGGGCTGACTCCGCCCATGGTGATGAGGTAGGATGATGTCACAGTGACATGCAATTTTTAAAGAGATATTACTAGGGACAATTGTAGTAAAAAAAAAAAATACTTGTAGCTGTGGTACAAGATGTGATGTTAGGTATCAGAGAGAGGAGTAAAGATATTAATTCTGACCTAATTTAGAGAAACTGGTTTGGGTACTTCACTCCAAAAGCAATAAATGTACGTGACTAATGTTTCAAAGATTTTAGAAATATTCAACAATGACGCAGGAGCTCTTGGTTCAGATTAAAATGCTGCTCAATATTGATTTGTTCAAAGTGCCCTATGAGTCAAATCAAGCAACTTTCTTATTTCTGAAGCTGTCTGATTTACCTGTTACAGATTAAAGTTATTATCTGTTATTACTGTTTAAAAAGTAGTAAAATTTTGATTTTCCTGCTTATTTTAATATAGTTACACATGTTTACAAATCATCACACTGAATTAGTGTGTGTGTTTGTTTGCATTTGTGTGTATGGGTGCATTTGGTATTTGGAATTTATGTGGTGAATTTCAGTCCAGATGACTGCGGCTGTGTCAAACTGAATATGAGCTTAGTGACCTGCAGCTATGATAACTGCTGTTACACAGGTTTAAACTTGCACACTTAAATAAGGGTATGAATGCAGGACTCCAAGCTATGCTAACATTTGTGTGTGTGTGTGTGTAGGTGCCCTATGTATTCGGTGTGCCCATGGTGGGACCAACTGATCTGTTCAACTGTAACTTCTCCAAGAACGACGTGATGCTGAGTGCTGTAGTCATGACTTACTGGACCAACTTTGCCAAGACAGGGTGAGCTTTTTAAAATACACACCGAGAGTGAGACAAAATCTTACTCAGAACATTTTTTTTGCTACCTGAAAAAATAGAGTCCTCTGGCATTAAAAAATGAAGCCAACTCAGAAATGTCAACAACTGCAGTTCCTTGAAATGGCCACTTGAGGCTGGCTCAAGATTCAAGTTAAACCCTGTAGACCCTGATGTCAAAATACTGAACTTTACAGCAAAAATAAACCTGTCAACAGTGTGGTGCAAAAAAAGTTTTGCTCTTTATAGCTAATTTTTCTGTTCCTGACAACTGCACAGAGCCTGATTTTTTTTTCCACAAATAAATCATTTCAATTATATTAAGGCTTAAAGTTATGCATAATGAAGAGCATGTCCATTTTGAGTGACAGCAGCTGCCAACTGTCTGCAAAACGTCACACAGTTATTGGCAGCGATGCTTATCCTCAATGCGTGATATGGACACTTCTGCCTCCAAACTCAAGGTGTGAAAATATACGTCAGCAAACCAATGAGTGCCATCACAGTTGCTCCATTCAGTATTTATAATATAATCTATATGCCTGACTATACTATAAAAAGAAAATCAAGTACACAGGGCAAATCAAAGCTTCAGCATGCTTAACTTATTTTTATTTTTGCCCTCTTAGACACAGAAATCTGTTTCTAATTTCTACTATGACATGTAATCCCCACCCACACGTAGAAAACGTGTCATAATAGTGAAAGCCAGGCAATTTATGCACATTTTAAATGTAAAAGAAATGCACCACAGTCAGTAGGAAGTCAGTCGTTTTTCATCCTTTTATATTTGACTCTCTGCAAAGATCAGATTTTGGCAGCACTTGGTGTTGTTGCTGTAACTGTGGACAGCTCGCTCATGATTTTACAGGAGCAAACCTCCTCCGAGCTCCAAATAACACAGCCAAGACTAAAGTCTGTGGTTCATCAAGACAAACAACAAGTACTTGATAAGTATTTTTTTATGTTTAATTTGTTGGACTGATTGATAGTAAACATGGGCATAGAGTGTAATTATCTGGCAGGGTTCACACAGAGAGAACAATCAAGGAAACAGAATAACAAGGAGAAGGTAATTTGATGATTAAGTAGCATTATGCAACTGTATTTCCTACAGAAGATATTCATATGTAAATAGTTTGAATTTGTTGAAAAGAATTTAGGAAAAATGAATTAGCATGAATGTGTAGAGGAGACAGATCAGCCTGAATCCATCCCTCTGTCAAGTTTTCTATCAATTTCAGTTGCAAATGTTTTTCAGAACTATTAGGTTTCATTTGGAGGGGAAGTTTAAATTGAGTCAAGCCGAGATTTTATGATGCATTAGGGGAAAACACTGGCGTTTGGAGCAAGAAAAATAATGAGCTCACAGACAGGGATATGGTATTAAAATGCTTTTTCATCCAAAAAGACTCTGATGTCTGACGAGAAGGCTGCACTTTAGATGCAATCATGAAAGCAGAGCTGCAGACTTGTTTTGGCAGAGGGTGCACACTGGTTCTCTGTCATGTCGAAATTTTGACAAAGCTTTTCTTCTTTGGACATTGGCTTAGAAA
The DNA here is from genome assembly GCA_029814665.1 of Acanthurus lineatus. Taxonomy (NCBI): domain Eukaryota; kingdom Metazoa; phylum Chordata; class Actinopteri; order Acanthuriformes; family Acanthuridae; genus Acanthurus; species Acanthurus lineatus. The sequence continues at coordinate 13,467,245 of JAPZDV010000005.1, forward strand.
GTAACAGAATCCCAGCTCTTGTAAAAGTTCTTGAGCAAAAGCCAAGGTAAGGTCTTGGGGGAATACTGAACGAATGGTCACTTTTTGATAAATCTTCTCTCCTTCTACATCCTCATTCAGTCATTTATGGTCAAAACTGGTGCGATAAGATTGAGGAGATTTTTCAGTGTGTTGAATCAAATTAGAATTATCTGCCTGTAGTTAAAAAAAGATCCTCCTCTCTATTAAATTAAAGGAGAAACGCCAGTAGCAAAGACAGCTATAGTTGTTTTTGAAAGAATGGAAATGAAAACTTAAAAAACTAAAAATCCACACTGATAAGAGTCCTCCAGCTCTGACATGATATATAAGATAAAAGTAATTGTTGAGGATGGACCCTCTTTCTGCAGTGCCCAAAGTGAGTAATTACCAGTAATTAATCCAATCGAGGCTCACTCCGCTGAGACCTCTTCAGATTTACAGAGACATCTGCAGTCTAGACCTTGATCTAAATCACCACAGAGCTTTGCTATCTCACAACACAAAGAATTAGAACAGCAGTCTCATAATTTGGCTCAGAAATAGAATTAAAAAACTGTCTTTAACACATCAGGTTAGCAGTTTTGAGCTTGTAGTCCGTGTTGTCATTACCACCACAGCAAGCTGCAGAGCAAAAATCACCAAGGAGGCATGACAAGCTTTTAGTGTGCACTTCAATTATCAGTGGGGAACTTTCTCTGAAGAAACATTTCACTCCGTTGAGAGTGCCTCAGATGCTGATGGAACTCTGCGACAGCTCAATTTAACAGGGAGGATGTGATGCTCCCTGATGTATATTTTGTACGCCTCTGTGTGGGCGGATAAATCTTCAGCCTGTGTGCGTGTGTGTGTGTGTGTTTCTGTGCCGGCAGGTCCTTTACGCTGGCTGCCTTTGTGTGCTGTTCATAAGGTGTTGATTGACAAGCGAGCACATAGCGTGTAACTGGCAGCTCTGTGAAGATGTGCCGCTGTTACATTTACGCCATTTTTGCCGCTGACACAAATAAGTCGGTAAATCAAGAAATAAATGCCTGTCTGTGCGTGTCAGAGAGGTGATTTTTTCAGGAGATTTTCACTACGCCATGCACACATTTGTCTCTAATGAAGATTTCTGACAGTTTTATGTGTTAGCGAGGCAAATATGCACCTTGTTTGAACTGTGCATTATCTGAAATGGTTTTCAGGAGGCATTGAAAGAGGACAAAAATCAATGATCTGTTACTAAATCATCTTTAAGCATTTGCTTGTAAAAAAAAAACCTTCTTTTGCTTCATCTAGATATTTTTTCACACCAGTTTTTCCAATGTTGCTTTTTTATCGATTAGGAAGAATGTGTGCTGACAATTGGGAAAATTGTTGGCCAGCATGTGAAAAACACAGTCCACACAGGAGGACAACCAGCTGAGAAAAAGTCTTCAGCAGCTTAGTTAGGAGCCTCTGACATTTGAAAAACCGAAAAGCATGAAATACTGGTATTTATGCTATGAATGAATGTGTGTATCACACATGGTGAAACACTGTATAACTGGACTGAAATACTTCAATTTTTAAACATGACCTTTGAATGTAGAGATGTGAGTGGTAATCGTATTTTCTGTTGCGTGTCAATGTCGTTGCAGTTTATTTAATCCTTTGTTAAACAGCATCACTGTGATGTCTGCGCTATTATTTAGGCTGTTTTATTTCTATTTGTACACAGTTTTCATCTGTCAGAGTTCTAATTGCTGCTGACAGGTATTTCACAACTACTGAGTTAATTTTTATATTATATTTCTATCTATTTCTGTGCTTATGACGACAGCTATGTGTCAAGAAACAGATTCAGGATGGATGAAAAGCACTGCCTTGCCTAGCACAAATGATTAATGCCTTTTTTTGCATATATAAATTATAAGCCATTATATAACCACCTAAACCACACACAACCCATCTAGATGTGAATAAATAACTCACTGCGTTTCACTCTTCCCAGTGACCCAAACCAGCCGGTTCCTCAAGACACCAAGTTCATCCACACTAAACCTAACCGTTTTGAAGAAGTGGCCTGGTCTAAGTACACCCCCAAAGAGCAGCTCTACCTCCACATAGGCCTGAAGCCTCGTGTCAGAGACCACTACCGTGCCACCAAAATCTCCTTCTGGCTCCAGCTGGTCCCTCACTTGCATCACGTCAACGAGCTTCTCCAGTCGGTGTCCTCCTTCACACATAGTCCCTCTCCACAGGATGACACTCCGTATTCTTACACCAAGCGTCTAGCCAAAGGTTGGCCGCCCAGTAGTACACGTCATCCAGGTTCACAGGGAGGTACCCCACAGCCGCCTGAGCCTGCTCTAGGTCAGGGTGGAGGGGAAAATGGCGTTCGTGTCCCTAATGAGGACTACTCTACTGAACTCTCAGTGACGATCGCAGTGGGAGCGTCACTGTTGTTTCTCAACATCCTGGCATTCGCGGCTCTGCTGTACAAGAAAGACAAGAGGCGTCTGGAGCATCGTCGACCACGTCCACTTCCTCCACCGAGACGAGACATCACACCGGCTGATGTCGCTGCTCACCTGCAAGGGGAGGGACTGATGTCATTACAGGTAAGTTGTTTTATAAATTTTTCTTTTTTTTAAATTTTGCCTGCATGGTCACTGAGGGGATTTTTATTATAACTGAAGCTAACGTAGAATGTGTGTAGTGTCTTGTGCTTATGTAGCACAACATTTATATTGAAAATAATCACGCATAATGAAACATTTCTCTATAAGTTTGAGTAAAATCCAGCCACTTAAAACATTATGCAAAAATTGGCATTTTGTGCTCTTTGGCGCCCTCACAGTTTATGAGTGCAACAACAGTTCTGTACACACAAATGGCAGCATGCCAAACAAACACAACCTGAACCAGGAACATTATGCTGCTAACACCTGGCTTTTACTTATGACTGGCTAAACCTCTGTCAAAATAGGCTGATTTGGAGCATGATTGAAAACAAACGAGTAAACAGCTTTTCTAACATTGACCACATGCAACAAGACTAAACAGCAAATCAGCTGATATTTACCTGTTTGAGTTACTTACTCCTCAAACAGCAAGAGTTAAGTCTTCGGGTTTCTTTCGCAGCCTTTTATTTTGCAAAGTTTTCCCAATAACTGGTCACACCATCCTTTTCTCTTGTCAGTCAACCTGTCTTGTAATGTCCTGATGATGTCTGTAGAGGCTGCTGTGTTGGTTGCTTCTGTCGTGATGTAAATACCAACACTCCTCTGTGCTTCAAGAAGTCTGCTAGCTGTATGGCTAAAAGCTAGCAGCTACAGTTAGCAGCAGCGACTGGCTACTTGGGAAAACTGTAAATTAGAGAGAGCTGAGGAGGAGTAGCCTGAGAACATCAGAGGCAAAACCAGAAAGCATTTTCTCAACAAAATATGACCCAGTTTCACCACAGTCAGTGATAGTTGTTGTTGTGTGTGAGATGAAGTGCAAAAGCATTAAGCACTGTGATCCTAAGCACTCGCCCAAGTTACATAGAGCACAGACTGGCAACTACTGACACAGAGAAGGAATTCACTCTATCACAAGTCAGAGCCATCAGAGTGATTTGGAAGCTGTTGTTTTCTGGTTAAGCAATTACATAATGTTTATTTTTTGCTGTTGTGTGTGTGTGTAAGTGGGGTAAAGAGTATCTTTACAGCCAGTGAAGAAGCTTCCAGTAGAGCAGCTAGGAGTAGGAGTGTGTGTATACTATTTGTGTGTACCTGTGAGTGTGTTTTGAAGCATTTGTGAGCTGTGTCCAATTGTCTGAATTGCTTCCAATTGCCTCCAATTCATCCATTGACTATTTGGCCTCTTTTGTGCTCCCTCCAGTGTGCTGAAATCTCAGAGACTGAGTGCTAAATGTCAGGTTTCTTTTTATTGCTGTCAAATCCTGTTAATTGGCAGTTGAACAATGGTGCAGCCCCACATAGCATCTGCTTTTGTAATTGTGTTTTTATGTATTTTAAGTACAGTTTATTTTCATGTGGTGCTTTGTGGTATTTTGCACACCAGTGGCAAATCTGGTGTGACAAGCAATAGGGTTTTTGTGTTAGCATTCATCATTGTCATGTACTGTATTCTTGTGGGATACATAATTCTGACCAGGAACAAACATAATAGCCAAGCAGAGGATGTCATAAAAATCCATCTAACCCAGTCAGAGTTTGTTGATGATGAAAAATAGCAGTTATGAAGTCTGAATTTAGTCTGAACTCTGTAGCTCCAGCTGGTGTCAGCCTGGCCCTAAAACAAATCTGACAGGAGTAAACCCTCAATTTACCCGAAGAGTTTAGACTCTTTATAGATATTTTCTCTTATTAAAATGTGTCATTGCAGTGATTTTCAACTTATTGTTCCCCAAGGAAAATTAAGGCTAACAGATACACAGATACAGTGTTTTCACAGATATAGTGTTTTTCCCTCAAGAGTTTTAAATGATTGTTGAGCGCAATGTGAATTTATAGACAGTTTTCATTACACAATAGGCAGGGTGATAATTGAATATTATTATACATCAATTTTCAGAGGATTTCTTATTGTGAATATACACCATAATAATGAACTGTGTTAAATTGCATTAAAATTCTAACAAAATGAGCCAAAGATTATTTTACACAGAAAGCATTATCAGACTAAATACATAACAGTGGTTCATAATTTATTTCATTAAACCTCAGTTGTATTTTTTCCTACATGATTATGTTAAAATTTGATATGTCACAGAATGTTGAAATTAAAAAAAACATTTGAATAATATTGCAACAATGATTTTGGCTATAAGGCCCAGCCATTATAACTTTGAACTGATAACAGCTCACACCATTTGTTGATTAATCAGTTGGTGACAGAAAATAAACCAACAGCTGACTGATGACTTGCTCAAGTAATTTTTCAATCATTAATGTTTAATTTTAGATGGTTTCAGCTTCTTTTTCGTGAGCATTTGGTGCTTTGCTGATTAAGATTTCTTTAAATTTTTTTGTGGTTTGGACTGTTTGCCCAGAAAAAACATATAGTTTGAAAATGCCACTTACGGGTTTAGGACACTCTGAGTGGCATATTTTTTCAATTTCTTGACATTTTATAAGTTAAATAATAAATGATTTAATTGATAAACCAGTAAAGTAATTCATAGGTTTATTAGTAATGAAAATACTCCTTTATTTAGATTTTTTTGGTGATGAGCCTGATTTTCAGTTTCTGTTGTTATGTGACCCAAATAACTTGACTCCTCATCATCTTCTCATCTAACCTTCACCTTATCTACCATCCAACCTTTTAGGTGAAGCAGCTGGAGTGTGATGCAGCATCAGCAGATGAGAGGAACAATGCTCACCACCATCACACTCTGGACACACTGGACGCCCTGGATGGCTTGGACACCCAGGACATCTACAGCACACTGGACACCGTGCGCCTCACCTGCCCGCCAGACTACACCCTCACCTTGCGCCGTTCCCCTGACGACGTCCCCCTCATGACCTCTCTAACCCCAGGGTCACTGCCTGTGACTCCCGGGTCACATCCTGTCACCCCGGCGACGCCGATGACCCCCATGACGCCTGGATCAGTGGTGGGGATGAGGATGGGTCATCCACACCAGGGATACACACACCATAGCCCATATAGTAATACACACTTGCCACACACACACATCTCCACACACACACACTCCACCACGCGTGTATAACCGCAGCAAGATACTTGCACATACAGGGACATAATTACAACACCCACATACTAACACACAAACACACACTCACACACAAACATACACACACTCATACACACAAACACACACACACAGAACAGCAGACTTAAATACCTCTACTAATTACCCTGCAGGATTGTTACAGATGGAGTGACAGAAAGACATTTTCAGTAACAGGATGAAAAGACAGACAGCTGTGTGTTGCATGTCGGGGAAACTGAAGACAAACCGGATCCCAGGAGATGCAGTTCTATGCATAACCTGAAAAAAGACAAGCCAAGACATCCATCAAACGTCTCAAAACCTGCTTTGGATATTAAATCTGGCTTTTCTACACCTGAGGAGGAAGAGGAGGAGAACTGTGTCAAAAGGGTCAGTCATGGATCAGTTTCTATCTCCTACTGTACCTGTGCAGCACAGTGAAGCAGTGCTGGGACTGAGCAGAGCAGATGTAGATGCAGAACTGAGCTAAGAAGTACCACACACACAGACTGCTGATGTCAACTTGAACAACCTGTGAAATGTGAATGTAGCATTTTTTTCCCATTAAAAGATCAAAGGCCCTATCTGCCAAGGATCAAACCAAGCTGTGGAGAGAGAGAGAGAGAGAAAAAAAATAACAAATTTCAGCAAGAGATGGATGTAAAAACAGACAGAGAGGAAGAGAGGATTAAAAAATACAACTTTGGCTGAGGGGGAAAGTTAGTCAGATGGTGGGAAAGAGATTAAGATTTCATTGAGAGGGATTTAACAGCTGTGAGAGTGAGAAAGACAAAGTGAGATAGAGTGATATGGAAAACACAGGAATAGAAAGTGTGCCAAGAGAGAAAAATTAGCTTCAGAAGAAGAAGGGGCCTCTGAAGTGTTGTCAGACTTACTGAAAAATCACTCTAACCAGCTTTGTGTTAAACTCTTGTAAATAGAATGGAAAGATACAGATGATATATTATGATTTATAGCATTTACCTGCTCTTGCATTAAAACATGACTTATTTAACCACATTATTGCTTTCATTTCAGATATTACTATATTATTGTATAGACGTCCTGAAGCAAGGCTGGTTATCTTTCCATCTCACCCTCTGTAGTATGTACACAGTACCTTTATTTAAAGGCTATATTTGCTATGCACAGTCATTACAATAATTCTTAACTATGTAAACATTTAGATACTTGTTTAGTAGTTAAAGTATAGGACATTTTTCACAACATCCTGTCTATTTGTTTGACCATACAATGATGAGCTAGTACTGTGTAGATAATGCAATATTGGTTTGATGATTGAGCACCAGCCAAAAACCATGACCCTTAACCCCCTGAACCCACTTCCTTTCCCACTTTTTTCCTTACCCCCTTGTTCCTAATAATCTTTTTAAAGGCCTTACCTTTAATTTCACTAAAAAAACAAACTTAATAACAGGCAGGTGGTGATGATTCAGGGGATCCTAAGTCACAGCATGTCCCAAAAAGTGAAGGATGCTTTTACTTGTTATACCTCTGATTTTACTGCTTCACACCTTACAGGGGGCTCCAGTATTCTAAAGCCCCTGCTTGAACTACCTAATGCTTACTGAAACCTTGTCCCTCTCAAAGGCACCAATTGAAAGAATTTGACCAAGTCGCATCTCATCAATAATACAGTTTAATACTAAGTAGTGTCACCCACAGTCTTTTGACAAACATGGATTTGTCATCCATATTTACAAGCCTGTACTTTGGTCCACCTGCCACCTAGCTGTCACTTGTTTGGAGCCATATTTGATTAATTAGGTGAAGCTGTGGGTGAAGCTGAAGAGGAATTGATGACATGATCCTTCTGTGTGATAGTTTGACATGACATTGATGGCAAACAAACCTCCAAACATGCTGCCTTTTAAGCCTTAATATCCTCTTTATGGAGCAATATTTTTTTAAATTGCCACCAAGAGGTAGGCCTACTTTAGTGAAATTAATTATTAAAACCCCAACCAACATTTTTGCCTTTATTTCAGAGAAAAAGTTGGAGGTTTTCTTGCTGACTTTACAGTGAGTGCTCGAGCATGGCGGTGGTTACTGTGTGTCATCATAATAAGATTCTTTACACTCTTAAAAAACTATTACAACAATTCAAATACCCAGTTAATCTGGCAGAGATGTTGCATTGTCATGGCTGCCTCTGAAACAGAACCAAACGCTGATATTGTAACTCCTGTTTTATCCCCTTTTCCTGCTTCCTTTCTCACCCTAATCTGTCCCACCTACCCTCTTCCTGCCCGCCTCCCAGCCTCATCTGTGTGACTTCATGCAGCTTTGTCACAGTGGGGCCTATTTAACCTTCTTCTCATCCTAAGTAACTTCTTCATGAGAGATTTTAGTTAATTGTCAGTAGAATACATGAAAAATGAAAGCTGAAGACATTTGTGGATGGCAAGCAAAGAACTTTTACAAAATGACATAAAAATAACATTTAATGGATGTGTTTGATTGACTGATTTTTTTTTTCATATGGGTTTATTGACTCAGCGGATGGCTGGATTGTGTCAAGCATAAAACATTTCTGCTGCATTTTTGAAAAATAAAAATATCAGTATTTTACAATTTATGAGCATTTTGAAATGTCTTGTATGTCTTAATTTAACATATTTATTGTGTTGATCACAGAAATTTAGTGGCAATGTAAGAAACTAATTGCAAGTGATTCCTTAGAGGAGGAATTTCCAAATAATGATTAGTTCACCAGGAGTAATATGTTTAACAGACACATTACCTTTCATTTGTTTGAACTTGGTCATTCGATTTTGGTCATAAAACAATCCTATTTATACAATTTCGAAGAAATAGTTGGATATTTTGCACAGATATACACAGATATCCTTTTTTACATAGAGATAGATCCATCTTAGTAGGTATGCTCAAGTTAAAGCTTTATCCTGGTGACTGTTGTTTTAGCTTTGCATAGTTGCTAGCCCAACTCTGTCTAGAGGTTTAAAGCTCTTCAATTAACATGTTATATCTCATTTATGCAGAAATGAAAAAGTGGCTTTATGGGCAGTTACTTGCTGACTATTTCTTGGCTGGGACCTGTGACTGAAAATATTTTGACCCAGTATTTCCTGTAAAACATCTTTTGCAGGGCCTTGAAACTTGATGATAAAACACACTGACAGGCTAAAGAAGCCTAGAAAGACAGCAGAATGAATTTGCATGGGATTGAAAGGATCAACATTTTGGAAAATACTCTTACTGACTTTGTTTCTCAGAGTTAGATGGGAAGAGGCAATGTTTCTACAGTATACACAAAAGTGGAGCTAGTGGGTTGTTGTGGGTGTTAGATGTTTACCTCTGCTTCCAGACATTATGCTAAACCAAACTAAGTGGTAGTTGGCTGTAGCTTCAGATTTAACCAAAAGTGAATAATCTTATTTGTCAAACAATTTCTTTAAATTTCACACAACCAATGTAAAGAATTCAACAGGGATTATCTTTACCCTTGCTCTATAGTGCATATGTTGTACAATTACTGAAGTCACCACTGCAGCAAAAAGGAAGACATTACTATAAATCATCATGGAAGCAGCAGCCCCTGCCAGCTGGCCAAGGAGACCCTGTGAGATGTGAAAGAACTAAATTCATGGCTGACTTCCAGACCAGATTGATGTCTTCTACTCTGTGTCCCCACTCTAATCCCATTATCTAGATATAAGTGCAGTTGATTTGATTTATGGCAGGCAACACATTAGAAAGCACGAGTTCAAGTCATGACCAGGTGTTTTTTTGTTTGCCGTCAACATGTGCAGAAAGTGACCTGAGCTGAAAAGTGACTCTGAACCGAAAATTCACTGCCATTTCTATTGGACAGTTTTAGAAGCACTGCCTGTGGTGGACCACATTTTACTGAATCAAAAGTCACTTGGAAACAGAAGTTTTTTTTTTTACAGCTTAACTGAACATCTCTCGTTTTGTAGGCTACATTTAATTCCTGTAACAGTGGCAACTTGATCAAGGTTGTTTCATCAGGATATTTTTAAATTTTAAACAGCAGAGGTGGAGTGTATTTGCTTAGTACAGCCAGAAATGATGTGTGTACCAAGATGTTTTCAGATGATGGGGGCTGGAACATTTTCACAGATACCTGACTGATATTCTTAAGCTTCTGGAGACTATTTTAAGGAAATGTCTGGCTGCGTCTGATGCTGCTAAAGCATTTAATGGTACCTGTGAGATCTATATTTTTGTTATCCAAACACAATGTTTTATAGAGTGTACAGTCATACACCCCTGAGGCTATATCTGCACACAGTGGTGCCTGTAGTGTAATGCTAACTGCATGTTTATGGGCTATGACAATGATGACATAACCTAATGTTGGTAATGTCATTAGTTTTGTAGGTTTTGCATAACACAAAAAATTTACATTAGACAAAGATTTTTTGAATAATGGTGAAGCTTGATAAAAAAATCTGGACCCTTAATCCTGTGGGGACCATGAATATATTTACAAAACCTCATGGCAATCCATCCACAGTGTTGAATTGACTGACAACACTGCCTTTTTGATATGAGTCATGCCACTAGTATTGCTAAAATTAACATTAACATTAACAAGACACTTCTGGCTCCTGATTTGAGCAAATTATCCCTGCTTAGTGTTGCATCTCACAGTCTGAAGGACCGTGAAAATGTCAACTCCTCCTGCTTTCTTCTGTCTAGGGGAATCGAGGGAACAAGTGGGGCGGGAGGATGATAAAGTAAAAAAAAAAAAAAAAAGTAGTTAAGCAAGGAAATATTAAAAGAGGAGTGCAAGTACAGAACACCTGATGAATGATAATGGGACATGGAGAGGAGGAGTGACTGAAATAATGTAAAGGAGAGTAAAGAGAGGATGCATGGATGGAGAAGAAGAGGGGAGGGTAACAGATAAGGGGAACTCATTAAGGAATGGGACACAGCCTGCTTGGTTGTTTACTGGCTGGCAGGTTAATTGTACTTAATCACTCCTGCCAGGATGCACACACACACACACACACATACACACACACTCACATACATGGCCTTTTTTTGGATGTCTGCTTTTACTGATACATATACACTAAGCACATGTTCATGCATGTTTGCTTCATACCCACAAGCACAGTCACGCTGACATACACACACACACACACACACACTGCTGCATGCCTCATAGCAACTTGGCATCACTGAATCATTTTCTCCGTGGCCTTCATCACTCTCTCTCCCTCTCACTATTAAACTATCCCCCTCTTATCTCTTCACGCTTCCCTTCGCCTCCCTCTCATCCTCCTCTCCTCTTGCTTCTCTTTGCTCTATATATCTTGTCTTTCTTTCTCTTACTCCCTGTTGGTCTTCTCACTATCACAATTTTTTTCCCCTTTTGCTTCGCCCCCTCCTCTTCTCCTGTTCTGTCTGGAAGTGTTCCCTCTTATCTAACAACCTTGAGATGATCTTCAAAGCGTCATTGCAGCCGAGCATGTGAGGTCACAGCGTCTCCACTCTCTCTTGTCTTTTCTCATCCGCCTGCATCTCGTTTCACTCCTCTCCACTGCACTTTACTACTCTTATTTTTTGGCTCTCCTTCTTCTATCTAATCCGCCCTCCTCCTCCCCCTCCTCCTCCATCTTCCCCTCCTCTCTCTGTCTGTCTGTCTCTCTTTTATCTCAAACTCTATTTCTCTCCTCCTCTCCCAACATCTATCTCTACCTCATCTGGCCTCATCGACTCTCCTCTGATCTTCACTCCATCTCTGCTTCATGCCTCCCTCTCTCCTTTTCCCCACTCCTGTTTCCAATTTTTCTCGCAGTGTCTTTCTCTCTCCCATCCCCCTCCCTCCTCCTCCCACTGCTGTCTCCCCCTCCTCTTTTTGCCCAAGTCATTTACTTCCCTCTCTGCTCTTTTCATCCCTGTTTTCTTTAGTCTCTCCTCATCTAAAAACCCGTGAAAAGAGATGATACAAGGTTCCTTTACTCTGTGTGTGCGTGCGTGCACAAGCCTGCTTTGGCAAGTGTCTGTTTTTGTGTGTGTGTGTGTGTGTGTGCGCGTGTGTGTGGGTGCGTTGTTGGATGTTACATGCCTAACTGTCTTTCAGGCAGCCGACAGCCCCGCAGTGTTTTTTTGCCCTCTAATTAATTAAGTGTGGGACTCTTTAGTCTGTTTATTGCATGTCTGTCTCTTTCGCGTTGTGTCTGTTGACCATCTGTCTGTCTCTCTCTCACCTCTACATTGCCTTTACGAATCAGTCTACCTGCCTGCTTCTTCATCTGTCTGTCTCTCTGTCTGCTGCTTTGCCTGTCTAACCCCCTTTTTATCTTAGTGTCTGCCTGTCTCTCTTCCTGATTGTATGCCCCGTCAGACTTCTCTCAGTGGGAGAATTGCTACATAATTCAGTTGTATGATGCCTGCTTCTTCTCTCAGAGGAGCGTAAACAACAGCAGTAACACAATTGGTCCAGCTGAGGTCAGCATTGTTCCTGATAAATTAAGAGCAGGAGTGAATGCCTTGAGGAGAGAGTCTAGGGCAAAATTTCACTTTTTAAAACCCTTATCTGCAGTTTTGGTTCATATGGGGGCATTGTAATTATGGGATCACAGTATTACCTATCCATAGAGGATAGGTAAATGAATTTTTTCATATCTGTGTGAGCTGTTTCCTTTACAGAAGCAGCCTGTTCTCTTTTACAGGAAAGTCATAGCACACATTTTTTTGCCTGCCCTGCATTTTAGTGAGCCATTGCTACCACTGTTTTGTGTGTAATGCACGTCCAGTGGTGCAAATAAAAAAGATTACATTGATTTTTAGAATAGCAAATATACATGTTTTGGAAATCAGTCCAATCTGCTGGTAGAGACAGAAGATAACAGGAATGACTCACACTGTCAATGATAATCAACTTATAAAATTTAAACAATCGCTTGAGTCAGAAGAATCAAATATACATGTAAACATTTTATTAGCATATACTGCTTACAGCAGCTTGGTGTTCATGGGAAATGTCCACGGACTCTACTGAGGTATGAAATTCTTCTACTGTCCCTCTTTATTCTTTCTTATCCAAAGTAGGGATGGAGGAGTGTGTGTGTACCATTCCCAGGCTTTCCTGCTGCTTGACAGGATTGTGGGTGTTTGTGTGGGTGTATAGTGTACCATTCACATGGATCGTCTCAGTCTAATGTGTGTGTGTGTGTGTTTTGGGCGCACTTGCCCTCAAGGAAAGAAAGAGTAAGATAGACAGATGAAAATAGTGTGTGTGTGTGTGTGTGTGTGTGTGTATGTGTGTGTGTATGTGTTTTTGTTGGCCTATGATATCGCTCAGGCAGGAAGGAAGTTTGGCTTTTCAGCATTGACTTTCCCCACTGCAAAAGCTCTCATACCAAACACACACATACGCACACACGAACACACACACACACACAAAGGCATGCACACACACAGAGGGTGTGAACCAGAGGCACAATTATAGACACTGGGACCCATAGAGAGTGTTGGCCCTCCAACATTGGTCCTTGTGAGTGATTCAGATTTCCACCTATAAATAAATTCACATAAGAATTCACATTAAATTAAAAGTAGTGGAGTTTGTTCATGTATGCCTTTGAAAAAGCAAACCGACATCTGACATGTTTTTGGTATTCATGCCTTTCAAATAAAAGCAGCAGTAAGAGAGAAGACAAGAGAGGAAAGACAAGGGACAGAAGAACAGGAGAAGGTAGCAGAGCTCTTTAAATTAGATTCCTCTGGCTTTAAAGTAACACTTGCCAGCCCATAGATGACTCCCATTCTAGCAGCAATGCAGCAGTTTGACTATCATCAGCATCAATGCTGCCTTCAGGGGCGTGTCAATAACCATGCAGCAGATACTGTAAAAACAGGGCCTGGGGCCTGTCATAACCATCTTCCACCACTGGTGTGATCTGTGTGTAATTCTCTGAAGATAAAATCTGATCATCTCACACCCTGCAGCCACTCTGGTTGTTCCCTCTGCTAGCTGAAAACGACTCACACACTTACTCAAATTGCATTTGGTACATTTAAATTTTCTTGAAGTCAGTTCAGTTTGTTAAAGTTCCCATGCTGCTGCTTTTAGCCATGATGCCCCTCAATAAAAATCCTGGAAACCAGCTTAATTGGTGTTGCAATGTGACCTCCTGTGTAACACTAACGCCCACCGTGCTGTAAGTTTGTTTGGCTGGTTGTGTTTGTTTAGGAATGCTGCGCATCTCTGTATCCCCACTGTGCCTCATTTATTAATATTTCAGTATGTTTGCTGTATTAAAATGAGGTGAATTACTGGGTGTAGTGAATTAATGCAGAAAACATCTCATTGTTATAGCCACATTTTGCTGCCTCAGCCATGGAATGTGTGAGAATCTCTAGTCAAGGTTACTGCATTTTTTTCCTTGAAAGCTTCATCACTTGTAATCTTCCTCATCCTCTAAGCTGCACTGGTGGTATATATAAGTTAGTTTTAGCCAAGCTGGTCTGTTATAGATTTAAAAATACTTAGAACAAGAGATAATTTTACTCTTTTTTGCTTCACATTTTACAGTAAATGGTTCAATCCAGACTCATTCTTTGCAAAAATAAAAGTATTAAAGGGATATGTCAATAAGCTTCATTTGATTTTACTTGACATCATGCAGGCATTGACATTTTGTTTGAATTTGTTCCTCCTTAGCACAGTAGCCTGAACCGAGGAGGTATTCTGTTAATCGTAGTCAGCTGGTTACAAGAATCACTTCCTGCATTTAACACTTAATATAAACATTACAGCCAGTTGTTCTCTGAAGCTGCTACAACCTTTTTCTATGAGTCTGCTTACCAAAATAGAGCTCAAACCACGAAGTCAAAGTCTGCCGATGTGTTTGTTGTTGTTTTTCAGTTCTTTTCTTCTACAAATTGATACAGCCACAAAGCACCTGTAGCTCATTCCCTGATGTGTGCTCAACAAAAAACAAAAAACAAAGCAAAAAAAAAAAAATCATTGGCTTGTGTCAATTTCTGTCTGAGTGGACAAGGCCACATCAGTCCCTGCATCATAAAACATTTCAAAAGCCTGACCTGGCTTGATGCATTGCTTTGGATTATAATCATTCTGTGCAAATTCTGAATTTTTGCCTGAGGCTGCACTGCTCAGCATAATATGATCTGCATTTATATAAATGAATTAATGACACATATACTTCTGAACATTAATTAGGATTAATTGTTAAAACTCGTAAAAATATCTTTGCTACCTGGATTCAAACCATTTTCTTTCTCTTGCAGCACTCACCTCCAACTCTCCAGAGCTGTTTTTGTCACTTACTTGCACTCGCTCATTATCCATCCAGGATGTGGAGGTGCTCTGGCCTCAGAGGTTTCACTGACAGAACTCTTTAAAAAATGGCTTTGCTTATTCAGTCTGGCCATGAAGAAACAGATGAGACAAACAGAATCACTAGGCTAGGCAGCCAGGTACTGTACTGTCTGTGTGCTGATTCACTCGACAGATGCACAGCCACAGTCCGCCGAGACTCATGTAGTCCTAATTTTATCTGCCCTGCTCCAGACCTGCATACAGACAGTTACATTGTTGTGTGCGTGCATGTAGCTGTGCGCATGTGATCTTTGAGTTTTTGGGTGATTATGTGCCTGTGCATGCTTGTGTGAGTTCAGTTTGAGTGTGTTTTTGTGTTATGTAAAGTACACCCAGGTGTCTCCTGGAGCTGTGATGTAACTGTAAGGTTAAAGGCTCACAGCTGGGAAGGACAGATAACTACCTGGATGTATGTACTCAAGTTCTCTCAATATTCTCTGGATGTACGATAAGCTGATTAGAAGTGAACAGGATTCTTGCTTGACCTTGAAATGGTGCAAAGTTTTCAGGGTAAAACTGAACAAATAGCCCTGCTTGCACAAAAGGCCCTGAGTATACCTGAACATGCTCACACCATGAACTGTCACGTCACAAGCTTACCTTGAAAATGTCCAAAGAACCAAAGACAAAAGTAAATTTGGTTGTTGCTTCCTAGTTGAGTAAGTACATGTATTTATATGACAGTAATTTTGTTTGAATAAGACGAACTTCCGAACTTATATCACAATAAAATAAAATAAAAAAATTAACCTGGAAATACCCTCGTATCTAGGTCACAATCATGAAAAGAACTGATAAAATTCTAATTAACCTCCTGACTTGCATTGGCTCTGGTAGAACAATCAGCATACACTCAATATGTGCAGCAAAACATCTCTCAACCCTCATACCTTCATTTCACATTGTAGTGCAGCCAAATATATAATTCCTTCTTTTTAGATCTTCTTTGGTTCGAAAATGAAAAAGGTACATCATTTGTTTTGACTAATAAAATACAGCTGGTGTTTGGTGAAAAATTGCCTTTTTTGGCAGCACTAAAAGCCAGTAAAAGTTAAAATCTGGTGTACTTAATTTTCCAGAAATTGAACCATCATGTCTGTGAACTGTTAATGTCTCAGACTATAATATCTTCCCCTTGGTGGCTACAGGAAATGAGAAAAATGTTTTCCCAACAGCTTCAGCCACTTTTGGTGAGAGCAGCTCTGTTGACGCGCTTAGGAGCAATTTTGTATTCTGCTCTTCAGTTTTGATGGTTATGCCGATATGACTTCCTATCAGTGCTCATAGTCAGCACCAGAATACAAACAATCTGAACAAACAGGGTGAAGCTGCAGTGTCTCAATTAGAGGGAAGGTGACACTTGTCTCTGGCGTAGCTCCACTTTGAGATTTCTCCAGATGACACATTGTGTAGTCAAAACACTCTAAACCTCTGCAATATTTAAATAGCATTCATTAGACACAGATGCATGCTTATCTGTGACTTTTTATGTGTGTGTTTCGGGGGAAAAAAGACAAAGCCGACTAGCTTTTATTTAATACTGTATAAGCTGAGTGGATATATGTGTTTGGATGAGACAGAGGCGAGATAAGGGTGCAAAGCAAGCCATGCAGAACAGAGAGAAAAGAGACCCAAACGCTGAAAATGGCAGATAATGACTTTCTCAGTGTTTGTTCCACCCTGCGCTCAAGTGTGTGAGTGTTTATTAAAGATGTCTCGGGGTAACTGTATCTTTACAGATGTCAGGGGTCAAAGCCAGTTGTCCTCTCCTGCAGAGGTCAAACTCATATTCCGCCTTCTTCTTTGATGTCAAGGTAACCTTCCCCCCTCTTCTCCTCCCCCTCTTTCCCTTCCTCCCCCACTTCTTCACCTCCTCCAGTTACCTCTGCCATAGCACACTAGGAGAATAGCAATTTTTCATCTCCCATCTTGTCGCCTTCCTCCCTCCCCGTTCTGTTCTTTCTTCACCATTCTTGCAGTCTGGCTTGCTTGCTTTATTGCACGAGTGCTTCCATCCTCCCTTTTTACCCCCCCACCCTCTTTAGGCAGACGAGTTCTTCACAGACGAGTTTTTCACAGAAAAATATTTTACAGCTTTGAATGCGCATCTGTCCTAGTCCAGGTTTGCATTGAAGGAATGTTGGTCTGTTGCTCGGTCTCCCTCCCTTTCTGTGTCTCCCAGTGTTGTATAGGGCTAATAGCTCTTGTAGGACTCGTTGAAAGCTCAGATCTGTGTTGTATAAACAGTCTGCTGGAGTTCAATATGTGCTGTCTGCCCAATAACAAATCCAATTGTCTGTTTTTCTCAGAGGAAGCAGCATGTTTCACAATTGCATGGGTCATTTCCCCATGGCCAATGGTTTTATAAATTCATAATCCCAAATTCACTTCAGACTACTTCCCTGCTTTTTTATCTTGTTTCATCTCTCTTTTCAGCCTTTCTATGTTTTTTTTTTTTTTTTTACTCTCTCTCAGCCACACACATAGAGCCATGCTGCCAAAGCCTGATGGATTCCCACTTCAAGTCCATTCGGAGCAGACAAATAGCAGTGCAGGTGTGTCAAGGCCAGCAGAGACAAGGCCATGCGCGTCAAACAGGTGTGTGTTAGCCAGATATTGTGTTTGTGAGAGTGTAACTGGGTTGCAGATGTGTATGTGTGCATGTCTGTCACAGGCAGTCCGTGGGTGTTTTTTCTACCAGTGGCTGTGTTTTTAGTTTTACCTCTGACATTTGTGACTCTCAAAGTGCCCCTCAAAGTACAAACTACTACCTCTGTCCCCCATAATTCCTTAACGATGCTCCTGCAGCATTTGGGGCCCTGCAGCATCTGGCTTTGTGCAGCAGTGCATGTGTGCAGTGTTGCATGCTTGCATGAAACTTTATTTTAATGTGACCGGTGACAGGATCTAAACTAATAAAGAAAGTTGTTATGCATTTAGATTGCATCTGTTTTTTTGGTTAAGTATGTATGTGTGCATGTAACCAGTGCAGGAATGGAAAAGCTATGAGTCGGGGAATGTAGTTCTTCCTTTAGCCAAAGAGCTTCATGTAACTCTATTTGACTTCTCAGACATAGAAACAGTTGCTCTTGTTGTATGTAACTCTGCTTTTGGACTCACGGGTGGTTGATATCCACTGGCTGGAGAAACACTTAGACAAACAACAATCTCTGCAGGGATGGTCTGTCACAGGAATCAATGGCCTGCTTGGAATAACCATCTTTCATCTAAGTTTCATCTTCAGCATTGCTGAATATGAACCCAAAGTTGCAGACTGCTCTGTCAGGAAAAATGTAACTGCAATATTTTAGCTTGCAGAGACAAAAAAATGCTTTTTGAGGCAAACAGACACATACAAACTTTAAAACAGATGAAAATGATAACCCTCTGTGTCATAGTATCCACTTCCACAGACAGGCTTGTCCTCCATCTTCAAAAATCCTTAAAATCACAGAAAACAGTAATAAAGGGGAAAAATAATTTATAGTGATGTTAAAGGTCAAGCAGTGTGGAACTGCATGTAAATATTACTGACCTCAATTTGAAGTAATTTCAACGGGATCTCAGACTGCATAATCCTGATGTCACACTACTTCTATGGCACCGCATGACCAGTTTTTATTTTCAGTTACATGATGACTGTAACTGAGAGGAAATAACCTATTTAATCATTGAACAGTAGTGTGTGATTGGTGAGTCACAAGGGTCATATGACAAACGAATGCCAACAATTGGTAGCATGTTCACTGTCAGCTGACAACAACTGGCTATTACAGTGTTATCTAATAGATTGCTCTGATTGTAGGTTTGATAATGTTTTATTTGAAAAGAAGGAAAAGTGGACAAATATCATTTGATATAATAGAAGGACCTTTGTTTTTTGTGTAGTTTAAATAGTAAATTGTCAAACTAAAAAATGGAGAAAAAATGAAAATAAAATTGCAGGTTAAATAGATTTTATTTGATTTTCTCTCTGCACAGAATTGTTTTTTCAACAAAAATTTCTGATGTGTTTCTGTTTTTCCCAAAGGTTGAAAATGTACTCAGGTCTCGTACTTAAATCCAAATACCACAGTGTATATTTAAAAATGTCTCACAATTTCTCAACTTTTAGCTGCCGTCCTTCTTGCTGATTAAATACAAACTATCTTTGACCTGGACACTTCAAAAGGTGTGACGGACTTCCCCTGTGTCAGAATATGGCTGCTTGAGGTCACAGTTCAGG
>JAPZDV010000005.1:13503500-13516316 GCA_029814665.1 Acanthurus lineatus
GACAAAAAATATTCAAAACTGGTTAAATAAAAACAATATTGTTTTTATTTAACCAAATTAAACCTGATCATGCACTTCCAGTGCAAATAACAGTCAGATTTTATTTCTCAGATGTGTTTCCTCAGCTTTAAATGTCAGCCTTTGAGCTAAAGGAGTTCAAGGAATTTCACATTTCCAGTTTAGCCTTTGGCTATGAATACTATGGGAAATAAGACCCGAGGGACATAAGGGAGTTGAGAAAACCTCTAAAGAGCCACAAGTGCTTCAGGTCGTTAGCATGACAGCTTACTAACACCTCTATGTGAATGGATTTTATGGACCTGAACACTGAACTGCACCAATTGTAGTAAATGACTGTCTAAATAGCAACAGCTGAGATAGAGTCAGTACAAAATATATAAGACCACTAAAAAGACGGACTCTAGCTTTTGTTTGTTCAGACCTGGGGTTCCTCAACTGTTTAAAGGAAAGTGGGGTAATTTGCTGTCTCGACCTGGGATCCAGATTCAATAAAAAGGTACTCCAGTGCTGGTCTGTGAGGGGCTGCAGCAAAAAAAAAAAAAAAGGCTCATGCCTTTGGGCAAATAAAGGTTTCTTATGAAGAAACACAAAAGTATTAGCTCTGTATTGTAGGATTCAACTGAGATTTTTTGAGGCCATTACTCTTTTTCTTTTGTCAAAACAAGATCTTCAGGATTTCCTGGGAAAACTATTATTGTTAGAGTGAAAAGGGCCTCTGAGGACAAAAACATGAAATCACAGTCTTGAGTGTAGAAATAGTTCAAATTTAGCAAAATACATTATTCACTGTCTGGCTCAGGGCTGGATGAAAAGATCAATAGCAATTGTACATCTTTTTATTCAATATGATACTATCACTGGCAACAGGTTAGCTTAGCTCAAAACATAAAATATCATCCTACCAGCACCTTCAAAGCTTACTGATTAGATAACTCTTATGTAAGTATTCAAACCATTTATACTGTCAGAAAGAGCCAGTCAGTTTTTCCAGTCTGCAGTCTTTGTGCCATGCTATGCTAATCAAATGCTGGCTGTAGCTTCAGAGTTAATACATTTCTGCTCCATCTTTTAGTTAGCAGTGAAGGTGACCTGAAAAACAATTAATTCAAAGTAAAAGAACAGTAACAGTTTTACTCCATTTTTTGTTCTCTGTGATGCACAGCAACTTTTTTTTGCATTTGCAAAATGTGCACGGCTAGTAAAACCACAGCACTCAGTTTACCTTTCATTGCTATCTTTTAAAAAGCAGCATTGCACTCAATGCATATAATATATGTCACTCTAAATGCCATGATTGTGGGGTTTCACATTAAACCCCCTTTCCTCAGGAACACCAGCACAAGAGGATGGCATTATGTCAGTGTTGTTTTAGTTCGGTGTAAAAAAGGCAGCATGGTGATGGTACCTGTCCTATTGTAAGTATGTGGAATCTCTGAGAAAAGAGCTACTGTAAGTTCATAAACAACTTAACAGTTTAAAAAACAGTGAGACAATTAAGAAGTGACTGCACATTGAATGTTTGTATATCTTGCCCATTAAATGTCTAAATGTCTGTAAATCTTTATGACAAGCAGTAACAGATGATGACATGATTGGTTAAACTTTATTTGTGTGTCAAATGATGTGACAGGACATTTAAATCTAAGTTGAGGTGATTTTGGTTAATAAAAAGAAGTAATATAACCCAAAAAAAACCATCTGACTGTATGGAAACATTTAAAAACAGTGCAGAAATAAATCATCTTCTAGTAAATGGTCCTGAATCTAATTACGGCAAGTTTATGCTGTTTGTATCTGCCAGAGTGTAATGAAAACATGTGTGACCCTGCTAACGAGCTGTCGGCACAGAAACAGTTATATAAAAAGAGGAAGAAAAGGTGAAAAAGAGCTGCGATGGGAACAAGAAAAGGAATGTCCCACCTGAGCTTTTGTTATTGACATCTTCTGTGTTAGTGTGTGTGTTGGTGTGTGTGTTGGTGTTTCATGCTGATTTAAAGCCCCTGTTATGAGGCGCATATGTAAAGGACCACAGGCCACCAGACGTCATGCCTCAAGGATCAACACACAGTGTCCCCCACCCCCCACACACCCAGACCACACTCATTACATATTGGCTTCCTAGACCCTCATCAACCCCCCCCTGATCTTTGAAGACATTTTCTTTTGTGTTTTTTATTTAATTAAGGTTTGCAGGCACACAAGGTTTGCAGGTTTCAGTATGTTTTTATTTTTTTGCACCCAGTTTTACTTGTTTAAATTTTGGTTAACCAAGCTCCAAGGACATTAAGACATGACAACAACCATAATGACTGTTAATTTATAACATCTGAAAGACATTCCTTGCTTATCTATGACAGACAGCAGTGCCGCAATAATGGCTTAGATTAGGAATTCAACTCTTAATTTTTTTGTACTAGTTTAAACATTGAAACTGAATAGGGAAATTGTAACAAAAAACAAGAAACAAGAGGTTGCCAGATCTTTTCTAAAATTCAAATCTCTTAAACGCTTCTTCCTGGGGGTTGAGTGTTGTTGCAACAGCAATTTACTGTTGTTCTCTGGTGATAATATAATGGCTCCATCTGCAGATAATAGACCTCCAGCTCATTGATGGACCCCTCTTGGCCTTCTCCCCTCCTTGTTTTTAAACCACTCAGTCTTTTCCCAGCTTTCCCTTCTCTGCCCTTAGGGTCAAATCTTTGGGGCTCTAAATTTTCACCATTTTCTGCCATTCCCCTGCTGTCTATGTGTGAGATTTATTCAAACAAGCTCTGTATATCATTTAGGAAAACATGAGTGGGACTTTTTAGTTATCTCTGTTTATTTTTTAACTAAACCCTCTCCTATTTGAGCTCTCAGACCTAATTTTAACTGCTGCAACTTCTTTAATTGTCAAGTAATGACCTAAATAACTGCAATACAGTGATGTTTTACAGATACTAAATCCCTGGTAGTGATGCAGTCATGCAAAACAGCACTTCTGTATGAGGTATTTTTACAGTCTTTAATCTTCTGGTTGTAAAATAATCACTTCAACAGCCAAGCCACAGTGCCAGCAGAGCATGTTTCAATATGTTTGTCCGTAGGTTATGGGTAATAACATCACCACCACTTGCTTGGCTGTTACATATGTTTTTAAATGGTAGAATATATTAAAATTGAGACTTGATGTAAGCTTCTTTTAGGAAACTCACCCTACAGCCATCTTCTACTGAAGTCAGCACTGCAGGCAAGAGGCAGGCAAAAGCAACATTTATATTTACAAATAGATGCATGTTATGGCAGTCACATATTGCACAACTGTTCAGTAAAGTGAAGATCAAACCTAACAGCTGATTTCAAAATGAATGAAACTATTCAATGTAGGGCTGGTAATGCAATACAATACATAGGACATATTTCCTCATGGTATCTCATTGTTTTTCACCAGAATTATTCATCACAGAGTCTGTCTGTCCATCTCATGACAGAATCCACTGTGACCCCTCAACCATAATCAGTGACCACACATCCAAGTCCTTGTTAGGCTGCAGTGCAGAATAAAGACTGGGACACAGCTGAGTACCCATCACTTTTAAATTCTGATCTTGTGGCAGCGATTTTTACCCACACATATGAACTGTGGAGCCTTGCATTTTAATCATGTTTCCTCTTTCTTTGTAACAATGGAAGTTACTTGTGTTACTTGAAATGTATTACTGCCATCTCCTGCTCTACAGCGACTCAAAAATAATCTCTTAAGTAATATAGATGTTGTAGAATTAAAGCTGAAACAGAGGTTCTTTTTGCTGAGCTAAATCATTACAATTGGTTCAATTTTTGTTTCTAAGTGCAGTGCAAATGCAGGTCTAACTTCTGATCGTGGGAGTGCATGTAGGTAAGGACAACCTTTTTGGTAGCTTTGGTGATCCAAACACAAGTGCACCTGCAGTGCAACATGGTGCAGTGGCTAAGCAGAAGAAATAGACCATGAGAAGATGTGTCACAGCCAACTCCAGTCATGGCCAATCAAATCATTTCCACTTATTCTCCTTAAAACTACTCTGGCTCACTGATGTCAATCTTGTAATGGCTGAAGTAGGGGGAATGACACCACCAGCCAAACTTAAAGTAGAAAAAAACTGACATACATGTTCAAGAAGTTAAGGCTTGCAATCACCAAATTTGTACCTAGTCTGTCTGCTGTACCTGGTCTGTCATGGGAAGATGATGTTGCATTGGCTTGAGAGGAGGTAACTAACATTATAAATGTCTCCTTGGTGCAATGAGAACTGCTGTTCAATGAAGGAAGTGGTTCAGTGATTCAAGATGAAGGGCCAAACAGAAAAATTTGAAAGGGGTCATTTGACTTAAACTTTACTTGCTATTTCATCATCAATAAAATGTGAGCACGAGTTAATTGCACACACTCAGAGCTCCCGATGCAATTCATTTATTAACAACACTGATTAAGAGTGATGTGTTTGAAACTTCACAGATGTTGTGGTGGTAATAAATGAATTGCATCGAGAGCTTTGAGTGTGCATAATTTACTTTGCAACCATTAATGAAATGTCCCAACCTTTGGTGTGTAAATGACGGAGTGTTACACTCTCTGGCCTTACATGACTGGGTTAATTACTTAACCAGATGACTAGGTGAAAGGCTTTTGAATTATTACCCCTTTATGTGAAATTTAATTGTAATAAATCTGTAATTAAATGCTATTGTGTCATGATGGGTGCTAGCCGTCTGATTAACATCCAATTCAATAGACAAGATCTTCATTCTTTATATAATTAACTGAATCAGAAGGTTGCTTGCACTGTATCAAAATTTAAAAAGGCGCTGCAAAAATAGAACCCATTGAGACTGTTCATCCCAAAATAATGCAGCATCCAACAGAGAATAAAGCAGGCACATTGTAAAAAAAAAAAGGCCTTGTGACCATCCAATATCAGCTCAGGGGCCCCTGCTACAGCCACCTACCTTGCTGCTAAGCCCCAAGCTCATTTTCCTGGATGAGCCTTGACCCCATGGAGAGCTGGAGTCTTGTATCAGTAACAGACACATGGCTCTGGTCCTGGTGCCCCAGTCTGCCCTCAGGCCCTCAGAAATCACTTCTTCTTCGAAGAGACATTGAAGAAGAGATGAAAGTTTGACAGAGTTGATTTTAGGAGCATTATTATTGCCTGTGTATGTACAAGGTGCAGAGAAAAAAATTTCAGTCTAAATGTTGATGAAGTAAACATGATGGATTTCCTTCTAACAGTCACTGCTGACTTTTTAACCTTTGGAAACTGTGATCCCTTTTACAAGCATAACAATACACAAACTTTAGTTGCTACAGTCAGATAATGTAAAAGTGGATACTGTCAGTAAAACAAATGATCTTAGTTTGTGAGTTAAACTTTTGTGCATATTACACTTGAAGGAAACTGACCATTGAAGAATGCTAATTTCAGTAAGAGTGCCTGCTCTGTGCTGAACAACCTGTTCTTGCCTTTAACCAACTTTTTACGAGCCCACAGCCTCAACCAGCTTGGAGCCTGAGGTCATGAAGAGTGTAATTGAAGGTCTTAGTTTTGCTAAGGATAGCTCCAGGCTAACGGCCTTCTCTGATCCATCTATTCCTGTTTTCACTTTTTGGTTTGACAGAGAGGGGGGCCATGCATGGGGATGTTCGTAACAACTGCTTTTCTTTTTTTCTAGTATTTTCTATTTTTGCAAGGTGCACAGTCTGACCTCTCATATGAGCACTTCAGTTACTAACAACAAAATAATCACGTTCAAATGCAACAAATGTACCTAAAGATTATCTCAATAAAAGTATCTCTGTACCTTGTAGCTCCTCTCCCTCCACTGTGGAGAACAGATAATAATAATGCTAATAATGCAAAGAGCAGAGCTGAGAGATGAATGTGAGTTAATGAAATGCAGTCATTTTTGGCCAGGACTTTCTGAGAGTTTATTCACACATCAAAGCCAGATCAAAAAGAATACATAATGCGCATGAGTTGAAATTATGTATCAGCAAAGCTGGTCTCATCTCAGAACTGAGCTGTTTACTTCCTGAATTCATGACTCAGCACTCCTTTAGTTGACCTAGATAGCTCCAAACCCGAGAGACAAAAAGACTGAGAGCGCCGATGACCAGTGCAAAGAGTCTGGATGGTGGACAGAGAGGGACAGAGAGAGACATTACTTGTGTAAATGTAATGGTAGCAAGTCAGCAAGTAGGCTATTCAGTCACTCATTCATTGAGTTTCACACTCATACAGTTTTTCATTTAGCTGGTGTATGTCTAATAGCTTTTACCCTCCTCCCTCTCTTCTTTCTGCTTTTATTCACACTAATGGAACCTAACCATGTAGATGTACTTTAGTACTTGAGTACAAATTCAAGGCAGTTGTACTTATCCTCCATTTCCATTTTATGCAACTTTGCGCATTCACTCCACTTCGCCTTGGAAGCAAAAGCTTTTCCTGCACTGCATTTACCTGACAGCTAAAGAGACCTTTAGCTTTTCAGATTACAGTTTTTAAATCCTTGATAAACATGCATATCCAGATTTGGTGATTTTGATGTTGATTTTTCACAGACAAACTGGAGGGTAAAGTCTTTATATGTGAGTTGAGAAAATTACTCATTAAGATATGTAAGTCATTTAAAACCCCTTGGATTGGCTGGAAAATGCATTGTCACTGAGCTCATGGAAAGTATGCCTTTTAAAAATACATTTATTTAATAATATGATCAATTGCTGCAGATTAAACTACTTGGCAGCATGTAACACAAACTTAAGCAATTTTGCATATAAATGCACATAAATGCACCACAAATAATAATGTGAGAACATAATTTGTGGTGCCGAAACAATTTCTCAGCATATATTAATTTTGACACTTTAAGTACATTTTGCTGATAATGCTTACGTATATTACTTACTTTGAATGCAGAACTTTTACCAACAAAGGAATATACTCACAGTGTGGTATTATAACGTTTACTGAAGTCAAAATCTGAATACTTTGGCATCATTGTTCATTCATTTTGTCATTCACCTCCACAAAGAGCCACTGATATTATATTATGTCTTCACTGGTTCCCTCCTTGTAGTCAGACAGACAGTGATTCATTTATTATGGTCCATTACATTCCAATACAGTGATGAGTATTGTAATGAAGTGAGTTGGGATTGGGCCTAATGCTTTTCACAGCCATATCACAGCCACCGGGAATCAATTCGGCATGAGCACCATTAAGCCCTCACAGACCAACGTCCCCTGCAGAAACACAGCTAATAGTGGACTGGAGATCGGGTCATGTGTTGAAAATAATCAGAGAGAAATTTTCTGGTAATTCTAAAGCATCAAATGACAACTTCAAAGATATTTACGGATGTTCACTTGTCGCCTGTCAAGCTGGGGGGATAAACAGTCATTCAAGATTAATTTTACAATCCATTATTCAGGCAGCTGATGTGAGCTCGTCAGTGGTGACCCTATTCTCACATCTGCTGCTGCAGCTCCTCTCGAGCACTGCTGCCCCCCACGGTGAGGAGAAAATAAACTTGAAAAAACACTTTCAATTTTACTGGGACAGTCTGCTCATGTATTAACAGACTTAAACAGAGATTATACTGTGTGAGAGATCTAACGAGGATGTTAAAAACTTCTGTGCAAACAAACCAATGTTATGTGAAGGGGGCCACCAACTCGCCCACTCAGTTGTCTCTCTCTCTCTCACACACACACAAACACACAGACACATTACATAGGCAGGCCCTTAAAGGATAGTGGGTGGGGGGTTACTGTGCATACAGAAGACAACAGCTGAGGAGCATCAGACTATTTTTGTTCTCCCTTTATTTAAGACTCTCAGGAGGTGGTGTGATCATTATGGGATCTCTGAGAATCTGAGATCACATGAAAGCGGGGACATTCCCGTGTTTAGTTGCCTTAACCCACATTTCAGGACAACTGTTTGAAACTGTATACTAGATGAATCTGCGGAAACAAAAAGCCCAAGTTCAGTATTTGTCCAGTCTGGGCTTCTTTGTCCCACTGCAGGTTAAACTTAACAAAGCTAAATGCACATGAAATAAAGGACACTGGAGCCCCAAACATCACACTTTGCACAGCAATACAGAAAGTTTGAGCAAACCTTGTAAACAGAGGGTTTATTTTTTCATCCAAATAGTTCTGCAACCTGGGACAATATACATAGCTACCATTAGTGACACAGGTCATGTCCTCTGTGTTATTCCTGGAATTTGGGGGTTTTAATGACCTGAGGAGGATCACTTTAGGCTAAATGTTTTTTAAGACTGAAAATCTATTAATGGGCTGTTTCTAATTAAAAAAGCTCCAATTAATTTAAGATTCAAATAACCCCACTGTCCTTTGACATAAAAGTGACATAAAATGGAAATTTACTGAGGCATATTGGACAACACACACCATACACAACAGCACATATAACAGTATGCAATAAAAATACACTCAGGTAAGCTAAAACCTGGAGGTGACAAAGTGAAAAGTGGCAATGATCAAAGTGTTGATACATTATACAGAGAAGTTCTGTACAAATAAACAAACATTCATGCAAATAGACGATGGTGCTGGTTGCAGAAGTTTCAGCCTTTAAAAAAGTCTTGAATCAAGAGGGCAATTTGGTATTTTTTCACAACAATTTATTCCTTGCAGTTAGTCATGAACTTGAAGAAAGTATTCTATCTATCCAACAGTCATATCAATTAAGTAAATGATAAAAAAGAAAGAGAAAGATAAAAAATTCTTGAAGAAGAGGGATAGTGGAGTAGATATCCTCAGTTTTTTCAAAACTAAGGTTCTGCTGCAGCAACCAAGTGCAAGAAAAGTTGACAAAAACATTGCCAACAACTTATTGAAGTAGACAGATGAGGTGAATATAACAAGCCATAACCTTTCTCTTAATTGATTTATAAATTAGGTGAAGACAAAGTGAGCACAGAAGCCATTTAAAGGTGTTTTGACACAGAGGCTGTAAAAGGAGCCGCAGCTCATCAATAACAGGTCCTCTTCAGTGGCCTACATGCAGCGCGCACAAAGATTTAGAGAGGAGCCGCCTGAAGCGCAGTAACTTGTTACCTCTGTGTTTCCAGAAAGCCCCTCCTTGGACAAACCCCTCCGCCTGAGCGTCACTCAGAGTTCACCCCGGTCCAGTCCCCTTTTCAAAGCTCCCATACACACCCACACACATCCACTGTCATTCACACAAACGCACACACACGCACATTCACACAGCGCCAGACGCGTTTGCAAATAGCCCGCCTGCCGCTTCCAGTGCTACTTTTCTTTTCAGGAGACACACAGGACGACCTGTTGGATGTCACTAAGAGCTCTCTGCTGCTGCTGCTGTGCGGAGTTTAAAAAAAAAAGGTGTAACTACTTTTCACGCATTTGCTCGCTCTCTTCAGTAATATCTTTTTCCCAATTGAACAATCTCGGAGTTTAAACTGGTTAATTGCATTTTAAATTACCGAACCCTGCACTTGGATTAAAATGATCATTTGACGGGCAAATATGAATAATTCCGTGAAATAACCCACTTCTTCGGACCAAAGGATTTCAAGGTATGTTCTTGTGCATTTCAGAAATCTATTTATCTTGGAAGCTCCTCGCTACAGTGCGCAATTTACTTTAATTTTGAAAAGCTTCTTGAAGCTATCGCTCTGCAGATGGTTTGATGAATATGAATGGCTGAGGTGCATTTGTGCTCTTATATGAGATGAGATAACACAGAAAGAAGGAGAGAGTCAGAGAGAGAGAGAGTCAAAGAGAGAGAGAGAGAGAAAGAAGGAGAGAGAGGAAAGCAGGAAAGTTTGGGATCTATTTTACATCACTTATTTATTCTCCTTTTGATGCGTTTTCTGACACTTTCTTTGATTGATGTGGTGACATATCTGTCATTCAATTAACCTACTGAGCTGGCGCGTGCGCATGGGAGAAGACCAGAAGGGTCTTCGTTTTTTTGGAGACAGGTGCTCATGTAACTGTATAGCTCTAGTGTGGGTCTGGATAGAGTCTCATATGTTGTAGAGACTGAAAATTCCCTTGAGTCAAACTTGTGTTTTTGGGCCATATGAATAAAACTGACTTGACTTGTTTGTGCATGTGTGTATGTGCGTGTGTGTTTGTGTGTGTGTGTGTGTGTGTGTGTGTGTGTGAGGGAGAGAGAGAGAGAGAGAGAGAGAGAGAGAGAGAGAAAGACTCACATCTGGATTTTGTGACATCTCACTGCACATGTGCACTTCCCTGCTCTCCATTAGTCTTGACTTCCTTTTTCTCTTTGGCAGTAATAATCACAGTGCAGCTTCTGTGGAGTGAAGATGAATCGCAGTGTGTGTGTGCCAGTGGCACTGTGGACTCTCTTGGTGATGAGTCTTGTATTGCCCATGTGCATGGGCCAGGCTTGTCCCAGGAGCTGCAACTGCTACCAGACCAATGAAGTCCACTGCACCTTTCGTTCCTTGCCTGCCATCCCTCCTGGCCTGCCTGCATACACACGCCGCATAAACTTAGGGTAAGGGAAATGTCAGCACACACACACACACACACACACAAACAAACAAGAGTCTATTTAAAGTGACTTTATTTGCCTCACAAACATTCCCACAGAGTTTGGAGGGAACTGTCAAACTGCAGTTCTGTGACAAGCTTGCATGGAAATAATCATATTGATTGATTTACTGACTTGATGGCGGTTTCTGTGCTCCTGTAGGTTTAACAGCATCAGCAGAATCCATGACAGTTCTCTGGCTGGGCTGAAGAAGGTGGAGCTTCTGATGCTCCACAGCAACAACCTTCACCATCTTCCAGATGCAGCGTTCAGAGATATGAAATCACTGCAGGTAAACAGGAAGAAGAGCAACAATAAAGTTACATTTAACCCATCAAAAAAAGAAGAAGACATTCCATTTATAACCAAACTTGCCAATGAATGTTGGGTAGGGCAGCCAACAAAATCATGCACAGAAAATATTTTGAAGTGGAGGAGATGATCCTGCAAAAGTCTTGCTTCTTGTTTTATTACAGTAGACTGCTCTCCCAGGCAGTTAGTGGCAGCCAAAAAAGTTGCCAAACTAAGCAGTAGATGCTACATTTTAAATCATATGGCTGTAAATGCGAACAATAAATTAAAAGTTTTCTCACATATTTAGCCTTTGACTCTTGTGAAATGAAAGTTTAAGAGACACAGATGTGAAAATCAAACTTGCAACAAATCTTCAAAAAACCTTTTCTTCAATCCCTCTCCAGCCTGAGGCAGGGAGAACCATACAGAAGCTCCTGCACTATATCAAAAGAGCTTAGCTGCAGAGAGCTCTTAATATTTATACATGTGTAGTACTCGTAGTTTACAGTCTGCATAGCTTCATAACTATAAGAGATGAATAAACTTAAACTGCCTGACAGAACAGATTTAAGCTTTTAACAACATGAGTAATGCAAGAATTATCAAGATAAATTACCATATTTGTCAAAAAGGGTTTGGTAGAAGTTGTGCCTTGATCTTGCAGTTACACTTTTAAACATTTTTATCCGGGAAACCAGCATGCAAATTAACAAAACAGTTTTTACATGATTTTGTTAATATATTTTAGGAAATTGTTTCTAATATCTGCAAAACTAATGCATAATTTATGTGCCATCATTCTTTTCACTGCTCAGTGACAGGAAACACGTAGGACATTTCAGCAGCAACCTAAGGGCAGAGTTAGCAGTCCATGGGGAAGTGTTATTACTCAGCAAGCAATTGTTCCCTTCATCTCAAAGGCAGATGCTGATATATTTGCCATTGTGTGATAATGGGATCCATATTTCCATGTGCTGACATCTTCACGTGCTGGATCTGTCAGCAGCTGGAACTCTTCCAGCTAAGTAGCTTCCCTGGAGAGCAGATTTATCATAAGCCTCACAGAAACACAACTCCACAACCCCGTTTTCATGGTTTGCCTTCTTATAATTTGGTGGGTTCTCCACACATGACTAGAAGAGCATTAGATCCTCTGGAGTCTTCTCTTGAGGATAAAGGGCTAAACTTCAAATTGGAAAGTTGAAGACCCCCAGTGTTGGAATATCCTTTCAGTTTTCCCCTGCTTCTACTCCATAAACTCACAGCATGAGTTTACAGTCTGCTTATGTGCCGTTGGCTGTTTTTTCAAGTTTTACATGTGAGATGCTTTGCTGCTGCAAGTAATTCCTCATTTTCCCCATATTCACACAGTGCTTAGAGTCATATTTTGCTTACAAAAAGTTTTTCACTCCACTCCTTATCTTCATTCCAATTCTCCTCATGGCATTTGCTATAAATTTAATTTACACCCAAGTGGTGTCCAGTGACCGTTTTATCATCACAGCATAGACTTGGTATCTTCATCAGCCCTGATTGTCGAATATTTAATTGCTCATCTAATCCCTCTTTGTTTCCACTCTCTCCATCTCCTCGACTCCCACAGATATTAAAGCTGAGCTATAACAAGCTGAGAGAGATCTCTTCATCTCTGACCTTCTCTGGCCTGACCTCACTGCTGCGTCTGTACTTGGATCACAACCTCCTCCAGCACATCCACCCTCGGGCTCTGCTCCAGCTGCCTAGCCTCAGGCTGCTACGCCTGCAAGGGAACAGGCTGCATCAGCTGCACCCTCATACTCTGTGCACGCTGTCCCTCCTGAATACATATTACTTCTCCACACTCAGGTAAGCTAAAACATTTAAAGAACATAATGTAAAAACTATTTTTGTAAAAAAAATTATGACATTGTTAAAGTTTGG
>JAPZDV010000005.1:13516662-13541386 GCA_029814665.1 Acanthurus lineatus
GTAAGCTAAAACATTTAAAGAACATAATGTAAAAACTATTTTTGTAAAAAAAATTATGACATTGTTAAAGTTTGGGTTCAACTCTCAGTTTATATACTGTAGCCTGCTGATGATTCTACAGTAAAAACAGCAACTTTCTGTAGTCTGTTAAGTATTGGACACAAATCCAAAAGCAGTTTGTAGATTTTTTTCTCATCAAAAACTGGGCACATCATTAAACTGTGCAATGTTGGCAATCAAAATCATAAAAACAAAATTTGAACTAAGTTGTGTTACAACCAAGCTACAGAAAAATAGAGTTCATTTAGAACAAATCACCCATCAGATCTGATAATTCTTTGATACTCAGTTGTGTCCTCAAAGACACCACTCCATTGGTGTTTAGATAAATAAACTTCTAATACTAAAGCTAAGGCATTATCTTTATACCTTCTTTCGTATACACTTTGATTACTACTGCAGAGGAATAAGTTGGATCTGAACATAAAGATGATGATGAAAACAATAGAATGATGGATGACTTTCTCATATCTGACATGTAAATGTTACTGCCCACCCCAACTCCTTCATTCCTGTTTGACTTTAACCTTGATTCTCTTCCTTTCCTTCCTCATCTTAATCTTTTCTTTACTCCATTTTCCTTCCTGCAGACACCTGGACTTGTCCAACAACTCTCTCACTACTCTGCCCAAGCAGACCTTAGCAACAGCACCTCTGCTGGAGACTCTTGTGCTGCAGGCTAATCCATGGAGTTGTGACTGCAGGATGAACTGGTTTCTCTCTTGGAGTCTGTCTCATCCAGGTGCCTGAAACATTTGTTTTCACTTGTTTTGTCTCCCACATGCACATGTATTATCTGCTGGCTGTTAGTTGTGCCTTTAATCCTGTTTTTGAGTCAAAAAAAAAATAAAATATGGTGGTCGAGTGGCTAAAGGAGAATAAAGAGATAAGGAGATAAGGTGAGATGGAAAATGGGTAATAGACTGAGAAACAGTAGATACACTACTTGATATTTCCAGTCTATAAACATATTAAAAAGTTTAATGTAATATGTAATATCCAGTCAGATGATAAAAATGGTCAAAATGTCCTTTCTATTACATCTAGTCTGACATCTTTCCATCTGCTTTTCGTCACACACTCTTCCCTGTTTCCCTACATTTTCTTTTCATCTTCCAGCCTGTCTTGTGGCAGTTACTGAGATGTGAAAGAAGACTGAACCGTGAAATGTGTCTCATTGATATGCCAGACTTAACCTGCCATGACTAATCTTTGATGACAGCGTTGATGTGTGCAGGCAGTTGAAATATAGTCTAATGATTACTGTGTAATAATGAAGTGATGCATATTTCTGATTTATGAGTAGATGAAGTAACCATACCTAATTAGCAAGAGATATAAAGGGTAATGAAGATCTGGCATGACTAATATATGAGGTCGCTAATATGTGCAGATAGCTGAAATGTGCACTAATATGTTTGTATAGTTGCTATGATGTAACGCAGTTGATATGCTGGGGATGGCAAGGCTGCAGTTTAATGACATCATTTTCACTGTCTCTCTTTTTTCAATTAGGCTTAATGAAATGTTCCAGGGGCCCTCAGTGTCCAATCTGTGAATCACCCAATTCCCTTCAAGGGCAAGGCTTGGTTGAGCAGACTGACCTATCATGCACCTCACCTGTCATCCCCTCCCCAGAAAAAGACACACCTTTGGAGACAGAGGTCACTGAAATCCAATCAAGAGACTCTTTAAGAGAGCCTCTCGGCTTTGCCTCTCTGGGTCTGTCTGACCAGCAGGGGTACAGTGTTGATCTCAGTTGCAACATCACCCACTCTTCAGAATTCCAGGATATTGCTCCTCCTTCAGCAGTTTCCCTTTCATCCTCTCTTCCTCTTCCCCTTGCTCTGTCCCTCTCTCTGGATTGTCCTGTGGAAAGAGAGAGCTATGAGAAACTTTGGAGGATCCTAGCTTACTATAGTGAGACTGCAGTTCGCCTGGAGAGGGAGATTATGCTTAGTAAAGAACCGGCATTAGCCTACCGCTACAGGCAGGCAGCAGAGACAGATGGATATTATCATACTGGAGTCAAAGCTTCTGTTAAGGCCAGACCACAGTGGTTGCTACAGCCAGCCATTAGCATTCAACTAAACAGAGCACAGTCTAATGGACACAAAGTTCAACTAATATACTCCACAAGAGTTTCTGCCCGTCCTGACCCTACTTCTCACCAGTCAGCATCCTCTCATACTTCTCACCCATGGGTTCTGATTTCAACTAATCAAACCACCACAGCACTGGCAGCAGTAGCAGGCAGTAAGGTGGAGCTAACCTGCCCTCTTCTTAGTTCTGTTAACCCAAAAGTACAGTGGATTCTCCCAGATGGATTGAAGCTCAACCCCCCCTCCACCAGCCTGGATGGTAGGCTCTGGGCCTCAACTTCCAGTTTACTTTTACACAAAGTGCAGCTCTCAGATGCCGGGATCTACTACTGCTTAGCCCAGGCCGGCAGGGATGTTGATGTTTTGCCCCTGCGCCTAGCAGTGGAGGAGTCCTCTGTTCCGCCCTCAGGAGAGCAAATGGGGCCTCCTGTCACTGGAAAAGTTGGGGAGCCTGTCAGTCTGTCCTGCGCAGCATCTGGATCTCCAGTGCCTCACATGAGTTGGGTGTTACCAGATGGAAACATAGTTCAGCAGGGATTAGCTCTATCAGGTGGACTGATTATACATTCCAATGGGAGTCTCTCTATTTCTAACCCATCACAGAAGAATGCTGGTCATTACCGCTGTGTTGCAGTTAACCACTATGGTAGTGACTCTCTGTCCATGCATCTTAATTTACGCTCACGACCACCCCCACCACTTAGGACTTCATTTCCCAGGGGGCCACAGTCAGCTGCTGGCCGCTCGACCAAGATACGAGCTCCGTTATTACAACAAGTGGAGGAAGGATCAGGAGATGACACGGAAGAAGAAGAGAGAACTTTCATTCCCAATAGAAAGCGTCCAAGACCTCTTCACCCTTCCCCAAACAGACGTTATCCACTTGGACTACCCAGAAGACGTGGGCCTATGAGAGAAGGCCTTCCAAGAAGAGGAGGGCCTGTATCATCCTCTGACCAGAGAAGAAACCGCTTTGAAAACAGACATAGAGTTACCACAAACAAACAAAGACTAGACCCTCAGAAATGGGCTGACCTCCTGGCTAAGATCCGACAAAAGACTGCACACACTAACAACAGCCAGAACTTCACAGCTGGAAAGCCCACAGCTGAACAGGGAGGAAATGATGGAAATACAGGAAGACAAGAGGGCAGTGATACTACAGAGAGAGGTAGAGCTAAGGAAGCAGGGGTGGATGCAGAAATTGAAGGGTCATCTGTTGATGATGCTGATTTACAAGAGGAAGGCCTTCAGCCTATTCACTCTGTTTTCACACAAATACAAACAAAGACAGAGACAAAAACAGACACAGATATAAAGAAAGAGAATCAGATGTCAACAGAAATACTGACAGACTTAGAGAACGAATCAGAGACACATGTACAGACAGAGAAAGCAGGTCCACAGACAGAAACAGTTACATACCAGGAGAAACGGAATGAACTAATCACACCTGAACCAAATTCAAGAAGACATGAAATCATCTCAGGACCAGGTGAAGGAGATGAGCGAGAAGAAAACCCCAACTTACCTACAGTCAGGCCCCAGAAACCCTGGCAAGGACTGTTCCCTAATTTGTCCCCGAACTCTCGGCCTCAAAGCCCTTGGAACTCCCGTAGGAGGATTGGACAGCGAAGACGAATAATCAACAGGCAGAGGGGGCGACCTTTAATCCCACCCCGACCTCTCCCTGACCCTTCACACACAAACTCTCAAACTGTGATACCTCAAACTACCACAGATCAAACTGATCTATTGCTTGTGTCAACGACAACATCTCCAGCTATTTTGCTGACCGACCGTATCGGGAATGATGTGGGTCAGAATTCTCTGTCTCACTCTATTTCTAACACTCCTGGTATCTCCACTTCAAAATCCACCTCCCCCTCATTGACTCCCTCTGCCTTCTCTCTCACTTCATTATCCCCCTCTGACACAAAGACACATATAGACATGATGACTCACTCAGCCATCATTCCAGACACTGCAGAGTCCTCTCTCTCCAACACAGCGACACCAGCACCCACTCAGTCTGATGCTCTAATTGTGCAGACACATGTGCAAGATACAGACGCCAGGACGCAAACACATGGTATACAGACACAAACAAAACCACACACAGCCTTAGGCAAACATGCTGATGGACCCCCAAGCAATCACAGCGTAGAGCAGGAGAGGAATTTCTTGGGTGCACCATATGTGTCCCACTCCTCCACCTCTCTTTCGCCCACTCATTCCTCCACTGCTTTCTCCACAGTCCCCATTTCAGCTACAACTGCATCTACAACTACAGAAACTACAACAACTCCTTTAACTACTCTTAAGAGCACTTATTCTACAAGTTCTGCTGGACACACTACAAGTACACCAACTACTACAGTCAGTGAGGACACGCTTCCCTCTACGACCACAATTACTTCAATGACCACAAGTCCCATCATGCCCACTACACATAAAAATATTATTCCTACATCTAGGACCACCAGAAGTACTACAACTACTCTTACCTCTACTACCGCTATTACCACTACTACCATAACCCCTATTCTTACATCTACTACCCCTAGTACTTCTACTTCTTCAACTAATCCCTCCACTACATTTACTACGACTACTACTGCTGCAAGTACTACAGTTTCATTTAAAGCAGTTCCCACAACTACCAACCCTGCTCACACTACCACTGCAGCAACTAGTAAAACTTCTAGTCCTAC
Organism: Acanthurus lineatus; assembly: GCA_029814665.1. Taxonomy (NCBI): domain Eukaryota; kingdom Metazoa; phylum Chordata; class Actinopteri; order Acanthuriformes; family Acanthuridae; genus Acanthurus; species Acanthurus lineatus. Next base: position 13,521,539 of record JAPZDV010000005.1, read on the forward strand.
CACTACCAGTACTACAATTACCATCTCAGCCAAGACTTCTGCAGCCACTACAAGGGCAACTACAACCACAGCACCTTCTACTACGACCACAGCAATGATATTAACAAGTACCACAGCTTCATCCAGAGGCAGGTCAAACACTGGCCAAGTTGACTCCAGAGGGAGGCCTGTTTCTGGGGCTCCAAACAGGAGTCGACCCCCTATTGACTGGAAGAACCCTGGAGCTAATTCTATTCCTGATTCACACAGCAGCAGACCACAGCGGCCCTCCATCCCTTTGCTCCCTGCTGCCCCGGTGAGCTAAAATCAATTTAAATAACATAGTATTGTTATTTTGTAGATACTTTTACCCAAAATGGGTTTTGGAGCAAGCAAATGCATTACCACTAAAGTAAAAGCCAAGCTAGGACCATAATTTGGTCTTTATTTGTTGATTTAATTGCTCATTTATTTAACGATTTCCTTTTTTTTCGGCTTCTTCCCTTCAGTCATTTATTGAATTGGTCATTTCTGTAAGTGCACTCTTAAATGTAGTTTGCAGCTCATATATATGAAACAATTTTTCGTTGTTGTCAGCTAAGTGGTGCTCAAATTAACATTTCTTTTCAAAGAGTGCTGGCCCAGAAAACAACACTCACACACATACCCACTTTACACACAACCATGCAAGGCCTCAGGCAAAAGCTTAGCAGAAATGCACAATGATCTGAAAATAGTCTCCTCTATAACCACATAAACTACTTATATACCCGAGGGATGTTTATGACAATTCTTCAATTTCATGGTTATCCAGATATAAAGAAGAGACAGGAAACATATTTTCCATATTCAACAACATTATGTGTCATGAGAGTCTATTCCAAAGGGATTTAAAATAATCAATTGTTAATTAATTTCCAGAGCTCTGTTGACAAGCCTGCAGATCACAGCACTAGCTCCACACCAATGAATCTAAAACTGTGATCACAGTTATGCTACAATGAATTTGATATCAAAACAACCAGTTAGAGAATACAAGGATGAAACACTTAAAAAAAACATTTAATATCAGTGTCTCACAGTTTCCAAATAAGATAATTTTTTAATATAGCTTTAATATTGATATATAATGGTTATAACATATATATTCACAACCATGTTCTGTTTCATCTATTTGTTTTGTTTTGCTTGGTGAGTTGTTGCTTTATTTGTCTAAAAATTTTCACACAGATAGCACTTGACCAAGTAATATGCTGATTACATTGTTGTAAAAATGCAGATTTGGTTGTTCTTTTTCTAGTTTCTTTTTTTGTGTGTGTGTTTCTGCAATTAGACAATTCAATGTTTTAATCAATTGTGGCAATGCTGCACTGAAGTCATTCACTTCCAAATCCTTTAATTACTTGCTATGTAGTTGAAAAATTAAAACTGTGAGACCAAAACAATCCTGCAGCTTTGCAAGTTGAATAACTTTCATTAGTTTAGCCTTGCTCTCAGATGTCCTCTAATTACAACTATTTCTATAAGACTCATTAGTTCTTTTCTTCATTACTTTTTTTGCCACTATAATTTGTTTTCTAAATCTGTCTTATAGGCCCCAGTCGTGAGATTTAGACCGAGAATCGCAGACCCACACATTAGAACAGTGTCGTTCCCGGCAGAGAGCACTGCCAGGCTCGACTGTGAAGCTCAGGGAGAGCCGAAGCCCTCCATCACATGGACCAAGGTTGCCACAGGTACACAAAGTGCGACAGATATACACACAGTTACTTCAACATATACAAGTGCACACATATTTAAAACAAAACACCTTTAAACACACAAGTCCACCGATCAGGGCTCAGTATATCTTTATGCAACAGACATGTTGAATTTCCCCCTAGAGGTTCATCACATTTGGTTCAAAAATTCAGCAAGGTTTTCCAGATTACTCAGTAAATCTGCTCTCTGAAACAAGCTTCAGGGCTACATTTTTATTACACTGATAAAAATAGCAGTCCTAATTTTTTCCCCCTCACAGTAGTTGTATATGTAAATAAACCTGTCATTTACATAGTTAAAAACTACTGACTGTACAATCATGGAATAAACAAATGCTTTCATTTTTACTCTGATGATAGATTTGAAAGGAATGTTAGGAATATACTATGACTAAATGAATATGAACACATTTTGCCGTTGTGAAATAACCCATTAACACCCAGTATTACACACTGGAGTCCACACAATGGGCTTTTCTTCCACTTGCCATGTGGGAAAGACATATTGCAAGAAAGTAATGGAACATTTTGTGCACTGTATCACTGTTTTTACTTCACGCTGTGCCACTTGGCACGTCCCTGATCCTCCTCTCGTCTGTTTTTTAGTCTCTCTCTAACTTTCCCATTTTGTCTGTTTTCCCCACTCTGCCTCCTCACTGCTCTCTTGCTGTATGTCTGTCTCTATGTCTGACTGTTTCTCTCTTCCTCTCTCAGGAGCAGTGATGTCAATCCATTCCAGGGCCCAACGTTTTGAGGTCTTTCCAAATGGCACCCTTGTTATCCGAAATGTTCAGCAGCAGGACAGGGGCACATACATTTGCAGTGCACAAAGCTTTCTGGGTCGCGACAGGTGAAACTACTGATATCAGTAACTGCACTGTACATTTAGCAGTAATAGCCATGGGACATAACATTTTTTTTCTTACCAGGCCCCTGTATTGAGATGTGCATGCATGCCTTTGGGTGTTTCCTATGTCTGTCATATGATTTATATGTTTTGTTTTCATTCAAATGTATATTTATTAATGCATGAAATCTCTTTATGTGTTTCTATATTGACTATGTTCATGCTTTTCTTTTCCATATTAGATTACTAACCACCTTGGAAGTGAGGACCCGCCCCCCTCGGATGCAGCTGGCCAGCTACAGAGAAGCAACCATTCATCACGGTGGAGAGCTGCACTTGGAATGCCGGGCGGATGGCGTTCCCACCCCTCTTCTCTCCTGGGTTCTACCTGATCGATCTGTCCTGACCTCTGCAGCCCCCTCCACAAATCGCATCACTATGGACACTAATGGAACCCTCCACATCTTAGCAACTTTACCAAGTGACAGGGGAGTGTATCGCTGTGTGGCCTCCAACTCAGCAGGTGCCGCCAGTGCCTCTGTACGCGTTCACGTGTCCTCCCTGCCCCCGGTGATACAGCAACCCAGAGAGGAACACCTGCTCTTGTCTCTAGGGAAGCCTGTTTATGCTCACTGCTCTGCCCGAGGCGCCCCACTACCAACTCTGCGCTGGCGAATCCCAGATGGAACACTTGTTCGTCCATCCCAGTTTCTCCACGGTAACCTTTTTGTTTTGCCCAATGGGACGCTCCATATTCGAAAAGTTGGGCCTCAGGACTCAGGGAATTATGAATGCACAGCAAGCAATGCTGTCGGAGCCGATAAGAGGACAGTGAGGGTAGTAACTGAAGGAGGAGCACAGGGAGAAAGAGGGCAAGGAGAGGCGAGAAATGAAGGAGTGAGGGCAGTCGTTACTGAGAAACCATATCTTTCATCCTCATTCCATAAAGACAAATCTTTGTCCATCCCCAGGCAGCCTTCAGATACATTGAACTCAGCCAGAGTCCCCCCTTCATCACCCTCTAATAAATCCAGGACCTCTCTGCTCACCCCCAGCTCCTCTTCCGCATCTTCTTACCCTCCTCTGCACAGTTCCACTAACTCACCTCCTAAAATCAATCAAGCAGCCACCTCCTCCCCCACACATTTAAACCACATCAACAACCCCAAACCCTCTCCTCTCCCCCCACCTGTTACAAATAACACCAAAGTCTCGCCCAGCATTGTAAACAACACAGCAGCTACTTCTTCCCCCACTGACAAAAGCAGACTCTCAGCTGTTCAGCATCCCTACCCTGTCTCCCCCTTCAGTAAAGCCCGCATTGTCTCTACATCCCCCACCATCACTTCTGTCCACTATGGAGAGTTTTTGCAGCTTCACTGCTCTGTGATAGGAAACCCACCTCCCAGCATCATTTGGAGGACCCCCAACAAGAAACTGGTGGACATGCATTTCAGGTACTGTGGGGTTGTTAGACAAAAAGAAATAAGTTACATTTTTTGATCGTATGATTTTACCCTAAACTAATTCTGTTGCTATTGTTTCTCATTTAATCTGTCGGTGTTTTTTGTGATTTGCATTTTTGTTCGTCTACATTTGTATTTCAGTTTTGACCGGCGTCTGAAAGTACATCCCAATGGTACCCTGTCAGTTCAGGCAGTGACAGAGAAAGATGCTGGAGACTTCCTCTGCATCGCACGCAACAAGGTTGCAGATGATTACCGCCTCCTGCGTGTCTCTGTGACAACCAAACCTGCCAAGATAGAGCCTAAGCAGCCTGTCAATCAGATGGTGTTGTTTGGCAAACCACTGAAGGTGAGCTATGATAAAAAGTGTAATCTCTGTCTAGCTCCTAATAATGTTAATTCAACAAATAAAAAACAGCAATTATTGAGTGAAAGATAGAGATTGTGAGAGATAATTATGATGCCAGTTGATCTTTTCACCTAATCCTTTCATCTGATCTGCAGACATTTTTCTCCATCAACTCACCAAAACTTAAAACAATCCATCTACCACACCTACACTGTGAATTATTGGAGCCTTATTTTTGTTGAAGCCGTGATATGTTTGGGTGTCTTCCCTCTCTGGGTGTGGTGGCAAACATTTCTACAGCTGCACGCTGTGTCTGTGGTTATTTTAATCAAAAAGTACTTCCTATATTTTGACTCATAAAGAAAAAGTAGACCTGTCAGGTTTGTTATGAATCATTAAGGGCAGCCTTCAGGGAATTGTACTTCACACATGAATATTTACCAGCTCAATAAAAAGCAGGGTTGTCAAGCAGGGTGAAAAGCTAGTGAGAGAACAGCGGTGACTGTGGGTATTTGTTGTCCCGAATTTTAATTTTAACTGACACATTTTTCAGCTTCAAATCGACTTTTTTGAGCACATCTTCATTATGGTTACTTACTTTTGGTCTTTTGTCTTTTTTTTTTACTTTTGTCCACTGTAAGTTTCCTTTTTCTCCCTTTTTATAAGGAACTAAATGCAACCTAAAAAATATACAGAACAGTATATTCACTCCTCCAAAGAGGAGGCACTGTTGTTTCCCAGAAGTCATCAGAAGTTCAGCTTTCATCAAAATAAAAGACTCAATTAATATTTAAATTGTGGAGTTAATGATCCTGTTCCCTGCAGGTGGACTGCCAGGCATCAGGCCTGCCTGACCCAGCGGTCAGTTGGAGCCTTCCAGATGGAACCATGGTGAACAGCGTGTTGCAGGGGGAAGACAGAGGAGGGCGAGCACGGAGACTGACTGTGTTTGACAATGGAACCTTACTGGTTCCAGCAGTGGGAATGGCAGAAGAAGGAGAGTACACATGCTATGCTGAGAATCAAGGAGGTCAAGACACCATGAAGGTAAAACTGGATTTATTAACTTAGGTTTTATTTATCCTTTCAATCAATATTATGATTTATTTACTTTAATGCATGCACTACATTACACATAAAATAAATTAAGAAAAAAAAATGATTCCATCCTTCAAATTTTAGGTCAAAGTTAAGGTCATGGTGACGTCTCCGCCAGCCTTCACTGATGACAGAAGCTACCACGTTGTCAAAGTACGTCAGGGTGCAACAGCCAAGATTCGCTGCCAGGCCACAGGGGATCCTACTCCCACAGTGACATGGTTTTCCCCGACACGCCTTGTCATCCCACAAAGTTTGGGATCTGGATTTTATTCTGAGAGGGTTGTGGTGGTTTCTGATGGAACTCTTGAGGTGCGGCTGGCTCAGAAGATTGACACAGGAAACTATACATGCAGAGCAAGTAACTCAGCTGGGGAGAAGAACATGGTGGTGGGCCTGGAGGTGGAGGCTCCAAACCATGGACTGAATTGGCATGTGGGAGGAAGAAGTTGGAGTACCAACAATGAGCCTGACACTAGTTACAGCAGCAGATCAGGGGACAAAATAAATAATGCAGGATTAATCCAGAATGGATTTACCAACGGAGTCACGAGCAAACTTGGTAGCACTGACAGCAGCAACAATAACTATAGTGATAATAATGCCAGGATAAAGAACATTGTGTCAAACATTGGCATTAACGCAGCAACTAGTGGCTTAAATCCTGCCCTTAGGAGTGATAGTCAAAATGGATTGAACAGGCCTGTTAGTGGAGTCACAACTCAACTTGGTAGCAGTGTAATTAGTGTTGGGCCAGGTAGAGATACAGGCATTAAAGCAGATAACATTGGAATAAACAGAAATGGACCTGGCATTTTGAGTAGTAGCAATAATGCGGGTAACAGTCAGAGCACAGCTGGAGGAGATGGTGTAGAAAGGAATCCTGTGACTAATAATAATGAAGTCATCGCAGCAGGAAAGGCTAGTAATGATGCAAACACCAGCAGGGACAGCGGCAGGATAAGTGGTATTTCAAGAAATGGTGGAGTTTTTAGCAGCAGTGTGCCTAATAATGGAGCTGGTACAGGCACACTCAGAGGAAATGGGTTCAGTGGGAATAGCAATATTGGGTTGACCAATGAGAACAATAGGAATGGTGTTAGTGCTGGCGTAGCTGCTGGTAATGCTGGTGATAAAAACTCTTCTAACACAGCTGGTGTGGTCATGACAGTGAAACGGCGAGCAGTGAAAGGCCAAACTGTTCTTTTGCCGTGCCCCTCCCATGGCTCCCCTCCTCCACGCCTGGCCTGGCTTCTGCCTGGCAACGGGGTGTTACCAGCTCCTTACTACGGCAGCCGACTCACTGTTCACCGAAATGGCTCCTTGGAGCTACGAGGTGCGCGGGTGAGTGACAGTGGGACCTTGGTGTGTGTGGTCAGAGGTGAAAGAGGAGAGACAAGGATACAGGTGGAGCTGGAGGTCTCTGAGCCACAGGGGGAGGCCAGATCTCCTCACAGGGGACCAGTTGTTGAAAGACCTGCACAGGAAAGAGCTGGTTCAATTGAGGCACCTCGCTCAGGAGTCTCAAGGGATTCAGCTCAACCGCCAAGCTCAAGGCCAGTATTGCCCGAGAGGCTTCATCCAAGAATCCCAGTCACTCAAAAGCCTCTGAACGGGGGCCAATCTTTGCCTGCTGCACCTCGTCCAGTGGGACCTCCACCCCACTCAGCTGGGCGTGTCTCAGAGCCAGTAGTGAGCTCCAGAACAGCTCCGTTGGTGACCATCATTAATGGAGAGACCCTTCGCCTGCCTTGCCCTGCTTCTCAAGCCCATGGACACACCCAGGGCTCCCTTTCGTGGACCATGCCCAGTAGTAAAGTTCTGTCCCGGGGGGAGAGCAGTGACTCAGGCCGATACAGAGTCCAAGAAGATGGGACACTAACAGTGCAACAGGCCTCTGTGTTTGACCGAGGCACCTACACCTGCAGATCCACCACTCATGACACCTCCTCGGTTTCACTTGTCACAGTCCCCGTCATCGTCATCGCCTATCCCCCACGCATCACCATTGGCCCCTCCCCTGTGACCTACACACGACCTGGGGTTGCTGTGGAGCTGCCATGCCTGACTATAGCAACACCCCCGGCGACAGTTACCTGGGAAACACCAGATCTGACACAGCTGAGGGTGATAGGTCAGGCTCGTATCTATGGCAACCGCTACCTTAGTCCTCAGGGCTCCTTGGTGATACAGAACCCGACAACTAGAGATACAGGATTTTACAGGTGTACTGCGAAAAATGTAATAGGAGTGGACACCAAGGCGACCTACCTGCATGTTATATAATGAGGTGAAACAAACACATAACACACATACAAACATGCAGCAGTAAGACAGAGACTCCACCGCTCTGCCCTACTGGTGAATTAACTCCTCTGCTGAAAACACTATGTGTCTCACATGCCCAAAGGAACTGCAAGGCTCTGTGCAGGAGATACTGTTGAATCTTAAAAAAGACACTACTAATATACAGGTATAAGTCTCATGTATGTATTGGTAATTTGTGACTTTGTTTTCAATACTGTAATGTTTTTATTGCAGGAGACTTTCTGCAGACACAGAGTGATGCATTCTTCTCTGCACAAGTAAATAAGTGTCTCAACCTAAAACCTGTAATGAAGTCATGACTGAGAAAGTCAGATAGAATGCACAGCATATTTAAGATTGCTGCACAAACGTACTTTACGGTAAATTCCCACTTCTTGTAGACTGTTTCATGGGGGAAAAAGAATGCAGTTTATTTTTACAACACTGGTTTTGTTTGCTGAGAGTTAACATTCATGTCTGGGTAAAAACTAAAATTACGCTCCAATAACATGTTTTTCTGGAATAAACCCTGCAGCTTTCAAAGTTTTCACTTTGAAGAAAGGATAATATGATTGTACATGGTTTTGCACGTAAAACAGTTTTAAACTAAAGCAAAAAAAATTATGCTGAAAGACAAGAATGCTTTATGTAGTTGCTTTATTTATTACTTTATGTGTTTATCCACTAACACAGAACTACAGTACAACTTGCAGTATTTTACTGAATGGGTCACTGAATGCAACATATGTTTGCATTGAACAAAGACGGTGTGTTTTTTACAACAGGTGCATTCATTTTCAAAAGTTGCAAATTGGGACTTCCTTTGTTTGGATCCACAAATTCAACTTGATATTAACCTTATTTAGTATTGACATACTTTTTGCATTTTTTATTTATAACTTTATGTTACCAAAAAGGTAGACTCTTTCATTGTGGTGCAAATGTAGTGAGTTGTAATGTAAATTGGCAGCCTTGTTTGCATTATACTGCCTACACATTACATGTAATCTGTAGCAGACGTGATGATAGATCACTTTATACGTTATGATTTGCTCAAAGATTTTCTAGGAGTTTTTAAACCTGTTGTTTTTGTATTTTTATAAACCTTGACAAATATTGTTCTTCCACCATCTGCTGTATCTCACATTCTCACAGCTTTACTGGGGCAGAATGAGATATGGTACAAATCCTTATGATTATTTTGATTGAAAAGATTGTATAAATATGCATGTGTTTCAAGAGCCTGCCCCAAGTTTGTGCACAAAGCCAGCACCTCATACTTATCATGTTTCCTCTTTTTTTCCCCCTGATTTCCTTTTGTCCTTAAATTATTTGCATTGTAAAGACTCTGTTGTAAGATGCCAGTGTTTTTGTTATAAAGGAAGAAATGGTTAAATACTGTTATGAATGTCTGTTGTCTCACTAGTCATGATGAATGCTTGACATATTTTCAACTGCTTCATTTTATAAATAAAAATGGAAAATCACTGAAAGTGTTTCCTTCATGAAATGTCAATGGCTGAAACACAGTTGTGCTCAGAAATATAGCACAGGTACAATGTGTGTGCCTGTGTGAGAGTGTATAGAGTCAGAGTGAGAAGAGAAAACACCTAAGAGAGAGGAAGGACCCTTTGCCTTGGGTATATTATGAGAACAAAAACTCTTTATCCCAAGCTCAGCTGTCAAACCAGGAAATTGGGTCTTAACTGTAGATGAGACACATGTTGGTGACATCATATTCCTCGCTCCGGGAAATGCAATAAAACTGAAACTCACAGCAGGCCTCAGAGAAACTCTGTGCACCACCCTGCACTCACACCTGCCAAGTGCTGTTTACAGTGTCCACTAAATACCAATACTTTCAATAATACATTAAACATGTGAGCAGTGCGCTGTAATGGTGCACTATTTTGACCATTAATGTAAAAGGAAATAATGGAGGCTGCAGCAATTTTACAAAGTGTGCATGGAAAGCAAAGCACTGCTATGAAGCCGTCAATCCCAAAGAATCAGAAATAGCTGGTTTTAAAAAACTTTATATATAAAGCTGTTTATTACTGGATGTTTTTGTTTACTGAGCTGTTCGCAGAGATGTCATACCATACAAACATTCAACTTTTAGACTGTTTTTTCCTGCTGCGAACTGCTTCTACATTTTTGTTTTGCATTGCACCGTGAAGCAGTGTCAATCTTAAATCTCGAGAGAAATTTTGGTCTGCATGCGAGAATTTTTTATATTTTTTTATTTTGTTGTTTCGTGGTGTAAACAGCACAGCACTCAAACATGCAACTAGGACACCACCGAGCACCATCCCAAGCCCTCGTGGCTAAGATTGGTAACTTTGCAACAAGCAGTTAAGTTGCTGAAATGTTTCAAAAGCAAACAAACAAGCAAAAATTCATACATTGCAGCACTTCGGCTCATTGATGTGAAGTTGTTCACAGATCAGAGGCAGTGCTAATTAAAATCACTACCATGCGCAACCCATTCATTTGGGCAGTTTGGTTCGAGTATCCGGTGAGAAATAACAGAACAGAGGAGAAATGTTCAAGATTTTCTCATGTGTTTGGCTTTTTTCATGAGGCTAGTTGTTTTCTGTGGAGGCTTCTTATGTTTTAAATTATCTCTTTATAGTGTTGGAGCGTTCCCATCCATTGCGGCACGCCGATTTTATGGTTCCATGCTTGTGATCCCTTTCAGCTAAGTGTATTAATGCTAATCCCTCATTGCTGTGCAATTGCAAACTTGTGAGCTCGTTACTAATAAAGAGCATCACATGATCATTTTATAAACATGCAGAGACAGCTAGCAACTGTAGCGACAACAAGTTTTGAACCCATGTCACATTGACAATGAACAACCTCCTTAAAAGCAACAACAAGAACATTAAGAAAACTGTCTGTGCACATAAATAATGCCTTCTTTGCCTTTCTAATCTGATAAAGTACATCAACTACAATAACTGTTGATGCTCACAAGTCATCAAAGTTTTTTATTCACTTTAATGATGGATTGATCCAGCGTTAATGCATCAGACCTGTCGCTGTCAGGACTAATGGAAATACCATCATTTATGTTGAATAATGTGAGAAAACACTGGAGCATTAGATAAGCACAATAATACATGAAAAGGACTCAAGAAGCACACTTCAGAGACATTATTAATAAATCAAAGATACTAAACCTGGAAATACAACTACTTTGTTATACAAAACAGACATGGCTTCATCAGCCCACATGTGCACATCAATGGTGTCATCGCAGATTATGCATGCCAGCTAAATCTGGCATATCAACGAGACACATGTCATGGTCCACATAGCTTTCATGCTTGTATCACAGCGAGAGGACAGACAGCAGCTAGTAATCTGGTTTTTCTGTGTGCTGGTTTTTCTGTGTGTTTCAATTAAAAAAGAACAAAACAAGCATCTTCTTTTATTTTACAGGGTAAAACTCCTGCACTGGAGGCCAGGAAAGGAACTCAATTACACTTTACAGACCACATTAGATAGAAGATTTATTTCAGAAATGTACTCTGCAACTGATTATCTGCTAAAACTGTAATGAGTAACGCAGTCATTGTATTACCCAATTTATACTGTGAAAGTATTCCACCGCCCACTGAGAGGCCGCAGACAGCTTCATTACTTTCATATCTTTAATGTTGCTTTGGAACAACAACACTTCAGAGTGAAAAAAGACATTTTGCCTCGACGCTTCATTAGGTTCGCCCATCAAGAGTGCAAAAAATGCAGTTTTGAAGGCAAGATGCAACATGAACCACATGTGCACACACACACATGTTTAGTACACAGACTAATGAATGTGTTCCTGCCCAAGACAAGTAATACACAGACCATCACACAGACACACCATCACTCCTGCTGGGCTGCACAGAGCTTGCAGTTATACAGTTTCACCGACTGTTCAAAAATGTTTTTTAAAAGGAGAAAAAGACAAAAGGACTCAACACGAAGCATCTCTGTCAGCAGCGTACACTCAAAACACCTCACGTCGCACATACCTCACACAGTGATATCACCCCGCACAACAGACTGTGTTTACATTAGCACTTAAACACAATAATAGCTCATTAGAGTGTAAAAAATATTTCACTCAAGCTTGTTTTTTTTTTCTTTAAGTCAAAAGTAAATAAATTCTTTAGGAAAACCAACTAGCCTGCACGCTGAAACAAAGATGCACTGTGTCTTCATTGCATATTTGACCTAATTTAACTGTTTAAAGTTGATTTGAAAAATTGCCTCACAGCAGATTGGAAAACTTTGCAAAAAATCAGTTACACTGTTTCTGAATAACATTGGCATAAATTAAAAAGATGGAAATTGTGATGCAATGGCATTTTTGGGATCTATCTGAATCCAGCTGAGGAATAATTCATCCGCCCCCGCCTATCATTAGCTACAAAACAGATTAGCGAGAACTTAGGCCACTTATTATCACTGTAGCTGTTTCACACGAAGGCAAAGTAGTGTTTAGAAACATTTTAATGACACACTCTTATGTCTTGATTTTGCTGTTATTAAACAGGGTTGTCTTATCTGAATTGATTTAATGTTCTGGGTTTTAGAACACTTCAACTACATTTTATCTGCAAGAGTAATGCGTGTCGTGAAATGTGTCAATGGTTTGGCGAGTCGAGTCGAACAGATGTTACCAAATTGACATCTGTCCTCAAAACCAGAAGTGAGCTCATATCAGTATCAGTGAGTTCAACACGGTTCATGTCAACGTTAATTTGAATAAAACTGAGATTAATGACCTCAGCATCACTTTTTTTCTTTCCAGGGGAGATTGCATCCATCACTAAATACTGCTGAGAGTGGACTTTTGGGTGTGTTATTGACAGCAGGTCAGCTGTGTGAGTTTGCGTGAGATTTTATACTGTAAGTGTCCATCTAGATGTCTAGATGTGATGGTACTTGCATGTAAGTGTGCGTGTAAGTGTGTGTGAGTGTGTACGCCTGGTAGGGTGTGTTGGTCAGCTGTTAATGATGCTGTCATGTCAGGGAGCGGCCTTTCTCGGGAGAAAAGGCTGACTCATGGGCTTACTGGCTGGCCTACTTTTTACTGGGACTGGAAACTGGATCACTGCAGGACACAAACACGCACACACACGTACACACACGCAGCCACTGTGTGATACTTTGCTCTAAACTCGCAAACATCTCTCAGGTGCAGAGAACAAAAGTCACAGTGAAGCTGTGGATGACAGATATTCTTTGGGGAGGGTTTGACAGCCTGTTTGAACAAAGCTTCAGCTGTAAAGTTTGTCATGAAAGGATACACCAGTTTGTTTGACTTTATTGTGATATATAATGCTACAAGAGTCTCTGCGGTTGATTTAATCTCTGATCTATAGCTTTATTTTTGACCGTGACATCCCAGAATAACAGCTTAGCTTCACTCAATCAACTAACTTGTAATGGTCTGTTTAATTTATTCCTTTAATTAATAAATGCTTTATTACTTTCATCTATGAACCCCAGTTTGAATTTTAAAAAAGGCTGAATAGATAAACACAAACCAGTCAAAAAGAGTTCAGAGAGCTAACTGATGCACGGCAGAGGGCTATTGACTGTTTTCAGCTCTCAAACCAGTATTGCAATAAGAGCATCAGTGTTATGTTTTGGCTCCAAAGAGCAACTCAGAGCAACTCAGAAAACTCAGAAGAGCAACAGAATATGCTATTCAAATATCTTTAAATTTGAAAGTCTACTAACCTAAGACAGCAACAAACATAAAAAACAAATAAATATGAAAATTATTTTTCTCTCAAGGAAACAAGACATACACTGGGAACTTGTAAAGTTTTATAAGACCACGTATCACATCCTCCCACTCGCAGTGTATTTTGATGCATTATTCAATGTTATACATCTCATGGACACATTTGCGATGAAATAAACTGTGTGGTTGAACTAAAATCCTAAAACTACTGTATGTAAGATTTAGTTTTATGTAGCACAAAAGGCAAAACACCCCATTTTTTATTTGTAGATTAATCCATTTGGCTAATATTCATATATGGAGTCATGCATGGTTACCAGAAACAGGAAATGACTTCAAATTATGACTTCATGTGGTTATACATAGTGTGAAGTTATTTCTCAATCTTTATGAGAAACAAAGGGTTTAGCTCTTAATATGCACATGCAAACTGTTACATCAGGGATTAATCTGTAAAACTAGTTGATGTGTTATATGCTACAGCTTTACATGTAATTTAAAGCAGCTTCATTTGTATTATGTTTGTTTTGTTTAAACAATATCTGACGGGACATGCTGTGTTGTATTATTATTGATAAATTCATCAAGATAGCCTGAATTAACATACAGTGAGATGAACACAACAAAAGTGAAGATAATAATGGTCAAAGAAATGAAATTAAATGATGAAAGAATCCAAATCATTTACAACAAAAAAGCTCATTGTGAAAGGCTGTTTTTGGGTGTTTGTCATGTTTCTTATTAACTATATACATTATTCTGTTAAATGACTATGAAAGTGAGGGGGATTTTTGAAATCCCAGCCCTGTGAAGGCCCTCAACAAAATTCCATTTCAATAAACTCAACTAAAGGCAGTCAACTATAGGAAGTTTGGATTTATGGAGGGAAGGGTGCCTGGGGATATTGCAGAGGGGAGTGTTTCTGTTGTCATTGTAACCCAGTGATTTAGAAGAGAAACCCTTAAACTTTCACCAGACTGAATAAATTCAGTGTCACACTGGGACGCGGGCCATTAAAACAAACTAATGCTCTTGTGATGTGAGAGAGCCTTGTAAGAACAAGCTTGCAGCACAGTTTTTGGTTGACTTGTGGCTACAGGACTGCTGATTTAGTAACTGAAAGTGTCATATTTTGAAAAATGATCTAACATCAACAAAATGTACATACACACAGTATAAACAAACACTCACATCGGTTGCTCTCTCAGTTTGGTGCAACTCTGCCTTCCACCTGTACGTCCTGTAATAATGGGCATCAATACAAACACTCAAAATGCACATTGCATACATGTCCATTCCCATCCAAAAACCCCCCAAACAACAAAACACAGACACAAAACCCCTGGGACACACTGACACACACTCATCAGGTGGCAGAGATAATGAGACTCTCTCTGTTTTGTAGCAGGTGAGCTCGCCTTAGGTGATCTGGGATGGAAAAGATTAGTGAAGGGGAAAAAAGAAGAGCATGACACACAACCATAGAGAGGATTAACAAAGCAATAAATAGGTGGATGTAAGTTTCTACAAATGAAACAAACACGGCTGATGAGATTCTTCGCAGGTTCAAAGGATTTTGGAGCCGAAAATTATAATGTTGGAAGAGTCTGAGTGGAGGATTATGCATACAGACAGATGGTGGCATGGCCGTGGGATAAAGGGATTGATACTGCAACGAGCTGATGTATTTGCTCATTTCAGAGCAGTGGTTCTCAAACTGTGGGCTCCACTGTTGGGTTATGACGCCACTGCAGGTGGACCACGGATGTAAAATATGATTTACGGAGGGGAAATAAAAAAAAAAGGGAATTTGCTAATGTTATTGTGCTGACCTTTATTAAACAAAAATTCAACTACAATTGGTAAGACTGAACATTTTCCATTGGCTGCTTTACTTAGTTAATGATTAGCTCCTTGTACATGGAGACTTTGCTACAGCATTGCAAAAAAAGTCACTTCTTTACACTGCCTTTGTTTTTTGCCCCCCAAATGTGTGATTTTTAAATACCACGCTGGTGTTGCAGAACATAAAGAGACATGACAGATATGACATGTCACACAACAACTCTGGTGTCTCGTGTGACTCACAACGTGTGCAGGCAGCACTTCCATAACAGCTACAAGGGCATAATATGGCGTTAACAATCATTTACTGTGGCTGTTTTTTGGTGGCTGATCTCAGTCTCTGCTTGGAGAATAAAGTAGCTCCCAGGCCTCGACTGCTGGTCTTCTTCTATGAGTTAACTGCTCACTGCTGATAGCTGTTTTTAAATCTCCCACCAGTGGGTCACACACTTAACACATTGTCAAAACTATTCATGCCTGTCTCAGCCTGTTGGCCCAGTTTTTGCACCAACATGAGGCGCTGTTACTAACTCCCTTGCCGGCTCAGAGGTAGAACACCAACGATCCTCCATTTCAGCTTTGTAACTTTTATACAGAACGGTGGGGCACAATATTTCTGTCTCATTCTCTGCGTGTAGGGGGGGTTTTTGAAAAAAACTTGTGATAGCAGGAGCATGAACTGTTTAAGTTTCTGATGGAGTGTATGCCAGAAAAAGTTTGACAACCACTGCTCAAGTGAAAAGAAACAGCATGAAGGGATACTCAGGCTCTCTAATGTAAATAGATGCTGGATCTATCAACGTTTGAATAAACGAAAAATAAACTCAGAGGAAGAGTAAACCAAGAAAGCTCAAAAGAATAAAGACCACCGCTAAGTGCAGAGCCACAGTTACAAATTTTAGCAGCACAATAACAACATTGATTTATGAGTCTTTGCTTTTGAATGAGGTCGCTGACAAAGAGAGTCAAACTTTGCTTGTTTCACTTGGTCTTCTGGAAATCATTATGTTGCCGATCTTGTACCAGAGACTAAGAAAAATGTGAAAATGTAGACTATGAGACAAAATGAGATTGGAGGACGAGAATGAAAGCAGTAAGAAAAGGGCAAAGGCAGAAAATATTGAGCCCTGAGAGGCAACAGTAGGTGAGGATGAGGTGAAAGGACAGACAGGCGGAGGAGCAGGAAGAGATAGAGGGAGGAAAAAGGGGATGGAGAGACATCTGTTTTGTGTCAGAGACAGGTTACAGGCTGATAGTGGAGCTTAGAGAGAGAAAGTATGAATGAGAAAGAGTAGAGAGAGAGACGAGGGGGGAAAAAGGACAGACTAAAGAGGAAAAAGAGTGCAAGGAGTGTGGAAAACATTACAGAGATAGAAGTGCCTAATTGGAAGGGACAGACATTATCATAAGCTGCAGAACTCTGAGGGCATGTCTCATACTGAGTGTGTGTGCTGTAACTCTTAAGTGTTTGTAGATGTGTGTGTGTGTGTGTTTTTAAGTGTGTGAGCCGGTTCTAGATATTGTTGTGTCTCATTAGGGAGGATATTTTTGCACCCACAGTGTTTTATATGCATGTGTGAGAAAGATGGAAAGAGTTGGAGATAAAAACAGACAGATAAGAGAAAGACGAGAACATCTACGAGGAGAAGGAGCCATACTTAAAGATGAAAGAGGAAACACAGTGTGGGAGCAATAAAAAGCACCATGACACAGAGAGAGCTGCTTAGTATCAGGAAGCTGCGATAATACACAGTCTCAGCGAGGACGAGGCCTTTATCTGGGAGTGTGTTCGCAGTTTTACTGACCCAAAAAAAAGGTGCAAACTTTGAGTTGTCATGAAATCAGAGAAAATATTACAAGTCTTGACATGTTTTTTTCTTAAAATAGGGGTAAAACAAGGCCATGTAACTGGTTTACTTCAGGACACGCACACAGAGAGCTGCATAGTCTCTATAGATGGTGCCATGTTTATTTACCCTGCTGTTATAACATGTCGTACTGTTACGGTTAAGGTTTAAGATTCAATCACCTAAAACACAACTGAAGTTTTAAGCCATTGAAAATAGATCTTTTGGAAAAGTCCAGCCAGTTAAAGAAATCTCGTTTGTGGTGTTGTAGTGTAAACAGGTAAAACAGCTTTTTTTTTTTTTGCAGACTTTGTGTCATTATCACTTAGATAACATCAGATCATTTGCCATTATCCCCTTTGTTATCATGGCTATGTGAAGCCTGTGCCAACATGGCTAACAGGTGTTATATGTTTGCACATAGATATTTAATTGATCTTTTTTTTCTATTTTGAGTAAAAGAGGCATCAGAATGTGTCATGGAGGTCACTTCATAATCAAACTCTCCCAAACCACACTCCCCACCAACAACTGTGCAGGCTTAGGACAAGAACTGGTCAAACCCCTTATTGCAGCAACTTATAAAAGCTTTTCTAAAGGCCTCTGATTGGCCAGCATAGTTTTAGGGATGGGATTATTTTGCCACCTGTTGTTTTGGCATGATCACAGAGCTTCAGTTGTGATTTTGTGTTTTCATTTGGATGGTGATTCATTTAAAACAGTGATTTGGTAGACAGGGAGGATGGAAAAACTTTCTGAAAATACCTGTGTCATGTGGACTTGGCCTCAGAATCGCAGTGCTGGAGAGCTGGAGAAGTAAATTACCACCATGGCCAAGAGTGTGTAGAGGCAGGGGCTGATTTACTGCAGGTTAATGAGCTGATTATAGGCATGTATGTGTGTGAAAAGGTAATTGTGAGACAGAGCGGAAACAACAGACACATGCACACTAACAGGGAAGGCCTACACAGTAGACTCAAGAGGAAAGGGAAAGCAACTATGACACAAACACTTATCCTCCTATACACTGATTTTATACGATTCATGAAAACACAACTGTACCAGTGTCATTCTTCTAGCTAAAGTGTGGCAGTGCAGCTGTGAAAATTAGTTTCTTAAAACACAATAAGGGCCGAGGGACTCTGGCAAAGGCCCAGGCACAGTAATTATGCTCTCCTCCTCTGAGAGACAAGAAAGGAGGTCTTTCTAATGTAATCTCAATTTTATCCTCTTTGAGGGGCGGGAGGTAGGATGGGAGACAGAATAGAAGGGAGAGAAACAGAAGGAGGGAGTTAAAAAAGACGAGAAAGAGCATTGACAAGAAGAAATGGAAAGGCAGGGACTGCCTTTCACACTCACAATAAAGGCAGGATAATATCAATCCCCAGCTACAGTAATGTCTTTTTATTCCCTAGTCTCTGTCATGGCTTACATTTATATTAAAGTCACTGAAGCGATTCTCCTCCCTGTACAGTGACATATAGAGAGAGAGCATCAGATAGACTAAATATACCTCCAGCCCCTTGTGTCTGTTCCAGCTTAAACGTTACAATACTTTTACCTCATTGGCACTGAGCTGACACACTCTCCTGCAGTGACTTGCAGAAAAACAGCGACTTATGGCACATAGACTGTACTGAGGGCAGACTGTAGCTTTTTGTGACTGATGCCAGAGGATGAATTGCAGTATGCTGTCTGCACAGTATGTTTATAGCTGAGGAAACTGAGGTACACGAAGGATCATTTTTGCCAACAAAATGAATTAGTGTGAAATATAATAATAGTGAAAATGGCCTCTTTGTGTGTGTGTGTGCGTTTTCTGCATTTAATTAAAAAATTCTATTAGGTGTTTGTTGTTGTGTTGATGTATGATTCTATATGTGAATCTGTGCATCAGAGCAGAAAGACACAAAGAGCAGCAATCAAGATCCTCACATGTCCACGTCCCACACTTTCCCTCAATCTGGGTTCTTTGTTTTCTTATCTGTGTTTGTTTTATGTATATTTTTGCCAACAAAAGTGTGGTTTGTGTATGTTATTACATGACATTAAGCCTAAAACAAAACAATCAGTTGTTAGCTGAGCAAATGAGATCCTTTCCTGATTGCGTGCAAAGAAATTATTTTCATCTCAGATATGAAAACACAGACGCCATCAAGCCAGAACACATTCAAGCTCAGTTCACAGACTGTAGACACCTATTAAGCACCCACTTGGCTTTCTGTTTATAAAGTCGCACTAAGCAGCCCTTTGTTTCCTCGTTTTATTCAATGTATTGACTCGATCAACTGTACAGAGGCACAAGGGTCCACAACAGCCTCTCATTTGAATTTAATCACCACATAATTTGTAATGTGTAGCACATTCATATTAAAATGTCTGAAATGTTTTTACCTGTGTTATATATTTTGTTGAGCTGTGTACTCACATTGATTGATCATCTAGAGACCATAACCATCTGTCCACAATTCCATGAAAATCAAAGGAGTGGTCCAACTGTAGTTTGTGAGGTATTTTAGTCTAGGCTCAGTACTGCAACATTAGATCTACAAACAACACATTTTTTTCACATTACCATGAAATGTTGCCCACTGCGCTGGA
>JAPZDV010000005.1:13541865-13599427 GCA_029814665.1 Acanthurus lineatus
CTGTGTTATATATTTTGTTGAGCTGTGTACTCACATTGATTGATCATCCAGAGACCATAACCATCTTTAGTCCAGGCTGAATACTGCCACATTAGATCTACAAACAACACTTTTTTTTCACATTACCATGAAATGTTGCCCACTGCGCTGGAGATCTCAAACACATGATTTTATCTATGTGTGTGTGTGTGCAGAGGGGTTAGGGTTGCTTCATACACAAATGTTGTGATGTATTCAAGCATGCTTTATAATGTGAGTGCATAGGGAGATTAATCTGAGCACATTAACATTTGCCATAGACCCTGTGTATGTGTGCAGTGTGTGTATGCATATGTGTAAGTGTGTGTGCGTGCACATGGCAGGCTACAGCAAGTGCAGGCGATGCCATCAGACAGGAGACGTTTTTGAGTCAGCAAACCTGAGGGTTTCTGACTCAACTCATGACTGGTGGGTGGTGTGTATATGTGTGTGTGTGATGTTTATGCATGTGTGTGCAGTCAATGTGATGTCGTGTGTGAAAGAGCTGCATGTTTGTGTCCAACATGTGAATATGGGAAAAGGGCAAAGGATGTTGTTGATAATTATGTGAATGAAGTGAAGTGAAGTGAATGTCAGAACTTCCTATCTTTGTCAGTCTGGATACACGAAACACTGTGAGCCTGATCTTAGCTATATGAATAAAACTTCAATTCAGATGATTTTCCAGGTTTCATATGAGTCATATGCACTGAAAAAGGTTCAGTCTGTGATTATAATTTACTGCAAAACTGTAACCATGAGCCAAATATTGCAGGTCATCAAACAAAACGTAATACTTCCTGTAGAATGAAAGAAAATCAGCTGAAGCATCACATGCACATACAGGAGACAAGAGAGATTAAGGACAGAGAGAAGCTATGTAACAACAGTAAGAATCCATGTCAGAAAGGACATTTTGCAAACTAACAAATGACAGAAAACAGAAGAATGAAAGCAAAAAAACACACAACAGTTAAGGAGAGGAAGAGGGATGAGAGGGGGGATAAAGTCAGTGAGGCCTAGAAAGACAAAGGAGGAGGAGGAGGAGCAGAAGGAGAGGAAATATCCCCCGAAGCACTCAGCTCATATTTAGACAGACAGACAAACAGAGGAGTCAGTCTGCCAACTCTACTTACAAAAGTGATTCAGATTCACTGGATGTCACCGACCTCAATATGCTGTGCAGATCAAGTGTTCCTAAACATTTCAAGTCTGGAAATATTCAAAACATATACCCTTGCCTTAAGATCTGTCGGGCACAGTAGTCTTGTCATCTGGACGAGGACCAGTATCAACCCTCGCACATCTGACCACGTTTCTCAGCAACACTAGCTCTCACTTCATCTGTTTTTTTACAGGAGAAATCTTGGTCTACAAATTTGGAGATTAAACCTCAAGCAGCACAAGAGTTTGGCTTCAGTTGGGAACTGCATCGACAGGTTATTGTGATCCATAGTTTGATGCACCCATTGTAATGATGAAATACTGTTCCGCCTCCAGAGAAAGAGAAAGAGCATGATGGATTTTTTTTTTCTCAGTTGTGTCACACTTCTTCTTTCCATTGCGACACAACTGAAAAGAGCTCTGTTGTTCAAAAAATTCTTCAGGCTGTTTCTGCAGTCTGTTGTTTTGAGGACTGAACAATGACAAAAAAAAAAAAAAAAAAAAAAAAGCGTCGTCCCTCTTCTTTTGTCTTGTTGCCTGTTGCAAAGACCATCAGTTCCATTCAGGTGAAAAATGAAACATAAAATAAAAAAGGAATCAATACACGCATTTTCCTTATACTTATTGTTTTGTGCCCGGCACTAAAATAGCTGGAATTATGTGCTCAGGTGATAAAAGAAATAAACTTTAAACTACTTTTTATCTTTATTGAGTGTTTTGTAAGAGTTGCAAGTAACAAACCTTTTCATAAGAGAAAAGGGATAAACAAACACATATGTAATGCATGTATGTCTGACCCCATCCTTGAGTTAAAGACAAAGTGTGCATTTTGATATAACTCATGCTGTTTTCTCAGATGTCGGTGTCTAGGAAGATCACATCTGTGTGACAGAGTTATGTTTTTATGAAAGGGTTTTTCTAGTTTTATTAAGTAAATTGACATTTTTCTTTTGACCACTGTTTGATGGATTTGTATTGCATGTATTTGAGGCAAAAAAGCCTTTATCTTGATATATTTAATTAAACAGCTCATTTTAAAAAAAGTGTTTTTCCAATGAATTGGAAAACTATATCCTCAGGCAAAGCTGGAATGTGACTTGCCAAATACGACAGGAAAAAACCAGTTCCACTGTCTAAAATGAATGGAAATTCTAAATTCCACGGTTCTTAATTTAATTTGTGTTACTTTTTTTGCCACTTTAGAAAGTTTACCTCCTGCACAACGTGTTGACCGAAATCATATCAATAAGACCACACTGCAGAACACCCAAGCATGGTCATACTCTTCTATTCCACTGAGCATTACATAACTTTGAATTGCAATCAAACGCTAAGTCTTTGGTTAGAGGTGCAACGTGCCTGATCCCAACAAAGCAGATATCCTTTTATGCTAACATATCTTAGCCGTTATATATGACATAACATTGGCTGTAGCACAGAGAGAGAATATTTCACAATGATTAAAACAGTTTCTTTGTTTGATTTATTGGTCCCTGATCACTGAAAAACATGTAGGAGGAGGTCTTTCAAGTGTCCACGGCTGAATAACACTTCAAGTGCTGAATGGTACGAGTAGGGTTGATTTTTGTTTTCTCCTTGCCAGAACCTTATTAAAAAACTTTACAGCGTGCTGCATCAGTTTTTATGTAACAGCAGAATGAGTGAGCACCATTGCCACACTACACCCTAATAAAGTTTAGCTGATTTGAATGACAATGATAGATAACAGCAACACCGCCCCTCTGTGCCCTATTACTGAGTTTGAATTTCTTTATGCTGATGTTCTTTTGATAGAGCTGTAACAAGATGAAGGAAAGAGAAACTACAGTATTCAACTGTGACTATAACACATATGAGGTCATTCATTTCCCACTGCTCTGACAGTACGATGTGTTTCACAAAGAGGCTCTTTGAATGAGCCTGACAATAGGTCAGACATTTGGCAAGAGAATGAAATGTATGTCCAACAGGGGGAATACACTGAGGTAAAGCTAATACATGAATGACACCTGCAACATGAGCCCAACAAGAGTCACACATGTCAATAAACTGTTTCTTGGCCCAGAACCATTAAACAATAAAAAACAGTGGGAGTTCCTCTATAAGAGTAAAGCCCACTGATGTTACAGCTGTTAGACGCAGTTAACAGTGGATTCTTCTCTCTTTCTTAAGCTACAAAGTGTCTCTGGTTTCATTACTTCAAACATACACTTTATCTTTTGCAGTGTTTTGTTATGTTTCTTACACTCCCTCACACTTACTGACTAATGCTTCTGCTGCTCAAACCCACAGCACACAGGCTGCTGTTCCTGTCCAAGT
The DNA here is from genome assembly GCA_029814665.1 of Acanthurus lineatus. Lineage (NCBI taxonomy): Eukaryota > Metazoa > Chordata > Actinopteri > Acanthuriformes > Acanthuridae > Acanthurus > Acanthurus lineatus. The sequence goes on from JAPZDV010000005.1 coordinate 13,545,367, forward strand.
CCACTCTGAAGTTATAACTCATTTCTACTGGTAAAGAAAACATGACCAAATGTAGAAACAACACAAGTGCAGTGGTGTTCACACACAGACAGGGCTGGACAATGTGGACCAGAAATCACATCACTGTATATTCAGAATGAGAAGTGATACACAACATTTATCTCAGAATTTTTTTTACAATAGGGCCTTAATGTTCAGTTGTGTATTAAAGCTACATTTTGAATCCTGATATACAGGGAGGCGTTTTTTGTGTTGTGGTACTGAAACAGTTGACTATGTCTAAATTTTTAATGCATAAAATTTACATGTTAAAAACAATAAATAATGACACTATTACAGAAAAAAAGTGCAGGAAGAGGACAAAGTTTACGGATATTAGAATATGGAGACAGTATTCAAGGGAGGGGGTTGGCTATTGGGTTTTTTAAGGACAACTGGAGTTGAATGACAACTTTAAAAAGAATGGAAGCTGAAGGAGAAAAAAACTGGAAGTGCTTGGCTCAGTGGAAGCAATGCAGCATTGTGGATACCAATTGACGTAAAACTTCACCTTCTTCTTCATCTTTTTCTTCTTCCTCTTTGTTGAAGAAGAAGAAGAAGATCTCCTAAAAGTTGAGGAGAAGAGAAAGAAAGAAGAAGTACTGTGTTTGCACTGCAAGACACTACTGGAGGCAAAAAGACTGCAAAACAGAGTAAATATTCATCCTTTTAAACTGAAGGTTAACTTAGGAATGCAAGCTGAGCGACTGGATGTATGCATTCAGTACTGTAGCACCACATAACACACACATACACACATGCACACACACACACACACACATGCTGGAAGCACAATCCAGTCTGATGTCATCATCGGTATTATACAGGTTCAATTTTTTAAGGAAAGAAAAAGAGGAATGACCTACATTATGTTATAAGTATGACCTCAGTTCCGCCACTCCCTGATCCCTCTATCCTCCTCTCTTTGCTCCATATTTTTCCTCCATCTCCCTTTTCCTCCCACTTGCTCAGTCATTTCTCCCCTCCACCCTTTGTCCCCTTTATCTTTTCTCACCCACTCATTGCCGCCTCACCCTCACTCATTCCCACACTTTTCTCCCAACAAAGTGACTCAGCATTTTGTCCACTCTCTTCTCCTTCATTCTCGTTTCTCACTTAGACCATCACTCTCTCTTCTCTCTTCCTACAGGCTACAAGTCAACCCTCAGACACATCATTTTCCTCCCTTATTTCTCTTTTTCCCCCCATATTCGAACCTGCTTTTAAGCAATAATCAAATACCATGTAGATTAAGTAGTGGATAATTCTTTTAAAACATGTTGTGCAAAGTTTACGATGTAACTTAAAGGTGGCAGTTAAACTGTAATAAACAGTTTGGGATAAAAAAAAACAGGATAGAATATATCTTAGAAGATATCCAGTTTTGCAGTTTAATGTAGTGGAAATGGCTGAAACTGGTACAGATATACAGATTAGATTAAAATCACAAAGCAGCTTAGTAATTTCACATTCTGCTGGTTTTCTCCTGCACTGTGACATGCACTGACCTATTTTACTGCCTTGATGGCTGCAAGTTTTTTACCCAGGCTAGAATTAAATTCAGTTTCATTCCGACTCTGGTAATTTAGGTTTATTTTGGTGACAAACTTGGCTTCTCTGTCTGTACACAGGCATTGTGGCTGTTAGTTTTCTCTGTTCGTACATTTTGTTATTGGCAGAACTGACTCAGTTGTCTCACTTATCTGTTTTCTCTGATACACCAGGTTTGAGTGTCTTAGCCAGCCTCAGTGGCAAGACTGTAATAATGTTTTTCTCAGTTTCTGGTGGCTCAAAGTTTGGAGATAATCTGCCACCTGCTATTTTCTGTTAAACTGAAAATTTGTAACATTTAAACTTTAAAATATCTTAAAAAACAACTCTATCTTTGTTACATAATGCTTTCAACAACACTCAGTGCCAGAGTAATCAGTAATATGGTTGGTCCATATTGTATGAGGGCTTTGCTAACACTGTGTACTAGCTGATCCTCATGACCAGCTGGCCAAAGGGGCTTCTCTCCAAAGATAAATGAGATGGGATTACTGGGAATTTGCCTGCCATTTGTCCAAATTATGCACAATGTTTCAATGGTTTAATATCAGTGGAGTCCAGTAAAAATCTGTGGGATTCTCTTGACCTCTATGTCTTTTCTGAAATGTTCTGATCTTGGTCTTCTCCCAGTTCACAGTAGAGTAGAGGCTCAGGTCTTTTAAAGTATAAAACCATCATTATTCTTTTCAACACTGGGCAGAGCCGTCCATAACTCTCCTGTCATTACTTTTTGTCTCTTCTTTCAATCTTGGTTGACTCCATCATCTGGATAAAGAAACAGTGTATTACAGACGGGACCCCTCATGTCTCCTGCTGTGCGGAGAAGTCTATATTCTCATATGATTTCAACTGCTCGCTGTTTCCCCTTTAACTGTTTGTCTTCTCCCCCCTTCATCTCTTCCCTCTGTGACGGTTTTCCCCCTCTCAGGGTCTCATCATTTCTGTCCCTCCTTCGCTTCGTCATCCTCTTCTCTTTTCAGAGCCAGAGGCCTTCTCTCCATCCCGAGCTGTCTCTCCTCATCGCTCTCCTCCCTCCTCACATCAATATCCCTCAATCTCTCCTTCTCCCCGTAAACAGAGTGACCCTTCAGTCTGCTGTCGCCTCTCCGCCTCCAGACTCTCTGCCATCTCTTTCACTCTCTCTCTCCTTTGGGTAAACATGACCCATGCTTCGATCATCCTCTTGTCATTTTGTCATTATTATGCCCTCTGAACCCCTCTCCATCTCTCTTCATGTCTCTTTTCCTCTCCTCTTCATTCTGTCTGTCTCTCTCTCTCTCATCCCTCAGCCAGTCTTGCTCTCCTCTTCTCATCTCTCCAGAGATGACAAATACTTTTATCAGTCTTCAGCCATCTCTCAGGAACGCCGCCTCTGCTTCTTGCTCCTTCAATCTTTTGTGTCATCTCTCTTTCTCCTTCAAGATCAGATGTCCCTCTCTGAACAGCCATCCCTTCTCTCTCCTTTATTTTTCCCCTGGCAGAATGACCAAGACATCCACATTACAAAAAAAAGTAAATGGACGTCCAAGCACACTCATTCAGTACATGCTTCTTGAACATGTCATTTTAAAACCATGGGCACGAACATGCTGCTCTAACAGCTTTCACTCAACTGGAAAAACGTTCAGTTTTTCAAACCCGGCTGCAGAAATTTGCTCCCATTTAGCCACGAGAGCCTTGCTGAGGTTTTGGCCCTGCACTGCCTCTGACACTGAAATAGAAAAAAAACATTTTTTAATATACTTTGCTGTGTGAACAGGGGCTTTGTAATATTGAAACAGTAAAGGACCTTCCCCAAACTATTGCCACAGTGTTGCACCATTGGAAACCATTGTCTCAAAGATCAACCATGTGCAGCAGCATTAAGATTTCCCTTTGTTGGGAATAAAAGCCTCATCCCAAGTGAGCAGTGGAAGAAGGATTTATTTCATTAAAAGCAGCAATACAAAAACAGTAAGAAGTACTCATTTGGCACAGTAGCCCATAACAGATTAACATATTGTAGTTTACCATTGAATTATTATTTTTATTGTTGGCACATTAACATGGACATCAATGTAATGTTGCAGCTGGTAAGAATGGAGCTAATCTTTGAAATTAAAGCGCCTGCTGCTGAGGAGCTTTTCAATTAACCACATTTGCATCCTTTAAGTTTTATCTTAAACTACACTACACATCTTTTTTTATGATTAGATTTTACATTATTATTGTGAATCCACAAAGTAACAAGTAACTTAATTTATTCCATTTATAGTAATCTAAAAAGTAAAAAATATCTTTCTTAAATTTAATAGAGCAAAAAGTAGCATAAATTCAAATATCTAAGTGAAACACATGAACCTCAAAATTTTTCTTAAGTACATTGATTAATTTGTTACTTTCCATTCAGCCCAAACAACCAGTCCACCAGTCCAAAACTATAAAGGTGTCCATGCACTTTTGGTCATGCTGTCTGGTATTTCTTACTGTTTTTATCTCAGTTGTGAGACCTTCTTCAGCCTCAGGCTTCCCTGTATGCTCTTCTCCTCTCTCATACTTTCTTTTGGGATGGTATCATTAAAGCTTCTCCCTGTTTTTGGAGAGACAAACTTTTTCAATCTCTCCAGAAGCATCCTCTTCTCCCTGCTGCAATGGCACTTTTTTATTTCGACTTTTTATTCTCCACCCCTAGAGTGAGACCCTTAAGGTTTTCATCAGCACCTTGCAATTATTTTCATTCTCTCCTCCGTACTCCAACCTGTCTCCTTCTATTTTCTTCCCCAGTCATTACGGTACGAGTGTGTCTTCTCAGTTGCACCACCTGTTCATCTCTCTGTCGAGCTCTCACTTACAGGAAAGAATGTGACAGAATCTGGTCTCCTTCTTCAAGAATATTTCTTTCTGTCTCTCTCTAGTCACTTCTACACAGTCTTTTCCTTTATTATGCCTCATAAGTAAGGGAGGTAATAACACCGAGTAATCTATGTCTATGCAAAGACTTGTTTGTTTCGCTGTGAATAAACAAAGGTGGAATAAAGAAGGGGCTGGGTTGTGGTGCTGTTGTGAAATCTCTGTGCTGAAAAGGCTCCTCGCTGTCTTTTTCTGTCTCTACTTTTATCCTCTTATATGGAAAAAAGGATCTGATGTTTTCTTTTTTCAATTTGTCATCAGCTGGTCTGTATCACGTTGGTCACACCTCAAGCACTTCTATTGCTATGCCTCCATCCTCCGTCCCGCTATCATTCGTTTCATCGCACATTACCCCTCCAACCCCCTCCTTCACTGACCATCACACCATTTTTCCATTATTCATTCCTGCTCTTTGTCCAATCCTTCAGCTCTTCGCCAACCTAGACCCTGTCAGGATGAGTTATAGAGGGAATATCTGGTCCTATACATGTAAATGCATCAAAGTGGTTTCAGCTGGGAGACATATTGTTGGCAAAAACTGACCAAAAAACTCTGATTGGATCAGGAATTAGATGCTAGTTTGAGTTTTCTGTCTTCTTAATTCCAGTGGTGTTCATTTATTGATTGTCCTTGTTGAGTTATTATGAAAACATGTATTTTTTTGCAATAAAGAATTTGTACGCCATCTTTAATACAACCATAGGAACCAAGAAGAAGACTCTCAGATTAGAGTACTTTGAAATGGTAATTGGTTTGCTTTCTTTCTCCTGCAGCTACTTCCATTTCCTCCTCTTTGTTAAATGTCTATAATTTAAATCTATTTTATCATCCTTAAGTGAGGCACAGGCGCCTCAAGTGTTAACCTGTTTCCCTTAATAATAATTAGTGTCACAGTCTTCTGAGTATTACTTTATGTATTTCCTCGGGATAAATTCCTAAGATGATGTAGTTTGCCATTAATTTAATAGGTTCAAACATGAAAAGCAACACAGAAAAACTGGTCTGAACCTTTAAAAACAGATCATCATCACACTTGAGACTCTTAGAGTTAGCAGGTATTTTAGCAGGTATTTTTTTTTACCTCTATTATGTCAGACTATACTTCTGGCTTGTCCCAACAAAGTCTACTACAATAAAATTCAAACCCTGTGAACTGTTGTATCCCACTGCGTTGTTTTGTATCCATAAAATAGGATGAATGAACATATGCCGGCCATACATGTAGCATTCTGGAAGCCAATCATGCAAGTGGCCTAACATCACTGCAACATGTGAAAAATTGAAACAGAGCATGCAGATTGTGTGTGAGCGTGGGTTCGAGGTGTCAAAAGTTGAAGTGGGTCTCCTTATGAAAACCTGTAATTCTGCTAAATTACACTCATCACTCTGTTGCCTCATATTGACCGCGAGTAATTTAGGAATTTTGCTGCAGTTGTTCTTTTTTTCTTGCCTCTGCAACAAAAAGCCTGAAAGCTGCTGCCCTCAAGTGCTACACCAAAAAAAACAGATGAGAGGTTTTGAGCCAAATTCTGTCCATTTGAGCAGCATAAGGACAAATGAAGCGGGTAAGCATGTGTGTGTGCATGTGTGTGTGATAGGCTGCAATTGTCCCATTAGCAGCCTAATTATTTAGCTATCTGTTGTTCATCGAACCACACCTCGCTAAGCACTTCCTGTTACCAAGGAGGGGCTGTATGTCAAAGCCTGTGGGGGGGCTTGTGTGTTAGTTTGTGATTGTGAGTGTGCGCACATGTAAGTGTGTAGGTGTGTGCATGATCGCACTGATGACATGAAGTGTTTGTCAATATTAGATATGCCTACATCAGTGAGAAAATGTGTGCTAACAGGGATGTGTGCTTGTGCATGTTGTTTAATTATGCGTGCACAGATTATGCACTTGTGTGTGGGAGAGTGAGTGTGTGTGTGTGTGTGCACATGCACATTTGCAGACATGCTCATCCAAATGCCCAGTTCCCTGCCTAAAGCTCTGTCCCCTGTGTAGGGGAATTTTGACCATATGGTACACAACATGACACATACTTAAACCACAGACACTGAACCACAATAAACACACAAATACACAAAAAACACAACATCGTCTGGTGCAGTGCAACTCCCCTGCAGGTCTCAGGGATCAGAATGAGATCTACATTTAGATACAAGGGCAGGGTGCAGACGTGTGGAGATTGAAAAAGTTTGTGTGTGTGTGTGTCTGTGTGTTTGTGTGTTTGTGGGTGTGTGTGCTAAATATCAGCCAGCAAAGAGGTCTCACGCTGTACCCATTCAGCTCAGTGCTGCTGGTAAAACACACACACACACACACACTAACACACAAGTAATGTATAATCTCGCATACAAATACAAACTCACGTACAATAGTCTGCCTCTGCTGCATTTCTGTTAAAAAAAAAAAACACCTATGGCTATACATGCAAATACATTCTATTCTCTGTGCTTTCTCCCCACACATAAAGACCTGCACTGCATGCACACACATGCAGGAGTCCAGCTGGCACTAACAGCAGCATAAACACCTCCATCCAGTTCTCTTAAAGCCTCATTCAGCAGCAAACCGGACACAGACTCACTCTCTCTCTCCATCACACACTTTTTCCATGCTTCCTAATGTAATAGAGTTGTAATGTGTGGATAATTGCTGCTTTGCCCTGGTAATATTTTATAGTAGATGATATCACCTTAGAAAAGAAGATATATTAAACAGAAAGAGAAACACATAGATGGGCAGATAGATAGCATTGACTGATGGAGTACGCTGCCCCTCCTCTTGAGCAGACTGGTTGGTAAAGTAAATTAAATGGTGGACTTCTGCAAAAACCTTGCATCCGTGAAATCCCTTTCCTTGTTTCCCCCTTAAAATATTAACTTTTTAACATTGTTCTGCTATTTTTTATTTAGTCCCATTGCCCCAGGCATTTCAACCAACTGCAGAAAACGTTAGCTTTAATTTTGAGGAAATAATAAAAGGCATAAGAGGGCAAAGAGTGCACGCTATGTTGCACCGTTGATGGTAATGGCATGTGATGGCTATACCACATAGGTCAGCTGTGGTTTTGATAAAAACCTCAGTCGAAAAGAACAGTAATATGGCTACTCCTGACTGGCCGCAGAATCTCTGCCCTCATTTTCATGTTTATAAATAGACTTTATTTTTCTTTTCTTCCCACACTTTCACAGCCAACAAACAGCTACTGTGTTCGTAGGCCTCCAATTATCTCATGCTTCCTCTCACAATGACAGTGCTGGGAATTAAGAGGGCAAAAGATGTGCTCTCGAGGAGTAGAGGTTGTTAGGTAGGTTTAAAGGGGTTATTTGCTGTTTGAGTATTTTCAGTTTTTGATTATCTGCAAAATGCACTTAACACTTTTTCTTCAACTAGTGCTGAAACTCTTTAATAATGTGAATATACATATTTTTTACTCTGTGAGAAATTTAAAGGAAAGCACTTATAGCAACTATAGATAATTAGTGAGCCACATCCACAGCCCAGGTTGTCAGGGATGGCCAGTAAAAACAGTATATAGTTTACATAGCTTTTTACACAGGAGTGACACCCAATAACCTCACTGTCACAGCCAGAGTCCAGGAAGTCACTGCATCCAATCACTGTTCGCCAAGAAAAAACTGCAGCAGGTACACTGAAAAAATCATGAATTGCTCTGGTACCTTTGTGTTGATGTATCAGTTAAAAAAACAATATACATAATGTTTTAATAATAAAAACTGAGCTTTATAGGTGGTTGACATGGATATTTGTAACTTAGAACAGAGCGAGACTGGCTGTTTGCCCCTGCTACCAGTCTTAATGCTAAGCTAGGCTAATTGCCTTTCAGTTTAAGTTTCACACATAAAGCACAGACATGAGCCTTTGATCATCTTCACATCTAACTTTTGAAAAAAAGAAGCGGATGAGGATATTTTCTAAGATGTCACATTATTAATGCAGTGATTTATTATTAGGCTGATGTGTTGAGTTATACGGCTCCTGTTAAATGAACAGATAGGTCAACCCTCTGAGTAATAATGCAGAAAGTTTGAATTTAATAATTTTTATATCTGTTACAGGCAATTGACATTAAGAGTCAGACATGTCTAAGAAAGAACACATCAGCCTTTGTGAACTCATGTCTCTGCATCGTTCAAGTTCACCATTTGACTTCCTCACCATGCTGTAAGAAGGGGCACCCTCCCCCAGCCAAGGTAAACCCTTGAGACCAAAGCAGCAGAGCTACCAAGAGTTATTAACTTTAAACTCTCTGTGAGAACTTGAATGAATGAATCGTCCAGCAGTTACAGAAATAATCCGAGCAAACAGACAAGTGGATATGATAGAAGTGTTGTGATACGACAAACATTTTCCAGCCGGAACGCCATCACTGAATATAAATAGCAGTAAAAACTAATGGCCAAGAAAGATTTCCCACAACAAAGGTTTGACAGAGTTAATTATAAAAAGGTTCTCTGGTCTGTAATGGCTGCTATATTTGGCATCTTACACAGCATCATCAAAACTACAGGCACGACCAAATCAAACAACAATGCAACAACAGCCAATTAGCTATTAGTGTTGGTGTAGCATTCTTGCTACAGAGAGCTATTTCTAGTGTGTTTAAGCTGCTATGCACCATTCTTATTATTTCATGCTGTATGTGAGTTTATGTGAATCAAAAAGAGGGTTGTAAAAATGCTTTATGGCAGCTCCTGAAACACTGACCTTTACAGAAAACCAGCGATCTGCTCACAGCAACATGATCTACTGTGTGCATGTGTGTGCACAAGCATTACGTGTGCACATGGTTATGTGTGACATGATGTACAGCCGGTGGCATTCTATCCCACCAGCCATCATTAGCGTGATGTACGGCCAAATGTCGTTATGTATGGTCGACTGCATGATTTACTGTTTGAGATATAATGGAGTGGCTACTGTAATGAACTTGCTGTGTTTATGTACAGGTCTCTGCCGGAGGGAGAGGAGTACATACTACGACCCTGATGGCAACAATTACAGCGCTGATGATGATGATGATGAAAATCCTCTCCTCAGTTGCAAATGTAAAGTGTAGGGAGGAGGAGGAGGGAGAGGAGGAAGAGAAGAAAACAAGGAAGAGAAGAAAGTAATTTGGTAGATGGAAGAAGAGGAAACGGAGAAGGGAGGAAGGAAGGAGAGCAATTATAGGCTGCTGTGCTCGCAAACTTTGATGTTTTGACAGCCAGCCACTGCTGGAGGGAGACAGGGTTAGCGCTGATTATGATGATAATCAATGATGATGACGCTGATGATGGAGAGGCTCAAACGCTCTAAAAGGTCTTTTGCTGCTGAAGATCGGTGAAGCCACAGGGCATCACAGCGGTCAAACTAGGACACAATGCTGGACGACATCCACACTGCCTCAGTGTCCTTGAGCAGTGCTGCTCTGACATTCCTTAAGGACATTAAGAGAAAAGAAAAGCCTCTTTCTAGGATCAAAGAGTGTTAAATTGTCGCTAAAGCACTTTGAATGAAAAGGAAGGGAAGGAAATGACAGGTGGGAATTTAAAGTTAAATCAAGACAAGGAGAAGGTAAGAGGGGAGACATGAGTAAAATGGAGCAGCTGAAATCAAAAAGATGATTACTGAGAGGTACTCTTTCATTTTTTTCCGAGTCCAAATTAAAAAATGCTCAAGGAACAAGCTTTTTAACCTCCAGCTAATCACTACTGATGCAATATTATACCATGTTACAGCAAAATGAAAATGTTGCATGCTTACCATTGTACTCATATATTTGCATGTGTTTGGTCATAAAAATATGCATAAATATGATACTTAAACATCATTCATATGTCAAAGCAGAAGAGACAACAGCGACAGAGCAGAGCTGAAATCTCACCCCTCCTCCCCCTTAACTCTCCCACTCTCTCTCCCTCCCTCACACAAACAAACACAGCTGACAAGTGAAGCCAGCATGGTCTGACTGCTCCCTCTAATGGCACACAGTCTGAACTACGCTCCTAATGTACGCTCCTCTGTTGTCAGTCTTGACTGTAATGTTAAATTAAGCCTCATTTATAAAAGTAAAGGTCATCACATTATGACAGGCCTGATAATCTCGATGTCAGCCTGAATGTAAGCAGAAATGTCTAAAACACTAACAAAGGGCCTTGCAGAATTCACAGGAGAACAAACTAATGATGAACTGGTTTAAATTAATTATTTAACAAGACAAAAATGTAGTAAAAGATTTTTTCATACCCTTTTCATTGTCACACAAAGAGTGTTAAACTTAAAGCACTTTTATTTTAATATAGCTTTATATAATAATAAGAGCAGCCATCGAATGGATCCTTCACCAAATGAATAACACAAACGTAAACAGTAGACTTCATGTATAGAACAATGTATCTTTTTAGCTTTTCTGTTAATATTACAGTGTTATAACGCACTGGCAGGTTTTGTGCAGTCAATTTGCTGTCAGTTTCATTACAAAATAGATTTAGTTTAAGATTTTTTTAACATAGTTTTTTGAACATCTATTAAAATTTTTATTTACGAATCTTAATGCATAAATGCCTTAAAATAAAGGAAAAAAATGCAGTTGAACACTGCTTGTGGGCAATAACTTTTCATGTTATGGCTTACTTTGATTTCCTAAAAATAGTTAAAGCTCATGAATAAATCCCAAACCACATAAGCACAGAACTACATCAATTTCAAAAGACTATCTGGAGGATTCTTTCCTTAAATGTCCTCTTTGCAGCCGCAGAACGGAAAAGTCCCACAGCAGGGCTGAAGCCAGGGTCTCCACAGAATTTTGTTCCATGTCATCTGACTTTCAACGGCCTGCACACTGGTGTTGGAGTGTGAATGAGAGTCTTCAGACGTCTGCTTGTTGGGGAGGGTGCTTTCATGCCTCTCCACAGCTTTGGCAACCTGCTCAAAGATTTCAGCGTATCGGGGCTCAGTATCAGGGGTCAGTGGGCGGGACTCTGAGGGATCGTGGAAAAGGTCGTACAGCAGTGGAGGGTCGTGGTGTGTCACATATTTTCCATGACACATACAGACTCTAATGTTATAGCATCCACCGGCTCCCGGGGGGGAAAAGTTGGGAGTGAAAAAGTGCACCTTGAAGATAGAATTACCTGGATAGAACAGGAGTAAAAATAAGACATATGTACATGGATTTTTTTTATTTTTATAATTAGATGAATTTTTGGTTTACTGTTCCAGTATGACTGGGACTTAGAAACTTGGTCCTACATTTGTAAATATACTGATTTATAGTGCAAGTTTACCTCACATGACAGTTTTTACTGCACAAAGCTGTAGAAGGTCATAATTAAGATGCCCCAAAATAAGTAAATACTTACCTGATACATGGTGAGATATAGGAAATACTAGGACAAAAATGTAAGACTGGTTTGACTGCAATCTTGCACTCACTCACACATATTACATATTCAGTTTACAAGCTAGTCCTGAGTTTGTTTTCATTTCAGTACTGAACTTATAATTCACTTTGGCTCTGTTCTACGTTTATTATTCTATTTGTACATCTGACAGTTCAGTGCATTTTGAATATACGTTGACACAGGAAGTTTTTCCAGAAAAAACATATAACATCAGACCTAAAAACAATTAAAAATCTTTGTCTGCTAGATGATTAAATGCATCTCTGTGTCTGTTGGTATGAACTTACTTCCAGGTGGATGCCAGCGTACCGCATTCAGGTAGATTCCACAGTAGTGGAACATGAATTCATGCTCTGATCGTTCGGCCTTTCCTTCCAACAGCGGCATGAGGTTATAGCCATCTAAGTGTCTGGGAGAAAATTGCAATTAATATAAAGACAGAGGGAAGAGGAGGGATATAAAATATGGATGGACTTTTAAATCAAGGGAGAGAGAGAATCACTACAACACTACACGCAGAAAGAGCTTCTTCACCTTTGGGCTTTTGTTCCATGATAAATTATCTTACACTGTGATTATCATATTATAACTACCGAGTTAGAAAAGTAATTATCTTGGGAACACAAGCTTGTTATTTTAAGATCAATAAGCGAATAAGTTGTCACCTGAAATACTTCCTAAATAAATTTCCACACAACAGCCTTCTCCAAAACTAAAGCCGTAATTGTTGACGATTAATAGGGTACCTTTGGATCAATACTTTTACCTTCTGGCTACAACTAACTAGAAATATTTGCTCATGTTTAGCATAATTAGATGGTCTTCCCTCCAGTCTTTTAGTGACTCTAAACAGTGGTTTTGTGTACTGTTGTATTCAACAGAGTAAAACTCAGATAAGACAAATGTGATTCAGTGAATGAGAGTACACACCGTACTATATCAGTCAGTCTTTACCTGTCTGGCTGTTTGTCCTCCGCCAGATATTTCAGTGTTGGATACAGGTCCATGAGGCTTGTGGGTTCATCCACTACTTTTCCAGCTGCCAGTCTGCCAGGCCAACGGAAAATACCAGGTACCCTGATTCCCCCCTCCCAGCCCCCCATAGCTTTCCCACCTACAGATGTAGAATCACACAAGAAAATATCCCCATTTTGCAGCAAAACACATAAACACTTTGTATAATGATTACTAGACAAAGAATCATTTCAATAATGTGCATATGTAGGATAAACAAGTAACTACATTCTTTGCACTTTAATAACTTGAGATCAATTTAACTAAAAGCATGAATCTATCAACTTCAAATGCTGTTCATAGAGCTTTTACTGATAGAGGTCAAAGGTCTTGTGAGACTTTAAAAACCAGAGTTTCATGTGGATGTTGACTGCATGACATTGCAGTTATGTTAAAAACAAAGACTGTAAGATGATGTTTACCTCTATAGATGCCGTTCCAGCCTCCTTTCTGGCCGACTATTGGATCTGAATCCTCTAGTTGTCCACCATGGTCTGAGGTGAAGTACATCAGAGTATTGTTGGCGAGGCCTAGGGAGTCCACGGTCTCTGTTATTTTACCTAAAAAAGATTATTAGATAAAGCACTGGAGATGGTTGGGATTGACATCCCTTATGATGAAAGAACAGGTATGGTTTATGGCAGTGTGGGTGTTACTTTTCATATTTTTGCCATCACTAGTGGTTTTCAAAACAGAACAGAACAGGATTATACCTGGGGCTCACAGTGACAGTAATTTGTACCTTCATGAAACGTTTCACTGTGTAGTTCACAGCCATCAGACCAGTTTACCACCCTCAAAATCAAGGCCATGATAATGTTTAACAATGCAGGCCAATGTTCACATAATGACTCTGTATCCATCACTCACCAATTATCCAGTCCACCTCTTCGAGGTTGTCACCATAGCGGCCATGGCGACTTTTGCCAGCAAAGGCAGGGTTATTGAAAAGTGGGGTATGCATATGGACCAATGAGAAGAAGAGGAGGAATGGATGATCGACATTTCTGAGGCAGAGAGGAGAAAAAAAGGGGGGAGAGAATGATAAAAGGAAGAATTACAGTGAGAGTACTTGCTGTGAAACTCTTTCAAAGTTTCAGGAAGACTCAGCAACTCCACTGCATCCTTTAACCATTAACTGTTTCTTCAACCATCTGTCATTCACCCCTCTCATGCATGCTCATTCATTATTTCCTCAGTCTCATGGTTCAGGGCTGTCAGGTGAGATGTCAGCTGTTCTCATCAGCTGGGCACATCTGTCCAAAATCACAGCAACACAACTACATTGTAAGCCTACTCTTTTATTGATGACTTTTTTTTAAATTATGTTTTTTTTCTCCTCATTTGTACCTACATCCTCCACCTCTCTGCCACTACAGTCTTTACATATCTATCAATTTTATAATTTCAGCAGCCTATCAGTCTCAGCAGAGTCATCAGCCAACACCACCACCATCAGTGTCTGGACTCACAGGAGGATTTATCCTGCTCGTTAAGAGCAGAAGCCCCTCGATTACAAAACTCCCCGCTAAGTCTTGTTGTAAAAAAAAACCTGATAAGACCGTATTGTCACATATCATTTGATAAATATTAACTTGTCTCTGGTTGTTAAAATTTTTCCTGGGGTTGGGTCGAATAAAAATTCTGATTCAAACTGGAATCAAATCTTGGTTTGAATGATCTGATAATGATTCAGGCTGTCTTTTAATTTGTTAACATGGTTTAACACAAATATGTCAACAAGGTAGATTTTCCATTTAATGAGTAACCAGGACCACCACTCACTACAGTGATGAGTTATTATTTGTTAAAAAATGATCTTGTATTAAAAAAAAAAAAAGCTGAGTCACAGTTCCAAAAAACAGGGACAGCAGACTTTATGGTGCTTTCACTGCACCTCATAAACTCTAATATCTTTATCGCCAAGTATGGCAGAGCAGGTTCATAAATCACTGGGTTATGGCCACAAAGGTTGTTCAAAACTTTTACTAATTTCTTTTGTTTTTCCTTTTATAAATACAGGCCTAATTCTGTTAGAACTTTCTTTTATGACTGTGATGGAAATCTGGTCAAGGACGAGCTAGAGGAAGCCTGGGGGTTACACTCCATAGGAGAGGAGAGACCTGGGGGCAGAAAATTCCTTCACAACTACAGCATTTTTAAAAGTTAGATGCTAAACACTAATGCTATTTTCAATGCAGCAGGCTTGAGGGTTCATCATACGATTTAGAGAAGTAGTAGTCTCTAAATCTCTTTCATATTGAAACAAAATTGACAGGCTATAGTGATGGAAATATCACCAGCAGAATCCATATTGAATCAAATGAGGAACTGAAAGGAATTGGTACCTTACCAGTTAAAATGAAATAATTTTGGAAAAATCAGTGAGGAAACCCTGCCCTGCTTATTCCTATATGTCATCTGATATGCCAAGCAAACCACAACAACAGCAGTGAGCCATATATCCACATGCTTAAACAACATGGATAAACATATGCATCATCTTATATTCCAAGTCAGTCATAGGTATGCTATTTTCTGTGGTGAATCCTCACTAACAAACCCCAACTGTGCTGATCTGCAGCTGAAAATGGAAAAATGCCCGACTCCTTTAGGAAAATTACTCAAATTAATGAGAGAATATATAATGTTGCCAGGAGAAAAACATGTGAACATGTGCTGGGCTGTGTGCCACAAGCAGGGTAAGAAAGTTTGATAACACTGAGAGACAAAGGCTGATCAATGTTGTTTTCAAACCCAAAGTCCAATTTTTTCTGCAGAACCTGAGCAACGGTCCACCAGCTGCATGCATGCAGTAAAAAAAGGAATGCTACTCAATTAAAGTGCAATTTCACACATGCTCTTTGTTGTATGCACAAGTCTAGTTTATGAGCAATTAGACCACAGATGTACGTGAAATATGATAAGATTTTAACAGCTACCTGGAGGGGTTTATGGTGGCAAAGCTGCCAGAGTTGTCTCAAGCAGAAACAAACACTCATAATTTTACCTCTGCATTCCTACCTCTTTATAAAATTTTGTGCTTCTCCCAGCAACCTCTGGGGCACTGTCTCCACTGTCATTGGCTGTTCGATCACCTCTTGGTTCCTCATGATAATGCAGTTCCACCTCGGCATGAGTTTAAACGGGAAGACCCACGCGGAGGTCGCTAGGATAGTGAGAGAAAACAGTGCTACCAGGAACCACATGCGGACTTCAAGGAGGCCACACACACGGACACACACCTGGAAATGCACACACCCAATGCAGTTTGAAAGTGTTCACCAAAAGACCGCTGTCACACAGCAAACAGGCAGATACAGTAGGAATAAAGGTGCCTGAGACCAGACACTCTGGTTTTAATCTGTCATGTACATAAAACACAAAGAGGAGAAAATGTGTGCTTAATATAATGCAACAAAACACAACACAACCACAAATTACAAGTGTTTGTATAAAATCTTTTATAATTTGCTCCAATTTAACATTATCAGCTCCATGATTTCAGGGTTTCTTGCAGGGCAGTTTCATTGTACAACATCGTTTATGTGTTATCAGGCTATCATAACATTTCATTTTTACTGGATTAGATTGTGATGCAATTCCACTGATGTGCCACTAGGTGCTATCACAAGGCATCAACTCAGTCAGTCTTACATTTCCTCCAAATAGAACAAAGTGTTCTTTGTAAGTACAACCGATATTCAAATTTGATCTGAACATGTTTTTTGACTAGTTATCTCCACCTGAGTGGTTCTTAATTTCTTACACGTTAATTTTTCCTCTTAAGAAAGAAAGTTTGTTTTAAGCTTGTGTTTGCTCTACCAGTTTGGACACTATTTTGCAGAAACAGGTTTCTTGCCATCTTGACTGTGAATTTCACAATTAAAACTTCTGCTCCCATTCTTTTTTTTTTCCAGTGCCGTGGCTCATGTCTTTGGGGTAAATGGCACAGCAACTCTTTGTTTCCTCATTTCTTTCTGGCAGCTTAAATTTATGACTGTTTTGTTTTTTTTGGGATTTGTCATCTCAGCCATCCTTTTCTCATATTATGTGTCCTTACATGTCTTTTCCAGATGTACCGTTGTGTAATCATTTTAAAAGACAGACAAACAAAGGTTAATCTGAAACTAGTCTTACCAGTGTGCTAAGTCCAAGTCCAAGCAACAGGGTGAGGTTTTGGAGTGCATGATGGAGGTCTACTAGGACATCACCACTCTCTCCGGGTAAACAGTAATTGAACAGTGTGAACGGCAGGCCGTAGAAGTAGCTGAAGCCATGCTGGTTTGGGTGGTGGCAGTGGTCCCCTCTTTGTTCACAGTTCACACCCAAATGCCACTTGCCTGCAGAGACCCAGACAGAGAAACTGGGTACTAGGCGCTCCAAAACAGAGCACAGATAGAAACATGAACACATGTCAATCTTTAACTTCCTACAAACACCTGAGTATCCCTGTCCTACTTGGAGCAAAAGTAGGACATCACCTACTTGGAAAAACAGCAAAAGAAAATAGTTTTTCCAGGTCAGGAGAAATTTCACCCTTAAGGACTGGTGAAGAAAATTAAAATAAATGATCACATTATTAAATCTTACCCACAAGGCCGGTGGTGTATCCCTGCTGCTGCAGCCTTTTAGCAAATGTGGTCTCACTGGGAGGCAGCCCTCCTGAACCTGCAAGGAACAACAGCACCTGCACACGGCCTGTGCTGCCCATTCCTGGACAACACACAGAGACACATGTGAAAAAATAACCTGAATAAACAAATATGGTTAATACTGTTAAGCACTGCTGTGCAAATATGACCTAAATGTCCCCACTTGTACTGGCAGTGTGGGTTTAACATGGTCAGTCACCTGCGCGGATGGCGTAGCGCCCTGTGACAAAAGCAGTGCGGCTCGGGGTGCAGAGAGGAGCAGCTGAAATGTGCTGAGTCAGCTTGACCCCCTCAGAAGCCAGTCTGTCTATGTTAGGAGTCCTACAGGGACAGAACAGGTGTAAATAAATAGGTGAAACAGAGACATCGCAATGATTAAATGAATACCCATTACATTTCCAGGCAGCATATCACAGATGTGATGTAGTGAACAGGATGAGTTGATGATAAAGGACATCATTAATGAAACTTGTTAGTCAGAAGATAAAGAGAACAAAAGAAAACAGTGTGTGTGTGTGTGAGGAGACAAACAGGAACAGAACCTCTACATTAACACTGGGACTGACCTGATGGTATCATTGCCAAAGCATCCTACGTCACCAATGCCCATGTCGTCCACCATCATCAGGACAAAGTTGGGCTTCCTGCCCACCTCCTCCCCTCTGACATCACCTCCTGCTCCCAGGAGCAGGGAGAGAAGAAGAGGTGCCGACAGGGGGCACCTTAGGGAGAAAATTTAAAAGTTATTTCTGCAATTTAATTTGACTACAGCAAATATAAATGCATAATTCATTGGTTCGCTGATTGTTCATTTGAAAATTAATCAGCAATAACTTTCTGAATTAATTCATTTCTAACGCTTTTCTAAAGCAAAGTATATTTACTTAAGTACTGCACTTAAGTAAATAATTGAGGTGCTTGTATTTAACCTAGTTATTTCCATCCAACACCTTGAGATAAAATTTTGTTTTTCTCCTTACATTTGTCTGACAGCTTAAGCCACAAGTTATTTTTTAGATTACAGTTTTTTATATCCTTCCCTTCAAAAAAAACAAAACATGTATATTCAAACGTTAGTTTGCGAGGAATATTTCCTGCTGAACTGAACAACTATGTGTTCTTCTATAGGCTGAGAAAATTATCTTACTTTTTTACAGCATACAGTGCAGGTTTTTGTTACGTGTAGTTTAAAAAACACATCCTTGATGGTGGAGTAAGAGATTCTGTTCAAAAATAGCTGATGGTTGAGTCTCATTCCCGGTTAGTCAAACACTGGCACTTTGTTGTTGAATACGCAGCAATTAATTACCTGTTCCTCAGACGCCACAGCTATTTTTCACCAGAATTGCTGGGACATAAAAACATCCTTATTACAGAAAAATAGTAATACTACTAATAAAAATAAAGCCCTTCATTGCTCTTTCAAGAGATTACATCAACCCACGAAGTTTTCACTATATTTTTATTTTAGTTTTTGCACTCATCGTAGTTTTCCCTCACAAGCAAAGCATAAGCATAAATATATGTACGCATAACAGGCTCATTTTCACTTAACACTCCAGTATGGAGCGATTAACAGAGGAAATGTTTCAGTAAACACTGCATGACCATCGTTTGCCTTTACAAAGTGACTGATCGTGACTAAAATCTGTCTTATGTCGTGTTGACAAATGTGGCGGCAGTGAAAGCATGGCGCACAGTTTCAGTAAGCAACAAAAAGTAATGTTGCAAAAGTGCAACATTTTGCAACGCCTGAAAGCCAAACCGCTGACATCGCATTAACGCTCATTTAATTGTACTTCCTGATGTTTTTGGCAAATTAAAGTCTCGCCGCCTTTTCGCGGTAATTCAGTCTTAAAACATTACACGTGCCGTTGTTTTATAAAGGTAAAGGGACTCACCTCATACCTGCACAAAGCACTTATTCAAAGCTGCAGGAATGTCACACATTTCCTCCTCTGCTGTAAGGCCCGCCTCTCTGACTCTACAGTACCAACCGGCTTGTTAGCGCACAAGCATATTTGCCCTAATGTTTGGAGTAACTGCGCACAAAAAAATCTTAAGAACCTTGGGGACGTCAAATGATTAAAGAGGTCGGATAAAAAAAAAGCCAGAACATACCATCAAAATAACACTTCCTCTATTTTTTCTTTAGTGAAAATACTTCATATGTTGGAACTCAAATAAAACTGTCTAAGAAGGAGAAAAGAAACTGCTCTTGAGGTAAAAAGCTCTCAACTCACATACAGACAGACATACATACAAAGACCGCGACCCAACAACAGAGGTCACAAGAACACAGCTTTTCATTTTTCAAATAATTTACTAAGACCTTTCGTTTTGTGTTGATTTTAGCGACCCCTGTGGACAAAATCGATAGCGTTTCCAGGGTGAGCACTAATTGTTGTACGGATGTTGATCTGGTTTGCACGTGCGTTCATTTTATTTTTTATCTATCTTTTACTCAGTTTGGTCACGTGTAATAGTGCAGCCAACAGCAAGATATAGCTTGAAATGAAATATTATGTTATACGCAGTAACTATAATTACAAGTAGTCAGTTACTACTATTTGTGTAATGTAAGGTTATGTCCACCATGACCTTGTGTGTGTGTGTGTGTGTGTGTGTGTGTGTGTGTGTTTACCTCCATGAACTATAAATAAATCAAACAGGCACTTTATACCTGTCTAGGAGGAAGAGGGACAATTAAGGATCAGTTTTAAATCTCTTGAAATCCTGCATGTCTCTCCATCTGGCTGCTCCTCTCTTTCTCTTTGCTGATCGATGTATCAGCCTTAACCACAAGATCTAACTTAAAAAATAAAATTATACAGGGAAAGAATTTCCCATGCTGCTTCATTTTAAACTGCCTAACATACTACTTATCACCAAACTTTACCTGAGAAAATGTAAACATAGGCTTCTCCTAACTGTGTGTCATAGACTGTTTCATCTGCTTTAATGGGGACTTGTACCCAAGATAGGCATAAGACAATGCGTATGTAAGATGATCATATAACTGCATTCGTATTAAACTGGGACCATTTCCTAACCGAAACTTCTTGTGTCTGCTTTGAGGGGTCATGAACCAAAAATCACTTTGGGAATCACTGATGTAAAGCTCGAGCAGGATGAACTTCACAGGTCAAAGTTTGCATCCACTGCTTTAATTTTCTTATTACAGTGATGAATGGGAACATGCAATAAGCACTCTTCAGCTATCCTACTTTATTTAATCCCATCAAACCTTATAGGCTGCGGTATGAAAAGTGTGTTTTATTGAGTTTTCCAGGATTCAGTCCAAAGAATAATTTCCGGGGGTGTCAAGTTACAAAGTTCATATACTCAAGTAATTTGCTGAAATCTAATTTGGCTGCATTTATACCTGACTAAGGATTTCCATTTTGTGCAACCAACCTCCACCTCAGTTTTAAGAGAAATTACTTCATTAAATTTTACTCCTTTAAATTTATCTGATAGATGTTACCACCAGTTCCTTGTAGCTCACGATTAATTGTTAATTGCTATAGCTTAAACCACTGATTTTCAACCTTTCTGCCCTGTAATCCTGCCAGGCAATGCATACTCAGCACCCCTCAGCACAGGTTGTTCATCAGTTGTGGGTTATTTGAATCGATTTAGGAGCTCTGACAAATTTAAAGCAGCATTATTTTTTTCTTGTTAACAAACTTGGGACCCTTTAGATTTATCTTGTGACCCTATGGGGGTCTCTGATCTCCATGTTGTGGGCCTCTGGTGTGAACAGCAGCTGTGCAGGGATAATCTGTTGACGAGGATGCTGCTTTGATCTGCCACAACATTAAATTGCTGCTGTAATATTATAATTTTACAATAATAAGCAATAATGTGACACTGAAAACATTCTGTATGACCATGCCGCTTCTACTAGGAATGCAGCAATGAAATCAACAGAGTTTGAATATTTTTACTGAAGTAAATAATTTGAATGCTTCTTTCATCTCTGGTATTTCTGCGTATGTCTCTCTCACACACATCAACACAGCCGAGTTTTCTGGTTTCAGCCACGCAAGATAATTTAGTCTGATTTGCATGGAATCAAATCAACTCCATTACTGACTCAACGGCGAGTCATCAAAGCTGCTTGCCTTACTGGGTTTAATTAGATGGTTCACAGTTGGTGTGGATGTTATTGCCGCTGGGTATGAAATGAATATGTGCTCAGGAATTATATGTGTAAACGCCTGGCAAGAAAACATCACGGGCTCCCACATTTTCCCTCTAATCGCCGTAGGTGCATCTGTAAGGACCTGTCACCATCAATCACTCACAGAGCTCGAAACCATTTATATTAGTTCCTTGTGTAAATACCTGACGCATTAACCAGTTTAGATCACGACTCTGTTTTTCTTTTTATATCCCTAACATCCCTTACAAATGTCTTGCAGGCAAACAAACAATAGTCACAAACAAAGGGACGGACTGCTGCAAAAACATTAAATAAAGTTGATTTCTACATTCTCTTTTTTTAAATTATATGTAAAAGAAGCAATATTTAAATGTCACTCTTTGAAGAAGAAAGTAAACCTACTGGGGCACCTTCTTAAACACGCCTTTGTCGTAAAATTTCAAGAGTTACATAAGGTAACCCTCCTGCACACACACACACACACCCGTGACAAAGAAAGAAACAAACCAGCAGTTCCCACGAAAACGGTTTAATTGACTCCTCGACATTATTTACACAATTCCAGAAGAACAACACAAGTGCCGGATGAAAACAAAACAAAAAAGGACAGTTCCTACACAAAATAAGAAATACAGATAATTTTAAATAAAAAGGAAGAGTCACTAGTCTGAATCAAAAAAAGTGAATTGTCTAAATATGTTTTTAATGAATCAAGATGTATACAGGATAGGAAAGTGCTTCTCCCACTGAGACTGTGTTATTAAGATCACTTGCAAAACATCTCAGCTTGTCTCAATCTTTCCTTCTTTCTGATGATGACATTGTTCTTTGTTTTCCTCACTGGAATATTTAAGAGGCGACATAAGGCAGGACTGGTCAGCACAATGATTGATGCACTAGCAATGTCTGGGAAGTGCACTTCAGGACCCAGTAAGTCTATGATTTCCTTGTTTTACATTCTGGTTTGGATGCCATGTTGCTGTTATTTGTGTTTACAAGGAATCTCACTGGCTTGGGACTAAATGTCGAGTGGACCGTAACGTTCAAACCACAAGAAGGCCTTGTTCCGTTTTTGGGAATTTATTGTTGCTTCAGTCTCCATTACATCAAATCAGTCCCAGCGTGGTTTCTGAGCGTACTCTGCAGGACGGCAGAGTGCTGTTGTTGATTCCTATTGTACTCTCTGGGCCGCACAAAGTGGGTGGGTACTGCATTAAATGGAGGATTTTCTGTTTTGAAGGCATCGCTGGCTATATCTGAAAGAGTGTACTATTATTTAACTGGTATTTTGTGCATTTTCCCCTCCGTGCCGTTGTGGCAGATGCGACGAGAGATTTCAGACACACCATCCACTTGTTCAGTGTGTTGCTCAGAAAGTCAGTCTATCACAGGTTACAGGATAAGAAGGCATTTCAACAAGAGCTTTGACCTGGCATCCAGCCCACAGTTTATACAGTAGGATTAATCGATAAGTGACATCACAGACTATTAATTTCTTATTGTGAGGCTAGGCTGTTAGCAACAGTCTCTGTCCTGTATTGCAGCTATATGGTGCTTTACAAGTAACACAGTTTACATGAGCTGCAGCATATGTAACCTCTACAACCCCATTTCAAAGTTTAAAGGGAGCAGAGCAAGTACAAAACTGCAAGGCAACAGAAAGACATTCAGAAGTTAGTAATTTTTTTTTTGTGCTACAGAAACCTGTGGGGGCTTTTTTTTGTTTGTTTTTGATGCTGTAGCGCTGCGTCTGGGGCATTTCACAATGATGATCACAAAATACCACAGCAAACAAGTTGACTAAAGACTGTCTGTGTCAGCTCTCAGGCACCACTGCTAAATGTAAAATTCATATAAAAATCACAGGTGAATGGAAATGATACAAAACCACTGTGACAGCAACTGGCTTGCTCAACTAAAGAGACACACGATGAGGAGAGTTTTACTGCTGAAATTAACGGAGGCTGTCATGGGTTTGGAATGCAATGTTCGTTATAAAAAGTACTGGAAATATGACAATAATATAACAATTTTTTTGACCATCAAAATGTAAAAAATTAGGAATTAATTAAGGTCATACATTCCTCATTTTGTTTCCCTAATACATTCATCTACTGTTTTGCCTGTTTTTATGTTTATTGTGCCAGCTCTCTTCCCTGTGTGTCTGTAGATTGGTCAAGCCAGGCTGCGTCAGTAAAAGGCACTATAGAGGAGAAATTACTGCATCACAACTAGACTGACACACACTACATCAGAACAATGTCTAATACATTTCTACATTACCTCTTTTGAATTTTGTAAATGTCAGGTGAACATTCATCCATTGACAGAAACAGGGTCGGACTAGACTTCACTTCAACTCACCTCAGTACTTTTTAAAAAACATTTCAACACTCTTAAAATGTTCATGAGTGGGGACACGATGGTGTTAAATAAATTGCTATGTTTTAATGGATTTTGTTCATTTGCATTCTTTCGTGTTTAATTGGAAATTTCACTCATTCTTCATTATTTATTTATTTTTTTAAATTTCTCAAACTGACGTGGCAGTGAAGTGGTAGTCACCCATCAGGTTTTAAAACTAATTCCCTAAACCAAACAAAAAAAAAAAAAAAAAAAAAAAAAGACACAAACACACGCATACAATGATATTAGTGGCCCACCGGACACACACTGGACCATGTAACAGCATATAATCCTGTACTGTTTTCCAGGAAATACAGTGGTAGTTATTGAATCCCCCTGTTCACCGTCTATCCTGCACCTGCACTGCAGGAAATTAGACTGAAAGAGAGTCAGTGGATTTTCTAAACTATATAGATGGCTCAAATGATGACAGGATTAAAAAAAATCCATTTTAAAGAATTCAGTACAAGGTTTAACGTCTACAACATCAATATCTGTCACTGGTTTATATTCACACTGAATCACTAGAGCTGAATAGTAGCCATACAAAGAAAATAAAAAAAGGTAGTTCTAAAATTTAGCCATTTCATGGTCATATTTGATTTGAGATTTCATCTCTTTAATGTCCATTTTAAGAAAAGTTATAGGATTTGGTTTAAAGTAGAAAGTTGGACCAATTATTTTAATAAATTCCTATGTTGTAGCGATCATCAAAGCCCAAAGGTTCACGTTTTTCTAATTGCTTTTTTTTCTTATCTAACTCATTCCCCCCACATATATGCACACACACCAGAGGGAACACACATATGCATGCTCAGACATACACACACAGGCTCACGCAGACAAATTAAACATACACACATACATACACACACAATCAAACAGACAGAAACACACACAGCCCAACTCTGGGGCCTCACAGTAATTCAGCTCTACAGAAGAGAGAGCCTAACAGTGAGATTGCCACTTTGCTTGCCTGTAGTTGGTCCAGGCAGTCATGTGATCATTGCTGGTCTTTCAACAGGTTGCTAAGGACTGCAAGGGAAAAAAACACACACACTTTAAAGGTCAGAGTACTGTATGTGTTTGATCTGTGTGTTTGTATCTTCTTAAAAAGCATTTTGTGTGTGTGTTTGTGTGCGTGTGTCCTACCCTGAGGATCCGACTGAGCCTCTGCTGCATCAGCTTTGCGTGCAGATTCTGGATCAGCTTCTAAGACAAAAAAACCACAGGAAGTCAAAATGATGCTGGCAAGTCTTCATATGTCACTTTGGGTTTAGTTAACTAACCATAAATTACTGAAAAACCACCCACAGGGAAGTTTTTAAGGATGCTAGAATTTCTTGTCTCTAATTGCTTATTATCACCAGTGTTAACATTTGTTTTCATTTTTTTTCCGGGGTAAAAACTACAAATTAATCGTTTCCAAGAAGCCTTCTCATTTGTTGTCAGCGGAGGAGCTGCAGGCTTTACATGCTGATTACAATGCCATTTACAACCCTTTTTCTCTCCACTGTTGAGAAAGAATCATTAACATTCATGAGCACTGACTGACCTGTCTAAGAAATTTGAAGGGGATTAAGATAAACGAGTTTGTAAAAGTGATGTTTATTCAAATGTAGAACACTGAAAAATACTACCTATTACTATAAATAATTCAGAGGAATAATCCTTCGCAACACTGCCTCAGCTGATTGGCCTGCTGTTCATGTTGACTGTAAATGAAAACTTTGCTGAATTGGTAGTTCTGGCATGCAGGATGTGTGTGCGTGTGTGTGCGTGTGTGTGTTGATTGCAACTGACAACACTTTCCAAGGGATAAAGCTGAGTCTGCTATGTTTAAAGTAAGTCAGCTGACCTCCAAAAGATACACACACACACACCCATCCCACCCATGTCGCATGTCAGCCTGGCTAAAGCAAAGTCTTACTAAAGATGCTGGTAGCTTGATTAAAGGCTGACGTCCCAATATAAGCACAAACAAAAACTTGAATTGCAGGTCAAAGTTTCAGATAACCATTGGTTTGAAGAGATTTCTTAAATAAGTGCTCTAGGCCAGTCAAATATCAAGCCTTATGTACACCAGTTAGATATCATGCTATTACTTTTTTTTTGGGTAACTTCAATAGTCAGCACAATATTTACCCTCTCTCTTGCTGAAGCACAGTTTCTTCTTATAGTAGGTGTAGTATCCAGTGACTGCTCCCACCAAAGCTGCGCCAATTGTACCCAGGATGGCTGCTAAGGAGCCGGAGCCGGCCTCTGTAGGAAAAACACATGAAAAAGACGGCACACGCCGGTGCATCAGTGCTGAGGATGCATAGTCAACCTTGTCAATATCATTTAAAAATGCAATTCAAGTTAAACATTTTAGGTTGAGCGTGTTTTTGGATACAGATACATATGCTGCTGCACTGGGTAACAACTACTTATGGAGATTGTAATGTTCAGTGTCACCACTGGGTGCCATTTTGCAGCTGACATAATGAATGGCAATTCAGCAGCAAGACTCAATGACATGACATTTATGTGCGTGTGTGTGTGTGTATGACTTTGCGCATGTGTGTTTCAGCGGCTGTGTGTGCGTGAAAGAAGATGCGTCACCTTGTTCTTGCATTTCATGTCTCATTTTACTGGCCTAACCTATAATTTAGACCCTTAAAGGCATTTGAAGTGCCAGCATAAATCTGTCTGCACCTGTAACACTGTTACTATGACAACACAGATCTGAATAGTTTTCACGCTGTGTCATAGGAAACAGCACATGCTGCTCATGGTGCATTAAAGGCACACAAATGCACACATATAACCTCCAGTGACAGGGTGATCATGAAAATGATTGATAAATTCTGCTTACAGTAAATCAAAATGAAGTATAATCAGTAAATTTAAGTAAAGTGCACTGGATAATATGACATAAGATAATAACAATAATGCATATTTTGCAAAATGTGAATAATTGCAGTAATCTTGTGTGATTAACAACTGATTTCAACAGTAGAAAACAAATGGCAAATGTATGCCATTTCACACTCCATACACTTTGTTCAGTAGTCAGTCAGCTGCCTTAAACCCTGCATTAAAATGAGTCTGGGGTTATTGGACTGCAAACAGATTGTGCTTAGTCACATGAGAGTGCAAGTGTAAGTGCACTCAAGACACACTGAGGACAGATGAATCAAATAGCTGAACAACCTTCATAGTTGGTCAGGGATACATAACAGTTCCATCAAACACAAGTGTAGTGTAAATACAATTTAGTTTTTGATCCACATACAACGACTATGTGGATGGAAGAAATGTCATTATGCACAACTGTTCCAAAGCAGTAAGGTAGTAGCCATTAGTCAGTAAGTGAGCTCAGATATCAGAGATTCGGGTGAAGATATTCAAGACAATGTGCTTGCTCCCCATCTGATATGACGAAAATATGTAAGCAAAGAGTTATTAATGAAATCATAACATTAGAAGCAAAGAGTGGGGAACAACTACAACCAGTCCTGGCAGCAATGCAACAGAGAGAAACAAGCAAACCCTAATAATAGCTCTAACCCCTAACCCGATTTCTTGTGTTAGTCTGTATTTAATAGCTGCGTTGTACTACTTAAGCCCTTGAAAATTCACTTTCAGTCAGTCGATTAAGAGAAGATTACAGACAAGATCATGAAGTAGTGAAAAAATTGTTGGCTGTATGAAATTGAAAACATTTGACAAATCTGACATTAAAATGTTCTATATTATTATTTTTTCTCATTGCTCTCATGGACATCTCTGCCATGTTGTGTCTATAGACAACAAGGAGTCATGGTATCAAAATATGCTTAAGTAACAGTCGGTTAAGAGATGAGGGGTGAATGGATTTTATTGGATGAGTCATCAATTTTTAATGCCTCATGGTGTCAGCTGAGCAAAAACAAGAGACGTGTGTATTTGTCTCTCAGGTAACAAACCTGTGCTTCCATTTTATAAACCGTTGTCTCAGATTCATAATCCTTGCCCACAAACTCACAGTGGGAATTGCTAAACTGAGAGCACAGGGTGTTTTTTTCCCCCTCAGCTGATACCAGGAGCCTCTGCAGGCAACTTTCGATCAAAAGAAAGGATAAAAGAGTTGGCGACAGTAAATCCAGTGTTGACATTCAGAGCTGAGAAAAAACAAGGGAGTGGCATGAGTCATAGAGCTTTCGTGATTCTAGATAAATTACAAAAAGTGAATGAGTCAGTGAAATTTAGTGGAATAAAACGGGGGAAAAGGAGTGAGTCAGTAAAAGGAAGTAAAAGTGGGTGCAGACATGAATGAACATGCATGTGCATGAATGCAGAACACACACCGTGGTTACACCTGTTAGTCTGGTGTAAAAGCACACACAAGTACGTTACACACATGCAGAGATAAAGTGAATGATAAAGTTCTCTGGAAAATCTCAGGGTGACTGTTTGTGGTTCGCAATCAACTTCCTCCTATTAGATTTCTGCATGCCACATGCAAAAGAGAACCCAGTAGCTCATTCCTGAGGTACAACTGGGTACATACTTGTAATTATCAAAAAAGGTTTTTAAACACTAAAGTATCAGTTTGAATCAAACTCGATGACACAACGTGGATCCAGTGTGATTATGTGACAAACTGATCCATGATTTTTATTACCAGACAGATGCAGAAAAAACAGCTACGACTTGAAAGAGAGATGCTAGTTATCAAATCCTACTAACCTTTCATGTAACATATATTTTGTGAATACCATTATAAATTTTAGAACTTGTGACTCCAATTTTGTTCATTGTTCATGAAATGCAAAACAATCCCAACTCTCCTGTTGCCTGATCTTGTTTTTTGTCAAATTAATCACATTAACATGATAATTATTGGCTTTGTAGGGAAATTACGAGTGTAAAGGAAAAAAAAGGGTTTGGAAAATGTCATTCAGCAGCTGCAGCAACAGCACACCTGCCTCAGGCTTTTTGCATGATGGCCGACGATAGGGAAATGCTTATGCTGCATGTATGTTTAGGGCAATGCATAGCCAGGTGGGTTAATGTGTTCAAAACAAAAAAGGGAGGAGAAGAAGAGTAACTCACCTTGGGCTTCAGGTTTGTCTGCTGTTTAGAACAGAAAACACAAAATTACAGTTGGCAACATTAAACTGTATCTTTGCAAAACTGGTTTGACAGTAAATTTACAAACATCTGTGAAATGACTTTGCTGGAGACGAGGGATAAACACTGTCAGAGTTAAATACTAAATGTGACAGGAGCAACCGTTTATTCAAAGAGGCCCAAACATGCACCTGTCATCTGTTTCTGTTGTTTGAGGATCAGGAACAGAAGTTATTTCCACTGCGGAAGAACTTCGAACAGATGTAGAATGACTTCACTTTTTAATGTATGGTAAAAATCCTCCTAAAGAAGGACGGTATCTGCCATTGTTTAAACTAAAACAATAGTGGCGAGGCATCTTCCGCTGAGTGTTGTATCCTGTTCTTATTGTCAGAGGTTCGTCAATAATATCCTGTGTGTCTCACCGTGTTTCAGAGTCACACAAGTGTTACTACTGCTGCCGTTGCTGCAAAGCTACCACTATATCTGACAAGGATTTCCCTGTATTAATTTCTGTGTCATTAGATCTGTTGTCATTATGAATATTCTGCCCATTAACACACACAAGAAATTGCCTTACCGTCTCCTGTGGCTCCTGCAGCATGTGCTAAATAGAAGAAGAAAAAAACACAAGTGATTAGAGAGGAAGGAGAGAAAACGGCATTATCGTTTCAAATTCAATTGTGTTAATGATGCATGAAAAGCACTGCGACATGGAGGGCAGAGAAGAGGAGGGGTAGAGCAAGAATATTCTCTTTGTGGTAGTTTATACCCAGCAGGCATTGAAAGGTCTAGAGTTTCTGTCCTAACCACACACATACACAAAGCTCTGCATGATATGTCGTTTCTCTACATGAATGGGAACGCTTTGGTAATATCAGAAATAAATATCTGAGGGAGAAACACACCCTCTGTGTGTGTCTTTCTCTCTGATATTTGATTTGATATGCAAACAACCCTGTTGGATCTGTCTGCCTTGCCTGTTTGTATACGCCTGAGACATCATGGCTGCCATTTACCTGCTTCAACTCGACAAAGCCGCTAATGACAGAGCACTAAAGAAGAGCGCCATTCTCTAGATTATAATGATTAAACCAAAGTAGATGAATCAGCTTTCAGAGGGGGAATAAAGGGTGAGCGCTGAGAGAAGCTGCTTTGGATAAATCAGTGTTGAACTTTTGCCGTCTAATTGTTCTGTGGCTAGTGATTACACTTTTTCAACCCGGGAGGCAAAACAAGTCAATTGGCTCTCCTGTCAAGAGAACAAAGCTAAATAAATTGGGATGGCATTGCTGCAGTGCAGAGATCCACCGGAAGAATGTCTAAAAGCAAAGTTTTAGAGAATCTCTCTTGAGGAGGTGTTAGAGTTAGCATCAACATTTTGTAAAGTTGTA
Source organism: Acanthurus lineatus (assembly GCA_029814665.1). NCBI lineage: Eukaryota > Metazoa > Chordata > Actinopteri > Acanthuriformes > Acanthuridae > Acanthurus > Acanthurus lineatus. The sequence continues at coordinate 13,575,990 of JAPZDV010000005.1, forward strand.
GATTTTTACTTATGGTGCCAAACCTTAGCTTCCCTGTTATTATGTTGTTCATAGGGCAGAGTTTGATATCAGGTACACCAGAAAAGGCAGACAAAACTTACAAATTTCTTTTTTAAGAAGCTAGAAAACGATACATGATAACATTAGCCTTTTAGCTGAATACATAAATCTCTACTGGTTTCATGAGCTGCTTTGCCCACATAAGGAAAAATTGGTGAAGGCTTTATCTAATTAATGTTGTTGTACTTTGCAATATTATAAAGCCCCTAAATTTCAAAATTTACACAGACTTTGTTGTATTACATGTCCCATCCACTTCCTGTTTACATGTGAAAATGTTGCCAACAATACTTATAGAGTCCCTAAGTCCCGCCCCTTCTAGTGGACCATCGTGAGAACTCATTTCGGAATAAACATGCACACTGGTCGATAGACAGAGGAAGTAGAGGAAGGATGGAGGAATATTTTTTTTCCCTTTTCCCAGGAAGTGGGAACGTAAAAAAAAATCATTACAAGTCTGGCCATGTTAAGAGCTGCAGCTCAGAGAAAGGAGAGTTAGTTGGAAATCAGTGACATCACTTACTTTTGTCTTTTGAAATATGTGTTTTCAAGCCTAACATTTTAACAGCTTTATGATAAACAGCAGCTTTCTTCACATGGAAACTTATTTTTTAAAATGACAAACATTATATGTGTAATTGAAAGCAAAATTCAAGTGGGAGCAAAAACTATCTTATGTGTCTTTCATGGTTCACTGCCATGCATATATTTTTTAAAAAAGTTGGTTCAAAAAAGGGTCCACCAGAAAGAGAGGTATTTCTGGATTTGTGTATATTTGTCAAAACATTTGACACATATGTAGTTCAAGCTAACCAGCCCAATCTATAAAACCTATAAAACCATGTTAAAAAATGGAATGCTCCCTAGAAATTAGATGCTTCTTATCCCACAGAAATCCAGTCACTGTGGTAAACAAGTCTAATCTCACTGTTCAAGTTTCAAACTGCATGCATACCGATAAAAGGCCTGGGAGTAAAAAGATAGTACAATTCCACTGAAATTGATTTAATTGCTAGCTGTGTAACCAAATGTTCCTATATGGAGCCCTACATATATGGAAACTTTAAGGTTATTGGCTTCAATGGAATGAAATGAAAAAAAAAATCAGTAGTGATTGTTATAAGTAATTACTAGTCACCATTGTTCAACATGCGGCTATTTCCTGGCTGGATTGGTTTTTCTGCTTCTGAAAAAAAGAAATAAAATAAAATTAGACATTATTGGCGACAGTTATGCGATGTTAATCCCTGTAGGGGAATTCTCTTTTCATTGTCCCACCCAAGAAGTATATCTTCCAGATTCTCACTGAAAACATGTGGTCTGCACTTATTACACTGTCGTACTGTTGAACTGTTGAACTATTTAATAATAACTTAAGCAATCATGACAGCGCTCTCACTTCATTCCCACATGGCCGCCAGTGAATGCCCTACAGAGGCGTCCTGGATAAAGACTGTGACACACTACCTGCTCCAAGGGTGTCACAGTGATCTTGTGAACTAGTCTGTCAGGAACAATACCTTACGTGACTTAATTCATCGGGGGAAAACCCGAGTGACTTGTACAGCATGCGTGACTTATGTGTACAAAGCAGTTTTAACCTGGGCAGGGCGAGGTAGGATCGCTAAATTATTTTGAGGTCAACAATTATTTAACAACTGACATGTTTTTTCACTTGGGTAAAGGTTTGACTCTAAATCAGAGTGAGTTTTGTAAAGAACCATTTGTCAAAGATGAGTATGTGACTGCTGAGTAATTAAAACCATATTTTCAGCAAAGCTTCACACCAAAACACTCACTCTTCTGTCTTTACTTCGATCTTCTGAGCCTCCCCTCTTCTTTAACACTTCTCACACCTTCTCCTCTCCTCTCTTTTCCCTTTGCTTATCCACTTATTTCTATCTTTTTGTTTTTGTTCTCACTGTTTCTGCACTTTGACCTCCTCCCTGTTCTCTTTCTCCGAACATCACTACTTTGGGGCAAGAAAAGCTTAAATTAGGTAAAGAACAAGAATTCAAGTTTAAGAAAGGAGGGATAGTGGAAGAAAGAATATCATTATATGAAAAGTTAAATTATAGAGGGATTTGATTGCAATGAAACTGCATTGAGGTAATTTGGGAGGTTTCCTTACTCAAACAACACCACACCTTACTTGGGAGGTAAACTTGTGTGGCCTAAATCCCAGTTCCTAACCTTTGCAAGTTATTTGTATGTTCTGATAGAAAGGCACATCTGTTTTTCATAAATTTGAGTGGAAAAAAAGGGAGTTGCAGCAATATGATGCATGATATCTAATGAAAGCAGGACATGTATAATTTCTAAGAAGTCTGATAACACAGTATGATGACAAAAAATAATTTGATGGGTATTCCTGGGGTCAGATGATGACACAGTGGAGATCTAATGCGTTAAAATATTGTGGTGGGTTCAGATTAAAGGAGAGTACACAGCAGAAGTATTCAGTCAGTTTTGTTCAAACGCATTCCACACAAAGCGGAGCTTCAAAAGTTCTCTCTTCAAACACGCTAATAATACGGCTTAGTGATCGTCTTCACAGGGAGCTTTTAGGTATAAGCAAATCAGGTCGGCTTCTTTTATGATTCATCATAACTTGTTCTGATGTGTGTTTGTAGGACAAAAAGAGCTTGTGAGTCATACTTAAAAGCAATTATTTGCAGTGCACTTAAGTAATTACTTTAGCCATGTGAGGTGTTTTATATATTGTGTCTTGGTGGAGGCAAGATGAATGAAATTCTTTTTGAAAATCAGTTTACCTGCATTCTCTTCAGGCGCAACAGCTGTTGGCAAAGACAAAGGTAAACAGAATTCAATTTTCGGTTAAAAACATCTAAAAAACACTTTCTAAAAAACATTTTGTAAAATGAAAAAAAAAAATTCAAAAGCAGAGATGGCGTTTTGTCATCTCTAAAGGAAATGACATTTTGGAAAAACAACATGAAAGAAGAAAAGAAATTCTTGATTTCATGAATGACTGGTGTATCAGTGATGTTAAAATACAGAGACAACACACAGATACAAACATATATTCTTACCTGCAGGTATTTCGGCCTCTACATTTTGGTTGACCACTGGTTCTATTAAATCTGAATCATTTGCTGGTCCTGCAGCTGGATTAGTTGGTTCCTCCACATTATCTTCTTCAGCTGGATCTACTGCTGGTGCAGAGTCTGTATCAGATCCAGTCTTTTGTATGATATAGTACATAAACAAAAAGGACACATATACTTCTTTTTAGCAGTGCGTCTCATGAATAATATCAGTGTTATAGATTTTTTTCAATTGAAATATGGACAGGTCAGGTTTGAATTAGGTGTTCTTTGAGACTTTCTGACTGTTACTGACATCGTCCTGTGGAGGTGTTGCATCAGGGCTTGAGGCAGAATCATCATCTCCTTTAGTTTCGGTTGGCTCAGTATTTGGATCCTCAACAGCTGGACAGGAGAATGAAACATAATGGAGAAGTACTGGATCAATGATAGATAGTGTTGTGGCATGTGGCTGTGAAAGCTTGTGTTGCTGCAGTGTTTACTGAAGATTTTAAGCAAAACCAAAGGGGTTCAAAACAAATTATACACAAATTGCTTATTTCATTTTCTTTATCATTTTCAATGTGTATACTTAAACACCAAAAAAAAATTACCATCTTCTTCAGCAGGAGCTGCTGCGTCTTCGTCTGAGCCCCCTTCGGCAGGATTTGCTGCTTCTGTGCCCCCTTCGGCAGGAGTTTCTGCGTCTGCGCCCCCATCTGCAGGAACGGCTGGATCTGTGGCCCCATCCGTGGCCTCATCTGTGGCCCCATCCGTAGGAGCTGCTGCTTCTGCGCCTCCATCTGTAGGAACGGTTGAATCTGCATCTGAGGGTACATCTGGAGGAGGGGTACCATCTGCGCCCCCATCTGCAGGAGCGGCTGAATCTGCATCTGAGGCTGCATCTGGAGAAGGGGTACCATCTGCGCCCCCATCTGCAGGAGAGGCTGAATCTGCGTCCTCTTCTGCAGGAGTAGCTGGTTGATCAACTTCAGGTTCAGGATCAGTATCGGCATCAGATGTTTTTGGTACTTCCTGAATTCAATATAAGACATACATTTCTAAAAAACTTGAAGTACGAGCAAAAACCTCAGTTGAAAAAGGTCAGAGACAAAGAGCTGCGATTACATATCCAGCCCATTAAAATCATGGTACATTAGACTTTCTATAATCAACCAAGAACCAACATGATACATCTTGTCTAATCAAACAACCGGCTGAGGAATTAGGAAGATTTAAAACTTGCTCATACATTATTCTGACCTGCACATATGTCAGTTTTTTGGGTATCTGTTGCATAAGACCAGTTGTAATAAAATTGGACAGTAATTGTACTCAGCCAGTTCTCCCCCAGGCTTTGAAAGCCTCTCCTGAGGAAAAGCTGAAATTTGAGACATAAATCAAGTAAAACAAACCTACTAACTATACAGACAGTTACCTCATCAGGGGTGGTTTGTTCCTCTCCGGCATCTGTGTTTGGTTGTGGATCTGGGTTTACAGGATCTGCTGCATCGTCTACTGGGGTGTCATCTACATGTATAGAAAGAAATATAGAGAAGTAATAAAATAATTAAAAAGTACAACAATGTACTTATTTCTAGGACATCTCTGTTTCAAAAAGCGTGAAACATATGGCTATCAGGGCTATCATCATACATTTCTTTTTTTTCTTTCTGAATCGATGAAAGGAAAGAGAGGAAAGATAAATAAGCAAATAAGTAGAAATATTATTAGTTGATCCTATAACAACAGCAATAGAATGTATGACAGGAAGTGATTAGTGCAACAACTGGTAATTGAAAGCGACCTGACCATATCAATCTGTCATCACTAAAAGCCATTAAGATCATCTGTTTGAACGGTTGTGGATTCAACACATTCTCAAGCATGACTATCACCTCCATCTAACACACACACAGAGCCACGCCCCTGCTCCGATTGCCTGCTCCAGCCACAACTGCACGACAGACGCATCGATCACATCTGACCAGAACCTCAACATCATATGATTTCTGACCTCAGGCGCTGGCTTCACAACTCTGTTCTAATGAGAAAATACAAAGAGCACATCTCTGTCATTTTGTGTGTGAGATGAGCATGGTGTTTGTGCGTGTTTGAGCCAGTGCTGTGAGAGTCCACTCTTCTATGTGAGAAGCTGAAACAGCAAACTTTGCTCTGACTTGAAGGCTCTCTGCTCTGCTGATTTCAGCAGTGCCCTGATGCTGGTTTATCTGGGCAGTGCCTTTTTTCAAAATACAAGTCTCAACCGTTAACTATGAGATACAGCTGTCTTGAAATTATGGTTGAGGGATGCTGTGCCTCTCTCTGGCAAAACTGTGATTAGAATACATTGAGAGAAGTGGAAAAGAAGCACTCAGGTGCCAAAACTCTACTAAAAAAATGACATTGAAAAATAAAAACAAATCAGAAAGTAATTAAGACAGTTCAGGCTGCTTATTACAACCTTGAGAAAACTATTTTAGCCGATATGCTCACAGAAAATGACTCCTTATCTCTTAACAGTCGCTCATTGGCAAATAAGTTTCCAAAGAAGGATCAGTAAGTTTGCCAAGTGAGATTGTATCAGAGTCAGTGAAGCCTTGAGGGGGGGCGGCACGCACACCTGTGAAGTATTTCCATCACACCGTAAATTCTCTAGAGGCAAGAAACAGCAGTGACACTGTGGCTCCCTTCACACGCACAAACACGAAAAAATCATACTCTTGAGATAAAATCCATTCACACACTCGTGCACAGAAACGTGACTGTGAGATGTGCAGACACTCTTGCACAGATGCATGGCGAGTGCAGGTGTGGTGTGTTCCTGATCCACTTCCCTCATGCTTATGATCAAACAAAAAACAAATCGGACAAAGCTCGGTCCCTGCTGACATTTTATGGTCAATTTTATCAAACCACAGTATCTGATGATGGGCTAATGTGTGTGTGTGTGTGTGTGGTATTATGACTTAACTTTGCAGTAATTGTGGAAGTGCGTGGGTACATGTTTTCAGGGCACTGTGCTTACATGCATGTGTGTGTGAGGTATGTGGCTCTCACGCAACACCAATAAGTGTGTATGTGCGTGTGTGTGTGTATGTGTGTGTGTGAAAGAGAGAGAGGGTGCCCCATACAAACTCTCTCTCTCTCTCTTTCTTTCTCTTGCCACTCTATAGAACATTCTGTTCCCATCTATCAGTTTGCCACTTCCTGCTCTAACTACCTCCGCCACAAACACGCTCCCATAGGCTGCATCACCCCCCACCCACCAATACACACACACGCGCGTGCACCCTAACCCTAACCACATGCATGCGTACAAACTCATAAAACATCCTCTCCGCCCATTTCAGCCCAAACATACAAACAACCACATGTTCACACATGTGCACACGCACGTTAATATTCACACTAATACTTTGTGTAAGCAGGGTCCTGTTTTGTGTTAGCGCAGCACTGAGGCAAACTGTTGCTCATCCAATCCTCAGTCCCTCCTTCCCTTTCCTTCTTTAAGTCTGTTTCCCTCCTTTTCTCCCCTCTTTCTCTCCCCCAAACTATTAACTCCCTTTGTTTCTCTGCCGCTTCTTTCCCTTGAGGCTGATGAGTCATCTGTGTGTCTCTGACATGGCTGCACGCTATTGTACAGGACTGTACAGTATGTGCAGTGTTAAAACAGCAAAAAAAGCCCCCAGAGGAAAACTCTTGAGTCAAACCAGTTTACGCATGTGGGAAAGCATCATGAAGTCTGTAACATTGTGTTCTTTTAAAAAGTAGTCATTTGGCTGGATGGATTGATAAATACACTCCCTAAACACCTCATTAGGTACATCTATATAATCTTGTTTAACTGCTCTGCCGCTTCTTTTATGATAAACATCCAGTATAACTTATAGTTCTCTTCAAGTGTCAATCAAGTGTGAATGATTATTGCCTTGTAAACATTAAATTTGAGGGCCTATCTTTTGTATTAGTTTAGATTTTCTTGGTGTACCTGATGAAATGGCCAGTGAGTGTAGATCATTAAAGGTCATTAAATTATTAGTTCTAACATTTTTCTAAATATGTTTTTACACTTAATAAGTGTTAAATTATAAGATTGATACTACTATGATGTCTATTCTGTTAATATGAAGGTAAGGCTAGGAGTCAGTTCGCTTAGCTTAGCATTAAGATTGAAAACAGGGAGAAATAGCTGATCCGGCTAAGTTCAAAGGTGACAAAAAATGCCCCACAATACCTTTAAACCTCCATATTCGTAACATGTTGTATGTCATTTGAGGGGTTATGAGGGTTATATGCTCGACTATTTCTTGGCCAGGCACAGTGACTTCTGGCACTCTTGCCGTCAAAGGGAGTTCCTGGAAGTTACTGCTGCTGGCCAAGATATAGTCCAGCACATAAATCCTGTGAAACCCCAAGTTGTCCTTTTTTACACTTTGGTCTTAGTATGGATTTAAAAAATTAGCTATAAGTTATGTGCGTAAGACATGCTAGCAGATGAATTTGGTCCATTTGGACTGAGTAAAGCTAGCGGTTCCTCCATTTCAGACTTTTGGCAAAACTAAGTTAACCAACTGCTCGCTGACAGCTTAAATTTACAGTATGTGATATCAATCTTCTCATCTAATACTCAGAAAGGAAATTGTTATGCACATTTAGCGAAATGCCAAAATATTCCTATATACTCAAACTATACTGTTTTACTTTGTGTGTGTTTAGAAAATATAACACAAAGAGAAATGTACTCTAATATATATATGTGTGTGTGTGTGTGTGTGTGCGCGCTTATCAAAAACATGGTGGATTGAATCTTCAAAAATGATGGTTCAAAGTTGTTTTACGCATGATATTAATGCAGATGTCATAAGAATAGCCTGTGGAATGAAAGCATTCCTGTGACTTTTTGCTTAAACAGCACAACTTATAAGTTATTGTCATCATGAAAAATTACTTTATATTTCAGTGATTTTTGAAATTCCATACACATAAATAGGAAATATAATATATACAACAGTCAAATTTAAGTACACTTAAGAAAATTTTGCTTTTTTTTATGGACATATGAAATACTTAAGCAAGTTACATCATGTTGGTAAGCTAGTTTGTTAACAACCATTTTAGCATGGAAAGTGCACTTGAAATGTTATCGATCGAGTTTCGCATGCTCCATGGAAGTTTTAAGGCTGCGTAATGGTGCTTCATGTCTGTTAATGAATGGTTGACATATGATAGAACTGTTTACATTGGCACCAGAAACCACTTCCTCATAGAACAAATAATAAAAACATTATATATTCATTCCTGTCATATTTACCTTTCGATTTTAGGAAATTACTACAGAACAAAGAAGTAAATTCACTGCACTTTTAGTTATGTAACACACAGAAAACTGCACAGTCCACATTACATAAATTGGAGTCTGGGGCATGTCATCAATGCCAAGGGGAGAGGAACTTGCTTTTCATACTATTTTGGTTCCTGTTGTGAGGTTGTGTGAGTTTGCCTGTTATGTACACTTGAATGAGTAATAATGCGAGTACATGCATTTGTGTGTAACCGATAACCGAGATGTTCCCGTAACATTACACCAGAAACTGTGTGTGTGTGTGTTTGTGTGTGTGTCAGGTGATACAACAGTCCCTCCAGAATGCATTGTTCTGCCAGGTATGGCTCCATTGTGTGTTTGTAGGACAGAAAGTGCTGTATTTACTCCAATCATTCACACCTTATAACTGCCCCCATGGGAGCAGAGAAGAAAGGGAGGGGGGTGTGTGGGTGTTTCACTTATCTACCTAAAGAGTGATTTATGTTCTAGTAGTTGAAGGTGTAAACAAAGACAAGTCTGCACACATTACACAGCTCTTTTTTTTTGCTTTTGTCTACCTCTAAATTCACACAAATGCTTTGAATCTGACTTTAACATACACTCATAAATGAAGTACTTCCATACTCCCACATGCTCTGTACCTTAAACTTATGTGGCCCACACCCACACACTCTCGCACACACACACAGATGCTAAAGGCCCTGGGAGAGAAGAAAGTGCTGAAACTAGTTGTGTGTGTGTGTGTGTGTGTGTGTGTGTGTTGGGTGTTGTCTACAGCTGGAGCTGGATCTAGTTACCAAGACACTCCCTATCCTTCATTTCTATAGCTCAAGCACACCGTACATGATGAGCTCACATGCAACTGACCTGACACCTCATCTTTTTCCTGTGTAACTCTGCACTGGTGTGATCACTCAACGCAAACACACCGGTGGAGGTTTCATGCAGCAAAAAAAACCCCAGCCTTCATGGGTTTTCAGTAATGCTATAGTTGAGCAATTAGAGAAAAAGTGTGTGGGAAAGAAAGAGAAAAAGAAGTGTGTGGTCGTGTGTGTGTGTGTGTGTGTGTGTGTGTGCTTTCTCTCTTGTCTGGTAATAAAACGCGAACCGGTAGAGTGAGTTTATTCCACATCACATCCCCAGCACAGCAACGTTCAACTGAAATTTGTTTGCATAATGATGATAAAGCTCGCTGTTACACTGAATGTCTCTCTCACTCGTTCCTTCCTTGTACTGTATATCTCTCTGTTTTCCCTCTTTACTCGCTTACAGCATTTCTCTGCTGTCTTCATCCAAGTTCTCTTCTACTTTTCACCTATCTTTGCCTGTATCTGTTTTCCTCAAAGCATCCTTTCTCTCCCTCTGAGTTTTATTGCACGTTTAAGCAATCTTGAATCATTGCATGCGCCGCAGGGAAGGGCAGGGGCCCATGTGCCAGCTGAAGAAGAAAAAGAAGAAGAAAGAGGAAGTGGAGGGAGTACAAAATGATGATTAAAGACGTAGAGAAGAAAAAATGTGGATTGAAGATTCAGAGAGTAATAAGGCTTAAATAGACAGACAGAGGGAAAAGGGGGAAAGAAAGGAGGGGAATGGAGGGAAATACTTATATAAAGACAAAGGGTCCACCACACCCCTGTGGGCCAAAACTCATGTCCAAAAAGATATGGCCACATTATATGACACACCTATCTCACTGACAGTGTCTGGGCTGCAGAGGCATGAACAATCACATCACAGATGATGGGAAGCAGAGCAATTTTTATTCAATCCATCAGAACAAATTAAAACAAGCAGGCTACAGCTGAAGATGAACTGAATTAACATGCCGACAGGGAAGCAGACAGACTGGCAAAAGAGACTCAATCACACACACACACTCACACACACACATACACAACCACAACCACAGACGCAGACACTTATGGATGAGCAATTAGGCAGACTGGCAGAGGAGAGAGGAGGCAGAAGGAGCGAAAGATAGGTGAGATGTGAATGAGGGAAAATGGAGACAGTGACATGCTGATGACAGACGAACAGACACAGGGACAGATAGATAGACAGGTAGATAGATGAAAGACAGACGAACAGACAGACAGACAGACAGACAGCCAGACAGACTGATAGATAGATAGATAGATAGATAGATAGATAGATAGATAGATAGATAGATAGATAGATAGATAGATAGATAGATAGAGAATTTAATAGATAGATGTCTGACGTGCATGTAAACGGACCAAAACATCTGCATACAGCTGGAAGCTGGGCTGGATTAATTGGAAAATGAATCATTACCTTGTGCCTTGGCGCTTGTGGCCAGCAGGCTTCCTAATAGCAGAATCCACAGGTATGACATCATGGGAACACGGTGTTCTGGCTGCGATTGAACCGGGGCTCAGACTCCCTTTCCTCGGCCTTCAGACAGGACAATTAACCGGCTTGGAAGGGGTGGGGGGCTTCAGGTGGATCTGGAGGGCGTGTGCGTCGGTGTGCCGGTGCGTTCTTGGATCAAACCCGTGGCGTCTCCAAGGTGCTCAGATGCTTGGTTCAGTGCGCGCCACCGCGGGGCTGTCGTCTTCTCCTTTTGTCTGGATTGGAAGAGAGAAAGGTCCACTCTTTATTAAGGTGGGCGGGTCCCTCCTCTCCAATGCAGGCAGGCTGACGGCAGAGGCTGGGGTACGGCACTGTGAAGGCATTACTTCCTCCACTAATCAGCGTTGTTGTTTTTCTCTCTCTCTCTCTATTAGCATTTCGATCCTGTGACTACATTTGGATTGCCACTCGTAATCAAGCGAGGAAAACCTTGTTTTCTAGCAACTCGTGAGACATTTTCTTTCATTCAAGTCGTTGCCCTTTCACATACTGAGTGCCGCAAAAGCTGTGTCCTTACTTCGACATTAAACAATAGAAATGTGTTTCCACCTTTTGGAAAGCTTAAACTTCATATTGCACAACACTGGAGGTACCTGTGTCCTTGTAATTAACTGGGCCGGTACTGGTGAGATCCATCCTGTAAGTGAAGGTACCTGAAGGGTCACATTTTATAAAGTACCTTCCCCATCAGCTCTCCTCCGCCTGTTAACATTTCCATTTAAGTTGTAAAATTAGCTGTGATTCAGGTTGTCTATACTGTTGTCTTAAACCTTCTAAGCTTCGGATTTATTAAAATATCAGGTTTATGAGGGGTACACTAAATTACTGGAATTGGAAAATGTAAGGTTTCGGCCTGTGTTTAATGTTAAATTAATGTTAGGTTTCCATTTGAGAAAACCACATATGACCTCATGCAAACCAGCCAGTAGGTGGATCTGGAAAGAGATTTTTCTCTTCTGCTCAGGCTCTCCTTCTGCTTTTTCCCTTCCAATTTGTAAAGCGCTTCTGTGCCAAATTGATTTTTTTTTTTTTTGCTGGTACTGATCGGCAGGTGGCGCCATTCATTCACAATTTTATTTTATAGTTTACACCTTCAACCACTTAAGTCTTTGTATGGCATTTAAATCTAAAAACAAATCAATGGTCAGGGTTTTGTTTAACACCACAGAAATATTTAAGACCATTTGGACGTTAAAGACAACAGCATTGAGTAATATAAGGCGAATCGCCTTTGTATTTTCCTACAATTTTATACATTATATTAACCTTTCAGCTTACATATTTTACATAATAAATTTAAAATGGAGAAAGGAGGTTGTCTTGTATTTAAGGATCTGTTAAATTAATAAATATCAAACAATTTTTTGTTTTAATGAATACTTTAAAGAATTTTTTAATATTTTTTTTTCTTTTTCTTAAATGTCTATATTTTTTCCACTTATCACTTCAAATATTACTTAGAATTATGAGAATAATGAGCATAGTTTATGAAAATTTATGGAAACATGTTAAACAACTATTGCACATTAGATGGAATGAAAGAAGTGGATTCATTTATCCTAGGATACTACATTAAAGTATCTATTTTCTATACGTCATAAATGAAGTTATCATGTGAGCATTAACACTCAGACACACCCATCCGACTTTTATCTCGTACAGTTTCATCGAGAAAAAAAAAGACAATTTTTGCCTCGGGGTAAGGCTGTGAATTACTTTGACACAGATGACATGGTGCATCCCGCCCTCCCCCTGTGTCAGCTGGGATTGGCTCCAACCCCCCTTTCTTGCAGACGGTTATAGATAAAAGCCAGATGAATACAATCATACATATCTGGCCTTAACAAAAAGCCTGTTTCTTTCATTTTTTACTGACTTTAAATGACTTTTTATCTATGCTGCCAAATTTAATACAAAGAAAATTATTCAATATCTTCGCTAAGTAATCTGCATGGTCAAAATCAGCAGTGTATCACATAATCTAATTTTAATTATATTTAACTGTTTGGATTCCTTTTTTCATGAGGATTCAGTTGAAATGGTTAAAAAAAGAATTATGTTTATTAGTGTCTTAGCACAATGATTACACAAACATAAAAACAATTTTCCATACAACACATTCATTATAAAAACATACATAAAGCTTCAATTTGGGATTATTCCAGTACACTGATCATGTTTATTCTGAAAAAGAAGGGTTGGCTGACAGAAAAATTTTTACATGTCATAACCACTTCACACCTTTTGTCTTCAAATGGACTTTATAAAGGAGGCAAAAGTAGCACAAGTACTCTGCATGTATAGAATATCTGTTAAGCCAGATCAGTAGAAAATCCAGCATGTCCTTATTAAAAGTTTCCACTACTTGATCAGTATTTTTAATGAGCACTGTATGAGTCATTCTTGACATTTGATTATTTTGTGCGGAGACCAAATATCGGAATAAGGTGTGAGGCACATTGACAGTGGGCAAAGAGGGTCAGCCATGTTCTACAAAACCAATGTTCATATTAAGGCCATAAAGTTGAGGATGAGCCCCAACCACTGATCTGTTTGTGTGTTGCTTTTAATAACACTCATGTCAAGAAAAAAAAGGCTTCACTGTAACTGGTGACTGTAAGGCCTCAGTGACTGTATCTTACTTGTGGCACTTTGTTTTTGGCAAAAACCATTTAAGTCAAAATCAATCACTGTAACTAACCCAACTTACTTTTTCAACCCCTCTCCCCATGATCTACACTTTACAGGAAGGACTTGGTCATAAGCACTTTGGTCGGCTGATCAATGACAGCATAAAGACTGACTTAAGCAATACATGTATTACACATGAAAAATTTGAAATGAAGAAATAAAAATGTTAATGTGTAGTGGCTTATTTATTAGTGCTCCATGTTCCCTTTTCCTTACAGTTATTTTTTGTTTCTGACTGATCTCTAGCTGATATTTTTCAGCTCATCAAAGTTAATTCCTCTGATGGCTCAGCTTCTGCCCTTTTATTTCCATGCACATATGCACAACATTTGGGAAGCACCAGGACAGTTTGCAGATGCTCTTGCACGCTTTAAGTTAAGTAGCCATAGGTGGGTCCCAATATTGCGTCAAATTAGACCAAACAAGCTTGATGCTTGTTTCTAGAGCTATTTTTTTTTTGCAAATGTTGTATTTTTTCGAATCATTGCATTCTTTTACATATTATCATACAACTGCAGTGAAATCCACATGTGCAAGCATAATCTCTGAAAGTAAAATACGGAAAAATTGAAAACATATGTTGTTTTTAAGGCAAGTACCTGTAAAGAGTGAAATGAACCGCTGACTGTAACACAATTTCTCATGTTCAAAATGAAGTACACAGCCATTCCCTCTGTGCAACTTCTCAGCTGTGCAACAAACCAGGGAAATCTGGATCATCTGCAGTATGAAAGTCACTTCAGCAGAATGCCAAGAAATAGCACGGTTAAGACTCTTGGATTTAAAAGATCCACTAAATGACTCTGACTTGGAAACTATTTTTTTGGAAATGTGTATATGAACAGAGACAGAACGAGAGAAGGAGACAGAATCATTCTAGGTATCTTCGATTCAATGTAGCAAACAAGGTGGAAACCATAATTGGGCTCCAATAAAACTGCAGTTGAGAGATCAGCTGATGGTCTCACTTTGAACAATGATTGCCTATCGTCACGGTGCAGGAGAGTGATTGGGTGGAAGGTGGCTCACATTTTGTTGAAACACTCCTTGGCGTTGGACCACACCTGGATTCCCTAATGCAGCAAAGGAGTGACAGAGAACAAGAGCAAATTTGAAACAAAACACAGAAAACAAGGTTAATATTTAAAAAAACTGTACTGTTTAAGAATAAATATCACAAAACACCAAGCATAAACCCCATGAGAACCTCTTACCTTCTTACACATGCTAATCTGCATAATGGCATAACTGATTAGTGCTTCACGTAAATCTTTGTTCTTCTGCTCCTTAAAACGTTCAATGTCTTCCCAGGCAGTTCGCACAAACTCTCTGGAGACACGATCACAAAGACAAATGTTATTTTGTGTGAATGAGTTAAAAAAGGCATTGAGGAACAGATGACACAACAGAGGAGAATCATCTGAACAAATAAGGCAGTAGCTGGCTTGCTCCTCATTTAAGTGCCATTTTCTGCTGTTCTTTATTGATACAGGTGGCTTTTACTTTCTAAAGATCTTTGAATGCATTTTTAAATCATACATAAAACCTGTTTTTGACTGTGGACTACCCAACCAAAGATTTTAACTTTAAGGGTCTAACTCTAGAAAGAGTAATTCTTCAACTGTTCCTCTGTTTTTGATGGTTTTGTTTCAGCAGCTGCAACCTTCTGCCCCAAAGCCGCAGTGATACATTTTAAATTAGTCTGTATGGAAACAATGAATCAGTCATTATCCAAGTTAAGGATTTAATCATTGTTTTTTATCTTACTGGCACTCTGCGTTCTTCTCCTTGACTGTTTCCTCTCCTTCCTGGATACTTTGCTCCAAGGCTGCCAACCTGCTCTCCCTCTGCTCCTGGCTCTCTTGGCCAAATAGTTTACTGGTCATTCCCTTCAGGGAAAAAATGCGCACTGTCTGCACGCACACAGGCAAAGAGACACACAGACACACAAAAACACACGCAAATTTACAGATCCATTAATATTTTCATCAAATCAGGATACTTTTTTTAAATGCAACTACAACTCTGTTGATTCATTAATAGTTCTTAGCAGTTTGAATGTGTGTGTGTAAAGCACTTGAGTGTTTGAATTGTGGGAGAAAGTGAGAGATGATGAGCCAGTGTGTAAATGCCAGTATTTTACCCCAGTAGCCAGCTCTTCTTTCTGTTGTTTCTTCTGTGCAAGGTCCTGAGCTGCCATCTCCAACTCATACTGGATCAACTCATGTTTCCTACATACTGACCTTAATGCATCCACACACACACACACACACAAATCAGGAAAATAAAGATTGTAATTTAATAGTAATAATGTGTAGTCTTAATACAACGTTGCATCCTGATACCTAAATTAGAAAAAACAGTCAAACACAGAAAATACACTTTTGCTAACACTTTTAATAAGAAAAACACTGCTTATCTCCATCCAGTTAAGGAACCCCAACATCAGTGCTTGTTAACAACTACCGATCTACATGATATGCTCTGCTGAAAGACTGGTTTTAATAGGCAAAGCAGGATTTGCATTTGTGCTGCTGCATGTGGCTTTGTTTGGAATAAAGAGAGAACAAGAGTGTTGTAGTTTTTATAACAGACAGCTTAAATCTACCAAGACAAGAAAACTTAAACCAAACATAAAAAAGGGGGAAAATTCAAAAAATTCAAAAAAGGTTTTATCTCTGCAACCACTTACATTACCTGTGCTGAACACAAAAAATGATGTATGCACCAAATCAGGAGGAGGCATTTATAATTAATACATATTTAGGGTAGCAATAACTACTTTTATTATCCTCCATTTAGCAGATTATTTTCATGATTAATTAATTGTTTGATCAATAAAACATAAGAACACAGTAAAAAATATCCAGCATCACATCCTACTGAACAAGACATCACCATCACAAGTCTTTTTTTGCGTGAAAGCAGCAAATTCTCACATTTTAGAATCTGGACCTGTCACATGTCCTGTGTTTCTACAAATGACAGTTATCGAAATAGTATTAAGTGACTGTTTGTCAAATCACAGTAGTTTCAGCCAGTTAAAATTTAAACACCAGCCTTAATGATCAGAGTCAGCCAATCCAAAATACTTTAGCAGGCAGAGCTGTAACCTATAAAACTTAAAAGAAGCTTTGAATGTAAAATTTTAATTTTAGTGCAGCCCTTACAGCAGGATTAATATGTATGATCCATTAATGTCACTTTCTTTTCAACACTTATGGTGAGACTTCTTTACACCAAGTGCAAAAAATGTGCTGGCCTAAAAAAACAAATCAAGTGCCAACTCACAATGTATTCTGAAGGCCTGTCAATCCTGATCAAAGTCCTACATAAATTCACCTTTACTGCATGGCAGTTTATAGTTCAGCCTCATAACGATGAATGACTGTCTTTCTTAGAACACACACAAACTAACCTGACAGCATCAGTGTAGAAAAGGTACTCCTTCAGCTGGTCTGCATAATGCTCCTCCTCCTCCAGAATGTCATCTATTGATGCAGCATATCTGTGGATATACACTCAGAGTCACCTTTTTGGAGATAAAGAGCCTGTGCACACCTGGTATTAAAACTTGTCCTGGTGATTCCATCATACATGTGCAGCTTTAGGTTGCAAGTGTAAGGACCACCTACTCAACTAAAATCTTTTTTAGGAACAGCTTATCCACAGTTCTGTGAACAAACTGTCTTTTTTAACTGATTCTACTCACATCACTAAACTCCCTTTAAGACTGAGCAATTTCTTGAGATATTGACAGAGAGGATTTTACTCAACTTTGCAAAAAATCTACAGAAAACTCTAAATCATTTGCTTTTGGTAAATTTGGCAATAAAGGCTATACATTTCTGTCCTTGGAGGTCTTGCTTAAGGAGAAACTTGAAATATGTTGTAGACAAAGTTACACAAAGTTTGTTAAGTTACATGACTTCTCTGTTTATTTATTAAATAATGTAAATTAAGTTATTGCTTCTCTTTTTACTGCTGCCTACAGGTTGGTTGATGTTTAGCAGGTTGGTAAACAACAATGCATTTGGTCTTTGCAAATGGAAAGAAGTGGTTGTTAATTTGCATAGAGAAGGGGAAGTGAAATCTGATCACAATGGTCACTCGAGGAAGGACAAACAGCAATGTCAGGTGTGAACTGGAGAACTTAGAGCTGTCCATGTATGATAGGATCATCCTAAGATGCATGTTAACGCAAACTATGAACAATTTCTAAGTCATAAGCTGAATGACTTGTCTATTACTACTCCAGCAAAATCACTTAAGTGTAAAGTTGGAGTATTTGGGAAGTAACCAGTTCATCTTCTACTTACGTGTCCATGTGGTGGCCAGCACTCTGTAGTCCATCTCCCATCTCTTTTTCTATAGCGCTCCACTCACTGGAGACACAACAGTTCTAGCGTTAATCTCAATTTTACATCTTTCTCTGTTTTTCCTATCAGCAAGTAAAACAGTTGCCCTTTGCCCTGCTCGATTACTAAATGCATCAGTGTTTAAGTCCTTAAGGCCTTCAATACCGAATGCATTAGTAGATAAGTTTTTACAAATCTAATGTAAAAAAATATGTTGTGTACATATTTCTATAAGCAATTGTGTTTATAAAACATTTTTTAACTTAGGGCCTGTTACTGCTTTATTTAGTTTAGATCTAGAGCAGTTTTTTAAAGACAAAACTATGATTTTGATAGAAATGCAGTAAGAACAGAACAGATGTTTCTCACCTAAAGACTCTACCGTAGTTACCGTGGACCTTGTAAACTCCATACAGCCTGTCTGCTACTCGCTAGAATAAAGACAAGCATATCAGTCATAATGAACACACTTCTCTATTTCAGATGCTTCACTGCTAACAACACCTTAGTCACCATTTATGCTATTTGCACTGACTCAAATTACTTTCAGCAAATGCTAAAGGCTTGCAAGTGTTGACATTTAACTGAGAATCAACACATCTTGACTGCCTGACTTAACTCTTCCACTCACTGTTACAGTGAGCCAGAAAAATGAATCCAGAACAACACAAGTTCATAAATAAATGCAAGCGGTGCTAACAGTACAGGAGCTCACACCTGACTGTGTACAACTGGGTATTACTCAGCCAAAACAAAATGGCACAGAAGTAACTGATGAAGCCAGTTGAAAAGCTAACAAGCTTTACACCCAGATACATTTCTCAGGAGTTCGCAGATTAAATTTCAGTACAACACGGATATGCATGTCGCACAACTTAGCCTATAAAAACTTAAAACCCCTCACCAAACCTAAGCAGACAGTGAAATTTATATGTGTGCGCTCATGCCAAAACTCACCGCCCGCACTCTGAGCAACTGAGAGATGACAGTGTTCAGTTCGTCACTGTAGTGTTTCAGTGCTGTGAATCGCCTGGAGAACACAAAACACAGATCACAGGTCAAACAGTGTTTTTTCTTGACATATGCATTTGCTCTAGAGAAACTCTAATTCCTCTTGTACCACTTTTGCCACTAAAGTTATTCATTTTTAATTCAGTCAACTCATTACAAAACTCAGACACTACTCAGTGATCTGACTAAATCTCCTGCCTTGTACAAGTACTAGCAAAATGTTGCACAAACTACTGCATTTGTTTTGGAAAAAGCCACATGTCACACCTACTTGTCAGGGTTCTTGACTCTGAACATGGCACTCAGAGACTTTAGTCTAGAGTCAACCTGCCATAGAACAGAATTGTACATGTGTTAAGAGGGTTTTAATTTGCATTAAGGAAAATCTACTCAGAGGTAGATGTTACGTAACAACAAAATTATCTTGATGGATGTTTTTGAAACAGTTAAGGAGATGATGTACTGGGCAACTAAAGGCTGTAACAGACTGTATACCTTGTCTTGGAAGCCTGTGTCCAATACCGCCTCCCTCCATCCCTTCTCCTGAGGACAGATGATTTACAGATGACAGAAGCATGACAGACAGGATTATCAACCACACTGTGCAGAAATGAGGCTTTCCAGCTAACAACTGCACTAAAACAAACCACCACAAGAGGAAGTGCTAGGTGGAGCTTGTTGCTATGTGGTACAGGGGGATGGTTAAATTGAAATCTTGAAGTTCAGCTGAAAATCTGTATCAAAGAAAAATCCTTAGTGACAGGATGTTTTAACATGGGAAAGTTACCCAGGGCAGTTATTGTAATCTTTCCATGGTTAGATAAACAGTAGGTATTCTACCTGGTAAAGGGACACAGAATAGCTCTGTGGTCAAAAATGCTCTTCTATTTAAGTGAGTGGGTGAATAAGGCATATGTGTCACTGCAGAGCTTTAACTTCTTTCCACTACAGCATGATATGCCTTCTGACTGGAACTTCCATTTAATTTTCTTCTTGTTTGTCTGTATCCTCCCACTAGCACAGTCTCTCACATATTTTATCATAGTTTTATTATTATGCTGTCGGTTTGAAAATTCTTGTTGGACTGTGAACGGTTGCATGTCAGCATTTGCATAGGAGATAACTCAGTTGAGATTTTATGGAACAAGCTCAACTGCTAACCTCTGTCAGAAAGAGGAAGAAGATTTTGTCATTGGAAAGGACAGGGTGTGATGCAACACGCAGCAAGAAGTTCTCCAGGCCGACTCTCCGTCTCTCAACAAAGTCTGGGTCCAGGTTGTCTGCTGACAGCTTGTGCCACACAAACTCTGCCTACAAGGGGCAGAGGGACAAAGTAAGGACCAAAACAAGAGTGTATAATATCTACCAAACTTTAAGCAAGCAAAGAGAAAATTAACAAGTGTCATCAACTCATCACAAATGAAGTAAATCTATAAGAAACATTCAGGTTCCTTCGTAAATCACATTATACTAACAGATTAATTACATGTATTGAATCTTTTTTAAACCATTATATTTCTCCCTCCACCTGTGAGTTGCTCACCCTTTTCTCTGGTAGTGGAGGGATGATGATGTAGGGGTAGGCGACCAGGAGGTATGTTCTGAGAAGCTCAAACTCACTGTAGCGTCTCCACAGAGTGTCTGGCGTGGCAGGCATACATCCCTCTGGGACAGTTTCAGCTGGCCTTCAGACACAAATAAACTATCTTTTACGCTTTATCAAACAAGTAGTAACCTGAGGCACAATTGTTGTTCAAAAAAACCTTGAGACAATTATTTAGTGACCAACCTGCAGCAGGACCTGCAGCATTAAAATGCAATCACACACTAAAAAACCCACAGATTCACAGTCCTGTTTGAAGCTGCCAAACTATATCCCTTCAGGTTGGTATTTGAAACATGGTAAAAAATTCCACTCTTCTTTTACTGCTGCTTTTTTCTGCACTAACATTTTTAGCTGTCTGTGCACGCTTTAACACTGATAAAAAGATATTGGTAAAGTAACTGAGAGTTGTTTTAATATCATACAAAGTATAAACAGAATATTCAAAAGCAAAAAAAAAATGGCCACTGAAAGCCACAGATGCTCCAGTTTCTGACCTACCGGGTTTCTATGAGGTAGACTGTGTAGGTTTCCTGCATGTTAACAGTGTTCTTCCCTGTTCTTTTCTCAGCCTCAGCCACATTTATCTCCATTTTTCTCAACAGAGCTGTCCCTCTCTCCACCATCTGCACAGACAAGAAAAATCAAGTGTAAGGACAAAAAAAAGACATTTGATGAAAGAGAAAGTAGAAAAAAGGTGAACTATCTAAATAAAGGTGTGTGAGGAGGTGCTTGCAGGGTGGCTACCAGGGACTGATAAAACCACACACTCAGTCCCACATTAGTTGACAATAAAGCCATGATAAATTTTTCAGTCTATTTTATTTCTAAAGACAGGAAGGCATTCACCAGAAGAATACAGAGGAACGGTCTCATTTTGCTATTGAACATAGGCTACTGCAGAAAAAAAAAAAGTTCTGTGGACAGGTTTATGACAGGAGTGTCCAGGTCACAAGACGAGACATGACTATCACCTACGAAGACCTAAATGCTGTCGCACAAATACAAGAGACTTGTCTTTTTCACTGAAACCACGCTAATTAAGAACTCTGGACTTAATTAGCGTGGAACTCTGGTTTATGCTTGCTAAGCAAACTAGACTTTAGACTTGTTAGCTGTCAGGCTAACGTCAGGGGTAACGTTAATGATAACATTGTTAGCTTCGGACCACTGTTAGCAAAAGCAACTTTGGCTGACTTCGCAACTTTAAAGTTAAAGCGCAAAGCAAATAATCAAATCCAGCCTTAAAGAAGGCTAACTTCCGAAAACAATGCTACAGCAAGTTGAAAGTGTGAATGGAAAAGTCTCTTGGGCTCTTTACTTAACAAACTTCACCAAGCTAACATTACATTAGGCCTGTTTGGGAAAGTTTTAACAAGTGAAACCTGGCTTTTAGACTCCAGAAATGTTCGTCATAAAGAATAATTAAAAGTACGACCGTGTTAATCATGTTGTTTTCGGACTCCGTTGAAGTGATGTCGGTATTACCGATCACAGCTACTTCTTCGTTACTTCCAGAGTCTGCCATCATCATCTGGCTGCCAATATGCTGCTGTTGTCAGCTGAGCTGGCAGAGCAGACGCTTCCTCTGCTTTGCGCATGCGCGTTCAATGCTGAGTACAGGGATCGGTGACCGACATTGATGGTGTTGATAAGTGATAACCATTTATTAGATCATTGATGATTGGATGAGTACAGAAAAAGTGAAAAATGAAGATACGTTTAAATACGTACAACTACCTTAAGAACAACATTTGATATGGTAATATGAAAAACGTAGCAGTACAGTAACATAAAGTGTAGGCATTTAAATGTCAGTGCCACAATTGTTCATTCTCATATGATGATGTGCAAGTTTTACAAAATGTACGGGAGTAGCCAAAAATGATGGTGGTTTTAAGTGGAAAAGAATTGAGACCGTTCAAACAGAGGTTATATTGTCTTTGTTGTGTTTTGCAGTTTCCTTTCTTTGGGAAGGGTGACATCTACTGGTGGATTCTATTCTAAATAGAAGCAAGTGTTGACAGGATCGGCAGTTCAATCAGATTTACACAATATTCAGTTCTGTCTAGTTCAGTTAGAATTTCAGTAGATTTCATACTGTAGAGAGAAGAAGGCAAAGACACAGACAGTCACAAATCAGAGATACAGGTCAAAGAGAGAGATACTGTATGTATAGAGAGGGATCAGAGCGATAAAAAAGGTCAGAGAAATAGAGAGAGGAAGGACAGAAAAAATACTGATGCAGTATTTATTACAGTACAAGTGAATTTTGTAAAATCCTTTGGCAACAGCATGTTAGCAATGAAGCCACAGCCCACAGACATCATAGTAAAAGTTGAATACACATAACTTTATACACATACTACACATGCAAACAAGCAAGCAATGGGCTGTAACAGTCACATTTGCACAAAAACCAATAATATAACTGTGCCTTTTCAGTTGACATGGTTCTTTTGCTTCTCATTATCTCTTCACAACCATCTGCTTATAAACAAATGCATGTTGCCTATGAGGGGATCAGCAGAGCCCTGTGTGTTTTGCCACTGTGCCGTCGCACTCAAGTACTTTTAGATGGCGCCAATGCGCACCAAGACCAAATTTCTATATAGTGGGGCTTTAAGCATGTCAGCAGCAGCTACCGGGCAGATGAGATGTAAACATTTTGAAGCCCCTCTCCACTCTTGAGATGATGTCACATGCACCAACTCTAGGTCACAAAATTGTGTTTGATACACACTATTGCGAAAATCTGAAATTGGCCAAAAATGAAAACTTAAACTATGAATATGAAAAAAGTATGAATAAAATGAAATTTTAAATTAAGACGACAAAGCATATCTGAAGCATTGTGAACATTTTGATGGGAAGTCCAAATAAAGTCTAAATAAATGGCGCAACTTAAGATAAGCAGACTTGAAGGGTTTCTTAATGGATTTCCATAAATCTAAACGGTAAAAAAACAA
>JAPZDV010000005.1:13610744-13631977 GCA_029814665.1 Acanthurus lineatus
GTAAATATTGTTCAATTTCTTGTTCTTATTTTGTATTTATTATTTTTTTTTTTTTATTCTTATTGCTGCTCTTTTACATTATGTCTTTTACTGTCCACTTGCTGCAGCAACAATGCAAATTTCCCCATTGTGGGACTAATAAAGGAATATCTTATCTTATCTTATGATGGACTCAATGTACTTTGAGAAGTATTAATATCTTTCAAATCTATTAAATTACCGTCTCACATTTTTAAATGGCACTGTCTTTCAGTGTTGTTCAGTTTGACTGTAACAATATTTTATCGCTGTCTGGAGATCTATTTGATCTAGTTATCATTTTTTTCAGAGCAGGCTTGAGATGACTCAGGCTTGTCATAGTCTGAGTCATCTTCCGCCAGTGATTCCCAAACAGTGGTTCCTAGAAATGTTACCAGCTGAAATATTATGTGTTGGTTCACCCAAAACGTTGAATGACTGACTAAACCCTGAGTGACTAAACATTTTTCCTAACTAGATAATTCTGCTGGCAAACTTAAACACATTTTGAACACGTCAGAAATTGTGGTGTGTTTAGTTCAATTACACCCCACCTGATCTATTGAACAATGATGCCGTCATCTACATGGTAACAGACTGCGGTCAGGAGAGATTACAGAGAATCGTAAGAAGGAATTAAAAGCGGAGACTAGACCTTTTGATGGATAGAGGGAAGATGGGGGGGTTAGAAAGATCTGTCACCAATAAAAGGGAAGTTTATGGCAACTTCTTTCACATCCTCTGCCTTTAAAGCCAAAAGAAGAAATACAGCCCGGGATGCAGCCTCATTAAACAATATGAGGGCTCCTTATCATGTGGCAGCCCACCGGAAGAAGGGCTGCAACCTATCTTGGGTTCGACCCATCGTTTAGGAAACCAGGGTTTTACGGGAAGTGTGAATGTGGTGTGCAATGAAAGGATGGGATGAGGTGTGTGTGCGTGTGTGTGCGTGTGTGTGTGTATGTGTGTGTCTGCAGAGTGCACGCTATTATTATGTTGCTGCGGTTGTAATGATGTAAGATGCTCCAAGGGAGTAAACAAGAGCAGCACGCTATCTTCGAACAACATAGGAAAACATTGTGTTTCTACCAGAAAACAGAAGGATAATTTTGAAGATTTTATAAATTTAAGATACTTGTCTTACCAAACTAAATATAATTACATAGGGATAATTCTAAGAAACGTACAGTAGAAATGCTGTAGACATTTCATTGAAGACAGCTGTCCACTGCCCTGTAACTTGGGAAATGGGTTAAATATCCTTTTTAGTGTGTAATGAATGGGAGAGTTTATAATCCAGATGGTTTGGAGAGGCTTTGAGGATTATGGAAATACCTTTATGTGTTGCACAAATGACCTTGTGGTCTTTGTAAAGATAGCTAAATCTTAAGAACAGTAATGCATGAGAGGTACAAACTAAATACAACATCTTAGTCTATCAGGTGTAACACAGATAGACATATTCACTCTCACATCTTCAGAGACTTTGCCATTTGAAGTAAAGGTACATTTTGAGTTGTTATCATGCACTAAAGCATTGTTTTGTACAAAACACTTTCAATTTTTGGAATTGCAGAGCACAGAGCAGTACTACACAGCTGATCTTGCTCATCATTTAATAGTTTTAATTCTCAGTAGTGGAAGGGCACAACTGAGGCAATGCTGGTCTCTTCTGCTATTAATGGAACATTATAAACTTTTATACAGACATCAATGGTCTCTACAGGGTGATACTGACCAAATTCCTTCTGACTTTTCCTCTTGCATTATCATGAGGTTTATATGATGAATTGGATTGTCTCAACAACGATGCAGTGGATTGCAATAAAATTTTATACAGAAATCACTGATGAACCCTCATTATTTTGATGATCCCCTGACTTTTCATAGACTGAAGTGCCAATAACAAGTCAAGTGATTTTACCTCTACAGCCCACTATCACAAATCAAAGTTTGGCATTGGGGGCTTTATGATATGTACAATGAAAAATACCCTCTAGCAAGTCAGCACTTTTACTTGCCCCGTGAATTTTCTTAGTACATATATCAGAGAGGCACAAAATCAGGCAGGCATTTGCAGCTCACAGACAATCTATTCAAGTGATTTTAGTGATATCCTGAGTTTTACTGTTGTGGCATCATGACAATGACTTTTTTTTTTTTAGCCGTTTGGTTTTAAATGAAAAGTCTTAACAATTGTGAAGCACAATGAAAGGAGGTACATACATTTATATTCCCCGCAGGATTAAAGTTTGGGTAAATAATTCTAGAAAACTAGAAAAATTTGGAGAGGGCTCCATCTTAACCCTCCCCCTGCCCTCGGAGGTCCTTCTGAACACCCCACCCACCCCCCCGATGCACAAGCTCTGCCACATCGCACTTCATAACAGAGTTACAAGTTATAGTGGCAGTGGTAATTTTTGTTTTTTCTCTTCCATTCTCCAGTAAATGTGCAAAAACATATCTTTGGTAGGGTAGGGTAGAGTACAAGAAGGGTCAAAATTTATAGAAAATATCCAAATGAACCACAAGGCCTTGATTGGTCAGCGTTTTTACAGGATTACAGCAGCTACAAGTGATGCTCTTTTATTGTCTTTTTTCAGAGCTCATAAGTTATTGATTGCTGTCAGCTCGCAATTTGCCTTTTGAATAAAGAACAAACAGCCTGTTTCCAAAGTCAAAAGGAACTTTTATTCTTAAACCATAAAATCACCATATTTTTTTATTTAAAAAAATTGTGAATAATATATATATTTTTTCAATCCAGAATGCAGAGCTACAACACACACATCGGTTATAGTCCATATACTTGCCATCACTGTTTAATTTTAATATGTGGTGGTGAAATATGAAAAATAATTCTGTATCAACTAATAAGAAAACACTTTATAATGCTCTTTGATCAACTAATTGTTGTTAAACAGTAAATTAATGGCTAGGTAATAAACACTATTTCAGAAAAAATACAGTCATGTTCTTTTTCTGTTAAAATAAAAAGTGAGTCTCTTTTTACCTCATTGCCATCTCTTGTCCTCCACTACCCCCAACCCCGCCCCCACTTCTGCCTTGTCAATCAGAAGGAGGAGGAAAAAGTCATTAAATCTCTCTGTTGGCCATATATGTAATTACAGTCTGCCTGTATGTTGCTAAATACGCCCCGGCACTAGTCTGGTCTCCATGGTCATGTTTTTTCCTCCCACCGGCCATGTTTCAAGCCCTTATAATTGGCAGACGCAGAGTGTCAGGATTAGAAGCTGCCGGTTTGAAACCCCGACCCCCCTTTTCCCCCTCCTCTGCCTGCTCCCCCTAATGCAGAAAACCACAAGCATGAACCCTTAGCTCCCTCTCACCCCCCTTCTTGTATCACACACTTTGAGATTAAAAGGAGACCGGGATTAAAGGCTAATAAATTTTACAGACAGTTTTCTATTAAGTGTCACTGAAAGATCAGTCTCAAATAGGTAAAATGTTTCTATGCAACAAATTTCAATATTTTCCCTTTGATTTTAATGTGAAAATCTACACAGTGTTTCCTTTTTATCGATCAATTATCAATTCTCAGCATTTATCAGTCATTATTTGCCATTAAAATACACCTAGCTTGCATCAATAAACCATCTTCCATGTTTTTATCAAACTCCATGTAGTGTTGCATTACAGAAACCTGTCATGGCTCTCATTGTTAGCCTGGCTAAGGGCTTTTACAAGTGTTTATTACGTCGAGGTGTATATTTGACTGGTGCCTGCAGGACGCCTGCGGTTAGTTGTCTCCCTCTCTCAGAACACACTTCAATATGAAACCCCTGCAAGACACTTATCTGTTTTCTTTTAACTTTTAAAGATATCAAACTTGGTGACATACATCCTGAAACTAGAATTTTTCTAGTGCAGTGAAATTATTTGACCTTAAAGTCTCTAATGTGTTTGTATAAAGCATAAACCTACTACGGCTTCTGTTTTTACAGTGCCACAGGGCTACCCCTGTCTCACTGGCAGTAGTAAAAACCTTGTGGGTTCAGACAAATAAAGGTTGCTTGGGCCATCAAAGCATTTAAAGGTTGAAATGATGGAGCTGATGGTCAGTGATGTCAGCAAATGTTGACTTTGTCTGAGTCAGAGCAGTTTCTGGTCAGTAGAGCCCCTAATTTCTCGGTCTGTCCGTCGCTGTCTCCCTGTTTCTGTCTCTTTCTTGTAACCTCTCGTAGTCTAACATCATCTCACTCCGTTCTCTCTCACACATCTAAAAACTGCTGCCCTCTCATCCAGGTCAATGTGCTGATCTGAGCCAAAAGTGTACGCATTCACAAATCTTTAGCGTGCATTAAAAGAAACTATGCATTATATGTATATTACTGTGTGATTCATGTCTATGACAGGTTCACTTTCCATCAGTAACAAGAGACAAAATCCTGTTCTGTTTTTTCCTTTTTCCTTTTTTCTTTCTTCTTCTTTCTTTTTTCTCAAAAGTTTCCAAATAAACACTGTAAAAGAGCAATTATTTGCTCTTCTTTGTTGTCAAGGTGAGAGGCCATTCATGACTTGAATTACAATCTTGGAAATTAGTGCAATATATTTTTGTTTCCTGACACTTTTAAGGAGCTGTAATAAAGAAGAATCTCTATTTAAAAGATGTCTGTTTGAGGCAAAAGTGGGAAATGTTAAAAGTTCATCTTACTGACCATGAACCAGGAGGCTTTGCGGTTCACTGCAGCAGCCATGCTAATTTCTTTCTCTCTTTTTGGGCCGCTGCCTTGTCTGGCTGCACACATTATAATGCTGTAACTGTACTTTGTCTGATCAGACAAAAAATTGGACCAAACGTAGGGTTCCCAAGGTCTCTGAGAACTGTGCTATATTTATGCTGCAATAAACTCAGACTTGTTTGCTATTTAAAGTAACATTAAAAAAGACAAGGAAATCCCTCATTTACAGGTGTCAAAATGATAAAAATAAAACATGACCTTGATGCGCTATTAAATTCCAAGATGGATGTTTTGTTTGTTGACTATGTAATGTTAATGCCGAGATGCTTGATGGGAATGGAGTGCAGATGTTGATGCTGGGGAATGGAAGCTGGTTGAGGTATAATTATGGTAAGGTAAAATGAGGCTGTTGATGGTGAATGGAGTTAAATGAAGACGTTGACTGGTGTGTTATTTTCAGTGAAGCCTCTGTATGTGTGTGATACAGACATGTTTTTGAAGAGAATGGGAGTGGTACATGTATGAACTCCATACCAACACAAACACATACATTGCACACATTCTTCTATGTAGGCACATCGTACGAAGACAGTAGATGATAATCAATTTGGATAAATTAATAAAGTTCATGAGGCATTCTTATGAATATTCTCAGCTTTAAACAAAGCTCCGAACTACATCTCAACCTGGGTTCGTGGAGAGTTTAGCTGACAGATCATCAATGGTGTTACCTCAATCAACCAACAAAAATCGGAAGCTAGCACAGTCTTCTGTTTTCCTCACATCCACATGCACATATTACGGTTATCCATTAGATGTTTTTAGCAACTTTACACACATGCCTTCAAATGCACACACAGGCAACAAATGTTCTCCTCTTTTACTGCTGGCTCACTGAGTAAATAAGCAGCATGCATGGTTTTAGCACATCAATACATTCAGCTAACCCTGTCCATCTTCCATCAGTAAATGCATTCATAAATCAGCTACAGCATTTTCTTCAACACAGATAGAGAGGCTGCTTTAAGTGGCACCCTCAGAAGAGACATCCTTTGATAAAGTGCCCTGGGTTTGTAAAGCCACAGATGAAGTCATGATGAAAAATTTACAGCTTCCATATGTCAAGTCTACATAATGAGGTGGGCGAAGTTAACAATCAAGTTGTACCCTTTTTTCTGCATTTTGTTCCCTGCCATGTGCCTCAAGTACATTTATTTCCCATTCAGTTTGATTTATAAGTTAACTACTCCAGGAGTTGTGTTAAAAATGCATCTGGCTGTTATTGTCAAGAGGACTTGAAGGTAAAAGGAATTAATAAGTGTGAAAAAAGTTCCTGATACACAAGTTAGGCAAAATCAGGCAGAAGTTTTAAAGGTTAGCTGGAATGAAACCTTAATTTTTCAATATAAAATCATGAAGAAAGAGTCTTACCTCTTAAGCGAATTAGGTTTTCTAGAGCTATGGGACTAAATATAACGATTTCTGATGTGCGGAAAAGTTCTGAGACTCAGACTGTTTAACGAGGCCAAACTTTGGTACTTTTTGCTGCTCTGTGCTTCTGACAGCTTGGCCTCAGTGCCTAAAAAGGATTAAGACTTTGTAACCAGACATCCTTGTGGGCTTACTTTACAGAGAGGAGTTCATCTAAATGTCTCTTGTGATTTAAACTCACACACTCAAATCTGTTTAGCGGCTGTTAACATTTTAATGTCTTACCTCAATAAAACTGTCTTAACCTGCAAATTTCAAGGTGTAGATTTCAAGGAGTATAAGAAGTTTGAGCCCTGGGTGGGGAATTCCAACAGACTGATCGTGGAAAACATCAACTGCACATTTGACCAATAAGAATGTAAAATCATTTGAGAGTTCTTCTAAATTTGTCATATTAAGAGCTGAAGAACATATGACCTTAAGGACAGAGATATGCATCCACTTTATTGATGGTTCTGAGTCACAACTGGTTTAAAATTTACTCTTCAATATTGTGTTTCATTGGAGCAGATCCAGTGAAGTTCTTGTCAAATGAAAACAGAAAAAGATTATTACACTTATCTTCACCCATCCATCAACAGCTTGATGCATGGATAGTGAAAACTGTAAGGCCAGCAGCAAAAGGGGTTTTTCTATACATTAGTATCTGACTTTTTCAACATAGTATGTCAAAAAAACTAATTGCTTGAGTTAACAGCACAAAAAATACCTCAATATAGAGTTACTCTTCAAAAATGCCTTCTGCCAGCACCAGCTCAGTGTGTTTTCATTAACATATTTTTCAGCTTCATGTTGCTAATGTTTCTGTGGCCTTTTCACCCTCGATGCCATGTTCTACATGGCACGTAGTCTCTTGCAACTGTTTTGAATGGACTTTAGAAAAACCATTGTAACCATATGAACAATAGCAAAGTGTCTGAATGGAAATGTCTTCATTCAATAAACAGTTGAACAATGCAACACCATGTAATTTCCCCAGTTTCTGTTATGCAGTGAATAAATATTTCTCTCTTTGAACAAGTGAGTCTGTGTGGAGCTGATGATGCCAATAAAAGAATATTTTTTTATTTTAGATTTAGTTTATATTTCCTTTTGTGTTTTGTCATTGCAGCAGTGGGGATTTTTATCGGATATTTTTAATGTTTTATTTCAATTTTCATCAAAATCCTTTAGCAATTGTTACTCTGCAGTTTACTTATCATGTGCCACCTCTTTCTGTTCCTGACCATTTTTGTCCCATCTTTCTCTCAGTGCACCAATTAAATTTATTCTTTCCTCATCCACTGTACATCTCTTTTAAATGCTGTCTCTCCATCTTTCCACTTGTTCTCTGTTACCCTGCACAACCTCCTCTATCCCCCCACCCAACCCATAGACCAACGGCCCCCACCCCCACCCCCACCACCAGACAGCTGTCTCACCGCAGCATGAGCTACGATGTGACACTGTGCTATAAATACAAGTACACACAGACACACACAAACACATACACACACACTATAAATACCATCCCTGTACAAAACACCCTGCTGCAGTATAAATATTTAAGTAGAAATGCGTAATGAATTTATTGATATGTTGCCCATGCCAGCAGGCACTGTTTTGAGCCGCAGAGTGGTGAACCAGTGTGGTGGGATTGAAGTGGTGTTGAGGGATTGTGGGAACGCATGTTCCGAGTTAGGCAGCTGACCAATCGGTGGGCTGGAAGCTGGAAGCCGCATCACAGAAAGAGCTACTGATCAGTACCAGTCTTCATAGCCATCCATCTCTCTCCTTTGCTCTTTTTTGCCCTCTTTCTGTTTTCACTTTCTTGCTTTCTTCATCTCTACTCTGTCTCACTCTTTTCTTGTCTTCTTTACTCCTTTGTTTTACCTGTCTCCTTTCAGTCATTTTATTCTGTAATACACTTTCAGCCTTTAGCCTTTAACAATTTTTTACACTACTCAAACTGAAATGTCAAATCATGAGTTTGATTTATGAAGTAAATTGTTTTCTGTCTTTAAGTTTGTGCAAAATAATAATAAAAAATTCTACCCACAGCTCCACCAAGACTTATGTAAATAAGATTTGTTTTTTGCAAAGCTAACAACAAGTTAGCAAATATGTTCATCTATATGGACATCAGGTGACAATATCTTATGTTACTTCACAGATGAACTCAAAGGTATGGTAGTGTAGCAGTTAGCACTGTCGCCTAAAAGCAAGAGGGTCCTGCACTGGAGTCCAGCCTTTCTGTGTGGACTTTGCATGTCTACACAGAAAGGCTGGACTCCTATGCAGGACCCTCATCTGCATGTAACAGTGCAAATGCATGCAGGTTAGGTTAATTGGCAACTCTAATTGTTTTTGTAGGTGTAAATATTAGGATAAATGGTTT
This sequence comes from Acanthurus lineatus, assembly GCA_029814665.1. Lineage (NCBI taxonomy): Eukaryota > Metazoa > Chordata > Actinopteri > Acanthuriformes > Acanthuridae > Acanthurus > Acanthurus lineatus. The sequence goes on from JAPZDV010000005.1 coordinate 13,619,334, forward strand.
TGTTGTCTCTGTATGTCAGTGTGGTGATGAACTGATGACCTATCCAGGGTGTATCTGCTGCTCACCCAGTGTCAGCTGGGTTTGGCTTCAGCCCTCTGTGACACTGCAAAGGATAAGCGGTTATAGAAGATGGATGGATGTACTCAAACAACAAAGAAAGAGTCTTATGACTGTACGGTTGCTGGAAAGGGTATTTATTATAGAAAATCATTGGAACATTATGTAACATTTATCTCTGAAATACAACTGATCAGCATTTGACCAAGAGACTCACCAAGCACAGCAAAATTCTGTAGTACTATGTAGGTTTAAATGCATTTCTTTGATTGAGTATATAGCTGCTGGGTAAATAAAAAAATGAGAAAAATCCTACTCTTGAACCAAACACTATGGCTATTGTAGTCTTAGTTTTATTGGGAGTAGCCGGTATCACTTCCTTTTGATAACAATCTTGATTAACCCTACTGTTTATTCAATAAAATTGTTTCAAATTTCCTTCCTCAGTAGTAGCTGTTCCACTCTGGTAACTATTACCCTCATGGAAAAGTGATTTTGATGTAGATTTTTTTTAATCTACGTCTCTGTGCAGCAAATACATAGGAAACATTTTTATTTTAGCAAAAGAATGAATGTTACATGAGCCTTCATTCAGCTAAATCCAGTTGAGTTTTGCAATGCATTTTTTAAGATGCCGACTGGGCATTAAGAGTTGCAAACAAAACTTCAATGTTCCTTCAAAGGAAACCACGGCAGATGTGTTTTCTCCCAGAATAACATGTTGATGGCAACAGATGTTCAAACATTCTGTCCGGAGACTTTGTGGGATTCTTATCCATTGGTTGATCTTTGACCATGACTTTTGAATCAGAAGAGTTAGATTTAAAGATTTAGAGTGTGACTGATAAATCATATAGATGTAAATGTAAGCAACATGGTTTCCCTGACAACCATCACTCTGATTCTGGGTGCATGATGGAAGTGGTGTTGGCACTGGCATCAGCAGCTGGATGTTTTGTGCCACAGGGGCAGCTAATGGAGTTGCTGATTAGTTTATGGTTCGTCTGTGGGTAGAAAAGAGAAGTAGAGATAAACTAACTTAATTTTTTGTCTCATTTTTATTGGATTACAGGCAGAATAATTGAGGGAAGTGGGAAACCCTGCAGACCACCACCAATCTGGATTCAATGCAAACCACCTGCCTCAGATAATCCTCTCTGTGTTCACAGTGGTGCTGCACACTGGGGGCAAAATCATCCTCATTGTCCACATACGCTTGGGTCTGTCTGCTACATTTTACATCGTTACCACTACATCCTCTCTCACACTTGAAGGGTTGGATGTCTTACTTGCGGCATCAACTATGTGCTAGGTTGAGCCCCCTCCCTCTGCACAAGGACACATGGCTCTGTGTTACACTTATCCCACCTCTGCTATGCTGATGACACCCAGCTCTTCTTGCATCACTTGCAACCACTATCTGCCTCGTCTAAAGGTACGATTCACAAAAGATATTGTACTAATAATATTACAGCACAAACACGTCCAATAAATTTTGCAGCTGAGTGCAGTTTGACCCTGTTTTAAGTCTGACTGTAATTATTCATTTGACAAAGTAATCATGGTCATGGCGTCTGGTGAGTCAAACAGTTGTAATTTAGGAGAACAAGTTGAAGGTCTTGTTCCACTTTTTTGACCACTTTATCACTAATATATGTAACTTTTGGTAGTTTTCTCTATCACTTTTGATTTGAATTGGAATAAGAAAGTAAATACCTTATCATGACCTCTTCTTGCAGATATCTTCTGTCAGACCTCTGAAGTACTTATGTTCTATTTTGTCAAAAACTAAAAGTAAAAAGTGCTGATCTGTATATTTCTGGGGATTTACATGTGATCCATTATGTGGTTGAACTAGTTTTTACTTTTGTTTCACTGTATCCCCTCAGGTTTTATACATAAATACTGATACAGAACCAAGACCTGTGGAAATACAACAGAATCCCAATTGACTTAACATAACCTGAGGTGGGCATAACTTAGGTTCGGGGCCAGGTCTCTGCGACTTATGGAGAGTCTACCAAAGATCCTATGGTGCTCATCCTGAACAAGGTTCTGCTTTATACAAGAACAGGGCTGGAACTACTAGAAGGACAACAACAGTAGAGTCCCTGCCATTTCTTAAAAAAGAAATGAAATAAAACTCTGAGCACTCCTACTGTAGTGCTGAACACAGTCTTCATTGTTTGTTTGGGAGGACTTCCCATCTTTGATGACATTCAGCTCTTGATCCTACAGAGGCTGAACTGACTTAATTTTTCATCTTATTTTTGAGACAAAATATTAAAAGGCCAGGAACATTTGTCAAAATGGATATAATTTATTGTAGTGAAAACATTAATGGCAACAAAGATAGAAGTTTAGCAGTGAAACATAGCAATAATTTTCAAACTCAAACATCTCCATATACAAATGTGAACCTTCTTTCTCATTTCCACTTCTAACCCCAAAATCTTCCTCACTTTTTACACATCTTCCCATCATTTACGTCCTTTCCCTCCACTCAACCAAATCTCCATGTCATCCTTTATACACTCTCCTGACATTTCTCTCCTCATGTGTGGACTTTTCCCTTCCTCATCTCTCAACTGCTCGCCCCCTCTCTCCCTCATTGCGTCCATAAAGCCACGTCCCTCCTTCCGCCATCCAGCTCCCCTCATCAGAGGTCACTCTTGTTTTTCTCTTATTTGAGTTAACGTGTCTGTGTGTGGATGCCTGTTAGTGCGTATGTGTGTAAAGTATCTATTTGTTAGCCCATTTCTGTGTTTACTTTCGAGCACCCGGGGTAATCATATTGTCACAGCCTATTTTGGGTTGCCCACTCAACCTCTCTTTATCCACTTCTTTGCCTCACTTGCACTTTTTCATCCATTTCCTTTAGTCTTATTTTTACTCCACTTCACTGTGTCCTCCCTTGCCTTAATTTACCTGTCTGTATTTCTCAATCTGTACTTCCGTTTCGTTTGTTGTTTGCCTCTCTCCTTTTTCCTCCCATCTTTCCTTCCTCCCTTGCCCTCCTCCCTTTTGCTTTCTCTCCCTTTCTGCCCAAAGTTCTGCAGCCCAGCTGGCATGGTTTTCTAGTGGTGTAGTAAAATATAAATATAATAAGGACGTTTTTGAGCTGGTGAATCCATTCTGAGCAGAGAAACATCACCACAGAGCCCACAGATGTGGCACACATTCAGGAGAGAGAGGGATGGAGAGAGGAAGGAGAAAAGATCCCTCATTTGACATGGAGAGAGTACAGCAGAAGCACTGACTGCATTATTGTTGGCATCACCCAGCTACTGGACTTGTTATTAGGACACTTCATACAAATTTGACTCAAGTTTTCGTCAACAATCTTCAAGCAAGTCTCTGATCTTTTGAGCTTGAGTCTCAGACTCAGCCCTTTAAGTCTTATTTTAAGACTACTATTTATAAGGTACACAAAAATGTCAATATGTAATTAATAAATATGCCAATCCTGTGCAATTATGAAATGGTTAACTATTCTGTTCTGTTCTGTTAACTGCATCTGCATTTAAACTCTTAATCAAAAGATGTTCAATGAATTTCTCCTCTCTTTTTTTTAAAGTAACCGTTTATTAAGTTTATTTCCAGCTACAGCCCTAGTTGTTTCCCCTTACTTAAAAATATTTATTGAAAGTCATTAGATTCTACTGATATTTTTTCCCCCAGTTGTCAGAACATTTCTGAGAAGCAATGTGTGTCTCTGAACATTTAAGAATGTTTGACTGTATAAAACTGCTTGAAAAATTGTAATTTTGTGTTTGTGTGTAAATTGGATGACTTATGGCTGTGGCTACCTGCGAGCTTGTGCACCACAAGCATATGTGTTTAGTGTCAGAGCACAGCAGTCAGTCTCCTGGGCAGCTCTTTGTTTGCTTTAGCCATGTGGTGGCTAGCCTAGCCCGCTAACTCGGAGACACATTTAGCCTGTGTTCCACTTTTATATCATCCTGCTTTTATTTTTCTTCTGTCTGCTCTCTGACCAAACACACTGCACTGAACTGGCCTCTAGCAAGACTAGTATCGGTGCTGCTCTCAACCAGTGATAGACAGATTTGGTCATTGTGGTTTTCTCTGGCTGCCATGTTAGCTCCGGCTTAGCTCCTGAACTGCTCGCACTGGCCAAGCAGCCAAAAAATGTATGGCAAAATGTGTGAAGGCCACAGCTAAGTGTTGCACAACCAGGAGGTTTTATCTCCTTGTCTTGGAAGATGAAGGCTTACCCAGTTTCGTACCACTCTGATGTTTAGAAGCTTGGTGTATAAAGACCTAGCGCTAGGTGTTTATTGTGGTCTGGGGTTGGACGCTGGAGTGTGTGGAGGGGCAGAGGGAGGAGGAGAAGGAGGAAGAGGGATGGCGGTTTTAGCCACCAGCTGTTGTTACCTTGAGCATAACGTCCTTTAACCCCCATTACAGCGAATCACCACAAGCCACAAACACGCTAGCTTCCACTGACTGCAAAACAACCAGAACTCACTTGTTTACCAGCTAATGTGCCATGAATTCACTCTCTCTTACTCATTCAAACCCTTTTCCATCCTTTTTTTCTTCTTTTAACTTTTCAATTTCACGTTTTGTGGGATTTCCTTCACATTGTTCTCCTTAATCCCTTTGTACTATTTTCTCACTCTCTCTCATTATATTGCTGCCTTCCTGCGTCTTACTTTTTCCACATCCTCTCCATCTCTTGCTATTCATCTTTTTCTTAACTTCTCCTTTTATCTGGGTCTTCTTCCTTTTGCCCGAATCTGATCCTTTGTTGGTTAGGGCGCTGGGTATGCGTGGGTTACCCGGGTGCCCACGTAAAGGCCCTCTGCTTTGGGCTCATAGAGCCAGTAGATGAAAGCAGAGAGAGATTCTGGGGCTGGCACCCATCTCTCTCTGTCCTGCCATCGTGGCCTCTTATTTCACAGAGAAAATTAATAACTTTAACAAACATCAATGAGTGAGGGCCTGATGCTTGGTTGGCTTGTCGGCTGGCCTGGTGTATGTCTGTGCGCGTATCTGTTGGCATGTGAGTGTGTATCGTGCACACATAGATATGTGTATTTTCACATGTGTGTTTGTGGGCCTACACATGTGTGTTTAAGCTCGTACCTTTCAGTGCTTGAACCACTGCAGTAGTGCAGAAAGAGGCCAACAGAAACAGGGTAGGAGGGAGACACTGACAGGTTGATGAATACTAACAGAAGAAGAGAGATTTTTTGGGGTGTGTGGGGTGTCAAGCTCCACTCTGGTTTGGTCTGATCAAATTGTTTTCTGCTTAAAAGGACATCATGTCCTTTCTTGAGGCAAAGAGGAACTTTAAGACGGATGGATGAAGGGAGGATTGAATGGATGGATGGGAGAATGTGACCACTTCTGAGGCATTGTCGACAGCCACGCTGAATAGGCAGCGGGCCTGCCTGGAGCCACGCCCGTATTTATGATCTTCAAAGGAAGGATGACACACACACACACACACACACACACTTACACACACACACACTCACACGTACTCACGCACCACCACAAAATGTTGATAGTTACAAGAAAACATATGCTTTGGCAAACGTGGGTGTGCACACAAATTTGCATAGAGATCTCTGCTCACGCATGCAGACAAACAGCAGCACTAAATGAGACAGACACAACTATCAGCACTCACATAATATATGTGATGGGTCACAGCAGCTCTGCAGTGGCTCTAAGCTGAAAAATTGTATGCATAGCTGTTAAAAAGTGTAAATGGTAAATAACCTGCACTTACACTGCAGCTTTTTCCCGAGATTGATGTATATGCCAACATCCACATGTCGGCACCGGTGGTGCTGCTGTGCAAGCTGCTGGCCTGCTCATTAGTGGCAGTTTGGGGTTCAGTGTCTAGCTAAAGAACATTTACTGTGAACACGCAGGAGGAGCCAGAGGTTGAACCACCAACCCTCAAAGGAATAGTTTAATATTTTGGGAAATGTGCTTAAACTGCAGACTGTATGAAGCTATCATCAGCAAGCGGTTGGCTTAGTGTAGCACAGCTTAGCGTAAAGACTAGAAACAGGGTGAAACATGTAGCTTGGCTCCGCCTGAAGGTAAAAAAGACCAACAACCAACATCTCTTATGTTCATCATTAACATCCAGTTATATCAATTTTGTAAGTGTAAAAAGCATCGCTTGTTCCTCGCAGGGGGTCATGTGGATGACTATTTCTTAGCCAATAGCAGGGACCATGATTATAAGGTTGGAAGGCAACACTTGGAAACACCAAGAAGTTAATTTAAGATGTCATTTTTTATGAAGGAGTAAGAGGGGCGATTGATAAGTTCAATGCCTAAGACAGATAGAGTTTAGCTATACAGCTGTTGTTACATGTTTATGCAATATAACTGATTACACACAAAGTTTTAAGTTAAGACCTTTTGTGGAATTTCTGCTTGAGAACTTTGAGAAAATGAACAACATCCTTCTTCGGGCAGTCATCCAGGGATGTGGATCAAAACTCATCCAACATCAAATTTGGCCACCTCAGACAGCTACCACTTACCAAAGATGAAGAAGGAGCTCAGTGGTCGCCATTTTGACGAAGCAATGACGTCATTGCTGCTCTGGATTACATATGCTCCATGGCCACTGACCTTGGTGTGTAAATGAAGAAGGTTGTGTGTAAAAGAAGACTATGTTGAAAGTTAATCTACCACAGGAAAACACAGGCACTTCTATGTGACAGATTTTGATCCTTTAACTAGATCGCATGTTCCATACCAGGAAAGTTCTAATGAATTTACACAAGTGCCAGTTGATGTTCTATTTCGGCTGAAAGGTAAACACAGCTATAGATGGCCGTTTACTGTGTGTGAATCCCTCTCTTTGCTTTTCTCTGTTCCATCAAGAGACATGAAATGTGGCAGAGCAGCAAAAATACTTTATGGTGTTTACACTCACAAATAATAAAACATAAATTGTGAAAACCCTCAGCCTTGTACAGTTCAGTTCATTCAAAGGATCCTGCCCTGAGAAACAGGGGTGAGACCACTGATTTTCTGCTGGCAAATATTTGAAGAGCTAATTCGGAGAGGCTGGGTTTGCTGGTGTTTAACAGTGTGTGTGTGTGTGTGTGTGTTTGTGTGTGATTGAGTGTGTCAGACACGCAGCCAGCAGCCGGGGATCCAGACGGCTTAAAGCTATTAAAAAAAGACATAATTTGTTCAGGACACTGGCATAAAGTTTTTCATCTTGTTGATTAATTACTATAATTGTCTGACTTACTGGCACTGCTGTAGGTCAGCAGTGACTCATGCACTCAGTCAATCATAGTTTAGTTAGGATTAGTAAGTCAGTCAGTCAGTCAGTAAGTCAAACTGTCTATTTGACTGTCAGTCAGTCTTTCCACCTGCCAAACATCCAGGCAATCAGTCCGTCTCACAGTTAGTAAATTACCCCATTACCCAGTCAGTCAACCAAACGCAAGCCTGCCAGTCGACCAATGACCCCTGTTATTTAATATTGGAAAAAAAATACTAGTGGCTGTATACTCCAGGAAATTGATTGCTTAAATTGATTATGATTGCCTGTTGTTTACAGTCTAAAAAATGGGGCTGCCAGCATACAGGGCTGTCAAGGGCACAGACAGACAAAGACAACAACTGAAAATGTGAAGTGGCAGCAATAAAGGGCAAAGCTTATGTTTGCTGCCTGCCTGCCTGCCTGCCTGCCTGCTTGCCTGCCTGCCTGCCTGCCTGCCAGCAGAGTGTGGACAGGACTCTCCAGTGCACCCTGTCCCCAGGAGGGGCGGGGTGGGTGGCAGAGTAGGGACAGAGGGAGAAAGGGAGAGGAGAGAGGAGGGCAGGACTGGCAGGGTGCGGTCTGAAGTGGCAACAGATCGTTTTGGATCACTCAAAACCTTTCAATTCAACTGGAAAGCTGCAGCTTGTTGCACGCCGGCCGCATATGGAGAGGAACAGCTTTCAATCCACAGAGAGAGAGAGAGAGAGGGAGCACCAACCAAACAGCAGGCGACGGTGGCTGATGTTGTGACAGTTTCCCAGAGCAAAAAAGAAAGAGAGGGAGAGAAACCACAACACTGCAACTTGGCTATCAGTAACCGCGCTCACTCTTTAACTCTCTCACCCACAAATCGACTTTGAACCTGTTTGTTTAAATACACGGACTTTACAGCCGGCACACTTAGGCTACTGTTGATTCTGTAAGGCGGAGGGAGCGAAGTTTCTCAATTTGGCTCAATTATTTTGGAGCAGCTGAAAACTTTGGTGTCCTCATGGTGCATGGTGCCGCCGGGGTGCTGAGGTACTTTTCTCCGACTTTTTCGGACGTGATGTTGCGACTGTTACGGACGATGGAGTCGGGAACTGAACCGGGGAGGTACTGAAGACATCTCTCTCCCCCGGGAGAGTCCTCCCTCCCCCAGGGGCGATGCGGATCTCCTTCCTTCTTCTCACCGCCTCTCTGTGTGCCTTGGTCCTCCTCCTCGCACCTGCCTCGGAGGGCTGCGGGCCGGGGAGGGGGTACGGCAAGAGACGGCTTCCGAAGAAGCTCATCCCGCTCGCTTACAAGCAGTTCAGCCCTAACGTCGCTGAGAAGACCCTGGGAGCCAGCGGGAGACCCGAGGGCAAAATAACGCGCAACTCCGAGCGCTTTAAAGAACTGACGCCGAATTACAACACAGATATTATCTTCAAAGATGAGGAGGACACGGGCGCCGACAGGCTCATGACCCAGGTAGGGAGGTGTGGATGAATGAGCGCAGGGGAGCTGGATGCAAAACATCTGGCACAGATGCGCAAAGGTGGACCATTGTTCCCGAGTTTGGTTAATCCCAAGTTTACAGCGGACTGCGGCAGACTTATTCCATGTTTGTGAATGAACTGAAACTCTTCAGAGTGTTTGGGACACGGTTGCATCAAATTGTTTGCAAAATGTTTGCCGTCTGTTAAATGTTTAAACCAAACTAATTGATTTCATTGACTCTCGGCCGTTTAAACTCTGGATTCTGCTACTTGACATAGGCCAGCGTTGCTCTAGTTATTGCCTTGAGGTATTGCTTTTACTCCCAGACTAAAACCTGCGTTCGTTAAATTAACTTAGTCTGCACAATTTCCTTTGAGGCTAGAGTAGTGGGAACGCGTAAAACCTCTCATTTTATTCTTGAAGCGAATTTAATCCCTCAGTAAATTAGACACATTCTTGTTTTTTTGTCTTCATAGTTGTTTGTCCTACAAGAAGCCACCTCTCACTCGCATGTCACTGTTATAACCAGAGGCTCCTTCAGCCTAACGCGCTGTTCATGGTGATAAGCTGTGCCGGTCAGATAAACTGCCTTAGCCTCGCATTACTTCATTTATTCATTCATCAGTTCATTCAGTGATTCGCATTAACATTAGAGACTTGTAAACCGCATTGCCTTAACGTTATCTATCACATCTGAGCTGACAGATCTCCAATGGGGCATCTTGACCTCGAGCCTTATATAAGTATCAGGAAAAGTGCTAAATCATTCCAAGCGCACATGGATATGCGTGTACTTTGACCATCTACCTGACACAATTTTAAAAGCTTTATTATCTCGCCTACATTCCTTTGTGTGTTTTGAGAGCGGGTTAGTTAAGAAGTAGCCTACTTTCTGGCTCATCACGTATGCCTTGCCACCTGATGAGCACGTTGTTTGTTTTTTAAAATCACGTTCTTGCTCTCCTTCTCTTATCTGTCTGGGATCTATTCTCTTCCTCTTTTTGACTTATTGCCTTTACTTTGCCCTCAACTTTACTGTGCCTGTCTCAATGTGATGACACCAGTGTCTCTGACTATCTGCCTCACCACACACACACACACACACACACACACACACACACACTGTCCACATTTTTTTTTCCTGAACTTGAGTATGTCTTTGTTGATCACATGACTGCAACCATCCCTCAGGCTCATCACACCCAACTCACAACATCTCAGGTGATCTCTCGCTCCCCATAGCTCCTCTCTCAGCTTTACCTCTTTGTATTGTTTGTTTCTCACAGCCTGTGTTTTTCTTTCTCCTTCTCTGTGCATCTCTTCAGCGTTGTAAAGATAAGCTGAACTCTCTGGCCATCTCTGTGATGAACATGTGGCCGGGTGTGAAGCTCAGAGTGACAGAGGGCTGGGATGAGGATGGCCATCATTCAGAGGACTCGCTGCACTATGAGGGACGTGCTGTGGACATCACCACCTCAGACAGGTAGGCATGAAGCAGAGCATGTGTGGCTTAAACAGGCCAGATATAGACAACATTAAACCGCTAACAGCTTGTCAGTCATGACAGTAAGCAAGTCATTCATCCAGTCAGTCAATTTATTCAGTCAGTCAACTAATAATTAATCTGACTGACTGGGTGATGAATCAACTGGGTGATGAATCAACTGATAAGTCATCAAGCTCCTTGTTTTTGCTCACTCAGAATTGGGATTTAAAATGTTAAAATCCAAGTTTCAGTTGAAATTACAATATTTTAAGTGTATTTCATAATATAAATAAATTGTGACAGAGGAAAAACGCAGGTTTTCTGATTACGTTTGGAAAAGTATGCAGTGTAAGTAAGTGACCAAGGATTATTTCAGTTAACTCAGTTAACGGTTCATCACAACTTCCTGGAGTCCTACTGACTTTTTAAATTGCCTCTTTTGTCCAACCAACAAAAATTCTCCATTCACCATCATAAATGACCAAAAAATGGCAAATCATTACATCTGAGAAGCTTGAGCAAGCAAATTTTTTAACCTTTGCTTGAAAATGAGTGAAATGATGAATCTGTTTTCAAAATGGTTGTCTGATTGTTGCAGCTCAGCTCTATCTGTTTAAACACATTTTGACTTAAATGATCTTTCACTCTTTTTCATAGGGACAGGAATAAGTACGCCATGCTGGCCCGGCTGGCTGTAGAAGCAGGATTTGACTGGGTCTACTACGAGTCCAAAGCCCACATCCACTGCAGCGTAAAGTCAGGTAAGAATCAGTTACAAGCAAAAGTGTGTGTGTTTGTGCATTATGCTTAAGTGTGTTTGTATGTTTTTTGTATTTGTGGCCAGCTGTCATTACCACTAATGAGGCTGATGCTAGACCCTTTGGTGGTGTTTCACTAATGGTTTACTTCGCCTTTCAGTGCCGCTGTCATCAGTCTGTTTGTGCGTGTGTGTTTGTGTGAGTGGCCCATTGGGAACCAATCAAAGCAGGGTGTGCACCTGTGCTCTTTGTTATATTCAGTTACAGTCTTTGGTCAGATCTCCTCTTTAGGTGTTTTTTATTTGTAATCGTATCATATTTGGCTGTATAATGTGCAGAGGCAGTGTAAAAGTGCTGTTTTGGCCATAAATGCAGGCCATGGTGTGTTTAATGGCATACAGCTTATACTGCACATGTAACAACAAATTTTGGGTCAAAAAATAACAAAGTAATACCCACTGGATGAAATAAAAACAGTTAAATCAGTAAATAAAAACATATATTTAAACAAACCTATATATATATATATAAACTGATATCTGACTCTCTTCTCTGCTCTTCTATGCTTGTTTCATTTTTTCCGCTGTCATTGTTAATGTGAAGTTATATTAAACCTGCACACACTGTATGAAGCTCAAATCAGATACAGTGGTTATGCAAACATTACTTTCACTATGGCATTCCACCTCGAGCTGTTCAAACTTTTGATATATTTTAGAAATCCATTTACTTTGTCTGGTACCACCAGTTATTTGATGCCAAACTGCATTCTAGCAGTCCATTAAGGTTAGTAGGCTGTGAGATGATTAACTCTCTCTTTGTTTTGCTGTTGCTTTTCCTTCAGTAGGTTTCTCTCAGATCTCTTATCTAAGTCTTATCACCTCCCGGTCACAGCCCTCCTTTTCTGCAGCTCTCAGGCTTACAGACGCACACACCTTGGACAAATATTTGGCTGCCTTAAGACTGCTTCAGGAAAACCCACACACTCACACACATTTTATAGTGATGAGTTTCTTATTTCTAACCAATTTCGCCTTTAGCAGTCACAGCAAATATTCTATTCTGTTATATTCCCTCCTGTTTTGGGGCTTTCAACTTTCCTTAAGGTCACTCTGCAGCCCTTTTATACAATGCCAGGGTTCATTGTAAGAATTCAAGCTCATTTCAGTGTGCCAATGCTCTTTTCGTTTGTGAAACCACTGTGTGTGGTCATGTGACTCAGTTTAAAACACAAACTGTGCTGTAATCCAAACGGTATCTCAACCCAAGTCTGAGTCTGTGTGCTTTCCTGTCTCTCTGACCCCAGGCCGTGCTCTGACTGCAGTGATACAATCAGCTGGTTATCCATTAGCTCTTGCTGACTACCTCTTCTTGCCACCTTGTCTCACTGCATCTTAAAGGGCCATTTTATTTAGAAATATCTCCCAACACAATCAAACGTACTTCCCGGGGCATCTTGGGCAGCCTAAAAAATTACCATAGACAGACAGAACAGAAACCAACACACTTTTCCCACAATGTTGTATTACTCACAACTTGCTGTGTCACCAGTGGGTTTATCAAATTAAGTTGGGTTGAAAAGTAGACATACAAGCCATTAAGTTTGGGA
>JAPZDV010000005.1:13632077-13661979 GCA_029814665.1 Acanthurus lineatus
GACATACAAGCCATTAAGTTTGGGATAAATATAAATGTCATGTAAATATCCTTACATAAAGCTCGATATATTCTTAGATTTTTTTATATCGTTATGTGGTAATACGGCTTAAGGGTCATCATTTTGTCCTGGTTTTGACGGCTACATTACAGTAAAGTGATGTAATTTTATGAACTTACTAGATTATTGTAGTCTTTCTACCCATATTACTGATGACTATTATTTTGAAAAAATTCATTAGGTCAATAATTTGTGAAAGCCTTGTGAAATTAGTCATACCTGCAATATTGTGCTAATATTGATAGTGAAGCATTTGGTCAAAAATATTGTGATTGTGATATGAAAATACCAAGATACACACTGTAAAATGCTGTTCAGCACTGAAATATGATTTTTGGTCCATTTGCCTAAATGAAATTAATGCCATAGCAAAGTGAAGGGAACTATTCCCTCAAGAAAACATTATATTTAAAAAAGCAGGATGACAGCTTTCTCTCAGAAATTTTGCCAGTTGTTAGTTTTAAAAACCTTTTCAGGGACCCCGGTATAAGCCTCTAAAATAATACCAATCCTTTGGAAAACAATAAAATAAATTACAAGTCAGATTCAAGGGCTGCACAAACCCACTGAAAGAAATATTTAAATAGGCAGTCATGAATCATTAATAAGGATCAAGAGAAATCCTCATTCCTGCTGGTAAAAAACATGTGTTGTGTAAAGTGCGTTTCTGTGTGTGTGAGGGAGCACAAGACATATTATATACATCTGATAACGACTTACCACTGATCCACAGAGATAAGCTGCCCTTGAGTCAGTGTCAAAGTCTCACCTGTTTTTATAGATTACTCAGTGATCATTCAGCCACTGGAGAAGTTGAACTGTTGCTTCACTGTTGTTCCAGTCTTGAGAGAAGTTCAGACTTTTCTTCTCTCTTGATGTTTTGACTCTTCATCCTTCCATCTTCACCAAAACTGAAAATCAAAACTCCATTAAATAAAATCTAAAAATCTTATTTCTCTTTCTTTTATTGCTCTAGAACATTCTGTGGCAGCCAAAACCGGCGGTTGTTTCTCTGCTGATGCTGAGGCCATCCTCGAGGGCGGGGCTACTAAACAGATGCATGACCTTCAACCCGGAGACCGAGTCTTGGCCTCTTCAACTACAGATGGTCGTGGCCCCCTTGTCTACAGTCCAGTTTTATCCTTTCTGGACCGCCAGCCCAATGTCACGAAGATCTTCTACATCATTGGCACCAATACAGGACGTAAGATTACTCTCACAGCCGCTCACCTGATCTTTGTCACAGACTGCACTGGTGGGCTGAGTGAGCCAGAGAGGGACGAATCAGCTGGAGAGCCACTTTTAGGCTACGTTCAGGAGGGCAGGCCTCGCCGGGGAGCAGGTCTGAGGACAGTTTTTGCCAGCGAGGTTCAGCCTGGACAGTGTGTACTTACGTCACAAGGGAAAGTGGGGTCAAAGGCGACACTTTCAGTCGTGACCTCTGTGAAAGAGCAGAGGAGCACCGGGCTGTACGCCCCTCTAACCCAGCATGGGTCCATCGTGGTGAACGGTGTGCTGGCATCCTGCTACGCCGCTGTGGACAATCACCATTTGGCCCACTGGGTCCTGGCCCCGTTGAGATTCTTCTACAGCCTGATGGGACCTTCAGAACCGCAGACTGACGGCCTGCACTGGTACCCCTGGCTTCTACAGAAGCTGGGGCAAATGCTGCTGGACGCTGGACACTTCCACCCCTGGGGGATAGAGCAAGGACAGAGATAGGAGCAACAGAGACAAGTTTCACACTGATGACTTCATTCACTTACCTGAATACAGGAGCACCAAAGCACAGAGTGAGGGAACCACAAAGACAATTGATTTAATGATGGAAATGTGTTTTAACCGATTCTACTTGACTGTATTTGCTGTACGTCAAAAAGTCCTTTCTGTAGCACATGCATAATTTTGCAAAAGATGAGCAGAATGAGAATTGTTTTTTACTTTTAGTAAGTTCAATTTCTCTAATTTTAGAAGATTGAGAAGACTAAAAAGACAGAAAATCCAATTTAAGCCTGTGTACCGACAGAGGTAAATATTTCTTTTCTGTTTGAATTAAGAGCTGAGCCTCTAAAGATCAAATTTTTTAATATTACAGAGCACCTCATAGATAAAAAAAGGGACTGTGATTCAAAACAATTTATTAAAAACAAAAAAGGTAGGCAGTGAAGTAAGACAATCAGGTTTCATCATTCCTTTGTACTGTATTTACATTTAAAATTTATGCATCTCTATTCAAAATTCAAGCGTATAAGGACTACTTTTGTGACTCTTTTAGAGGAGGTCAGGCTTTAGAATAAAATAAAGGTAAAAGGGAGGAAGAAAAGACGGAATAGCCTGAGAGAAAAAGGTGATGTGGTGTGATATGAAACTTTGTACATACATGAAGTATTTATACAGTTAAATAATGTTAGGGAGGAAAAAAGACAAGAAATTAACTTTTACAGTCAGAATCAGCACTGCAGTAAATCCACTGATTCTTAGCCCTTCTTTGTAAAGCCTATAATGTAGACTAGACATAATTTACAAACTATTATTTAACTGGAAAATGGGAGATGAAGTTCAATGTATTTACTTTATTCATTATAGCAGTTTGATGGTGTTGCATTAGAGCTACACGTCTGTAAGAAAATGATTGGCAGGGAATGTTGGACACTGAAATCGAGCGCATACGTCACCATCATACAACACTGCATCGAGTGCTAATGCAGGAACAGGTGCATGGGGCTATAATGACCAGGTTTGTTTTCCCAAGTATGTCATCTGCTTTGATTGTCTTGAAATGACTCATATGGTTCATTTATACATATTCATGTTTTTCATTAGTTATTTTATTTAAGAGGTTTAAATTTGTGACATTTTTTTTTTTTTTTTTGCAATGTTTTGGGTTTTCAATTTTCAGGTCAGTCGTATTTAGTAAAGGCATACACAACACTCAGGCTGTATTCAACTACTGTATTAAACAAAAGCTATGCATCATATTAAATAACAGATAGTAAATCTTGAATAGTAAGTTACTTGATAGCTCTCCTTTGCATTGGTCTTTTTTTGTATGCCACCAAATAACTCAAGACCAAAGACCTAGACTGGCAGAGGTACAGACATTTTTGGTTTCATCACAAATGGGAGACAGATGTGATAGATGGCTGAATGAATATGGAAAAACATGTCGTTCATGTTGTAGTTCATAGTGCCCCTCCAGTGGACACTTACTGAGAATGCTTTGTGAAGACTCAAACATTGTAAGTAGGAACTCCAAAGCATTATTCTATATACCTGCTAACAGATTTGTCACATATGTATATTAAGCTATTGTTGGAGAGACTATTTAAAGATCTATTTTTAGAAAATGATGTAAACTATTATTATTTTCTGCAACTCTTTGTATTTGACACATAAAGTTGTTGTTTATAAACCAAAACTACTCTGTGCTTTACTACTCTATGCAACAAATTTGAAATTATGCAATTGCCAATCACTTAAAATTCTAAGAAATACTGTTTACACTATTTAATAAAGTTCCTTTGTGTATCATCATGAGTAATTTAAATGGAAGGCCCTGCATTTTTGAGACAAAAGAACACAAATAAGGTCCAACAACTGGGTTTTGAACATGTGCTGATAATCACCTGTTACACATGGAGACGTAAACAGCCACAGGTTGGTCATAGCTGTAAAAGGTGCAGCATAACAACAGCTGGAACAATGTGACTGCAGCCTGAGTCGCTGTGGTTACAGGGTGGGCTGCTGGTTGGTTTCAGTACCACGGACAGCAGCACACAACAACGCTCCTCTGCCCTCCTCATGATGCCTGAGTGTTTTTCTATTATCCAGGATGGAGAATTAGTCCTTGAACACAGCACACCCTGCTGGACACTTTAGTACTTGCATAGAAGACTTCAGAGGATCAAAATCCACAGAATTCTGCACAAAGATCAAGACACTACTTGTCTTTAATTTGTTTCTTCTGTCTTTTTAAGACTGGAGATGGAAGAGCTATTTATCAGTTTGTTCACAAAATTAACGATCAATAGTGATCAGGAAGAAAGTTGTTTCTTATTTAACACTTTCTCCTTAAAAAGTCAAGGAAGATTTCATGTAAGAATCACAAACTATAACACAAACAAGAAGATTCTAAGTAATCTTTATTATTATTGGTCAGTTAGGTACAGGAAAAACCTTTTTTGTGGTATCCCATAACTCATCACAGGAGACAAATCCATACAGACACATAGAGAACCAGATCCAGGTGAAGCACTCACTATATTACATATAAGTAAAAGTAAAGTATGAAAAATTACCAGATTACCTTAATGTGCAGGTGATGTTCTCACATGAAAAAATCATGCACATCATCATAAGTGGTTAAAACACTGGAAAAAATAAAAATATAATCCACCTGAGTCTGGTTGTTTGACATGTTTCTCTATGTGTCCTGTCTCCATGTTTATAATGTTTAACTCTGTTTGGACCACAATACCACGGCAACATTTTGAGGCAAAGGCTGATGGACATCCAGCAATTATAATCAGGACTGATTTGAGAGGGATGTAACTGCCACCACCCCCATTACTAAGATGAACAAAATAAATAATCAAACCAAAGAAATCAAACAAAATTGCCTCAAAAGTGACCCAAGTATCATTGTCTTAAATTAAGGGTGTTCACACAACAAACACATGGGATTTCAGCATGCTCACAGTAACTCACATACAGATATGAATGTCTTTATAGAATATGTACCTGTCATCACAGCTTGGCAAAATTACACTTATACACAACAAATGCACAATAACACCTGGAACCATAATACCAGCCAGTGGAAAAAGACCCAAATACATTTTGAGTTGTCTTTGTCTAGTCGGAAAAAACTCCCTGCAAAACAGACGAGTTCATCCCCTGGTAGGTGACGGTGATATTGTCCAATAACAATTAGCCTATAGATAAAGATTTATGTTCCCAAACAACCCGTAAACACACACACACACACACACACACACACACCCACACACACAATCGCACACACAACCATTTTCACCCACACTTATTACATATTAGTAACATCATGAGAATGTGAATCTCTTTTGAGTCTGTGACTGAGTGGATGACAGAACGTGAGATAGTCTGAACTACCTACAGTAAGCGGCTATGTTGAGAGCAGTAAACCTGACAGAAGTACAAAACACTCCATAACATCCTAAGTTGGCAATTAGGTCGACATAGTTACATTAGGCTATATGTAATCATTGCTTGGCAGCATACAAAAATAAAAGAAGTTGCTCTGGTGCATATTTTGAATCATCTGCATTTGAGTTAAGTCGTCTCTATGCAAACGGAAGGAATTGTTTTCGGCACATTTTTTTTTTAAAACAAATGAGGCTGGCTCAGTTATTGTATATTTGATTAGCATTAGGGTGTAATTATATCTGTCTAACTATTATACTACCAGTAGCAGCATCTCATTGTCGTAGTTTGTTGGCTGGCTTCATAGCAAGCCTGGGTAATGCATATTTGGAATTCTTTGTGAAAAGAAGCCAAAAAATATCCTTGAAAATATTTTTCACATGCTCACTCCACACAATTTTCACACAAATTTAAACAACAAGGAATAAAAAACATGACTGTCAAAAATGACAGAAGTCATGTTTTTCTACTCTATAGGACTTTAGAGGGTTTTTTTTAAAACATTTTTATATTCAGTTCCTGCTGTCTTTAATTCGCTTAGTGTCAGATGACTTGTTTAACTGCATATGCATTCATTTGGATTTTAACAACATGTTCAAACTACTTATACCACCATTGACTTTGAACTAGTACAACAACCAAGGGCCCATGTTTCACACGTGAATGATAAAGTAGGAAAAGAAGATTGGCTGCATGTATACAATAGGAATTAAGATAGTAATTAAGTTAGGAATTAAGTTAGCAGCAGAAACCCAAGACAAATTAGAATGATTGAAGATCAGAGCAAATAGCAAATACAAATACTGACACCTCTTTACTGACACCATCTGCAATGCTCCATTTATGTATAGTCAGAATTGCAGGTCAGCCGCCAAAAATGACCAGACAAAAAAAAAACCCTGCATTAACTGAGGAGAAAAATTACACTTGATGGCTACACATGCGGCTCAACTGACAATTTGATTCAACAACACACTTCTGGCATTTTTAAGATCTCTGAAAAAATAAAATTAGTGATGGCCAATTTTGTTATTTAAAGGTCCAGTCTGTAGGATTTAGCGGCATCTAGCAGTGAGGTTGAAGATTGCAACCAAATGAATATCCCTCTTCTTTTCTCGTACTTTGTTTTCTCGCATTATGGAGAACCTGCAGTAGCCTTGAAACTCGAGAAAAACACTGAAGGCAGAGCAACAAAGCTAACTGCATGGAAGACAAACTCCCTTTGTAGATATAAAAAGGTAATTTCAAGGTACTAAAAAAACAACAATTCTTATTTTTAGGTGAATATATACTAGTAATAACATATTATTACATAATATCAGAAATATACTTCCAATACGTCCTTCTAAATCTTACAAAATGGACCTTTAAAGTCTTAACTGTAAATGTGCAGTTTGGCTCTCTGTGTGTTCAAAGGTCTTTTTGCAGTTTTATTGGGCTAAAGTTGCCAGCTAGGAGTTGAATCTACTTTTCCGGTGTGATACTCCTCTGGGCGAATAGTTCCAAAAACTGTGAGGACTATACTTGGTTACCCTTTAAAAAACAGTTTTTAGGGCTCTTATGTGTGTAAGAGATAATCTGCTACACTTGGCATCATCATAATTTTTTTATACTGTTCTCAATCTCTCAGCATCTGATGAACAAAAGCACAAGAGTGGACAGTTTCTCTGTTTGATGGTGGAAAATTCCTTGGAGAGTTTATGATTAGATATGACTGAGAATAAACATTATAATGCAATTGCAGTGGTAGCCATTGCAGAATCACCCACCCCTACATCTGTTCTGTGTGATGGTTTTCTTAAATCAATTCTTCTGGTAGAGAGTAAACACAGTAGTGCAGCAAAGGGCGAGATCTATGAAATGGCTACATCTGCAATTTGTAAATGTAGGCAGAAATCCACAAAAATGTCAAGATCCACTTTTTGCACAGTGTAGCTGACCTTAGAAATGCATGATTTCCGCCAGGGCTGTGAAAGCTCTGCTTCTATGGCCAAAGTCCTTGTAGTAAAGATATAGTATCAGGGCAGGTAGAGGGAGGGAAGGATTGAGGCAAGAGGAAAAGACATAAATAGGGAAGCTGAAGATGATGTTCTGTCCTGCTCATCACAGCCTCTGGGTGAAATTTTCGGGGAATACTCCTTTAGCGGAATTTTCTTTGTTCTGCTGCCAGTCGTCCTGCTTCATTCCCATCAGCCAGCCTTCATCCTACACACACCACGGACATTGAAAGAGAGACTTATTCACATTATGGCCACTTGGATACTTTTGTGCATAACTGTGTGTGTGTGTGTTCTTGTACTTGCTGCTTAGTGAGGACCATCATTAGTTTTTTACTGACAAAGAAAGGACATTTTTGGGAAGTGAGATCCTCACCTTCTCACTGCCCTCTAAAGGGATATTTGAGTTAGCCATTAAGTTTTTATGGTTGGTTTTAGGGGAAGGGGCTAGGAAATACATCATGTCAATAAGTGTCCTCACAACTACAGTTTTACAAGTATGTGTGTGTGAGAGCGTGGGTGTGTGTGTACCTGTTCTTCAGGGTTGTCAAAGGGGATTACTAGCACCACATCACCAGCCTTCATCTCCAGTTCGTCTGTGTCATTGGCAGCATAATCATGCATCACTTGAACCTGCATCACATCAATAGTGACATCAGTTATCTCAAAGTTAAAAAAAAGATTATCTGGGTTAAATAGACTGATGTTTAACACAGATGAAATCCCTTTGTTCTGAATCCTGTTTCACCTTGAACATAAAGCCAGGTGGCATTTCTGACTCTGGCTCTGATGCTTCTTCTGTTGGTTCTGGCGCTACTGCAGGTGCCTAGAAAAAAAGAGATTTTGTTTACTGACACGTAGTGGACACTGAAAAACTTATTCCTCTTTTAAAGAGGCAAAATTAAGCTCTTTAAATCTTTTTCCAAAAACATGATTTAAAAAAATCTCCCAGGAAAATCTTCTATAAAGTGCATCTGTAGTGTAAAACTAGACAAATAGCTTTGATAAAGAAAAAAGATGCATGATTTTAAAACATTTTTGAATCAAATCCTACTGTGAAAACTTTTGCTCTGGAGGGGTTCACACAAAAAATTTTATATAACTGAATTTTACAATATTTACAACATTATGCAAAGAGTAGGATTTATGGGTCATTATGAAGACAAATATTAAGATGAGATGGATTTTTTTGGTAAACAAGAAAGGATTTGCAGCTAAGAATCTTTCAAAAATGCCATATCTTTTGAGCTAGGAGATAACCATGAACCATTTCTGATTAGTGTAAGTTCTCATATTAACAATCTTTAAACGTAAAGCTTTTCATAATGCTAGCCAACACTTGGTTTAAATTTTTCACTTCTAATTGTATTCAAAACCATATAACATTATATACTGATAACTGCAATTCTGCAAAGCACATTATAACACTGTTTTCATGATGTTGCAGTTCTTCTTATACTTACCTCTTCTGTTGCTGGTTCCTCCTCCTCTGTTGCTGCAGCAGCTGCTGCTGCAGACTCACCCTGAGAGCAGAGAGAGATAAAGGAATAAAAGTAATAGGTTATAGACTGAGATGAATGAAAGATTTGAGTTAAGGAGAGGCAATAATGAAAGAAAGCAGAACAGACAGACAAGACAAAGACAGACAAAAAGACAAGCTGCACAACCTAAACGGCAAAAGTTATGGCTAAGTATGTTGAATTAACAGTGGGCCTGGTTACTAAAGCACAGTTGTCATAAAGGTAGAGTTTTCACACCGCAGACTACGTGCATGGACTTGTGATTAGCAGCAACTAGGATCAGCTGTGTAAAGCACTTGTCTATACTCTTCTCTTTCCCTCAGCAATTAATTTCCAACTTTCCCTCCGTCACTGTTGATGCATCCATGCTGCTGGTCCAGATGCATCCTAAAATCCCTCCATATTAGAATTTCTCCATCTTTCCATCTTTTTACACTCAAATTCTATCTTTCTATCATCTGTTTCTTTCCAGTACATCATGCTCACATCTCCTCCTCAAAAATCAATGCATCCATCATTTTCGCCCAGATGCATCTCTCCATTTTTTTCTCTCCTTGGTTACCTGACCCTCTTCATTATCCAACGTAGCGGCAGCTAGTGGGGCTTCTTCCTCAGCGGCCTCAGCTGGAGCCTCAGCTGCAGGTGCTTCATCCTCTGTGGCGGGCACCTCTGTCACTGGCGGGCTCCCATCATCACCCCAGCCCTCCTGGGCTTCAGCCAAAGGATCGTAATGAACCTCCTGGCTCTCATCATCCCCCCCTCCCTCCTGAGCCACAGGCACAGGGTCATAGCGAACCGGTTTGGTACCATCATCCCCCCAGCCCTCTGTGGCAGCTGCTATGGGATCATAGCGGACAGGCTGCGAGCCGTCATCCCCCCAGGCTTCTGTAGCAGCAGCCACAGGGTCATAGTGCTTCTGGGTGTCCTCTTCCTGGGCATCACTGTCCTCAGGCTGAGAGGCAAGGGTCAGGTTTGAAGGAATCAGAGGTCATAATAGAGACAGAGATATTCTACCTTTTGGGTATTATAAAGGGTGCGTAAATCAAATGGCTGAGGAACAGGGGGGCAAATTATAAGGGATATTCAAGGGCAGATTAAATGGTTTAGTATTAAATTTGGAGAAAGGGTTTGGAAATAAGCAGCACAAGGAGAATAAAGAATTTTTGCAGGATGTTTGGAGTGTTCGGCCAGTATATGAATGAAACAATGAGCTAAGAAATAAAGCACAATATTTTTGATGGATAAGGGATTAGGTAGTCGATAGAGATATAAAATGGGCACCCAAGGGGTGCATATGGGTTTTTACATTAAATATCCCTTCACATCATTTGTAGCTGCACAGCATTACAGCAGTTTATGCTTGATGCTAATTAGCAAAAGTTAATATGCCAACACACTAAACAAAGACATTTAAAATGGTAAACATTGTACCTGATAATCATATGTAGTCATATGGAGTATTTTAGCATTGTCATTGTGAACATGTTAGCATAATGATAGCATTTCATTTGTTGCACTCCTGTGCTAAAGTTCAGTTTTATTGTCTAAAAAATTGCTGCCTGATGAGCAAAAAAGCTAAAAGCTACAATACCATTAGAATGACATTTTAAGGAATTATGGACGTTAACATTAAGCTTTATTTAGGTCAAAGATATTATCATTTTTAAGAGAAAATTGTGCAGTTTTGCAAAAAAGGAAGAGGGATACCAGGGACATCAATGGGGGAAATTCAGCAGCAGATGTGAGCAAATCATCATCATCATCACCATTATCGTCATAAAACCGAAAGAAGATTGATGTAGTAATAAACCGATACAGAGAAGGCTTCAGGCTAAATTAAAAGACAGATGAAGATAAGGAAAGGTGGCAGCAGAAGAAAGAAACTCAAAAGCTGTCAGACTTTTCCATCAGAAAATAGATGTTGGATCTTCTGTGTTCGCTTTGCAAGCATGGTTTATGTTCCCACGGCTATGTTCAGATGGAGAAAGAGGAAGGAAGCTTTGTAAGAGTAGAAGTGTCGATCCTTTTGGAGCTATCACCGCTTTGCCTCAAGCTCTTATACAGAAGAACTGTATGATTGTTGAGACACATCTCTCTTACAGTGTTTAGGATGAACAGAAGGGTTAGTTAATGGTTAAAATGCCAAGTTGCAAGCAAGGCTTTGTGAAGTTGCCCACTACGTTACTACTTTATTAGTTTACCAAACAGTCCACTGACAATATGAGCAACTTCACTCAACTTTCAGAACAAAACTGTTCCCTGTGTGTCACATGTGGCATGTAGCTAACACATAACAGCTACATGTTCCTTCAGTGCAACATGTAAACGAACAGGGAGACAAGGGGAAACAGAAACAATGGAGGTTAATTCGGTTTCAAAATCATTTCTCACACTGCTGATTTTTCATTTATGTTTACTATCAAATTAATGCTACAAGTGTGCGTACAGTCGTTTTTCTCCTTTTTTTGGTGTCAATTGTGTCTTACAATCCATCTTTTATTAGCTAAGATCTGCAGTATGCTGTATATACAAAAAAATGTTCCTTACTCACATATATTACAAAAAGAGGAAGAGATGGACTACTCCTTAGATGAGATTGCACACCAAACACCAATTACATCTCCTCAATATACTGTATACAACAGTGTAAACAGCAATCTGAAACTGAATTAACCTGCATCCATTCTAAAGTTCTACTTTACAACAATAACTTTTACTATATGGTGTTATCACATGACGCACTGCAAACACAAAAACAATGCACAAACACATCTGGGACACACAAATGAAAGAAATCCATTCATAAAAGAAACGTTGTTTGTATACAGGGAGCCATTATAGAAGTCCCTACTTAGCATGTCCTGCATATGTTGTGCAGGACCTTCAAACATATTACAGTTGTGGAATCACTCACTCTCATACTGCACTGGATGTGCAGCATAATGAGAGCAGGGCTTGTATGATGGCTACATTAGAAGTAAATGTAAATGATGACAAACAAATCAATGTTTAGCATGAACATAAATAAGGTTATCCTGATGAAGATGATGATCATATTGCTAGTTATAATTTTACAAGTTACATTGTGTTAGTATGAGGAAGATAAGCTTACCCATGAGTCCCAGTTTGCAGGCTGAGGAAAACAGCAACAACACAATGAGAAAACCGAACAAAATTCTCCACAATGTTCTGGCTAATGCCTGTTGCATTCATTTATTTATTTCCAGTGCAGGTCCCATGCTCTAAACCTGCAAGCCCATAGCAGTAGATCTCTAGCAGAACAAGAGTACAGGCAACACTAGTTAGGTGAAGCTTGAAGTCTGAGGGTCATATATGTACCATACATGTCAGTCACCCACAGAATGAGTGACATGCAGGGGAAAGCTACTCTGCAAAACGATGTTTACTCAAATGACTAATTGAATTTCACAGTCATGCTGTAGTGCTGTGAGTATCATGTTGCATCTTTTTCTGTTTCCTCCCATGGATGCGTGTGTGTGTGTGGGTGCGTGTGTGTGTGTGTGTGTGTGTGTGTGCGTGCGTGTGTGTGTGTGTTTATTTCTCCAGGTTCTGCCTTTGTTTTGGAGCTGCAGTGACTGATTAGCAGCAGCTGGTTTCAACCATCTCATCAGAGCCTGGAGTTTCAAAGAGCTACAGATGTTCCCAGTGGAACAGTAGGCAGATCAGTCTGCTACTAGCGTGATGCCAGTGTGTGCGGTCCTGCTTCTTTTTTTGGACGGCTGGTGTCTTTTGTGTGTTTATCTTTTTTACTTTAAGATTGCACCTTTTTTTGTTAGTTCATTACATTATAATTACTCCTCTCATTGCCTAGACCCTCTTGGGAGAATTTAACAGGTAACTAGAGTTATTAAATGTGTCAAAGTAGACAGACGCTTTAAGTATAAGGTCCTCTCATCCCATGTTATCTCAGTATCTAGATTTACATTCTGCTGTACAGAAGAGAAAGAAGTATAAGAGCAGAGCAGGGCTTCAGTCTACAGTTCATGCCATGAGTGATCTGTGGACAGTGCTGAAGCAGGAAGAAGTGGTCACTAAAAGCAGGTTTCTACAGATCATCATGCCATTGTCCACCTCTCTTTAGGAAATTGGAAAGAAGCAGAGCAAGTAACACCTCAAACTATGCCAAGCTTACCAAATGATTTCATTTTGTATCCAGACTTATAATGCTTGTTTCAATATATTTAAAATCAAACTGCACTAAAAAAAGTGAAGGGCAATCACAAAGTTCTCTCAGACTTAAATACCATTATTAGAGCGGAAAAAGATTTTTTTGTTTTTGTAGTTATGTAAGTATGCAAATGTAATATCAGTTTGATTAAAATGTTTACATGCAGACATTATATGGGTTGAATTATTGAACTATATTGAATAAAATAGCACTCTGGACAGTTAGAGCTAGAGGAAAGGCATTAGCTGTTAGATAAACCTCTTAAATACAGATTTGGCTCTTCCTTTGTGAAGCAAGAGGGAAAGCGAACAGACTTTAGCTTGCAGTAAAAATGTTTGTTAAAAGAAGTGAAGCAGATTGAAGCAACAAAGATGGTTTGAGGTAGAACCTTTTCTTGGAAAAAAATCAAAGTAGGAATTTAAATTTTTTCCCTTCTTTAGAACCCCACATCTTACAACAGTCTAACTAAGCGGTCTTGAGTTAAACTTAAAGTCTGTCTGGATAAAACATGAAATCTCTTTTGAAGCTTGACATTTGTTGCAGTGGAGGGTCTCTACAGTCTGTATGTTCATGCCATGAATCATCCACCTGTGTGACTGTGGAGGCTTTGGTTGCTGCACTGAAAGAGTCCAGGTCCATGTCCAACAGGCTGCTCACTGCAGGACTGTCAAACTGATAACAACAGGAACATGAGGGCTCATTGGCCAAGTGGACGCAACAGAGGACAGGAACAGAACAGAGTAGAAAGGACAGAATAGAAAAGAAAAGAATAGAAGATGTAGTGGCCAGAAAGAAGAATACTTAGAGGCTCTGACCTGTGCAGGAGAAGGAAAGTTAAAGGGCTTTTGTCTGTTTGCTGACAGCATGAGCTTACTAACCTCTGTAGGAGAGGTGACGCTGATATCAGGAGTAGCTGCAGCATCAAACAGGTTGATGATATTCTCTGTTTTCAACTCCTTTGATGGGGTCACCTTTGGTGGAGGAGGCACTGCTGGTCTTAGCTAAAACAAAGAAAAAATTTGGCTTAATTTGTATTGTGTTCTGCTTTCGTTTCTGAATGTTGTACAAAGTAATAAAGTCAGCTTTATGTTTTTTGTCTGTATTTTGTCTTCCACTGAACTGTCATGTTAACAGAACACAGCATTCAATCAGGATGAAAACAGAAACTTTGGCTCAAAAATAAAATTACAATCATTTCTCAGCAGGCGTTTTGTTTTTTCATCTAAGCATATGGATGACTAATCACAGACTCTTAAATCCTCTGAACAAAGACACATCCTCTATGTGCATCTGAGAGTTTGCATTCACCTTGGATGGAGATTTTGGGATTGGTGGTGGTCCTCCTGGCCTGAGAGTGTGGTTAGATGCTTCTTTCCCACTAAGTGAATGGGAGAGAGAGAGAGAGAGAGAGATGGAGGGCAGAAAAGGAAATTACAGACACATTAAAGAGAAAGTAACACAGATGTCAAACAGTGTGGAAGAAAGGGCTAGCATAAGTTAAAGGGAGCAGCTAAAAAGCTAAGACAAGCTACAAGGCATGCTCTACAAGAGTCCAAGCGGAAGATGTCATTGCAAGGGCTGTCATGCAAGAAAAGTGAGCCTCCCTTCCCATCATTTCTCTGCTTTTCCTCCCTCCATCCCACCATCCCATGCAAGCAGGCTTTATCTGTGGCTCTGGTAAAATCCCCACAAGCGAGCAGTGATAGAGGCATTCAAAAGAAGCCAAATATTTGCAGATATTCTAAGGGTTGGAAAACCTGCAAGTTATTGCTGGACCAGGCAAGTTTTGTAAGAATATGCAGCACTACAGCATTCAACTGACATGATGATGGCCATAAGGGAGGTCTTGTTGTCCTTGGATTGATCCAGTCTTTAGAACTTTATAATGTTTTGGTGCTTCTTTGGTGCATATCTCCTTCTCTAACTAATTTGTGTAGTTTAATTACTACACAATAGCTGTAGAAAAACTGTACAAATAATATAGAGAGGGGGAGCGACGGTGGCGTTAATAGAGGGGCACAGCTACTCATTTACACTCTGTGATCCCTCAGTGGATTCATCTCACAGCCTCAAGGAGAAAAGTGGCATACTCTAATTGAACATTTTGATCTATCAGTTAATCAGTTATTCTTCATCAAGTCTCAGTTAGCAGGAGGTGAGATACTGTGTACCTCGTGATTCAAATGTGCTGTTATGTAATAGCCTTTCCTGGTGCAGCATTAAAAACATACAGGTTTTCTCAGCTCTCGTACATCTGCAGCTCCATATGCTCAAACTCTCAGATCAGCATGTCTATAAATTCACTTGCAACCAAGCACTACTCTGGTTCTCCTTAGATCTCCAAAGGCTGCAGACTGAGTGACGCAAAGACACCTGGACAGACAGTTCAGTTGGACAGACAGACAAGAGCTGTGTCACCATGGTTACCACAGTTGCTTCCAGTTACCTCCTATTTGTTCCTGACGATGAAGCGCCGCGTTTACCTGTCTTGCTGAAAGGGGGGGTTTAGGAGTGGCTCCATGTTAATGCACGTCATTTTGTTTTGTTTACTCCTGTAGCTTAAAATGTCTCTAATATGATGTGTTTTAATCAATGAGTTTCATATTTTCTAGATATAGAAGGAAAAGGGGAGAATTAAAGTAATCATCTTGAAGATTTTCATTTCTAGGAATATTTGTTAAGTTGGTGATCAAGGCTATTGTCCAGTAATGAAACGGTTGCACTATCTATATCTTCAATATTGCAGCTTTGGTGTCTGTAGCATTATTTATTAAATATCCTTTGTTAAGGTATTGCTATAGCAAAAATTGGAGCTTCAAAAAAGGTCCTCAAATGGCAAACTGGCACTGACAATTTAATTTTATTGTGATGTGTTTACAGGGAATGCAATGTGTTTGCAATATTGTACCCATGAAGAGCTGTAGGCAACAGGCTGCAAGCCTCCAACCTCTCAGTGAGGTAACATACTGCTTTCAGTTTCACTGAGCCCTGCGGTCTGTAGACTCATTGTAGGACATCAAGTGTGAAACCACAGCTGTCATCAAATCAACTAACACTGGAATCTTCGTGACTGCCACTTTAAGTCAGTGAAATAATGAGTTGTATGTTTTAGGATTCAAAACTCTCGTGCATCTATCCACCATTCCTCTTCCATAAGTGCTTCAGATGCTAAAGCAACTATTCATGGATAAGAAAGCAAATATGCATATGTACCTAAAATGCAAATCTGAATACATGAACCACTGAATGAAACTCTTTCCTATGGCATGTTGTGCTGGCAGTAAACTACGCTGCTTTTGTGAAAGCTAAGTGGCATCTGTGGGCCTAAAAAATCTAGAAAGTTTTGTGAGCTTTTACCATTTGGCTCATGGCAAAGTCGCCAATAAAGAAAATAAATGAGTCTGTTCAAAATAACTTCACCACCTCATTTACATCTATTTTCCACTTCTGATGTGCACACTAAATTAATCAAAAATGATGAATAATGTGCTCTCAAGAGGTTCAAATATTTGCAAACATTTCTAATAAGATCATTTCTGCCCAAGTACAGGAGGAACCATAGAAACACACTGTATTTTCTTTGCTGGTTAAGATGACCAACCACAGTGATTTCAGTGAGACTCGCAGAGTTTTTAAAAATGCTTTAACTTGAGGTTACTGGGCCTATTTACTTTAGGTTACCTAAATAGAATATGAACAAAATACACCATATCATACATGGGAGTTTGAATGGCTGCACTATCACCTGTTAGTGTTTGTGTGCAATATGCTAAAAAGAAATTCTTGACCTATTAATTCCAGTCAGAATGAAAATCTTCAATATTCAAAGAATATGCAGGAAACTGATTCTCTTTTTTTCAGTAGATCATTGTTCACTTACCTGCTTGTGTCTGTGTTCTCCAATTTCACCAAGATGTCATACAGATCCTGATCCAACTGCAGAGAAGGAAAGATGGGATGTTAGACGTTATATCCGACACTCACAGCATAACATTGAAATGTTGATTTGAACAATAGTATTTTTACCCACTTCCAACCAGTAACTTTCCTTATCTTACGTTGTTTCAACACAATTTACAAACAGTATATAGCATAGTGTGTCTATATGCAACAGTTAGTTTGTATCTTAGTGTCCAAATTTAAAGAAACGGTATTTGAAACAGTTGATTTATTCTTACTGCAGTCACTTTAGACTTAATGTCCCACTTTTGTTTTACAGGGAAAACTTAGAAATTATCTATAACAGACTGCATCTGGTTTCAAAACACTGCTGAAGTTAACTGCAGCAAGAAGTTAATATTTCATTTAAGTTGCAGTTCTTGCTAATGCACACAAAACTGGCAATGACAACATTTTCTATCAACTGTTATTTGACACACTACGTCAGTTGTTTTGCCTGGTCTGGTCTGGCTAAATCAGCGTTAAAGGAGGTCTATACACAAGCCTCACCCGGCCCATTTCCTTGTGAAACTTCTCCTCAAAACCGGCCAAACTCTGGAAGGTGCTGACATAAAACCCAACACGGCTAGAAAAGGCAGAGAAGAGAAGGAAAGAATGAGAGAAAGTAAATGTAGCGCAGATGTTACTGAAATGCAATTATAGCATCCATCCATCACCAGGAAAATCAGTTTCCCACACCTGTTCCAGAGTGAAGGTAACTCCTCTTGTAAGTCAATATTAATCTCCTCAAACACCTTCTGGGCTCTCTCCAACTCTTCCTCTGCCTGAAACACACATAGACAAACACACCATGTATTGGCACAATGCATTAGTGCATGTTCACGAGTGTGTGTTTGATGTTATCTTGATTAATTATGAGCTGTATGTGTGTATCATCCCCTGACACTTCATTATGATACTTCAACATGGTTTGGCTACAGTTGTTTTGTTGTTGTCATTTCCATTTTGCTTTCATCACATATTTGAGAGCAGCAAGTGACAGGGACCATGGCAGAGAAAGAGAGCGATGACATGCAGGAACAAGTGCAAACTGAGGACCTGTTTGTTATGTCTCATGTGTCTTTGACTGCTAGGCTACCAGGACACCTTTTTTCATTTGTTTCACAGTCATCAGACCTTGTAGGAAGTGCAGCAGGATGATTGATTACCTGGCTCCGGGACAGACTGCTCTGGGCAACATTATGTGCAGACAAGATACCCTGAGCCCAGCCTGGAGTGGCCCTCTCCAACAAGGAGGAGGGCTGACAGAGAGACAGAAACACAGAGAATTCATGTGTTAAATGCTGTCGTCAGATACATGCTCATCAGACACATACTGATACAAAACACGTTTTGTGTTTGTTTTACCTTGGTAATTTTAATGCCCCCATCCTTTTTCTTGGCCTTGTGTGTGGTGGCATAGTTGTGCCTGGCACTATCATAATCGACCAACTTCCTATCTCTCTTGGCTATACGTGCCTGAGCAGAGGAGAAACATGAACTTGTTTTTCATTACTTTCAGGTGCATTCCTGAAAATTTATTACAGTTTTTGCATGTTTTATCTTTTCAACAAACATTTTAGTATTCAATTTTAATAATTCAATGCAAGCCAACACAAATACTTGCAGCAGTATATGATATTAAAACATGGCTGCCACTGCATGAACATTACATGCTACAAATATCCTGTCATGGTTGCTACAGGTCTCTATGAGCAAACAGCTTACCTTTATATCAGGGAACTGGCCAAGGTAAGTGTCCATGGAGATTAGAGCATGATCAACCAACTTTTGGTGGTAGTCAGTCCACAGCACATCACAGTCCTGTAGCATTGGTGAACATAACAACCATAAACACCTACTGTCAAAGATTAAATAGTTTATTTCAATAGTGTGCTCTTGGATGACGTTCTCCATTACTGTAGAGTTGATTCCATTGGCTCTGTTAGTCTTGTTAGTAAATTAAGAATTAACCGAAACCCCTTTTAGTGATTGTAGTATTTTCTTGCAGCCAACTCACTGTAGTTTTGTCAGATATGAACCATTAATATAAAAGTCATTTCAGGAGTAAAGTTAATGAAGACAGAAGAAAATTTAACAAGCCACTCAACATCTCTCACAAGAGGTGCTAACATATAATTTTGCTGTCAAGAGGACTGCCAAAAAATCCGAGGAACACAATTGCAAAACAGCTGCGTGTACCCGAGGAAAAAATAGCTGCTGCGGCGCATGAGCTTATTTAAAGGAAAACACTCACACACACACACTCGAAAAACTAATTCACAATATAACAAAGTGGTTCTGACTTTCATAGAAACCAGCTTGTCTTCATGCTGTCACTCATGCATTTTAACACAACCATGAAAAAAATGTTTCCGACCTCCACTATCGAATCCACTTCGTTCTTGGCGTACCACTCTGGCTCATACATGTCAGCCAAACAAGCTTGCACATTCCTTGAGGACTCGTGCATGGCTGAGGGCAAACACACATATTCTTGATTAAAGGGACATCATTTGCAGGCTAAGGTGCATATCTATACATGCACGACTATGTGTCTAAATGTAAGGCTTGACACATGTACAGTGTGTGTAAATGTGTGTTTGAGTGTATATTTGTGTTTTTGATGTAATCTGTATGAGCTTGTGTGTGTGTGCCACCTTTCACTGCCTCCAGGTATGCCCGAAGGTCCCTTTGCAGTTTGCTGCCTTCAGTCTGGGGGTGAAAAACATATGAAGCACAGAAAAAAACAGACAGTGTGCAGAGACATAAACAGAGACGTGTGACACTTGTTGAGCCAGTACATGTGTTAGTCTCTGCAAATGGTAACCTTTTTGAGCTAATGCTAAATCAGTTTGGGCACTTTAATGCAGTATGAAAGCTACTTTCTAGGAAAACTTGAGGTATGATCTTGCCATACAATGAATATTACTCACATATTGTTTGTTGAAGTTAATCACCCCCTCCTCAAAAGCGACATCTTTGGTCTCATCAGCTTTGCCAAGCTTCTGGAGAACCTGTTAGTCGAATAATAAAAACATTAGTGTCAATACAAAGACAAAGTTAGCAATTACTTCTGTCCAACACAAGACAGGACATGTTCTCTGAGCTGCTTTCAACATGTAAACAGTTTTCTCTTAATCTCATACTTTCTCTTTGCTCCAAATTGAATAAGATTTATTTTCATCATACTGTTCAAAATACTGTTCATTTTAATAAAAAACAGAGATAAACCACATTAACACTGCATTATATACATACATTAACTCACACATGTTGTTAGCACAGTGACATTCACACGTACATAACACATACTGGGTGTACAGGAGTAACATCGCCTGTCTTTTCACTGTCTGTCTCTTTTAAGCCCTACAGTGCATGATGCATTATGATTGACAAATAGCGCCCCCTGCCATTTATTCAATGCAAAACGTGCAGGTGCATGAATGCATTGGCTAGGCCTCGTATCTGGCACCAAATATATAACACAGCATGGGTGACAGTTATCACTACAGTTCTAGTAAAATACAAGAGGGCGTTTCTGCAAACCCAATTTGTGGAACAAGCGTTAATAAAGAAATCCCGATGTTGATTTAAAATGCCACAAGCACATCGGTCCTGCATGGGCTAAATGATGAGAGATGAAATTAAGGGGCCTTAAGTAAATCTCACTGCAATACAACATGCCCGCTGTCTGACATTGACTAGGGACGATGTATATGAAGTGGACATTCCCGTCCTCAAACACAGCATCCCTGCCTTATTATTATGATGTCGTGATGCGACACTGCGCCTTGGTGAAGGATGCGGCAGCGGCACTGCTGCTTCGCGGCAGGTAGGCCTGAATAATTATTCCCCACACATTCACATGTCAGTGAACAGCTCTCTCACCTTTTCTTGGGCTCTCGTTAGTTTTTTCTGAACGTTGCTGGCCACTTTCCCTGCAGTCAGACCCTTTCCCAAATTCAACTCAGCCATCTTGTAGCGTAGATCAGTCTTTGGATGCGGGAAGGAAAGAAATAAAAGCAATAACGATCAGATGGACCGCTACGGCGACCGTTGAGGCAAATGCATCAATGTCCAGTGGAGAAATAATGGTGATAAATGTAATTATGTGATGTTGTGATGTATCTTTAGGAAGATGTGTGTGCAGAAAGCTAAGCTGTTTTCTCAGATACTGAGCTGCTGTGTGCGCGTCCGTGACAGAGGAGGATGCTGTCAGTGATGCTCTTAAAGGCACAGACCCCGCTGCGCGTCCGCATAAGATAACTGCTTACAGGAGATTATAAACTAAATGGAAAAGTTACAATATGCACAGAATGTACTGCTTTTAAAGAAAACTCTGCACAACCTTAAAAATGCTTATTGATAACCTCCGTAATCTTGGTTTCTACTTCAAATTGACTTTTGACACAATGGTCATGAAGTTTTGAATTTATAAGGGTCTCAGACGAATAATAAAATAATATTCTACCTTTCATTTGTAACCAAAAATTCAAAGAAAATATCGGTAGGAAACCCAAAACTAAATATGTATCAACACAAAGTCCCATCAATCTCTGATAATATTTATTTGATATCATTCTTTTATAAATATGTATGAGTGACTCGTGGATAAAACAACTTGTAAAAATGAGTGAAGACACCAGTGTTTTAAAGATGTGGTGCCCCAAGCTCAAATCAACAGTATGTGACAATGAAAAAAAGTAGTAAATCTGGACACCAGTTGTTAAACGTTTTCCATGAGGGTTGGGCTACAACCCCCTCAATGTTTTTTCTTCCGATTATAATAAATCAAATAAATAAATATAATAAATTACATTGCAGACTATTATATGTTTTTCTTAATTCAAATAATGTGTTGAGAAGATACAGATCACCATAAGAAGCTAATTTCTCTACAGAAGATGGCGCTATTTATCCGTTGTAAGTTAACATACAAGCTGTAGCCAACAGAGCTGCTAATTTTTATTTTTCTTATTTGCCTTTTTTGTTTGTTTTGTATTGTTTTTTTTCTTCTAAAGTCTGACTGAGGACTGAATGTCTGCAGACATTCAGATGGGGATCTGCCACCATCACACAGGTCAGGCTGTTCTCAGTGCTTTCATTAGTGAGTTCATGGTGACTTTTTCATAACCACAAATTGGATACATTTGCCATATTCCCTGATTTATAACAACCCATAAGATACTCTCAAAATAACTTGGCTTTGATATTTTATGACAGAAATAAATCTACAGCTCTTTGTTGACACAGGTGGCTGCTGCTGACTGAGAGCTCTCCAAGGTCCTGAACTAACAGTGATGGTGCTGTGGAGAAGAAACAGGCAGCAGAACAAAAGGCTCATGAAGAGACAAGGCTGTTACGTGTGTTGTTTTTTTAACATTACTCTGAATGTTATTATATCTCTGTTGCATAATCTGGTATTAGAGCGTCCTTACCAGGAAGTCTACTCGCATGTGAGGATAACGTGGTTTAGCATGTGGAGGATGCGTTTAAGTGTGGGGTGATTTCACAGTGTTCAGCGTGTCAAAAATTGCAAAAAACAAAATCCAAAAAACTGCCTTAAATATGGATAATCTCCACTACTTTCTCTTCTTTTATTATATATTTTTAACCGTTTCTCACATTTGCAGTTTAGTGATGACACGAAAGCTTTGCCCTGACCATCACCTCAAAATCAACCTCTCACCATCTACCTTCTCTTCTTTCCTCACTTTCTCCTCCGGCTCCTCCCTTTCCCTCTTCTATTTCTACTGTCTCCTTATCCCCGACAACAACAACATTTGGCCACGAGTCAACAAGCCCATTCGTTCTCATACATCCACATTGAACAGCTCCGCTCCACCCCCCTCTCGCGCTGCAGGAATGGTTTAACCCGTTATCCACAGTGCGCGAGACACAGAGCACAAAGGGAGCGCACATACTAGCCGTTCAAAGGGGACATAAGAAGATAGCATGATGTAAACACGAAATAAGAGCCGCAAGAGAAGCGTTTCCACATCCTCGTCGCTCTGCTCCATTATCGGTGTTCAATATTACATGAGGTGCCTGCTAACAACAGCGCGTCTGTCTGGACTCTGAAAGACAGGCGGCAAGTGAGAAATTGAAGCCAAAAAGAGTGGAGGAGGAGAAGGAAGAGGAGTTGAGTATTGTTTCATCTTCAGCTTCAGGGGTTTTGCTGGAGTTGCTCGCGGGTTTCGGACCGAATCTCGGTCCACTGAGCTAATCATGTTGGGTTTTTCAAGCTGACCGAGCCGACAAGTGGAGATTCTTCTCTCTTTTTTTCCTCTGTTTTTTCCCCCTCCTCTTTATTGGACTCGGAAATGACAAAGAGGAACCACGCAAATATGTTTCATTTCTGAGGTGAGTGAGTTTTCTTTGTTCACCTGAAATTGCAGTTGTGTTCGGCTACGCTAGCCAAACGGGTTGTTATGGAATTGTCTCCCGCGTGCCACAAAGAAAGATTCAAGTGTAACGTTTTGTCCTGCTATCTCCACCCAGCAGTCCAAAAATTCTCATGTTAAAATGGTTCCCAAGAGCTTATTATGTCACCCCCAGCCATATGCCCGTCACTGTAATTGCCTTTGAAAATGAGACACATGGAGGGACTGCCTCGGCTCTGCTATTGTTTTCCCTCTATTGTTTTCAAACCGTTGCTTAACGGCACATTCGGTGCCCGAGCATAAGGCACGAGCACTTGGAGACCTCTGAGCGGTCGCAGTCGCATATCACTGACAGCCAGATGAATCCTTCATGATGTGTGGGAATTAAAAATTTAAAAGACTAAACTCTGAATTTGATACCCGTGTGCATAACTGGGTTGGACAGCGTGTAAACACTGGGAGGCGAATTGATTTGCAGTCACGGAACGTCACGTGCATCCACATCCATCCGTCTATCTGTGTGTCAGCCAGTTTCAAACAACATATGTGCATCTAAGCCTAATTGGAGTTCATCTAAAAACAGAACACTGAGGGAGTGAAAGGGGTAAAATATTTTGTTTCTCTCCATGTATTTCTCTCCACCTCCTCGCTTCCTCGGGGCACAGTAATAGCACATCAAACTTCTTCATAATTAGTAGTTTGCCAGAGCAAAGAAGAAGTAATTATAGGCGGCAAGCCTGCTGAGCTAAGTGTGCAGGCATTTTATTTTTATTTCCTTTGTTAAACATGCAAATGTTGTATTCTAGCATACTAGTTGTATTCTGAAAAAAAGCATAACTGGAGCTTGTGTGTTCTCTTCTCCACTTCTACTGTTTAAGATAAAATTTTTCTTAAAGGGATCAAAACTAGATAATTCAACATAAAAAGGGTGTGATTATCTGCTTCATTCCTCTTATTTTTTTGGTAACTAATGATATGTTGGGTACTGAATGTGAGGACATGTGTGCACAGCTGTCCTTGTTCTGACAGGAGGAGAAACGCAAATCGACAAAAAGAAAAGATCTGCAGATAATTACACACCATATGCACCTTCTACAGTGTAACAGGAAAAGGTGAGATTTATAACACTGAAAGACAGAGGCAGGTGATGCAAAGAGCATAAAACTGAGAGTATGGTTATGGTTTTATTTGGCCATTGTGTGTTCCAAATATCTTTAAAATGACAGGTTATAGTAAACACTTTGGCCTTCTGCAAGCAGGAAATGTGGCCAGGCACAGCACAGCCGATTAGAAAAAGAAAAATTACATCCCTGAGATTGATCTCTTGAGACATAATGGTTCATTTGAGGGTTGTGCAGTGTTTGAAAAGAGGAGGACGATGCCGCCATGGGAAGACTTGTCAGGAAACCACGGTGCAGCTATGTAATTACTGAATGTGTGCTTTTGTTTGGCTGTGTGATGAATTGAAGAGTGCACTGGTGTCAGCCCACAGAGTTTCTCACTTTGTAGCGCTATTAAAACTTTTAATAAGACTCTCCTTCAGTTTCCTGAGCTGAACCTTGAAACAGTGGTCAGAGTTTTGAGAGAGAGAAAAAAATCACAAACCTACACTAGAACTGTTTGGTAAATACCAGATCTCTATTATATTTTTAATAATTTATTTGAAAGAAGGAAGTATAAGCATGTTTTTTTCAGGAATATCCAGCTTTTACTGCAACATATTTACATTCAACTCAGAGTGCATCAAAAATGCTGCTGGCAGCTGTGTAGTTGGAGCTCAGCCAACAGGACACTGTTAGGTGTTGTGCAAAATGAAAGTTTTGGGCATTTCCTTTCATTTTTTGAAGATGTCCAAATGGTCCAGCCAGCAATTTTCCAGTCAGAAACCAATTTCTCTTATGCCCAATGGTATGAACACTGTAGTTACTCTGGTTGACAAGTGGTTTTCTCATGCACTGTGCACCACTGATTTCCTAATGTTTGAACAGTGACAGCTTTGGATATGACAAGTGAATCTCAGAGTCATGTAATGAATGGTTAGGTCCATGTTTTGGATAAGATAATGGGTAGATAGTGAAAAGACTGGAAGACATCAAGGGGATAAGAATGTGACAACAAACTGTGCACCAATATTTAAACCCACAACTTGAAAAGGTCTGCAAAAACTGTTTGAATGAAGACCCCATTGGATGCTTTTCTGATGGTTATGTAACCATGACCAAAAGCCAAGCAGCCCTTAGACTTAGGACTTCGGCCAAAGTGACATGTTCAGTGTTGATTAGAAGTCTGGCCTGAAATTCAAAAATTCACTCTCCTTATGGCCTTTTTTCCCCTCCCCCAAAAGTGTAAAAGATCTTGTGAATGATGGGATTTGAACAGCCATAATTGTCACTTTTTTATCCAAATGTCTTTTGAAATATATAATACCTTTAATTGAAAGGAAACAGCCTTGTCAAGGCAAACAAACAAATTCTTGGGGTGGAGAAGAAAACCTTTAACATCATAAATATTGTTTCAAGGAATTGTAAAAAAAAATGCCTTCACTGTGTCCAGTATTTTAATCAGTATTGAGATGGACTGCTTGAGTTGGTTTCGGTGTTCAGGTGAGGATGGGTATCAGAGAGACTTTCATTCATACAATTTCACAGACCGCCAGTGTTCCTACGCACTCACTGCGCAGTGCTCTGACGACAGGTTATGTAAGTGCAGTGAACATAAGCTAAAAAGAGTCAGACTCAAGACTGAGCACAAAACGACTACAGGGGCTTCTCTTTCTGACAGAGCTAGACTACACCAAGCCTCTATGTTTTTCTTATATACTTAAAAGAAAAATGGATGAGAGATTAAAGAAAGTTGACAAAGAGCAAGTGGCAAAAGTCTGCAAGTGAAAATGGGAATTATTAGATTTATTACAGCAATTTATAATAATTAAGAGAAAAGAGAGAAGGAGAAAAGATGTAAAGGGGGCAGGGTTATAACTTATGAAAAATGGGGACTAAGATGAATACAAACAAAAAAAATGAAGGGTATAGACTTCAAGATGAATGGTCTGTATGGTAGAAGAGAGAGTGAGTGTGAAAGAAGAGGAGAGAGAAAGGGTAAAGTCGATCCTAATCCCATTAATACACACCCGCACTGTCCTTCCCACTGGCATATTATCATGCACATACGCCACACACACAGAGTACTGCAAATGTATTACTGTATGTTGTGCAGCTCACCATTCGGCTCTCTAGATGTCCGTTTAATAATCTGAGCACTCCATGCACTAAACGACTAAACATAAGGATGCCGTCAGAGTAATGAGGACAACATCAGGTTTAGAGCCACCAGTTTTAACCAGATCTGACTCTCAACATGTAAGAACCCTCTGGGCAATGTGCATGTGTGCGTTGGTGTGCACGCTTGGCTGTAATGTTGGACTGTAGCTGAAAGGCTCTCCATACCATCTAAGCAGACACATTTGCTGCATCTTCCAGTGTTTGTGTGGTGAAGGAAAACAATATCTGAATGGAAAAAGTGTGTAGCTCGTGTAGCTGCCTGTGAATGAACTTTATTTACTGATGACTATTGAGACTCTCAAATGAGACTTTTTGGAACAGGAAATACTGGACCCTCCTCAATGGAATTGTACCTAGTATTTAAGTTAAATAATCAGTTAGTCCTCTGAAGATTCCCCTTTTGTAATATATTCTAAAACTGTGTGCATGTGTGTGTTGATGCAGGCAAATATTAACAAATAAATAGAGCAAATTGAGTCAACAGAGGAACCATTGAATGCAATAATTCAGGACAGGCCTACAGAGAGACAGAGCTGTGAGCGGTACGGCTCATAGAGACAGTGAAAATAGAGGGCAAATATTTACACAGAGTAATGATGTGTAACTGTTTGTGTGTGTGTGTGTTTGTGTGTGTTTATTAAGTTCTGCAGTTAAGTGCTGTAGTATGTACAAAAGAGATGTGCAAAAGACATTAAGACAAATATTGTCCTGTTGGCTCCAAAACATTTATTTAAGAGCCTAGGGTATTAGCTAATATGCACATTGTGATTTTAAAAACTTTTAAGAAGGATTTAAACTATAATTAAGTTTTTTACTTAAAATGCAACTAATCAACAGTATCAAATTAAGGTTAGCTCAACTCCAACCAGATAAAGCACCAAAATGCTGCTTACTTTTCATTGTGCAATTGATAATATAGTCTAACTGTATAGAAGAATTAAATAATAACCTGCTCATTCATTTTACCACAGTAATTCATTAACCTTTGATCATTTTAATAATAGCACATTTTGCTGATAGTGCTTCTGTTTTTGCATGTGATTGCTCATATGTGTTTGTAATAGATTGCATTGTGTTAAAAAATTGTGAACTTACTATTTTTACCCAAGTAAAAGTTCTCCCTCTTGGGCACGAGTGTAAATGCTTGCTCATTGTTGGTCAACAGCTGTAGTTCCCTTTCTGTATGGTGCATTCAAGGCAGGAGTACCTTCCAAGGGAACAGTAAGAAGAATATATTGGTTCTTTTATTACTTTTCCCTGAAGGCAAAAAAAAACTTTATTAGGCAGAGTCAAAAAAGAGGACCAAATAAAGACATAATGGCTTTTGAAGGTAATTGCAAAACTGTTTTCTGCTGTAAGAAACAGCATATATTAATCAGTGTGTCATATAGACTGACCTCAGTAACTTGAATAAAAAGCATTCATAAATGCTTGTAAAAGGATGTTGCTCCCTCTAAGGTTTTGGTTTTATGCATTTTGAATGTTTATTTTGATGTGCTGTTCTGAACAGCCACGATCAGCTCATGGGAGACATTTGGAAAAAGACAAATGAATCCATCTGAAACTGAAGACACATTTACTGCTATGGCTTAAAGTGGGTCTAGTGCTCAGCAAGAGAAACGGGAGAGAAATGGCAAAGTAAAGCAGCAGTAAGATAAATGATGCTGGAAAGAGAGACAGTGAAAGACAGAGAATGAGCAGTAATCTGATGAAAGCCTCTTTACTCCCCTGTCACCTCACCTTCAGGCCACAAGCAATGACCAAGGCTTAGAGGGGGATCAATGATGAGGCCACCAACATACAGTCCCACACATATATATACACACTTACACACTCCCCAGATCACTTCACTTTAAGTGCTCCAAGGCTGGCCACAGTACACATGCAAAATCTGAACATCCTGAGATCACTGCATGGCAAAGCAGGTTCTACTCTCCTCCATACTCTGCTGTTGCACTTTATGAGAAATTTTGCTAAATGTAGAAAATTATAGATGAACAGATGTGTGAAAATGGAATGGGTGTGAGAAAAATTGACTAGAGAAGGGGGCATCATGTCTTGTGTGGGTGTGGATGTGTGATGGGTCTATAGGTCGCACAGACATTTCAATAGACTTGTAGCTCAAAGGGAGCGGCGAACAGTGTGAGGAGAAAGTTAATAGCTCCCATGCAAATCACCATCCTGCATTTAAACCTAATGACCTGGGAAAGCAAATGACCCAGGCCAAGGGGTGTTTCACTGTGAGTGTCCTTTGCTGTTATTTTACAGATACAGAGAAGGCAAATGAAATGCATGTATGCACGACTAAAACTTAAAGAGCCTAGCTTAATGCAGATAATGATGAACTTAAGACTGTGAGCATTCA
Organism: Acanthurus lineatus; assembly: GCA_029814665.1. Classification (NCBI taxonomy): domain Eukaryota; kingdom Metazoa; phylum Chordata; class Actinopteri; order Acanthuriformes; family Acanthuridae; genus Acanthurus; species Acanthurus lineatus. The sequence continues at coordinate 13,660,996 of JAPZDV010000005.1, forward strand.
AAGGAACTTTAAGTATTTAAACTGTGACTGAAGTTGTTTTGCTCAAAGCTCAAGTTGACACTCTTATGGACTTGGATGCACATGTACTAGATAACCCAGGTTTGAAAGATTGTGCTACTAGCATTAGCTTATTTAACCATGTCAAAGCTCTCCTGTTTTTATCAAAAGTACTGCTTTTTGTTTAAAAACATGTCTTGTTTAGGACTGTAAGCAATATTTTTTTACCGCTGTTTAAATTCATATGCTTATGAAACAGTGGAAATAGTATTTATGTTTTAACCAAGCACCACAGAGCTTTAGATGTGCTCAAGACACAATTAACCTTAAAAAAAAGAAAGGAAATTGATCAGGGGATAGACAGTACAATCAGACAGTAAGAAAATGCTATATGATATAAAACTCCTAAAGCTTATAAAAAACAAAATTATACAAAGATGAGAATGCTATGCTAAATGATTTGAGATATTGCTGGGTTTATAAAAAAAATCAAATGTAATAGCTGCAAAAATGACCCTTAATGGCTTGGTCGCACTGTTTCTGCAGTACCTCTATTTGCTTTACAAGCAGTTTTTATACCACAGGTGCATTAGTTTCAGCAAAGAAGTCAATTAATCAAACATGCAACAGTGGAGGCATTTTTAATGAAAAGCAAGACCATCTGAACTTTTCTGCTCATAACACAACAGAGAGCTAGTTCAATATGAGTGCACAGCCTTGCTTGCTAGAAAAGAAGCCATTACAAAGCATTTTCATTATTACCGATGAATGAATCAATAAATGACTTCATCATTTAGTTTATAAAATATCAGAAAATTATTCATAAAGGTGTTATTTTTTTAACATTTTAGCATCAACCACAGTACAGTTCTTCAGTACAATTCTTTAGCAGAGGTCAAATTAGTCCCACAATTTTTGGGCACAAGATAGATGTTTTAAGCCATGCTATGGAAGTACAAGAATGTAAAGCAGCTTAATTAATGTGTA
>JAPZDV010000005.1:13680421-13701940 GCA_029814665.1 Acanthurus lineatus
TATATATATATACACACACATAACTACTATACAGGTATTAACCATAACCTTGATGGGTCCTTTCCCCTTCTTGAAATAGTACTGATTAGTGAGTTAGTTTTTTGAGTGAAACTCATAGAGCCTTCACAGTACTTAGTTGGCTAATGATGATTCATTCCCATAACTGACTGGAAATATACAGAATGAAGACAAATCAATGGAAAAACCACCATAAAGTCTCTTTCTCTACGGTATTGGGCCATTTCCAGCTTCACAATACTCATAAAATTCACAAAATTCCCTCATGAAATGTTTTGATGCTGATGGTGGGTGCATATTGGTCAAAAATCTCTAACATACTTGTCACAAAATTCTACAATTATTTTTCAGGTCCTTCATTTATTTTAAGTCGTAGATCTGTTTGTGTGAAAAATAATTTATTTCTAAGCCATTATCAAGTTTTCAACAAACCAATCAGACCTTCAGTTAGAGAATGAATGATAAGCTATGCTCTGAAATACCCTCTGTTAGATTTGTGCACTAAGTTATTTCTTTTGATAAAACTAGACTTCTAAATGCAGATATTGGAAAGCCTGCTTGAGCACTTGTGGTTAATGGCCCATCTAAAGTGTTATCATCATCAAGATCATCATTTTGTAACAAAGCTATTAGATGTTTAACTATCTTATTGTATTTTATTATGAGTTTTGCTTCTGAGCAAAAATGACTCTTGGAACTTCAAGAGGTTTTGAGAAACTGACAAAAGTGTCATCATTTAGTTAGAAATCCATCATTTTGCATTCATCTAATGGTTTTGTAGAAGATAGCACTTATCAAAATAAAAGTAATCTGAAATCTGAAGTGTGATCTCTGCAGGTTGCACCAAAGAAGCCAGTGTGCTGGTTTACTTGGGTTATCTTGGGAGTGTGGCCTGTCCTGGCTTTCCTCGGAGTGCTGATCCAATGGAAAGTCACTGCAGAGGGATTTTCTCACACAGAGGGTGAGTGATGCTGCTTTACACACACACACACACACACACGTGCACATATGCGCACACGCACACACACACACACACTCACACATACACACAACCAGCCTCTTTTTATAAGGTTCAAAAGATAACTAAGGACACAATACTGTAGTGGTTAGAGCAGTGAATATCAGAATAACTATTATGCTTTAATTGTAAATTTTCCTTCCTGGAAGCAAGAGATAGCCTTTTAGTTTTAATTTTTTGAAAATGTGAAGGACTTCAGGTAAAATTAAGTAAGAAAGAGATAATATCCTGGACAATCTAGGACATTTTATGATGTAGAAAAGATGAAGAATATGACAACCATTTCAAGATTTAAGGTATATTACAATGAAACCTGCTTTTTGAACTGTTCAGGGATCATGATTAAGTTTATAAAACAAAAAGCATGATATGTTAAACACTGTTTTTCTAAAATTGTAATCTAATTTTTTAAAAAAACAAAACAAAATAATAAAGTACTGTAGCTATGCAACAGCGACACTGGCCTTAAACTAAACTCCTCCCTTATGTGAAATTTTCTTCTGTCACCAAGAAAAACGCTTATTGAGAGTGTTTACAATTTAAACAGATGGCTGCTTTTTGCACTGATATTTTGACATTATGTAAAAATATGTATCCGTCACAGTTTGTGTACTGGCTGCTGGGCTGGAGAGGCTTGTAGACACAGCAGGTTGAATAGAGAAATGTCATGTAACAAAAGCAGGCTTACTCTGAAATTGAACAGCAGTCCCTACAGAAAATAAATCCAACAGGGGTCAAAGGAATCACGCAGAAGGTTAGGGGGTTAGATCACTGACAGATTTACAGAAACAGGGGCAGACATGGATACAGATATGTAGTTGCAGGCAGTCTAACAGGGAATAATGACTAAAGAGCCGTTTAGGTGCTGATGAGGGAATTGGGGGGTTTGCAAGTGGATGTTAAGGTCAGATTATGTAAAAGGTGGATACACACCAGGGACACACACTGAACAATGGGGATGTCAGGTTGGGGTAAATTTCATGAAAAATTCTGGGTCCTGAGGGAAGTGGATCGTCTGAGCTGCAGGACGGAGTCAAAGAACCTTTTCCTCCTTCAGGGAGGATTTGAATAAACAGCAATAAATTAATGAAAATGCTCACAGCTAATAAATATAGAGTAAATTGCTTATCTAAATTTAATTTAGTACCTAAATGAAGCAAGAGTCAGACAAGGCTTCTGCTACAGCTTACAACTTGTGAACCCACAGTGGACATGCTCAGAAACTGCTGATTCAAGAGAAGCGGTGCTCTCCTCACCATGTCTGATCGAATGTAAGCCTTAGCCAGAAGCTTCAGGCAGGGCTGATGCAGACCCTCTTAAAAAAGCTCTGATGTGCAGCTTCAATTTGCGGTTTAGTTCAGTGGGGAGGATGAACTTTCTAAAAATGTCATATGGGTCAGTTTTTATTTCATATTTATCTCTTTACAACCAGTCAGTCATGACAGAAACCAAAATGCATGAGACCTTTAATTAAAGATGGTTTTAGCAAGGTTATTAGAAATAATTTTGCAATTTCAAAGTAAAAATGTTTGTCTTGATTTTGAAGTTTAAGTTGAATCTTAGATACTCATGTAACATGTCTAATGCACAGTTTCAATTTTTATCTCAGAGGCCACTAGATCCTAGCCATTTATCAAGACTGCCTAATCCATCCTGACTTCATTAAATGTGCAGTTGTATTAGCAGCCTCTGAAATCAAAATCATTATAAGGGAAAGGAACAATGTGAGTGTGTGCTGTTTTTGCTTGTGTGTGGGTGTGCACGCATGAGGGAGAGTCTAAATATACTAACATTAATGCTGTCAGCAGAATGTGTTATTGATGAAAACAGACACTCTGAAAACAACCACAACACAGATGGCAATATTAGACACACAGAGCACACAAACACATCACACAGGTACACATACACTCATGCACACTGTCAGTGTCTCTCACTTACTGATGCACTAACTAGAGGAAAATTAAAGCGCACACTCATCACAGTCATTCATACACACATTCACAGACACATATAAACTCTCACATTTGATGTTTGCTGGTGTATGACATGCATGGAAATGTCTTAGAATAAGTCGCACAAGGCCTCAAATAATGGGATTAAACAGCCAGCTGCCATGGCTTCCAGTCAGAGGGTGTGGGCAAAGAGATAGAGGAAGCTTTTTTGGTGGTATTTTCAAAACTGCAATTGCTTGTGGGGGGAAAGAGTCAGAAAGAAAAAGAGAAATAAAGGAGGCACATGCAGGCTAAACACTGTTCAGAAGAGAGGGAACCATTTTTCAAGAAACTTGCACATGCTGCTTTGTTATATTGCAAAAAGCTGCTGAAAAGCCTTTATTCCTTGACATATGGCCTCAGGATTAAAAACTGGTCCAACATGAATTGATAAAACTTCGCTGTCAAACAGTCACAGGCAGACAAAAGAATTCTACAAACATAGATCTTTGTCATTAGTAATTATTTGTGCCACAATGAATAAACATATAATAAATGTAGATATAGGCTGTAGACACAGCCTGTGATTGGCAATTTGAATGAGGAAAATGATGAAGGGGAAAGCTCAAGAAAGAGAACATAAATGTTAATGCATTTCCTGCTGCTTTGTAATCACAGTAGGGTCTGTGAGGCTCGTTGTGGTATAGAAACCCCTTTCAATAGACATATATAGCATGTAATTTTAAAAGTAATTTAAAAATCCTTGTTTGCAGCTGTCAGAGTCTGTCTGTAGTCTTTAACTGCTGAAAGCATCCTTCACAGTGACTAGGACTATTGACAGAGAAAGAAGGATGGAGAAAAAAGGGGGCAGGTGTACATGGGGGAAGGGCAGGGGAGAATGATAAACTGGGGCACAACGGGTAAGGGGGGCACCCCAGCAGTAAGAAAAAACTTCTGTCTGTCAGCTGACTGAATAGTTTGCAGAACACAGACATGAATGAATTAGCCTGCAAATGCTTTTCCTTTGTTTTGCTGCTTTCTTTGTTGTTTTTTGACTGCCGGACAATGAGAGAACCCGCATGCAGTTGTACGTCTGTACATGTGAGGGCCCTCATTGATGTAATATAATTCCTAAGCATTCTACAGAACCAAAGTGTTCTTTTGCACTAAATAGCATGCCAGTCAATAATTTCAGACACAGCTGGTGGCTGAGTTTTGGCTAATGCTAATGAAAATGCTAAACTAATGTCAACAAAAATGAAACCTCTCTAAGATGAAAAAGCTAATTAACTACACAAATGTGTTGATGTGTCACCTAGGTCTGCATCATCCTTTTAGTGTTTTACTTCTTCGACCTTGGCTTCAGGTGTGCTAGCGTTTACTTAGCTCTGGCTGCTGCAGGAGACTTGGCTTAACATGGTACACTCTTTAGCTCAATAGATTTGAGATTTTGGTTTGACCAGGTATTTCCTTAAATAAGATGTCTTTTCCTGACCAGTTTTGCATTTCATATTACAAATGTTGCAGCAACTGGAGTTTTGAAAAGTGTTGTGACCACATTTGTTCATTCACAATTGCTACGAGTCACTGTAACTTGAACAAACTGCAGGGATACATAGTCTCTCTGTCTCTCTATTCTTTCTCTTAGCACTCTACTTACTAAAATTTGGAACTGATCATTTTTTTTAATCATTACTCTGTAGTAATGATGTTAATTAGTTGATTTGCTTACAAGTACTAAAAACGGTTACCCAACCCTGACCTGAAACCTAACCTGACCCCTTATAACTAAATTCTCAAGGCCTACCTTCAGCCTCAACAGCCTTTAAAAGAAGCAGAGACTGCCCAAAATGTCTTCTCTTCCAAGGTCTAGAGCTCACAGTGGTCCACACACACACACATACACACACACACTCACACAGAGCAGTGTGTAACCAGAGGGGCCTGAGCTGGGGTGAGCTGAGGGAAAAAAAAGGGGGGGGGTACCATTAAGCGGTTTCCCTGGCAGATGGTGCCTCGTTAGCTGTCCGCCTGCACAAAGAAACAATAATAGACCTCATAATACCACACAGACACACAACCAGCTACTGTGAGCCATACAGTACATCTTACCCTGACACCACTGCATATTAAACCACTGAATCAAACACACATACCCAAAAAATAATCAGATGGGTAGTCAGTGAACAGTGAGACAGGTAGGATTTTGGACATCCTTCACAGGGGAAGAGTGTAAAAAATAACATGAACACACTCGCCCACCCACGATATGCCAGGAAACGGAGCAGCTCAGAAAACATGCTGCAAGGAAAATAATCTCTGCTATCAGACCAAAAAGAATAAAAGAAATGTGGAAATGGCCATCAGTGGTTTTATCTTCCTCTTTCTTTATATAGCCTCTGCCTACAACAAACCCCTCCAGAGAGCTCAGTGTCAGTATTTAAAAGCTAATTAAAGTGTTCAAAAACGTCCCATCTGATCGAGGGCTTTTCTTGTTGTCAGTCTGAGTGATTTTGAGTGTGTGTTTTTCTTGACTTAATCAGTACTGCATCCTCTTACTCCCTCATGATTATCTCTTGTTACTTCTTTTTCTTTATTTTTTCTTTTCCGCACATTATCACATCTCTGTTCTTTTTGTCTCTAGTGGTTTTGAGTCGACAGCAACGGAGGGTCCAGCTCATGCGGATCCGACAGCGGGAAGAGAGGCTGAAAAAGGAGAAGGAGAACAAGAAGAAGAAAAAACAGCAGCACCAGAAGTCTGGCCACAAGCAGAAAGCCCACACCCATCACCACCACCACCAGCAGTACCATCACCCAGCAGCATCCCACCCTCATCACCAAGCCCAGAGCCCTCAGCCACCGAAAGTCCCTCCTCCTCAGACTGAACCAGGCTACCACCGCAAGCCTAACTCCAAAAGACGCTTTGATGGAGATGTGCTGTCACCGGTAAGATGCGGTAGTCTTCTGTTTCTGTAATGAACTTGATATTTATCAGGTTAAAAAGAATCACTTTTTAAGAAAACACTTTAAAAACATAATCAAAAGAAACTCTGAGGTATTACTTCCTATTTTATATATGTGTTGACTTAAACAAATACATGCACACACAGACACACACATATGCGCATACATGCACACACAGACACTGTGCGTGCAAACTCTCTCTGAAATATTTAGTGTATATCCACCACCAGAGGCTGTCTCTAATATGTCTCTGTAATGTTCCTCTATATTATACTGGGAATAGTAAAGACATTTCAGGAAATTTGTTTATTCTCTTGGTATCTGTCACATTGTGTCTGTACACTGTATGTTCCTACCTCAAACCCTGTATCATCTGTTTCTCCACAGAGCTACATCAGGAGCTTCAGGGACAGGCAAACAGACAGACGAGCGTACTCCCACAGTCGAATGATGAGCCGCTCCCGGATGGGTGAACTCGACTATGACTGCGGCTCTCAAGTGCCCCTCACAGCCCCCAGTGGACCTCCAGTTCGCATCTGAGAGAGCGAAATGAGCACAAGCACATCCAACCACACACTCACACACACACACACACACAATCACACAAGGCTACTTCAAAACACTGTCACAGTTACAGATAGAAAACCTAACCTTACCGTGCCAACCTAATCAACTGATACTAACCCAACAGAAACTTGGCATGTCTTACAGGTGGTCCCATGCTGGTTTTCTCCTCTCAGCTCTGTTTAGGGTCTTATTAATTTGAACATTTTTTTTGTCTGGTTCTGTTCTTTAATATGCCGAGACACAAGAACCGAACCTTTTGGATGGAACAAGAACTGATTGTTGCTGAAGGCGATGTGGTCAAATCTCTGACATCATCAATCATCACACTATTTGACTTCAAACCTCTTCTGTCACTGTGCTGGTCTGGAGCACACTGGGAAAAAAAGGACCTGTCTGGTAGGGAGTTAATAAAATGTCTCATTCACTGCTGTCAAAACAGTCAAAAGACTAATTTCTCCTCAGGAGGGCTGCTCTTTTACAGATAAAAATGCTTCACATGGCTGTTATGGTGTCAAGGTAGTGCTATCTTAAAGAAACCTTTAACAACATCTGTGCTTAGAGGTCAAGTTAAAGAGGGAATGATTTGTTCAGAGAAAAAGATAGAAATAAAGCAGCAAAATAACAAAGCCAACACAGAAACAGAGAGACGGCTCTTTATCACTTTCCCCATTAAAAGGTCAATAAGTGAAGCAAGGTGTTCACAAAGTCAACCTGTGATCTTCTCTGACAGCCAGACATGGCAGCACAAGCCTTCCGCTGCTTTAAAATTCAGAAAAGAGACTGGCTTCAGGTTTGTGTTGGATCAAACGGCTCTCACCACAGACAGTTTTCATGTTATTGTGCTCATGAACGCTATATGTGTCATCGCCTAGATGGTTGTCGTTTTACAAGAGGAGCGTGTTTACATCTCATCACCTTCCTTTTGCCTTCGATCATCAACCGTTTTAACTGGTTACCTGAGCAGGAGACACATCCATGCCTCCCCTCTTCTTTTCTCTTTCTACTGAATTTTAAAACATTTTTGTAAGCTACTGTCTGTTATGTGCCCTCATGTACCTTTTTCCAAAAACAATCTACCTTTGCGGAATTTGTGAGGTGTCTAAATAATCTTTGTGTTAGGACACAAAGAGTAACTGTTTTTACTGGTCTGACACTGGTCATCCAGGAATTTGACTCATGAAATCTGTTTCAGAGTTTGAAGGGGAGAATATATGACAGTGAAAATGTTAAATATCATGTGTTTGTGTTTTTGAGTGGGCATATCCGCCCTGTAGCAGATGATGGCTTGTACCAGGTATTAGCCAAGGAGAGGAGGATTCATTTTAATGTATGTGAAACGTACTGTAATTTCCCTCTTTCATGCCAGTATACTGGTTTGGTTAAAGATGTGAATATTTGAGGTTTGAATGAAGTGTTAAACAATGAAAAGGAGGAGGTTTAAAATGAAGATAATCTCCTGTAAATAATGAAACATGGTGGAAAAATGAACTTGCAAATGGTGCCCTCTAATGTTTACTACTGGACCTTTTTTTAGACCTATTGTTTATATGTGCATTTGTTTGTGTGTACATGCATTTTAGTGTGATATGCTTTTGAATTCAGATGCACTCCGATTATTGATATTGTTGTACTGGCAACTGGAGAGGTGAGGAAGTAAGATTTTTAAGGGAAGTACTTTCAGCAAAAAAGGAACCAACTCATCCGATGTTAGAGTTCCTGCTAAAGCTAAATGTAACTAGAGAGAGCCATATCAGTGAGAAAATTTGTTAAACTTTGACATCAAAAAACAGATTACGGCACTTAGATGGTGTTTCATGTAATTTTTTAGTTATTTTCACTCTCTGATGTTTAAATAAACAAAATATTCCTCAGTGACGTACTTTAAATACTAAGTACCAGACTGGATGTGATGGGCCTGGCGCTGGAGGACCAGTCACCTTAAACAATCACTGCATGAGAATCCTTCTGTAACTGTTTCCAGTGTTTTAGTGTTTCAGTGTCACTGTTGTACTGTGAAAACCTCAGATTTTCTGTTGAGTTTGTCGGTCCATGGCTGCACGGAACGCAACAGAGCATCGACTGAATGAAGTAGAAATTGTGGAAGCTCATCAATCTCAGGCGTGATGTCAGTTTTGTCAATGAATAAGTCAAATTAAAGGATTGGCTGAGATCTGAAGGTGAGCGGCAGAAACTCACCCTCTGTTTTCTCTTCCCCTCTCTTCTCTGTCTCTCCTTTCTCTGTTTACACTGTCCAGGTAAAGGGCTTTGAAAAGGCATCTGAATCATCCACTTCCTCTTGACATGCTTTGTGCTAAGTCTCCTTCTGTTCTGCTGTATCAGTGTTACTCCAGTAATGTTTTGCAGTAGTGGCTGGTCAAGTGTTATTTGAGGTTCAATCTTCAATCCTGTTTCTGTCTTCTTTTGTGGTTTTACTGTAGTGCACCTGTAATATCACCTCTGTCTTTATACTTTTGAAAGACAAAAGTGACCAAAATCTGAAGTTGAAACATTGGCCCCTGTTTTTCTGGGACAAACTGAATTATGGACAATTCTCTTTCTCACCTTTTTAAATTTTTGTTTCTGCTAGTTCCTGCTTTTGCCCATCACTGTTGAATATGTGAATATGTGTTGGGGAAACTCTCTTATTGTAGATATTGAATTGTAAATAACTCAAATGTACAAATTTTTTGTTTTCATTTTGATGTTTACACCATAACTGCTAATTTATTTTCTAACTGAGTAGGCCTGTTTTATATTGTGTTGCCACTGTAAGTCCAGTTGGTTTTATTTGGCCAGGTGGGATGCTCTTGTTTTCTTCTTCTCCTGGTTATTCAACAGGTGATCAACAAACTGAGGCCTGATATCAGTGATTCAATGGTCACTGCCACCATGTCTAAACTTGTGTAAATCGCCCTGTTGTTTTTATTATTATTATTATTATTATTATTATTATTATTATTATTATTATTATTATTATTATTGAGCATGAATTTATATGGACCTAAAATATGATAAACATTGTGAGTCTACAATCCTATCGGTCATTTTGTCTTTACTGTTCCTACAGCCATTACATGTTTAGAGTTGCATTCATGAGCCCAAAAGTGAGCACGCACACACACAAACACACACACATTTTACATAACAATCACATTAGTTGTGTTTGGGCTTGTCAGTCATACATGAATGTGCTACATACTACTGTACATTCAGAAACTAAATGATGTTTACTTCAGTGTTACACAGATTGAGTTGCATGACCTGACCCACGTGATATTAACGTAATACAAATTTGTCTCCTTCATGGTTTAATTGCCAGTCCATAACTAAAATTGCATTTAAAGAAGTGCAAACTTCAGTAGCTTCGAAGTCATTTCAAAACAATCTCACCGTTTACAGCTTGTCAAACAGAAAGCACTGTCAAGCTAATTTTTCAATTGTATAATGACCAGCTCAGTATGTATGTGGGTCATACACGGCTAAGGATTTCCTAACAAGAATTTTTATGTTAAAAATTAAAAAGTTAAAAAAATTTTAGACCAAAAAAAAAAAAATTTTAAAAAATGTGGGGCTGTGAAGTGTTTTTCTATACTCATTAATACTACAAGAACTAATTTGAAGTTAGAAACTTGTAAAAATAAACTGGTCAGCTGGTTGAGTCCATCTTTGTGATGTTTCTCTTCCACTAATGCTTCATTATTGCACTGATGCGGTCTGACATTAGGTTTCAGGCTACACTTGCATTGCAGCTTAATGACAAACTGCAGTTATGTAACAGCAGAATATAACTTGTACAGTGAGTGTCAAATACAAACCTAATCAGGATGCAAGATGTGTTTCCTACAAATTGCTTTAAAAAAAACATTAAGCAGCACAAGATGGGAGCCAAATACAACAATCAAAATTTGTTTTAGTCCTAAACGCCTTCTTTTATCAGCTGATAGAGCCTGGGTCACAGAGTTAAGCCGACTTTTTTGGAGGAAATGAAAAAGGGGAGCATGCTGCCCTTTTTTATTGAGCTGTAATGATTGGGAAGCAGTTGCTGTTGACAGCAGTTGCACAGAAATTGCAATGGAGATGGAAAGTTTGGCTCAAGATTGCTCCACTAATTCCTGGAAAAAACAGCAAGATGACTTTCTCTCACTTCTTTTTATTCTGCCTAATTATCTCTCACTGAATCTCCCACTTGTGTTTTTTTCTCTCTCTGTGTCTCTAAATATCCTTTTCATTACATTTGTACTCTCTCTTTTGCTGTTCTTTCACCCTGTACCACCCTCACGGCTCTGCTCTCTTTCTTGATGCTCATTTATCGTCTGCTGTCGCTGTATCTATCCTTTCTCCCTCTCCTCTACACCACCCCCACTTTTTATCTCTGCTGACATTTTCAGTCCAGTGACTTCAGACACAAACTGCATGGACTATATAATTCTTGTTGCTAATCTGCTCCCTGCTGGAAACAAAGCATGACTGAAGCCAGCTCATTAACAAGCCATTGTTCACTACTCCCTGCACCAAAACCAGCGCTGTTACTGATAATTCCAACATGGCCTCAACTCTTGTTTTCTTCATAAAAGTAAATTAAATGTTAACAGATGACGGCTACGCTTCGCTGGGAAAGCTAGTATCATTTTAGAGAGCCACGGCGGCCTATATCAGTTGATGAAGGCAGTGGGCAGAAAGAAATAGCAAAGGAACAGATGCAAAGGCATAAACGCTATCTGTGGAATGCTAATGTCACAAATGAAACACTGTTTGTACCTTTTAGACACAAAGATTGTTCTTCAACTCCAAAAACTTGAAGAAACAGGCTTTTAATTGACAAACGGTGATAACAAATGTCTTTATTTGAGATTCTTAGCACAGTGAAGCAGCATAACATGGCCACTGATACTCACACAGTCAAACACCCAGCACATGCTACTTAGCTTAATCATCAGACATGACTGAGTTCCTTTTTCGTTACATGTTTGTGTTCCTGGCATTTCTCAAGCCTAGATCCAACAATTCACTTTCTTAAAATCAGTTCCACAAACACAATGCTTTTTTTAATCAAGTCCTGACTTGTAGATTCGCACGGAAACACTTGGAATATGAGTAGCCAAAATTAGCATTGCAGTATTACTTTCCACCCTGGTGTTGCAGGCCCATCGATCTGTCTCACATTTTGCAGGACTGGACCAGTGCATCTACACAAAGCCATGTTGTTCCTGGAAATTTGATTCTTTTTATTCAATTATTTTTGCAGAGAAGTTATGACAGGCTGATATTTTTCAAGAGAGGAAAGTAACACAAATAAAAGAACGATTCCTGGAATGACCTTTGCTTAAAACCAGGCTAAAGGCTGCGCAGCGTGCCTCCATACTGCATCTATCCTGTTCATGAAGTATACAGTGCAATGTCTAAAGCATTTTCGTGTTTCCTTTTAAGTCGGCTAAAATGGTCAACATCTGTTTCTAAAAATAGGTTTAACTTAGAAATCATCATAGGAAAAAAATGTACTATTTTTTTTTGTTGGTTTATTAAATGTTCTGTTTCTAAGGTAGCCTCTTCAGGTTTACATGATGTCTTGCTGGTGCTGTGTGGACTCGCTGACGACCTGAGGAGGAGAAAAGAGGGACTTTAGATGATTACAAATAAAGAAAAAAACATATTTATTATCTATGGACTGCAGAGCCTTGCAGATAAGACGTGAGAGTATTTTCCATCAGCATGGAAGCAACTATTTTTTGAAGTGAAGTGCTGGCAGAGAGGGGTGGGAGGAGTTTGGGAGCCAGTGTGGAGCGTTGGAGTTCACTTATATAAGTGTCTTTACAAGGGCAACGCAAACTTCAAGATTTCAGGGGTCAGTCAGGGAACAGACTTGTTTTTGCAGGTAAGTTTTTAAAATACAGCTTGCTCTGTACTTATTGGAGATACAGAGGTGAAGAACAAATCAGACCTAAAAGAAGGAATTTAAATCTGGTAGTTTGCTTCAGCCCACAGTGAACAGATGATAAAAGGTAGGTGGGATATTGGACAGACTTACTGACTGGGCACTAGCGCCCTGGCTCATAGAAAACTTCATCTGGATAAGAATATAGCAAATCGACATGATTCAGTTGGATAATTTCTTATTTTATGCCATGCAAGTGTACTGTATCACAAATGTGTATTTATATGTATGTGTGTATATGCATGTTCAGACCTCTCCATCGCGGGTCTCGATTGTCTTGATGAGAACAGTCTTCTTGGAGTGAACCTCTGAGGAGCGCTGATGCTGGGACTCAGGACTGGTCTCTGTAAGAACACATCACACAGCTCTTACACTATTTCATAAACTCAGAACAAGGATGTTGCAAAATACCAGTACTGACTATTACCATGATATCAAAAAATAAAATATTGATAGTAGGTGGTGGTATTGCACTGTAACTCTGGCTGCCACCCTCCATAAGGTGTAAAAATAAGGTGTAATTGCTCAATATGTACGCCTTTGTACAGTCATGGTTACAGACTTTCTAAACCTCCCTAAATTTTTTTTTTCAGTGTAATTAATTTACCAAAAAAGCATGCAATAAACAGAGCTAGAGATGAATATGACTGATAGCTTATTTCATATTATCCAATTATATCATAATATTTTTTTCCCAAATTGTTTAAGTCACAATAATCATGCAATAAAAATATGACACCACGACCGTCTTGAATCATATATTAAAATTTTCTCCAGCTGCACAAAATTCAATAGGTCTGAAGACATTGACAGTTCTTTAGCCCTGCTCTTAGAGGGTTAATTGGCTATGATGACATGTGTTGCACATTCAGGAGACAGCTATACACCAGTCTGTTAAGCTAGTGTGACACTTCAAGGTGTAATATTCAAACTCATATTCAAAATCCATGGCACTAATGAACCATGGTTGTACCTAATACATCATGTTTAATTACTGCTCATTGTTTCTGTTCAAGCAGCCGCAGAGTGGAGCGAGGGGAGGAATTGAAAAGATTAATAGCACGTTTGGACTGTTATTACATCAAGCGAATGGGATAAGTTGTGTGATTATTAATGTGTGGCCTGCTGATGATTGCCCCTGTGATTCAAGGAGCCATGAAAGATTTGACAGGTTACTTATTGCCACACAGTGGTCAGATTATGTCACTGCAGACAAGTAACATGTAATACCCTCAGAATAGCACCTACCATATACAGTCACAAGCTATAAATAGTCGTTTTTTTTCCTTCTATTGACTCATCTGGCATGTAAAATGGATTTTGTGGGTGTTTATGGATTTAAGGGATGAATGTGTGCTGTTTCTTCTACCTCTAAATCCAATGGAGGAATAGGCAGACTGGACGGGCACATTTGTAGTGATCCTGCAGAAAGGAAAAACACTAAATTTAGCTTGAACTACAAACTGGTGATGAGAGGGATTGATTGAAATACACAATATGCACCTCAGTGACAAACATGACAAGTTATTATAGGCTTAGTAAAGCAACCTGAAGATGTGTAACTGTACCCATATCCATGTGTGAACAGCACAAACACACACACACCTGCTCTCCTCTCCCTCCAGCAACTTGCGGTAGGTGGCGATTTCAATGTCGAGGGCCATCTTTACATTGAGGAGGTCCTGGTACTCCCTCAGGTGACGAGCCATATCATCCTTAAAATCAGAACATAAAAAGTTAATTTTTTGTTTACTTAATTAAAAAAAACAGCTGGAAACAGCAACAAAGAGACCAAAGACTGTGTAAAGAAAAACTGTTATAGATTTGGTTTAGCTGTAAAATCCCATACACACACAGTGTGCACAGTGCCTCTATTATAGGTTCATGGAATGAAGATAATTACCTTCATCTTAGCGATGTCTGCCTCCAGCCGTGCGATAGTATCCTGGTAACCAGAGGCCTCCCGGGTCATGCGATCCTCCATGTCTCTCATCTGGCGCAGCAGAGACTCGTTCTACAGAGGAACAGATACATGAAGTTAGAAGTGGAACAGAGTGGCTCATTAGGAAATGAGAAAAATGCTTTTAAACCACAGAGAGAAGAAAAATAATCTAAAGAGAAGAGACGCTGCAGTCGACACTCACAGTGCCCTTGAGTGAGTCGATCTCACAGGTGTAGGATTGGATCTGGTGCCTGTACTCCATGGTCTCCTGCTTGGCCTGACGCAGCGCATCATTGTTCTTATTCACAGCCTGGTTCAGATCAGACACCTGTGGAAAGAGGGGGTGAGGTTTTAGCAGTTCCAGCAGCTTAAGGAGTGTGTGCGTGTGTGTGTCTGTGCGTGTGTTTCCCCCCAACTCACCTTTGACTTGTACCACTCCTCAGCCTCTGCAATGTTCTTGGCGGCGATGCCCTCGTACTGCATGCGGATGTCTCTCAGAGCGGCGGTCAGGTCGGGTTTTGACATGTCCATCTGGATCTGAATCTGAGTGTCCTGCATCTGGCTCTGCAGCTCACGGATCTCCTGCAAGGAGACAAGAAGAACAACACAGAAACATTTTAACTCAAAGTATAAACTAAAAAGATAAAGACAAAGGCATCAAAGTCCTAATCTGAAGGGTTTAAACATCCATCAGATTAATATAGAACTATAAAACGTCAAACCACAAATTAAGCATTATTAAGTTATTATTGGAAGTCAAGAATAGCACAAGGCTGTTTTACATTTTGGAACTACAAGTTTCAAATTAGTAAGCTCTGGTCTCACTCAGCTGTCTTCTGGTCTAACCAAAAGATATAAATAGCTTAGCATCTGTTCACATGCACACAGTCTCTTACACACACACATACAGAGAAGCACAGCAGCTGACAGTTCTTCAACCAATCAGCACCTCAGCATTTCTGAGAGGTCAAAGTTGAAGCAGAGTAGATGACAGGAAGTGCTGACATGTGTCTGAGTGTGTGGCTCAAGCTCTTTGATGTCTGTGAGTGAATGTGAACAAATGTACTTTTTTCATTTGCTTTGCGTTAGACCTGAATACCCAGATTATTACATTGTGTGTGTGTGTGTGTTTGTGTGTGTATGTGTCAGACTGTAAATGTGCAATCTAAATATGTTTTAACATCACTGGGTGTGTTTAAGTGTGAAATATTTGATCCTCTGACCCTTGCATACCTGCAGAGGCTCAGATGTATCGAATATTACAGTATAACCTCACACAGGGTTGTTATGTGATACAGTGCAGACCACCTTACTGACATACAGTACACACACACACACACACAGTGCACAGACATACTGTACGTGTGCTGGCCTGGTTGCAATTTATGAGATTAACAGATCAACAGACCTCCTCATGGATCTTCTTGAGGAAGGCGATCTCCTCCTGCAGACTCTCAATGCGTCTCTCCAGGTCCAGCCTGGCCAGAGTGGCATTGTCAACATCCTGGATGAAGACACATTAACACAGAAAATGAATGCCATGGAGTGGTTTTTTAATGTGCTCGAAAGATAAAAGGACTCAAGACTGAGATATAGAGGTGTGATTTCATGTAAGTAAAGGTCGTACAGCTCTGAAAGCAGAAAGGTTGTTCTCAGCTTCTTCTTTCTGGTGAATCTCCTCCTGCAGTCTGGAGAGAGAAAAAGACAAAGAGAAACCCATGAGTGGATACAAACATAACAACTGTTTTCGAGAGTATGGCTCCTTCCACAGGGACCAACTAAGAGCAAAATCATCTGGTTATCACCTCTGTAGCCCTCTGCTCCCTGCTCTCTTTGGCTGTCAGAAAATTGACAGAAATAGAACTGACTAAACAATATAACACCATAGTCTAACTTTTATTTGTTTCCACACACATAAAATACTGGTACACTTGCTCTCTGAGTCCAAAAGCTTTAGTGCAGCTGCTGTCACACAGGCAGAGTCAAAAGGTTAAGTGTGGTAAAGGAACAGAGGTCTGCCCTTGGCTGGTGTTGTTTCCAGAATTAGCATTTCAAATGGCAAATGTGGAACAAAATGCATGCATGTAGTGAATGAACATACTGTAAATGTCACCAGTTGGTTACATGTGAATTTAAAGAGCTTTGCAGGTTTAAATGTCACCGTTTTCAGAGAAACATCAACGAAAGCAGACTTTAGGAAGTCAGGCGATGCTGTGTGAGAGATGTTTGATATTATTTCTTTGTTCATACTATGTGCCAAAGTCTAGTTCTTAGTTTTTGTGGACTTTACTTATTTTACTGCATATTGAACAAACCTAATCTGCTCCAAAGAGCATCTGCAGAACACATTTTTAACAGACTTTTATTGCGTCCTTGCACTACCTAATATTTACTGCTACTGCTGGATTCATGCGGCAAATACATTCAATTTGTCACTTTCTGGTTTTTGCAGTTACAGCAAGAAATTTCTTTCCCTGTGTAAAGTTTTCGAAGATTATTTAAGTTTGTATGTGTTGTGTATGTTCGTGTGTGTACGTGCGTGTGTGTGTGTGTGTGTTTGCAGGGGTGTCTGTATGTGTCTGCATGCATGCATTGTAACTGTTGGCAGGAACTTGTTTTTTCTCCGTGTATTTTGATCTCAGTCGGAGCAGCAGGTGCTTTGGCGAGCTTCACTCAGTGCTGCAGGCAACAATTTGAAAAGAGCTGATGGAAATTAAGTGAAGAGTGTGTGTGTGTGTGAGTGTGTGTGTGTGAATGAATATGTGTGTGAGTGCGTTTCTTACACACACTTACATTTAAGTGATGTTGCTTGCTGTTGCTATGACAGAAAATCTAAATTCAAAGAAGTGACCTAGTAGCTACAAATAGACTATTCAGTCACATCACAGCTCTATTTCTCTCTCTCTCTCCCTCTCTCTCTCTCTCTCCCTCTCTCTCTCTCTCTCTCTGCACTATCTTTTAGATTTTTTAAATGTTTTTCCCCTCTTGCTATATATATATATACACACATAACTATTTCTGTGTGTGTTCATCTGTTCATTTCCATCTGTCCACTTCTCTTTCTGCTCCTGCATTGTTAGTACTTTATGTCTCTCTCTCTCTCTCTCTCTCTCTCTCTCTCTTGCTTTCTCTCTATTTTTTCATTTATGTCTCTTGTGAATAATTATAAAACACCTTTGTAAAAAGCTGGTGGACCATAACACTCATTGAAGTGTTGCTATTCTCAAATCTCTACTTTGTTCTTTTTCGTTTCTCCAGAAGAGAAAAGACAGCCTGTGGAAATCAGCACACACCACATGCTGGGCTTCTTCTTCTGCTTCTTTAATCCTGTTCATGTCCTCCTTCTCTGCTTTCCATTTCTTACCATTTTGTCTTCTTCTGTAACACAGACCAATATGTCACCCTGTTTTTCTGATGTAGACGTGCAGTTACCACTCAGGGGGGTTGAGACCTCTCTAGAGGTTACCACATAACATGAAGGGCCATTTGATACTTTGATACAATTTTTAACTCGGTGTGAGCTTTGTTTAAGGGCCTTTCTCTAGTTTAATGAGTTTAAAAAAAGTCTTTCTTTGGCCTCTCATGGACATATTGAAGCCATGTCTGAATTAAAAAGTTTGCTTTACTTTAACTTGCCACAAAGCAAAAAGATGTAGATGTAGATTTTTATTTTATCCAAATATCTGTCTGACTCATTTTGTGCTTATCTTTCTGTAAAAGTATTAATGGCTTCTTCTGTCCTTAGGAAAAAAATTGTAAAGCAATAAGTCACATTAGCGGCTCGTGTTCATCATTTATCTTGCATCCATCAGTACAGATCAGCCCACCCACTCCTTCATCTCCCTCTGACCTACCTGAGTTTTAGTTTCTGCAGGTCATCAGCCAGGTTGTCTCTCTCCACCTCCACACGGGCGCGCTGGTTGGAGTGGGCCTCGATTTGCCTCCTCAGCTCCCTCATCTCCTCCTCATACATCTCAGCCACACGTCCGGGCCCCTCAC
Organism: Acanthurus lineatus; assembly: GCA_029814665.1. NCBI lineage: Eukaryota > Metazoa > Chordata > Actinopteri > Acanthuriformes > Acanthuridae > Acanthurus > Acanthurus lineatus. Next base: position 13,698,796 of record JAPZDV010000005.1, read on the forward strand.
GGCCCCTCAACTTCTCAATCTCCACCGTCAGCGCTGCATTCTGCTGCTCGAGGAAACGGACCTTCTCGATGTAGCTGGCAAAGCGGTCGTTCAGGTGCTGGAGCTCAGCCTTCTCATTGGTCCTTGTGTTGAGGAAGTCCTGGTTCATGGCGTCGGCCAGGTTGAAGTCGAGCTTCTCTCCTGAGAAGGTGCGCACGGCAGAGGAGGAACCAAACCCTGCTCCCCCGGCCCCAGATGAAACTCGGAAGCTGGAATAGGAGGGAAGGCTGGAGCTCTTGACCTCATAGACTCGAGAAGACATGTGGCTTGAACTGGAGCTCCTGCCACCTCCTGCAGAGGAGGAGAAGAGGGAGGACATTGGGGATGACCCGATGCCGGAGCCGAAGGTGCGGCGGTAGGAGGAGGCGGACTGAGCTGAGGCGGAGTAGGACTTGCTCATGGCTGGTTGACTGTTTGGTTGTCTTGTGGTTTGAACGAAGCCGCTCGAGGTGCTGAAACCCAACTGTCCCACTGGGCAACTGGGAGAGAGACCAAGTGAAGAAATACCAGACAGTGAGTGCAGCTATTTGTAGCTTCACCACACCCACCCACTCACTCCTACCTCGACCCCTCCTCTCTGTCCTCCCTATCTGCCCATTCCCCTTGTCTGAAGCTCCACTACCACCTACTCCTCCACCCCTCCTCAACCACATTTCCCTTTACTTGATTACTTTGTCTCCATTTTAAATCCCGGGTCTGACTAAAGGAAGTTCACATTGTACCCAAATTTTGGGAAAAAAGTTCATTATGGGTTAAATCTGGGAACACTCGACAAAGAAAACAGTGAAATATTGGTTTCACCATGTTTACCAACCCAACTACCAACCTGGCCTTGTTAAGCCTCTTAAATCAGATGAGATTGAGCTTGCTGAGGGAGGACTGACCATAAGAGAACGCTCTTCCATTCCTACCCTGTGGTACTTTCATATAATCATCTTAAAACTCTAAACAGGTATTAATTCTGCTTCAGGAGAGACTATAAGGGTACTTCAAACTGAGATCATTGATAAACAGAATCATACATGTATGAGGCTTTAGCCAAAGTGCAGATTCAGTCTTACTGGGCGCTTTTTACTGAAAGCAGAATCTCTGAATGACTTCTTCTGCTTTTATTTTGCATCTGACATCTGTAGCATAAGGCTAAGTAAACTTATGTGTCTTGACTTAGCAAATTAAATTTAAATTTGCATGTTTTATATAAGTGACTAAAGAAAAAGCCACAATCTGATCCCTCCCATCATTCAGGAAGAGTACTTTTGTAATATTGCTTTGAGTACATGATACCCTTTCAGGCCTTTCCACTCTATCTCCTCCCCCTCTTCAGCCTCTCAGTGTTCCTGCAGCCCCTCTTCTCCTCTCATTCCTCCCCACATGTCGCGCCTGTTGCCAGCCCTCGACTCAGCTGTCCAAGGGTCTGGTTTCAACTGCTGCAAACTGCCTCCTGTGTGTGTGTGTGTGTATGTGTGCTTGTTCTTGGACGGCGGCATGATCGAGTGAGTGAGTCAGTTAGTCCGTCAGTCTCTGTAGTTATTATAGAGAGAAGATAGACTTGTTTTATAAACACCATCAGTGTGCTGAAAGGTATCCAGAGTCTTTATTTTTTAAATAGCTTCACGATTGGAACAGCCATGCATACTTCCTGTGAATCAGTGTGTGACAGTTTGATGGTGGAACAGAAAAAGGATCCCAAGATGAAAAGCCTTGTTTTAAAGGACGTATGACACATGCAAATGATGACTGCCATTTTTCTAGACCTTAAACAGTGTCAATTTGATTCCTTCAGTCCCATAAACTGACAGCAGTGCTTTGATGCTGCACAATAGCACTGATCTTATATAATGTTTGAGTTAGTACCCTGTCTGTAGCTATGGGGTTACAGCAGAGCTATGTAGGCTATTTACCCTTGGTTACATCAGAAGCAGTGTGGTCTGACTGATAGAGCTGCTGCCAAGAAGGTCACTCACACACACTATACTCACACACACACACACACCATGAGTGAATTTACAAATCTGTGTGGATCAAATGCGTTATTTTGTAAAACTTAACATGAATGAGCAGTATGTGTGTATATTCACCAAGCTGAGGGACAACAATTATTCTCCTGTCAGAAGGCAAACATTCGGTTCCAACATGTTGGCTAAATCTCTCCATGTTTTATTTAATGCTAACATTGGCCGCATTAATTCATAGGCCTAATGCTCTTTCACTTGTCAACTTAGCATAAGCAGCCTTGGTTTGCTGGGCAAAAGACCTGTGGTTAATACATTCAGAATTTCTTAATGAGGGAGAAAAAGTAGATGTAAGTTTAGCCCTTTTTTAGACTTTTTCTAAACTTTTTAACTATTCAATTAATAAAGACTGAATAAATATAATTTAAATCAGATTTTAAGGCAGACTTGAACAATTTATGCCGGGGTGGTGAGTTTTTTGTGTGGTCGTGGGTTTGTCAGAGCTGTGTGTGAGTCAGCTGCCAGTGGTGTCAGCTCTATTTTCAGCTTTCCCGTCCGAACTCTGTTATCCAGCCTCTTTCCCAAAGGATCATGGGATTGAAGACAGAGTCTGGCACCATGAATAAATATAATGACAATGATGCTGTCTTTACTGACAATCTCAATAAATATAACTGCTGACAATCAAACTCTGACATCAAATATCACATGAAAATAAAATTTGACTCATGTTGGTGTCCAAGCACAATGCCAAGTGAGGCTGAAGGAATTTTAGAACAAGATCTCCACATTTCTGAGAGCAGAGACATGAGAAGCAGTTATTGAACTCTTTCACTGGCAAGTCAGACTTTTTATTACCAATTAAAATAAAAAGGTTTGTCCAAATATTTTGCAGTTACTGTGACAATCAGGTTTGGCATTTAGCTTTAATTTATTTGAATTTTCAAACGACCCCCAGCCTCTAACTCTGTCAACATGAACTGTTTTATTTCCTATTCCTAATATATTGAAAATTGTACCAACAAACTTTCATTTTTTGACAATGAGAGACAAATTCTGAAGAATTTCATACAGACACACTTTCAGAGACCCCTTTTGCCAATAAATAATAATAATAATAATAATAATAATAATAATACCCTTGAATATACTTG
>JAPZDV010000005.1:13707377-13743353 GCA_029814665.1 Acanthurus lineatus
CCCCCCCCCCCCCCCCCCCCCCCCCCCCCATACATGTAAATGACAGTGTGAACAGGACCTCAGGTTAATGCCATCTAACACCAATTTGTATAAATTTTAAACATGATATTGAAGTCAACATGTTGGCCAAAATACCTGTGTTCACTGCACTGTAGTGAGTATTATGAATGGATAAAGAGTGAACTTTAGTTCATGGTATCATAGTCCAAGTAGAGGAGATGGTATGCAAGATCCTCGCTTAGCTTTGACAACATTTAAGAGGATGCAAGATCCATTATGAGTCCTGTTTCAAAGACAGTTAACCATTTGAAACAGTAGCTGCTAGCAGCATTTTCAACCAACTGATTTTCGTGAACACAAGGGGGAGCAAGAGGACAGTGAGACAAGCTCAGCAGTAACATGGCTCAGTGCACTTCCAGTCAGGATGGATCACGACTCATGACACAGCATTGCATCTTCAGTGCGTTTATTCCCTAAGTGTCCAAACTTAGAGAAATAAGTATTCATTATTATTGTTAGTGCATTAGTCATGGTAATGGGAATGTTGGGAAAATCTGGATACACACTAATGATGTCTTTCGGATTAAATGTCATGGACTGAAGTGACCTTAGGAGACTGTTCTGCATGTACAGGGTCTATAGGTATGAAATTTGGCTTACAACTGCCACACGTGAAATCAAATATGAGCTTGAGAAATGTGTGTTTATTAAAAAGTAAAGAAAAAATTTCCAATATATACATTTTATAAACCAGTGCCCTCTTGCAGACTGTTTAATGGGACAGAAACGGTGCATTATCACGTTTTGGGTGCATGCTTGCACGTATATAAATAATGAATGCATGACGTCTGTGGGAGAAAAAAAAAACAACTCAACACCTTCGTTCATCTGCTTTAGTGCCGTGATGACGTCGCCGCAGGTCGATCCCCTGTCAGAGAGCTCCCCGTTTCTTCACATTGCACGCTATTTCCGTACTTGTGCACTCGCGAGTCGATACTACGTTGCATGTCCACGGCCTGTCCCTCCTCCTCCTCCCCATCATCTCCAGGCCACGCCTTTACACCGCGAGGAATTAGCTTTTTCGGCCCATTTATTTATATTTTTCCCGTCACATGGTCACTCTGGGCGCAGTGTGAGCTGTCGACAGCGGCTGCGGCTCGTTTGAACACTATGGGGATTTAAAAAAAGAGGGAGCAAAGCAAAAGGGACTCCGCATCTTTCTCTCCGCATCTCCTCCGCTTCTGTGGGGCATCAGAGGATCATGCAACACTTGAAGCCATGGCGAGCTCTGCTCATTTTAACCGTGCTGTGTCAACCAGGGATCTCAGACAGATACGGTAAGCTGATGATGGTGATGCTGCTGATGATGATCATGGTGATGGCACGGTCCTTATCAGAAAACCACGGTCATATTCCTGTAATACTCCCACAGGTACATGCTGTGTCTAAGTAGATAATGACTTTATGGTGATCTCATCCGACTGTAGGATACTTTGTCCCCCCTGTGGCATCGCTATCACCGTCCTGTAATAGTCCAGCAGAGATTATATTCAGGCTTATCTGTATTTATTCAGCAGTTTAGAGGACTGTGCTCATGTATCATTCCTCCAAAATGAACTGAACTGCGACTTACATGCCACACAGAAACGGACTGTTTGCGGGTTAATGTAGAGGCTGATGAGACGGAGAGATGGAGGATGCAAAGGCTGATGGGGCAAATAAAAACCGAGTTTAGTGGCTGTTTTATTTCCTTATCATGTAGAGCATTTAAGGAAAATATGACCCCTATTAAGCCACTTACCCTTCATATACTGTAATTTGGATTATGTGTTATTATTTATTTTTTACAAATAAAAAAGACAAAATAGCCGTGCCCCTAAATTTCGTTTAAAAACTGACTCCAGTAAACTGAAAAAACTGCATTTAACCAAACATTTACTCTTGCGTACCTTCTACTGGATGAAACAATAAAGAAAACAAGTTAAGTTACATATTCTTCTACATTTTAGAAATGGGAAATTAAAGCCAGAACAGTGTTCTTGTCAGCTTGAGCTTTAGTTGCTGTATTGTTGATGTTATTGACAATTTTTGCAAGAGGTTCAGCTGAACTATTTCACATTGATTACGGCTCAAAGGTGATTTAATTAGTTTTCTTTGTGTAGACTGAGATATTGAACTGGTGTAAGTAGTAATTGATGCAAGAGTGCAACAAGTGTATTGATACATCCCCTATTTAGACTTCAAGTCAAGAATGGAATTTTACTGCTTTTTTCCTTCGTATTTTTTTCTTTTAAGTTTTTTTTGTTTTTGTTTTGTTTTGTTTTTCTGATATGTGGGTGGAGATTTGTGGACTATTGATTGATTTCAATGAGTAATTCAGGCTGAGAATGAGAAAGGCCAACTGTTATTCTCTCCCTCTGATTTTTCTCTGACATAAACAAGGGAGCACCATCTTGTTCCCTGAGAAATGTGGCCATCCTCATCACATCCCCTTCATCTCTCAAATTTCAGTTCATTTGGTCTGTTTAAGGCATCTTGAACATGCTTATTGCTTCAGTTTTTATCATGTAGGTAAAATCACCTAAATATGATACATTATACAGCTTAGACAAAGTGATTTATGGTTTATTAGAGACATTTTAAATGTATCTGCTGTGTTGTCATGTTGTTAAAATATATTTTTGCCCACTGAATAACCATAATATACTTTCATAATCAAAAATTTACAAAAACAAGCAACATTTAACATGAAGTCCTGGTAAAATGCTAGATTTTTGTTCAGTTTGCTAGTAAAAATCTAAAATTGTTAAGAAAATGTATTAAATGTATCAGTAACAATTAAAAAAACAATCCAATAATGAACAATGGTCCGCTCAGTGGGAAGCCGATCTACAAGAGAGGAGCCTGAGATTTCAGCACCTTGGAGAGAAACCAGTAGCCACTGCTGCTTCCCTTTGTTCATTCATCCATTCACACCTCTTTGTTTCCATCTCTGTTCTGCCACACATGCATCCATTCACCTGTTCTTTGATCAACCATCTATCCATATGTCAGTGCTGTCCATTATCACACACACACACACACACACACACACACACACACACACACACAAGGTTTGTTGTAAATGTTAAAGCTTTTTATCTGCAGCAAGAAAACGTTTCCCTACGGACAAACAACCTCATTTTGTGACGAACACTCAATATTGATGGTATCACAGTAGAGCATTTCTGTGAAAGCTGATGCATTTCAAGTCATCTACCATGCATCATGATGTCTGTGTGAGGAGGAAAAAATACCCTTAAAGAGACAAAACAAAGGAATATTGAAGGCTATTTATTCACTGCATTGTTGTGTCAGTTTACAGAATTTGACAACTGAGATGAAACAATTCACAAAGCCGTGTGTAGAGTCTTAGCTTAGTGTTTCTTCAACACACTTACACACAAACACACACATATGCTAACTGTCACTTGTCCGTGGCCATGTGTGCCATCACTCCAGTGCAAAATAGACATAAACTGGCAAAAGACTGAACTACCAGTAAGCTGAATAATTAGGATAAATGTTAAGAAGGGGGATTCTTGTAGGTCAAATTGGCAGGGGAATTGTTTAGAGTGCCTGCATTTTCCTAATAATATCAGTATCTGGCGCTGAGAATTGATAACTTATCACAAGAGGCACTGATACGATGTGTTTCCGAAACTGATGTTTTAGTTTCACCCCTAATACAAACTACCGGGCTGCTTTTTTTTCCCTTGCTGTTGTTGAGTTTAAAGAACCATGAAATCATTTGAATGCTGCTCTTGTCAACCTGCTTATCTGAAAACACACATGCTTGTAATGTGAACTTCCTTGCTAGTTTCTAGTTAATGTTAAAAATGAGATCTATAAAAAGAAATACAGCTTAAACTGAAAATAAAATGTTTTTCCAAACGGTTTTCCTTGTTTGAGCTCTGCGTTGCTTGTTGGCTCAACTCTACCAGATGTCCTTCACAGAACAACCAGTCAGTGTTTGATAACTGGCTCTGGCATTTACCCACAACGTCTTGGCAACATTTCGATAATGTGTATGTCGGTCCCTCTGCAAGTTGCTGTGTGCTACAAGCACTCACATAACTTCTGGCTGGTTCCCAATGCAGTAATTCTCATATCTGTGTATTTGCTGGAGCTTGTTCCAGCTTCACATAAAGGCCCATTTAACACACCGCAGACTGAAGAGCCCAGATCTCCAGGATAATGGGCATGTTTTTTAAGAATTCCAGAAAATGGATTACTTGCCCCCCATTAGTAATTAAAGTGTAGTCTCAGGTTTCAAAGTGAAAACTCTGAGAAGTCGTCAAAGAAAAACAAGACACTGTGTGCACTGTGTGGGTGCAGAGTGCATGTTTCTCTTCAAAGAAAGTCGAGGTGAGTCACTGAAGTTGCCGTTACTTCATTAGCGGGTAGAGAAGTTCCAGGTTTGTTTAATTCAATTTAGACATTCATCTACTCTGCCTACCAGCTTCTCTCCTGCCCGCTTTTGCATTAACTTTGAGAGGCATTTTGTCTTTTTCCCTGCAAGAACGATCCCATACACACACTGTGTTTTTTATCTTGTTTGTGTAAACAGAGACATAAAATGATTTTCCCCCTGGAAAGTAGGTCCAAAAAAAGACTCGGGGCTGTGACGTGAGAGCAAAAAATTGACAGATAGAAAGACAGATTAATCCATGTATATTCTGCTGTGCTACTTTCCTATCTGTCAGCAGCCACCTGCTGCTTCCCACGCAGCCGTCCCCTCTGAGGTCTTACTCACCACCCTAAAATAAGGAGCAGGGGAACAGCTAAAAATGAAAAACAAAGGAGTGCCCAAAAATACTAATTATAACACTGTATTTGTGTCCTCTGTTCAATGACAAGCCAGCTTAAGAGTCAGCATAACAGTGGAGCCCAAAATTAACATTTTCCCTCTTATGAGTCACTTGTTTTACATCCCCAAAATTTAGATTAATATTTTATCCTCAGTCATGCTAATTTGTAGACTTATTTAATGTTACTTACAATATGCTTTTGTATATCATGGTTTTAATGGGTTTCAGGTTTTATGCTAATAAATGACACCACTCAGGTTGAGGAGGCTTTTAAAATGTCCTGTGCAATTAAATAAAAGTCTTTACTAATGATAAGTGCAGTGTAGGGTGGCTTTGACAATGGTAGCAATTAAATATGAAAGGCAGGATGGAGGCTGTGGGTGTGTGTGTTTTTATGTTACCACTGTGCGGTACATTTGAGGCTGATTATAATGAGTAAGTCAGGGCTAAGCTCACTCTGCTGTGGTCTCATTCCAGTCCTCTAAATGTGACTTAAAGCACTCGCTGCCATGGAAATTGCTATGAACGATTTGACTCAGAGTACCTGTTAGCACTCTCTTTGTCTTTTCTCCCTCAGGCTGCCTGTTTGAGAGAAAACTGTGCACGAGGGATCAGTTCTGTTCAGACGGTGAGTACAACACAGACTTTCACACACACACACACACACACACACACACGGAAACACATGCACATCCACGTCAAACCTAACCTCTCTCTTGAACCTGAACATTAAAGTTTGAAGACAAACTACTTTCTAAAGTCCCTCTGCGCCTCTACAACACAATGCATTTTTAACCCTGCAGCACACACACGCAGACGCACACACACACGTCACTGGGGGCATGCCGACACAAAGACTGTGAATGAAAACACGCAAACACAAGTCAAGGATTTTTCCTCCCTCCCAACCCAATGCGGCTATCTCTCTCCATCACCTGCCCCTCTCCCTTTCCTCGTCTTTATCTAAGCCCCTTCCCCGCCCCACTGTCTCCATGGCAACACTGACATCACAGTGAGGTCGACACCCCCACAGTTGTTGTGCTAATACAGCGATGAGTCACTGACACGCACTTACGCACTTCTCTGTGGAAATTGCACTTACGCACACGCGCAGCCATTGGACAGAATACAAAGTGGATTGGCGTGCTTGCAGCTCAGGAGAACACACAGGGCTGTAGTATTTATGCACATCTTTGATTCTGACAGAAAGAAGAGTGAAGAGCAACATGATGTAACTACTATCAATATGCTTTTAGTATGGCTGCTTGTCTCTGTCTTATTAGAACCTACAATGCAAAATACACCATAATCTTGAAATTCGGGGTGTTTGTTAGATAACAACAAACCCTGACTGACCTGATTTCTTATCTTGTGGGAGAAAAACCACCAATGTTTCCATAGACACATGCAGATATCCTGTCGACTCACTTATGAAAAGTAACTATGTCAAGTCTAGATTTAGAGGTCGCAGAGGTGTTTGGCTGCATGACACAACTATAAGCATCTGTAAAATAAATAGAAAACATTCAGACTCCCTCCATCAACAATCATCAAAGACAACATGGTTTTATTCATATAACCTCGATCTGTGTGTCCTCAGTGTGGATCCCTTGAACCAGGCTTCAGTATGTCACTGTTAACTCTGTAAATTAGTGTGATCACCTATTAGATGACATGTTTTACTTCATTTGCTTTAAAGCAGTTATGGGATGTTTGTAGTATATTTGCTGAATTAATTTAATTAAAGAACTCTCAGATAACATAAACATGCTACATTTAAAAATAAAAGGTAGTCACAGCAGTCATAAAGCAGGTGCTAATTCAGCAGTAATTATATTATATTACAGGCATTAATCCTGCTGCTTCATCACTAAAAATGTCTTAGAAACAGGCTGGTGTTTGCTGATGTTGCAGGAGTTTAACAGGAGAATCAATATCAGTTTCATCTTTCTGTGTTGAGTAATGTAGAGACTGATCTGGTCTGAGAGGCAACAAGCCTCTGTGTAAAAAAAAAGGAATACATCTTCTACCTTATCTTAAAAAAATCAGACCACCTTATAATCAGCTGTAGATTTTTAAATCCAATCAATCAAAATGATCAGAATCAACAAAATAATTTGTGTTTTCCACTTCTACAACTGTAGAGACAGACATGGCAGCTTATTTTGGAGCTTCCTTTAAGATTCCCAGCAGTGGTTCACCCGCTAACAGCCTTTGAGGGATAGTTTCTCTAAAATGTCTAATGGTGTATGCTCACTGCACAGCACAGCCTTCTGTCTCTGCAGCAAATTTCCAGACTTCAGGGTTTCTTGTAGTTAAAGTTCCTTTTCTCACTGTCAGCTTGCTCTCTGCCACTAGAGATAGGAAAGATCGATCGAGTCCTGTGTGCACAGCATCCTCTACGTGCTCACAGCACTTGTTTATTTGCATCTGTGTTTTTTTCAAGCTAGCCTGTTTGTGTTTATGTGCACGATCAGTCAGGCTCTGTTTTGACCTTGTCTTTGTGCAGGAGGAGGACTTTGTGTTTATGTTGTTGATTATTGTTTATGTTGTTGCAGGCCCCTGTAAGCATGTAGAGTTTGTTGAACAGAACAAGGTCGTAAGTTGTTACCTGAGTTCTGTGTTGCAGAACAACCTGAAACACCCTGACTTTGTCAACCTGTCAATCCCTGAGTGCTCACTTGCTCAATATCAGGCCGATGTACAGCAGGCACCTGAACAGCCCACCAAGGAAGGTTCGGTGGGTGGAAACTTAAGCATGGTGTTCCACACAAGTAAACAGGCAGAGCTTTGAGAACACTGGGGAGTTATTTTGTGTTTGTTTACAGGTTTTCACCACTGGATGACTTTTTCAGCCTGAACATTAAAATCATTTATGCTACAAGCTCAGTACCATCTCTAAATTTGGCCATGAAAACTTTAGAATTCTAGATCAAACAAATTGAAGCAAACATTTTTTTTTCATGTAAAAGCTTCCCTTGTTTAAAGCTGAATGTTGCTGCACAAAAATGATATTTGCAGGAATAACCTCAGCTCTAGAAATAGTCCCAATCCAATCAAGCCGTGCAATTTGTTCTCTTATTCCATTCCTACTCCTCCTACTCCTCCTACTCACACCCCTCCTCTCTTTCTGTTATTTAGGGCTACTGAATTAGTCATCTCTATCATCTCCACAGTCAGATTCACTGCAACTGTACAGTCTCCTGTGTCAAATTGCATCATCAACATCAGTAATTTAATTATTGGAAAATATGTCTAAAAGTCTGTTTCTCTTTTCTGTGTGTTCAGCAGGAGATGCATGTGTTTATATCTGAATCTCTGTAACTTTATTCAAAATTCTGCTCTTTTTGTCAGAATAAGGACCAACTTGGTTATAATGTAATTGCCTAAATCTATACCCACCCACTTGAGAGGAGTTAACTTTGCAAAACATATCTTTACTCTCCAGTACATCAAGTGATAAAAACAACTGAACTATAATGTTCCCTATAGCATTTTGAGCTAAATAAATCCATGAACCCTCAGTAATCTGTTAACAATTCAGCATTTCACAGTGGCAGTTTGGGTTGTGTGTGATTTAGCTGGTAGAGTGAACGCCTCTGGTGACTCATCGGTGCGCCAGATAATACATAGTCTGCTCTGCCTTACCCCTTTCCCATCATGCTGCAGTCTGACAGTCGTTTTTGATAGAAATACCTTTGGTGTTAAGGATTGCAGTGACATAGTAGCTGTGTTATAAAGTTACAGTGGGACTGTGTGGGCTTGACATAATTTACAGACTAGGTACATACATTTTTTCATATACTGTTGATGATCAAAACAAAATTTTGATCTTTGATCTTAATGTGAGAACAACTTACAGAAAGAAATTATGAGCAAATTCTGTCATTATTTCTGTTGCCATGAAGCTGGATGCAGGTTTGAACTATTTCAAAGGAGATTTTTTTGAGGCACTCACAGTGACGAAGGCAGAACTCCATCAAAAGGATTTGACAAGCGATATAAATGTGTGGGCTGCGCTTCAAAACCATGACTCACTGCTGTTGGTTAGTGTGGTGTGGACTACCATAAAAATTAAGGGTTTGCAAAAAGTTTTGTATCATACCTCAAGGCCGGTTTAATTGAAATATTTGTGGTGAAATTAATGCAGATTTAGCCAAAATATATAAAGACTTTGATTTGTCATTGCAGGAAAGTACAGAGGCTACTAACAACAGTGCAGATGGCCAGGGTCTTTTCAAGGTTCCCACTAAACTGTGACAGTGTGACAGTGAACCGGCATAAATTAATACAAAAACTGGAGCAGCAAAAAAGAATTCAGTCATTGTTGATTTTTTAAATTACATATTTTCCCTCTGCGGCATTACAAAAACTGTCTGTGAACTCTGTGTGTGTTAATGTTCATTCCAGATGGATTGTTTGGTCAGTGTCGCAGCTCTAAGCAGGACCAGGTCCAGTACCAGGTGTCGGTTCCTGTTCTGAAGAGGATGCAGGAAGTGCTGAAACAGCTCATGCTGCAGGGTGAGACAAATCAAATCAGCTAAAACTCTGAATAAATGAGATTATTGATTCTAAGTGGCTAACATTAACTCGTAAAGGTCAAACAGTAGAAAATACACTTGTGTGAATCTTTTTAACTGTGTTTTGTGTTAGTACGTCTAATATTGCCTTGCATCCTATCTTCATTATTGTACCTAAAATTGTATTTTCAGTCAGTTGTTAGCCAGTGTCAGTGCCATTCCATACAAAGCAAAATATTTACAATATGTCTATAGTCCAGAGAATCATTTAAGAGGCTCTGTAAGGCTGATCTAGGCTAAATGCTAAAGTTACATGCTAGCATGCTCAAAGCAATAATGCTAACATGCTGCTGTTTAGCTGGTATGTTTAGAGTGTCAATACGCTCACATTTGCTAATTTTCACAAAAAACAAAGTATATCTTAAGCTAATGAGAATGTTTTACTGGTATTAGGCTCTAAAAACAATTATGCGATCCTATCAGAGGTTTTTAAGGAATTTCAGTCCGAACTAATGCAGTGGGTGAAGCTACATTGCTATCCCGAGAGCCATGATGCTAAAATGACTCAAATATTGATCTATTCTTACTATTAAGTCCACAAGTACTTAAATAGTCATATTAAATTTGAAGTTCTTTTGATCATATCTTAGTAACTATTGTGTTTATCTAATGGATTCTTTATGAATGCAGAAAATCCATTCAGAAGTGCACGTCAATGCAACTTCTGCAAGAAACAGTATTGATTTCAGAGAATCTCTCTGCCTCATACACACCTCTCTCTTGCACTCTCACTCTCAGCTTCTGTGGCTCTGTGTAATGGCTGTTTGTTTTTCTGTTTGTGTGCGTAGGTCTTTCCTGGCAAGATGACATCACACAATATATTTTGTCAAAGGAGCTGAAAAGAGTACCTCATACCACCCAACCCTCGAAGCCGAACTCCTCTTCCTCCTCCACTCATTCATACCAGTGAGTACACTCCAGGTCCAGAAATGTTTGCTAATAAATTCACATTTATTATATAAATTATATAAACATATTAGTATAAGCATAGAGTCCATTCAATCCGTTCATCTCACTGAGTCACCTTCAAGCTGCAGCCTCCAGGGCTGAAAAACAAAGCCAATAAGGAAATGCCAAAAAATGTAGTTCTTTGAATGGCCACAGGTGTGATTATCCTTTTTCATAACTCAGTCATTCAAATTATTTTGGTAACAATGCTCATCGCTCTTCCTATGTCCAAATATGGTCACTTCTAGCTCCCAGAACAAAAATAAACCAATACCACTATGCCAAACTCAAAGATTTCTGTAAAACCAGTGACAGCCATCACTGTGGCCATGCACTATTTTAATGTACTGTCTAGAATCACCATTCATTTCTATTTATTTTCTCCATCATTTCATTGGACAGGAATAGGAGATCTGGTTTCAAATTAGAATCAAGCCTAGATTCCGTTTTAACTTTGGCATTTTATTCCTGATCATAAATTTTAGTCTGGTTTACATTCAGAGCCTGAATGTATGTGGACAAAATGGGAGTGATACCCAAAGCTAAGTTTGTCTTCTTTCAGCCTTTCTGCCTATATCCTCTTCTCTCTCTTTCTTTCTCTCTGGGTTGCCAGATCCAAACAGCACATCCCTTACCACCACAGTCCTAAGTCAGGGTCCACACCTCCTGCTGGCAACTATGTGGACTACATGCTTGTTGAGCCTCCTCAGTCCTCATTACACATGCAGGCAGCCTCCATGGACCCATACACATACCACCAGGTACACACACACATGCACACGCACAGACACACACACACACAAATCTTATTATCAGCAAGAAGCAGTTTTGTGTCAACTAGAAACTTAGCCCCAGGCATGAGTGTGGTCGCAACAGACAGAACCCCAAATCATAGCAACAATACATAGAAATCTAGAAATAAGCACATGTTTATTATTCTACAGCATTACAATATTGGTAAATACATCAGAAACCTGTATCATGATAATGATAGCATCATTAAAGAAGAGAAAGTCCAAGCAAATATAGGGAATATGAAAAAAATATTTATACACCCTGCACATGTAAGCACACAGTACTAATTCAGCCTTATATGTCATCTAATTCCAGCATAGATACCCAGATGAAGTAGAGAGGTCACTCATTGCAGCTGGAGGGGGTTATGTTCGCCCCTCTTCCAGAGCCCAGGCCAATCAGAGAGAGAGAGAACGTGACAGCCAGCTGCTACAGGAAGCCTTGTCTATCTACCTGGCATCTGCACAGCCTTCATATCGCCACAGAGGGGCCAGTGCTATGGCTCCTGCAGGTGAACATGGTCTTAAAACTTCCAAAATAAGAAAAAAAGTTCTTGTGCAAGATGGAAACATTCAACTATTGAAGTATTACACAGAAAAACACATAACAAAATTCCCACAGATTTTTCTTAAATTAAAACTATGCTGTCAAAGAGACTTTTTGTGAGCTATTTCTTAAGGAGTTAGATAGATTACAAGTGAATACTTCTGTTTACCATCATAACCTATTATTGTTTGAGCAGGTCTGCCTTATTATGAGGACTTGGAACTGAAGATACCAGTGGACTATGTTGAAGACTACACCCTGGAGGAGAGACTTGGTACTGCTGGCAGACAACGACAGCAGTATCAGAATAAAAAAGTTCCTCAGGACATCAGTACTTTGTCTGGAAATGGAAATGGTGAGTGTTTAAACATCGGTTACATGATGTGTTAAACCAACAGATGGGGTGACTTAGAAAGTGTTCATCTTTAGAACATCCATTCAATTGCTTCATTTTCTGTAGTGCAGAGATATCAATAATTTTGTTATTCTGTGTTAGATGGCTTGCTCCAGAGGATGTCAGGGGTCTTGCAGAGGTACGGAGTCGACCCCAGAGAGCTCAGTCAAGAGCAGCTCTACAAGCTAGCCCTCATTCTGCAGCTGCTGCAGGCCCAAGACAAAACAGGTTACCTGTGTTCTGTTCAGCATATTACGTCACACATGCAGGGATTTCTCCAGCAGAATGTCAGGGGGAAATTTATCTTTTTAAACAGTTTGAGTCCCCTGTCCCTTAAGTTTTTACATGTAAGGGCCAGGGGGCTTAGTCAATTTAAAAGACAGATGTTTCCATCACTGACACATGCTGTTGTTCAATATAATTTAAGGGGAACATTTGTCTTTCACACTGACTTAGCCCCCCGTCTCTTTCACATAAAAGAGTAATTATGAATATGTAATGTGAAGCTTGCACATATGTCTTTATAGGAAGAGTCAAAGGTCACAATCTGTAGTCCGCTACCCTTTTAATTGACTTATACCTTGTGATTTTATTCTGTCAAGTGAGCTTTCTAACAGGTGTTGAAAGATGTTCAGGATCTCAATTTACAATAAAACCTTATAAAACCTATAAATATGCTAACAGCTAAATAGAACATCTTGATAATTGACACTTTAGTAGACAAGGCAAATAAATTACACTTAACTTAGATTTTTCAAATATTTGTTTAAAAACTAATTTGTTTCTCTTAAAACAGATCCAGCTGTTAAAGATCTCATCTCCCTCAAGGAGGTATGTCAGCATCCATTATCAGCACTGCTCATTGGAAGCAATTATGGAATTTTTCACTGACAGGTTTTCACTTATTTCCCCATAGATGCAGCTGGTAGAAGCAGACAGTGTGGATCGCCAGCCTGAGAAGCCTGCCCCTGCTCCTGGCCCCCCCGCTGCTCCTCCTGCACCCTCTTCTGTCTCAATCCCAGCCACACCTCCAGCCAAAAGTGCCAGCCTCTCCGCTTCTGCCTCCCTGCCTCCACAAGCTGCTCCTCCTGAAGCCGGACAAGGCCTGAAGGAGCAACAGCTGCCACTGGTTGAGGGTACAGGGGCCAAGGAGGAGTATGGGTACATCGTCACCAACCAGAGGTCAGCGCACAGTCAAATTTGACCCTCAGTTACTCTGTTTTTTACAAATAAACTGTTAAAACATGGACCGCATCTTTCACTGTGAAACCGTTAATTATTCTCAGGAAAGACATAATTAACTCTGTGTGTGTGAGAGTATAAAATAAAAGCAGTTACCCCAAATCTGAATTACTAAACTTCTAGTAAAGAGCAGCAAATAGGAAATTCATTAAACATGGTGTTTCCAAAAATGGTAACGACATTCTTCCTTCTCAGTCCTCTGAGTTTGTATGATGGAGTGAAGCTGTTGGAGCTGCTAGCTGATAAGATCCACCTGACAACCAGCAGCTTCATCAACATCAGGTAACACCACCACTATGTGTGTGTCTGTGTCTGTGTGTGAGCGTTGCAAATCTTACTGTTTCACTCTAAACACAGTCAGTGTTCTCCCTGTGGCTTTGTTCTGCCAGCGTGGTGGGTCCTGCACTGACGTTCCGTATCCGCCAGAATGAACACAACATGACGGCTGCAGAGGTGGCTGCTAAAGCCGGTGAGGCTCAAAAACACACACACTCACACACACTCATATCAACCCTACCCACACACACACATGCACAAGAGCATGAAGTGAATAGTCACTTTCAGAGTTTTCTCACAGCTCTGTTGTGTTTTTTTTTTCACAGTGTCTGAAAAGAACTTCCTGGAGTCTGAGACTAGCTTGAAGATTGTGCAGACTGGTGTGGGAGAGGTAATTGATACACACACAAATACACACAAACCCACTCGGTTTCTGTGGAAAATTTCCTTTGCAACCCCCTCCTATCAGTGAGATATGGAGCAGTTGTCAGGGTAACAGAGATATAATCACTGCTCCGTATTCTTTACCATTTTCACTCAAATCCCTTCAATCATGGACCGCAGCCTGACAGATCATCAGACTTCCGGACAGTCATGTTGTCACAGCGTAGCCACCAACACATCTCTGCTGCTTTTTATAGAAATAATTGTAGAATGGAATTGTGGGATTATTTATTACTTGTGTATGGCTCTTTTTTGCAGCTACAGGGTGGCTTGATTCTGTATTTTATTTGTATTGGTATGCAATGGTAATAAATGTCCTGAATATTTCAGGACATTTGGTGACCCTAACCCTACAAATAATGACACTGACAGTGAATATGCAAATTTTTTTTAAAAAAAAGCTTATAAAAATATATATATCATAAGGAGCAATATAAATGCATCTCCAATATCAAGTATTTCTAAGACGAGAATACAGCTTTGCATGACTCAGACCATTAAATTTATTTTTAATATCAGACTCAGTCGATGCAGTAGTTTCTCCCTGCTGGCTTCATGATGAGATTTCATCAAAAGAAGGTGTTGATTCATAAAATGAGCTCAATTTGTATTAGAAAAATTACTTTATGACCACAGCTCCTGCAGTGCATCTGTCTCACCTACTCAGCTTGTTTCCCATCTTTTCCATCTACTATGACACTCTGTGCTGTAATATTGTGCGTGGGCCTTCATCTGTGTATGTGTGGGTGTGTATGTGTGTGTAAACCCTCAGTGTGTGCCACCTGGAGGGCAAGTGGCCAGAACGAATCAGCGAGGCGACACCTCTTAAAAACCAGCATTACACTTGTTGCCATGGTTCTGTGTCCCCCTCCCCCTCTTGCCTCCCAGGTGCTATGGCAACAGTCACAAGTGTCATTAACCTCATTACTTTCTGTTCAAACAAACAGAGTGGCACCAGAATCATCGCCTGCATTTTAGCTTTTGTGTGTGTGATGGATTTATGATTATTTAGACTAAATATTGTGACTGTAACTTCACCTCACGTTGAGATTAAAAAAAAAAATGCAATGTCAAGGAAAACATAAGCAAACAACATGATAGCCTTTCAGTTACAGAATATGCAAACATAATTTCTGGCAGCGAGCCTCAACACACACATATAATCAATGAACAGATCTGTTCACTGTGCAGTTTACCAGCGATTTCCTCCCAACTGAATATATACTAAGAGCCAATTTCTTTTGCTTTAAATCTGGTCTTTGATAAATGCTAATGATGCTGTAGTAGTTTTTTATCTAAAAAAATAATCAAAAGTCAGTTTTGAAAATATGTTTTTTGTGTTTGGGGCCTCTGTTGGTGATTTTTTTTTTCATTTCAACAGATCAAATCCTGTTTGAAATCATCATGTCTTCTCTAAAGGCTGCTTGGGTTATTTGCTTTATCATTTGCGTTTTGAGTGAACAGGAGTGTGATGGTTTGTGTGTGCATGAACACAAAAATTACAAGATTTTGATGTTGGAATTTATTGTATTTGATATCTTTGTGAAAAGGTGTAAGAGACAGAAATGGGGTGGAATGATTCACTGTGGCGAGTCACATAGATGCTTGGTGTGTGTTGTATTGTGGTTCAGTGATCTCCATGCAGCCTCTGCTGTCTCTTTTATGGGTCAGTGGTTCACACTGCCTTGACTTCTCAGGCCTCTGTCTTTAAAACTCAGCATCAGCCTCTCGCTGAGCGCACCTTGCTGTCATGTGCGGTTACGGAGAAAACAAAGGTGTTGTTTAAACGGGATGAGTGACCTTTGAATTTCACTTCTGATTCCCTGCAGTAGTTTAGCTTGGGTTGACTGCTCTCTAAGAGTGAGACATACATATCAGAAATTGGAGGTAGCATCTCACGTGAGATAGAAGTGTGTTTGCTTTGTGTTCCTTCTTCTCTCATTCTTCACGCTTTAATTCTTCATTTATTTTTCCCAGAGGACAGATGCACGGGTTCTCCCTCAGGTAACCAGGGTTTCCAAGGGCTCCAGTGGGACAGTCATCACCCTTGTTTCCATGGCAGTCGTAGGCGGCGTGCTTGTATTGGCCATGGCTGTAGCTTGTCTCAGGCACTACACTCAGCAAGTGGCCAATGGCAAGCTCGGCCTGGGGCCAGAGGGAGGAGCAGAAACACACTTTGACTACCAGGTAAGACAAGATAAGGAGATCCAGGAGTGAAGAAGGGCCTTTTTAGATCATTTCTCAGAGGTTTTTTCATAGTTTGCATTTTGGTTCAGTAATTTCCTGTTTTTTTTTGTAAGTTCTCCTGTAATGCATCATGGTTGGTCTTTGTGTGCGTTCCCAACTTTTGATTGTTGATTAGTTTCACTTGTCCCTCATTTTCCTGACCATCCAAGAGTATTTAAGTCTGTGTTTTCCTCTCACTCATTATCAGTTATCATTTCTACTCTCGTTCCTTATGTTTCCCCAATATCATCCTCTTTTTCCCTACACCATCCTGGTTTGTTATTAATTCTGTTTGGTATTTCTCTTGTCTTTTAGATTTACCTCAGTTTGCCTTTTTAGTTTTGGGGTGAGCTTTGCATCATTGAAGCTTGTTTTTCATTTTTTAACATGCATGCCTTAATGTTTTCGCTTTTGGGTCTTTTTTTTCATCTTTATTTTATAAGCCTGACATAATGTATGTGTAATCAGAAACATAATCATATGTAAAAATGTACTTTTGTTATAAAGCTCATATAGATTCTAATGAAGAAACGTCTCCTTAATCAGGCAGATGAATACACGCAGGTTATACAGATTATGCCCGGAATGTTAATGACATGCAACAAGCATGACATACCCAAATTAATGCTGAAACAGCCAGATTAATCCAAATCATCAGCAGACAGAGTGCAGACATTATCACTGCAGTTACATTGGTTACAGCTCCATAAAAGTCAAGAATTTACTCCTCATTACCTCTCATTTAGGAGTTATGTCGGCAGCACATGGCGTCCAAAACCTCCCTTTGCCGACAAGACTGTGTGGCCGGTGGGAGCATGGGGGGGTCTGCCACGGCCACGGGTGCAGGTGGTCGAAGGGGTACTGACACGTCCCGCGTCAGCAGCGTTTCCTCCCAGTTCAGCGATGGTCCTCAGCACAGTCCATCCTCAACCCACAGCTCCACCCCATCCTGGAGTGAAGAGCCAGCACAGTCTAACATGGACATCTCTACTGGTCACATGATCCTGGTGAGGAGATGTGCTTCCTGGTGTAGTGAAAAAAATCTTTTTTTTCTCTTTTTTTCTCTTGGCAGATAATAACTTCCTAGATTTTATTTGCATGTCGTTTCTCCTCTCAGGCTTACATGGAGGATCATCTGCGTAATAAGGATCGCCTTCAGAAGGAGTGGGAAGCTCTGTGCTCCTACCAGGCTGACCCCAGTTCAGTGGCGGTGGCTCAAACCCCGAGCAACATGGACAAAAACAGACATGCTGAATCTCTCCCCTGTTAGTTCATCAATGTGACTCTGTTTCAATCTGTCCTGCATATTTCAATCATAACTGCTGGATTATTTCTGCCTTTCTCTGTCAAGGTGCCATGCACACGGCAGGGTAATTAACCAAACTGAGACTAAAATGGAAATCAGCAGTGAAAAAAATTGTTTTACATGAAATGCCAAAAAAAAAAGGATTTGCTCAGGTCATTTTGCACATCAAAAACAAACCAAAACTATCTGAAAAGTAACTAAACATAAACTGAGAGATCTGAAAGTTAAAACTCCAATGAAATAAAAAATAATACCTACAATTTAAAGCTGTAATAGCCTTGTATCCAGTGCGGGAATGTATTTAAGTACATTTGTTCAACTAAAATTCTTCTGTAAAAATTTGTATTTTCTCAGTATTTTATGCTACTTTATATTTCTAGTGTACTTTTTACTTTGTAATATTTATTTAATATTATTGTTGCTAGTTGCCAATTCCTTGAAAAAAATATACTGTATTATATGAAGCAAAATTTCTACAACTGTCTCCACCTTCACAAATAACATACTCAAAGTGCTCTTACATTTAGTCATTAGTAAAAAAAACTGAATACTATTATATTTTATAATAATGTAACACCAAGAACGAGCCATTCTGCATTATGAAAACACTTTCTTTTGATAATTGAATTGGTTGTACTTTATTACTTAAAGAAAGGGCCTGTGTGCTCTTTCCACCTGCTTCATAAATAACCTGATAATACAGTGCCTGATCAATTACAAGCAATTTACCAGCCTAAAGATGCGTAATTAGGTGGTTTAAAGGGGGGAAGACTTCCATTATTTCTGTCATTCAGTCATGACTTATTAAAATCTGTTTTTTCTTTAACAGACGATCACTCTCGGGTGAAGCTGAAGTCTGAAGTAAATTCCAACAAACAAGACTACATCAACGCCAGCATCATTGTAAGTATTTGACCAACGATGCAAAGCATTTACAGCATGTGATGATATTTTTAATCTGTGGTTAGTTACACAAAGAGATTTGTTCCAAAGTATATTGTAAAGATTCAAAGAAACATTTTTTATCACAGAAAGAAAAGCTGTGAAATGTGAATGTTGTAGCTATTTTAATGTGTCGTACAGTTGCATTCTGTTTTTCAGTCTGCAATGCCAAAATCTGTGCTCAACCCTTTGTCTCTATTTGAACACACTTAATCCTGATTCAAGTCTGAGGTGCAGAGTTCATTTCATGTGCAGAGGGCAAAGAAAGTTGCTATAACTAATATTTGTCTGAGTATAAAGCTAAAACAGTTCTGCTTTCTCTTTTCATTTCCAAACAATAGTTTGATCACGACCCTCGTCAGCCAGCTTATATCGCCACAC
The DNA here is from genome assembly GCA_029814665.1 of Acanthurus lineatus. NCBI lineage: Eukaryota > Metazoa > Chordata > Actinopteri > Acanthuriformes > Acanthuridae > Acanthurus > Acanthurus lineatus. The sequence goes on from JAPZDV010000005.1 coordinate 13,726,308, forward strand.
AGGGACCACTCGCTCACACCGTCGCTGATTTCTGGCAGGTTGGTGCAGTTCTTCTGCCTCTTTTTCTTTTTTTTTAATGCTAAATTAAAAGGATTTAGGCCCTTTGATCATTAAGTCAATCTGTAAGAAATCTGCCTTGTTACCTACAGATGTCACAGATTTAATTCAGTGTGAGAACCGTATGTGTGTTATTACATCCATGTGTATTCTCTCCCCTCTGCAGATGGTGTGGGAGAACGGCTGCACAGTGATTGTGATGATGACGGCTCTGGTGGAAGATGGAGAGAAACAGTGCGAGCGTTACTGGCCTGATGAGGGTTCATCACTCTATCACATCTATGAGGTTAATTTCCTGTTTTAACTCATAAACTTGAATCTCACATATGGCGCGGGGCCGTTTTAATGATGCTTTTCCACTAAAAGTCATTCAGTGTAATAAGGACAGCTTCCTGGCATTACACCTGTTGTCTTTCTAACATATGTACAAAAGTGATGGACCATATGTTAAAGAGATTCAGCTCAGGGTTCAGAGAAGAATAACATGTCAGATCTCTGAAATTAAATGCAGAATCTTAAGAGAGGAATTATAATAATTCTGACTAAGTTCAAAAATTGGTGAATACAACAAACCTGTTTTTGAATTTTAGAATTACAAGTTTTTAATACATATGGCTCAGCTTTCTTTCATCCACATTATTGCATGATAACATTCAGTGACGCTAATGTCATTTACCGCATTCACTGTGATCTGATGCATAACACAGAGGCCATTGTGTACTTTTTTTAACCCTCAAACATCAACCCAAAAGTTTTGAACAGAAAACTACAGGGCCAAAAATTTACCATGTATGCCATGTATGTACCAGTGAATTCACTGATGGGTCATCGAACAAATCCAAAAGCCAACCATGTCCAAAAAAAGTTTAAAAATTTAAATAGCTAAATCTTAATAAATTGTTGTTTGGTCAATAGCTGAGGTATGTCAGCACAGAGAGTTAAAAAGTCTCCCAGGCCCACCGATGTGAGAAAAAAACCCTCTTCAAAGTGAAACATTTTAAATTTAAACTCTCATCACTGCGTTACAATGTGGTTTAGATGAAGCATTTCACACTAATTAAAACGGTACACGTCTCCCCCTACTGGCAATCAAGGTTACCTATGGATTTTTTTCTCACAGCTGTCACCACATTAAAGTTTTTTTTATTTAAGAAAAAAAGAAAAATTTCATCATGTTTGTCCTTTATATGCTACAGTTCTTGTTTAGTTGTGTTTAATATGTATAAAGTAAATCATTTTGGGATGATTGGTGTTACTTTGTATAATCGAATCTTCTTATTTGAAGTGGCCAGTTTATTTCTATATGTGGGTTGAAAATGTTACATCATTACATTTTTGGGAGGATACTCATGCATTTCTTCAGTCCTTTTGCTTAGTGGCCAAATCTCCTCTACCATCCCTCTCCGTCTCATTTTGTGGATCAGGTGAACCTGGTGTCAGAGCACATCTGGTGTAAGGACTTCCTGGTCCGTAGCTTCTACCTGAAGAATGTCCAGACGCAAGAGACCAGAACCTTAACACAGTTTCACCTGCTGAGCTGGCCAGCTGAAGGCATCCCCACCTCCACACGACCGCTGCTGGACTTCCGCAGGTAAAAAAAAAAAAAAAAAAAAAAATACAGTTGCACACACACACAAACACACACCCACAGATTCAGTCATTTTTTTAAAAAATTAAACACAAAACGGAGCAAACAAGTGATCGGGATGCAGTGTGTGTGTGTGTGTGTGTGTGTGATGTGGCAGTGACTCACTGATGCCCTCACACATCAGTGGGTTTGAATCCTCCTGATCACCTTCATCACATCCATCTTTTTTCTCTGTTTTAAATCTTTCCTGTCATTCTGCATCATGTCAAATCAAATAAGACCCATAAGCTGTACATTTCATACCCTATCCTTTCTCTCTCTCTCTCTCTCTCTCTCTCTCTCTCTCTCTCTCTCTCTCTCTCTCTCCCAGTGTGTAAAGGTTGATAGGTTTGTATTTTAACATCTCCCAGTGTCATTTTTGTGGTTTGCAGCTAGTACTCTGGCTCCAGTTGCATAGTCACAAAAATGAACATTGGCAGGTGTGACTGGCTACTGCAAGAGTGACAGTGTATCTTCCTCTTCGTCTCTTTCTTTCCTGTTTTACCATCTCACCGTCCTTCACCACCTCCATCTTGCAATCTCTAATTTTTTTTCCATACTGACTATTAACCTCATTTTTTATATTTTATTGTTTTTGTTTTTCATTATGTCTTCCTTTTTTTGACCTTTTCTGCTTTCTTTTCATTGTCTTTAGTTTAACCACAGCCAGCAAGAACCTGAACCTGCGTGAGAGACATTAATAGTTGTATTATATGCAGTTATTGTTGCCTTGCTTACTTACAACAAGTCAAAAATAATCATTCAAATCATTCAATAAGTGAACAAGGTTGATTGTGATTACAAAGTTAGTCACAAATAATCTACAATAAAGCCTTTTTCTGTTCTTTGTTCTCTTATCTTTCTTTGCTGTCCCTTCTCCTGATTTTCAGGAAGGTGAATAAATGCTACAGGGGTCGTTCCTGTCCAATCATCGTTCACTGCAGGTAAAAGAACAAATACAGAAGCTAAAGAGCCACAGATTCTGTAAAACATCAGATCAATATGACTTGTATGACTGAAATATGTTCAGAGAGCAGATATAGGTAAACCACTTCAGGAGTACCACATGTGTATTAACAGTATCCCTTTTCTCCCTTCACACAGTGATGGCACTGGTAGGACTGGCACTTACATCCTCATTGACATGGTGCTGAACCGCATGACCAAAGGTGAGTCTCAAACACACACACACACACGTACACTAATCCTAAAACTAAGTCTAACCTTTTAAAAGCCATTTAAACTTATGGGGTTCAGCATTTTGTACTCCATAGTATAATAGCAGATCTCACAAATAAAGACAAAACCAAAAAAACAAACAAAAAACACACACACATACACACACATACACACACATACGCACACAGATGGGGCTCATCCAAAATAAGCAAAATGGCATGGAACATTGTGGAAGGTCAACGTTTGCACCGAGGGTGGCATTGTATCAAAATTTGCTCTAAGGAGCTCAGTGAGCGCACTGATGTGCTACCCTCTTTGGACAGCAGATGGCACTACGGTGACAATGTGGTTAATTTTGCACATAAACAGTCACAAAAAGGAGCTTTGGGAGGGGTTACAGGCTAATGAAAGAGTGCTATTACAAGCTCACAATTCATTTTGTAATAATATAGTATTGGATTCTGGTCTTTTGATGACTTTATTCTCTACAAGACTCTTCCAGAGTGTCTTGCAGAGATTTTCTTTTTAGTACAATGGTCGAAAGCTTCTTACAATCTCCTGTAAAGTTAAACATTTAACAGATCAGAATTAAATGAATGAGTTTATTCACAGATCTATATATGTTCAAGGATCTGAATGGAACCTAAGATGTTATTTCTCTTGTTTACTTTGTTGTCAGGAGTGAAGGAGATTGACATCGCAGCCTCACTGGAGCACATCAGAGACCAGAGACCTGGCTTAGTCCGCACCAAGGTACCGTCAATCTGTTTGTGTGGTTGCACTATTTGAGCACTTTTGAGGTGCATGTCCATCAGGTTATAACTGTCTTCCTCTGTCCCATCTCTCACCATATTTGCTGTCCCCACCTCTCTATCTTTCCTGCTCATCTCTATCAGGACCAGTTTGAGTTTGCGCTGACAGCAGTAGCTGAGGAAGTGAATGCCATCTTGAAAGCCCTGCCACAGTGAGCTGCATTAACTGAAGACAAAGAAAGGACATGCACAGGCACACAGAGATAAATACTCCTGAGGGCACGCTCATACGATGCAGTCATGTATGTCTGACCATCGCTGTAAATAAGAATTTGCTCTGACACACTTGGAGCAGCTACTGCTCGTCTTCAGCATGCAGTATTTCACCATACTCATTCATTGGGGTTAGGAAGTCTTAAGAATGTAATTTTGTTGACAGTGCATTGAGTAATGTTTAGCAGGGTCCAAATGTGAACAGAAGTTCTTTTCTTTCTTTTTTTAACCATAATGGCACATATTCGATCTCAAAGTTTCTGCCTAATTAGAGAACAAAAAGACTATCAGATGTGAACTGAAAAAAGTGAAACTTGCATTTAAGGTGTCAGTGTGAATCCAAAATAAATTTCAATATGAACTTTTGCCTGAGTGATAGGAAAGAATACACCTCTGGTGGCAGTTGTAATGATGTAGTATTTGATTGTACCTATGTGATTCTATCTTTGCCTCACTGACCCTTGACCCTTTCCTGGACACGATGACATTAGAACATCATTGTACGTCAACTGCCAGTTTACCAAAAACACTGAGGGATTGTTTGGTTCTTCTGTCGAACATTTCAGTGGTCTTAGATGATGTCAAGTCAAAGTAATGTTAAACCCCTTCACAAACATAACGATTTTCTAAGACATCCATCTTACTGATATACAAGAAGGTTTCAGTTCATTTTAACCCTCTGAGTGTGGTGTCCATCAGAATACTGTATGCTACTGTCTGGTGTGTGTAGATTTCTGGCAAGTTTCTATTCGTGAGGCTTGTCTTGGCCTTGACAACATGGTTGCTTTCAGCCCTAACAGATGCTGTATGTTGACCACAAAGTACACATGGCGTCCTCTCGCTCTCTCTTTCTGCACACAAAGTAACTTTGTTTGGGTTCTTTTAATGTCTTACTCAGTGTATGGCCTTGTGATTAATGTAAATAATTTCCCCTGATGATTGTGTTCATTTCATGTAGCAGACAGATAGAAAATATCTATAAAAATGTATTTTTGACTTGACAAATAAATTTGTGATGTGATGCAGCAAAAAAAAACCCCAAAAGGCTCAAGTGATGATTTTCTATCAATTATTTGTATTATATCTATTGTTTTCCTAATTTATGTTCTATTTAAAATATATCAATGGTGCTCTAATGGTTTTAAAATTGTTCAGACAGCACCCTCACATTCAAAAGAAAATATTACAATGTCATCAAGTATTTTTTTCCCCCTCTAATTACTTTTTTGAATTGTATCTTAAATTGTGGGATATTAATCGTGACATTTTTCATTGCACAGATAAACTACCACCAGCTGATACAAAGCAGAAACAGCAGGAAAATATATTTTTTACTGCTTTATGCATCAGAAGCATTTTATTTAGTTATTTTCCTCAGTCATCAGTTTCCACTTGCAGGCATAATTTAAATTAAAAATCATCTGAAATGTTGTCAGTTAATGCAGAGAGGATTAGAACTATTGTTCCTTTTTTAAAATACAAATTTTCCAGTCCAGTTCTCCACAATTAACTACAGTACATACACACACTCACACACATACATACATATAAAATACGCATTTTTATCTTTTTTTTAGTTGCTTTTTTTTAGTGTCATTCAGCAGGAGGGAGTCATGGTGAGCAGAGAGACAAGTGCATCATGCGGAATTGAACTTTGACCTGTAAAAACAGACGTACAAGGACATGTTACATTTCATCAGCAATGCAAATACTGCAGGCGTCACTAGTCATAGCTATGCTTTCTAAGAAAGATGGGACTTCAGCAACCATCTGGTCTAAACGGGTCTTACGGGGCAGGAGAAGCAATGACTGAACAACTTTCAAGGTGCTTCGGGTTCACACTGATTCTTTACCTCAGGGCTGGGCTTAGAGCACAGAGCAGCACGAGCCAATCAGGTTAACTTGAAAAGGCCTCGAAGTCTGAGTCTGAAAAAGGAAGCAGGAAATGTAAGACACAATAACAACCAAGTCCCAATAAAGGTGTACAATAATGTGTGTTTGTCACATTATGAATTTAAAAAATAATGCTTTATTTCTTTTGATACAGCTCTTTACAGCATATTACAAGACAATGCATGACAGTCTTTAGACGGGAAAACCGATACATCTTGAGCAGATTAATTGAAAATTTTAACATTTTTATATTTGATGGCAGATATGTAATCATATTTTGCCACCTTTTACAGTTTTTGAAGTCAGTTGTGGGGTAGCTTCTAACCACATACGCAGCCTGCATAAACAGGTCTCAAAACATTTCAAATTTGTATCAAATTTTCTTAGAAAAAAATAATTAGATTTTGAGTTCATACTCTATGGTGTCTTTGTCTTCATCAGGACAAAGGTCAAGATAAAAGTCATGAGACAACAAAGCATGTTAAAATGTCTCAGAAAATAAGGTTTAAGGTGCGGGTAAAACTAGAAAGAAAAAAATTAACTAAATGGTCTCACACAGACACACACAAACACACAGACACACACACAAACATATGAGAAAATAAAGCAAGGAAAGCACTGAAGATGCAGAGATGAGCAGAGAAATAAGATGAACAGACCGCTTTTAATTATCAACCTACATTTTTTGAGAGTGTAAAGCGTCACCATGGAAAAGACTTAAGCAATTTAATAGGAACGTGCTGATTTGGATGACATTCTGCTGGTCGTTACTGTAACACTTAATCATTAATGCCCTCATTTGATTTGTTTTTAAATTGCTATCTATATTTGTTTTTTAGAGATAAAGAAAGACAGACCAAAGAATCACAATATAAAAAGGGGCAAGCAGCACTGCAGTTCATTTCAATTTTCCTGTTAAAACTACAAATGTTTTACTATTTGTTACAGTAGCAAACTAAAATTAGTGTAGCACAAAATCAACAAAATTATGCTTTAATCTGAAAAAAAAAAAAAAATTATCTCAACACCTCTTCAGCTCCATCCTTGTGTTACATCAGTATGAACATAAAAATAAAAAATAACACAGGTGGACCTATATTTGTACGAGAAAAAATTCGCCTCCTTTCCTCTTTTCACTCTCCACACACAGAAACAGTTTCGAGATGATGATCGAGAAATGATTAGTAGAGCCAATAGGGTCAAATTAGTTGACCAGGTTTAAACTGATATTCTCACAGTTGAGCTTTACTGTCGCCAGTGATGACAATTATACTTTTAAGTAAAAGTAACGACCATGAAATGTCAAATGAATCAGTCACTCATTTCAAATATAAAACAACCAAATAAAAATGAGGTTGTGCTCTATGAGCAGGGTAAAAGCACAGCAGGGAAAAGGGACGCTGTCGGTAATCTGGTACTTACTAAGACAGGTCTTTAACACATGTCTGGTTATTATTTTACACACATATGTGTTTTGGCACCAACAAAAATGTATGTTATTTTAAACTAATTTTACAGTCAAAACAATGATTGCATCTAAAACAGCTATTAGTGTTTTACTATGACTTTGTGCGTGTGTCGTAGCATGGCTTGTAGGTTGAGTTGGCATGAGAATCAGACCAATTTAATTTTTTTTTTTTTGAGTTTTGATTTCAATCAATTCTCTTTTTATCTCTCTCTGTTCATAACAGATTTTTATTTATGGCAGATGAGCTGATTAGTTTTCCTGAAGCTGTCACAGTCACTGCTTTGTTACAGACAGCTGCTCTTAAAACTATCACAGTGGTGGGGACACGAGCATACAAACACGTACTGTTGTCATAATGTCACAATCATCAAAAGTGTTATTCAGTGTAAGGCTTCGTGTGACTGGCCCACTACCACAGTAACTATAACCCATACAGTTTCTGGTGTGAAGTCAAATATGGTGTATTTGAAAGATTTGGCAGTTCAGCTTGGCAAGATGGCACCAAAACCCTAAGTATGGCCATTCAACACGCCTGTGCATCTGGCAAAAATGAATACATAAATGTGAAAGAATTATTTTAAGAAAACTAGGAATACAAGTAAAATGCTAAAGCAAATAATATATTTCACGTAATATGTATTGAATGAAGTAAAAAAGTTATTAGGTGAGTTTGTCTGTTCGTCTCTTTAAGTGACTGACCAATAAGTGACCATCACTTTTAGTGTACAGGTATTGGCACTTCCTTTTTTCTAACAATGCCCTGCCCTGGTTACTCTGGTGTAAACAGTTCGTATATCTTGGCACACCAAGAAGCTTAACTGGGACCAGTGGGCATTTGAGGTTTTGCTTAAGAAAACTTAGCAGGACATTGCAGCTACAGTATTTAAGTTACCCCAACGGTTCACACCAATTCAAGGGAAAAAAGCTAGCTTTGATCCGGCAAGTAATCTCCATATTTTAAACATTTACACAATCATCATAATGTGATTAAATCCACTTACTCTCACTCCACAAAACACCACAGAACACTCACAGTACTAATGTATTTTCTTCCATCTGAGACAAGTGAGCCGCAAAGCTAGTGTTTTAAGGAAAAGATCATCAAAAAGCTTAAAAACAAAATATTTAGATTTTTGACTGAAACACTTTGGCTTGACTGACTTGCCGCATTGAAATGGCAAAATAGGTAAACACAGTCAATTAATCAAACATGCAAAGGCACCAAAAGGATCAAAATATAAAAGATTTAAACAATGATTATTTGTGACAGTTTACAACAATCACAAAGCTGTACACATGCTACACTGCCCTTTGCCTTTCCAACTTTAAGTGCTGCATGGACCAATCTACAATCTGTCTTATTATGGCAATGATATTTTAGTAAAAATGCATTGAGGCCAAAACATGTACTTTCATTTAATGATAAATGAGCTCTCTCCTATTGCAGCTTAGCAACAGTGTAAACGCTGGGCTACCAGTTTGAACAGTTCACACCAAGAAGCCTGCGGATATTTACAAGTATTTATATTTGCAAAGTATGCGAGTGTGCTTCAACTACGTTTTGTCTGTTGACCAGTAAACAGAGGTCTTGTTTGATCAAACTAGTTTCCATGTCGTGATGAAAATCACCAGAGAAAGTTCCATGACCTACTTTGGATTTTGATCTATTGTTTTTCACACAGCTCCATTACATTCCCTGTGACTGAGAGTAGGAATGAGAAAATTCTATGGCAGGATCTCGACCAACCCTAACACACAAAAGCCAGCACTGAAAACATGCTCACACACACAGAGAAAAAACACTCTGCCGTTTAAACAACTACCAATGTCTCAATGTTATCCCACGCCTTGCAGTCTGTTATTATTTCTAAACTCTAATTTCATTCAAAACTATCTTTTGTACTGCTTCCCATGATTTTAAGTTTTAGTTTAACTGGCATATTATATTTACATATACCACAAACTGTGTCAAATTTAGCCAGTTTTCTTTTTTTGAGGTTTAAAGACTGCATTAATGCCTTGTAATTAGTCGAGGCACTGTTTCAAATACTTTAAAGTCTGAGGTTAGTATAAAGATAAGGCATCCAAAAAACACCAAATACACGCACACACAAACACACTGTATTAGCACACAGTACACCTGCACTTCTTTTTCTTTTTCCCACCGCTATAATTATGTTTTACTGGAGGGTCAGCCTCTTCACAGCTGAGTGGCGTGGTGGTGCATGTTGAGGTTGACTCAGGAGAGGACTGGCTCTCTGGTGCCCTGGTTCTTTCTCCTTCCTTTTCCCATCTATCTCCAGGGCCTGAGCCCATCCCAAATTCCCCCTTTTTATCTCCAGGGCCTGAGCCCATTCCAAACTCCTCCTTTTTACCTCCCTCCTTTTCCCATTCATCTCCAGAGCCTGAGCCCATTCCAAATTCTCCTTTTTTATCCTCCTCCTTTACAAGAATCTTTTCACCATTTGACACAACATATTTTTTAGTCTTCACAGTCCAATTTCCTTTATGGACACCAGCCTTATGACTCATATCTTTGCCCCCACCCAAAGCACCTGTTATGAGGTCGGTAACAGTTGCTCTCTGCTCGGCTTCCAGTTCTGAGAGGCTGCATGCCAAAGCCGTCTGCAGGTCTAGGTCGTATTCATCATCGTCACTGTCTGAGCTAAATGAACTATGTGTTGCTGCAGAGTGGGGGCTGGAGCGGGGTCTGCCAGACTCGCCAGGCGATCTGTTTGGAATTTTTGGCTCCTGAGGTAAGTGATGGGGCTGTCCCTCTCGTCGGCTCAGCTCCAGCGCCAGTTCTAGTTCATCTTCCACACCTGAGAACAACATACACATCAACACAGGTGTGAACATGCAAATCTCTTTAAAGACCATATTTTATGTCTTTGTTGGATCTTTTTCTCTCATATTGCATGTGTTATCAATTTAATGAATACTTTAGATTCAGTTCAAAATACAGTGGACATTTGCTGATATACTTATTGCTTTCATGTGGAAGCACTAAAATTGACGATAAACGTTAAACTCCAGATGAAAAAACTAATTTGATTTAAGTAAAGGGATAGTAGATTTTACAAAAACAGGATGAGTTAACCCTGAGATATCTCAATGCCACTATTCAGTGAGTGTGGTCTTACCATTAATTAGGACCTTCTTTAACACTCCATCCTCCTCAATCTCTATTCTTTCCTGCCCTTTCTCCTTTATCCTGTAGGCAAGACAAATACACAGATAACTGGTTGTATTACATTGCATCTAATACTGCTTTTGTGTGTGACTGTATATACTGTATTATATTGAAATCTTTGCAACCAAAATTTGTACTCTTAAAAATAGAAATTAAATGAAAAAAACAAAAAGTGACCCCTGATATTCAGTTGTTATTATACAAATTTTGATTATAAAGAAAATGAAATAGCATGCCATACTACTGAGAATGAATTGTTTTGGATAATTTTCTGGGAATTAATACAAGATTTATGCCTCAGTGGACTGCATCCGGCACGTCACACCCATGTGTACTAATTGGGATAAAAAGTAACTTAATATTTAAACATGCTATATTCTCAAGGTTTTAAAACTTTTCTAAGGATGGTATAACATACTTCTTGGTGGTTGTACGTTTGCCATTTACGATGCGAGTGGAGGTAGAAACTGATTTGAAGTTGCCTGACCCTCCGCCCTGGATGTTTATCCCATCCAGACCACCCATGGCAGAAGAGAATGATGTAAAGTCACCTAAATAAGGACAGATGATAAGAATTTGAAAGAAGAAAAAAAGATAATCAAAATAGAGAAAGAAAGAGTTTGATTAAAGTTGTTTTATCATTATAGTCTGTGCCAAGACAACACCACTCCTTTGTTATTGGCCCAGAAATGATTCATTTTAAGTGAAAGGAAAGGCACTGGGAAGAGCCTCAGTATATACAAAGAAACAATTTATGTGTGTTTTGAACTCATATATTTGAAGCATTGAAGCAGGTATTGCTGCCATGTTTGCATGGAGTTTAAAAAAATATATGCACTAATAAAAAAGGGCTGTTAAACTTTTGACTTTTACATTAAAATATTCAATACACTTAAGTTTGCTAGCCTTCTATTTCTTGAACAAAACAAAAAAGTTAGATGTAGACAAATCTAAAAACACTGTTCTCTGATATTTCAGTGAACTAAGTGAAAATGCAAAGGCTTAATAATTGGGCCAGTGCTTTAAACCATGTGCAAGATCCTTTATTCATCATGCAACTTTTCTGACAAGCATTAGAACTGTTTTACCTCCTGTGGAAGGAAAAGAAAAGAACCCACTGGGCCCGTGGCGAGATGATGAGCCTCCAAATGATGAGAAGTTATCTGGATAAGAGAGAGACAGAGAGATACATTTGTTTGATTGACTTAGTCAGGCAGAGGAATTATCTATTTTTTAGGGCTTATGAGTAATCAACACTCTTCAAGTAAGGGATAGCGAAATTTCACCATGTTGGATATGCAGTTGACAAAAAATCAAAATTTTTACTGACAAAAATGTCAAACTACAAAAAACAATTATTTTTAGAGCTTGTCTTTCCAGAGACACCCCAATACATTAGTACTTTTCAGCTAAATAAAAAAAAGAGTCATAAATACGGTAATATAACCCCACATATTTTGCAAATGTCTTACCAAAGAAGCCAGCAAAGGGATCCTGGCTAGAAAAAGGATCCTGGCCAGCAAAAAACTCTGTGAAGACGTCATTTGGGTTGCGGAATGTGAAGGTGAATCCTGGGAAATCTGATGCAAAGCCTGAGCTGGAGAAACCTTGAAAATAAAGTCATTAGGTTCAGTTTGGTTAAGAGCAATCAAGTAAGAGCAAGAGTGAGACAAAGAGTAGTAAAATGGAAGGCGGTATGGGGGCAGTAAAATGGAAGATGCAGGATAATAGGAGGGAAAAATTAAGTGAAAAGGGAGAACACACACACACACACACACACATACTTATACATATACACACGTGTGTGTGTGCGTATATATATATATATATATATATATATATAGAGAGAGAGAGAGAGAGAGATGACGTGATAATCATAGCCAGAGAAAGAAGGGTCCGGAGAAAACAGGAAAAAGAGATTATTAGAATTAAAAAAACAAACAAAATTCTTACACATTCACAATTTCAAAACTAAGCTATCAAAACTGACTGAAAACTATGCGTTACTGATTCTAGGCTTTTGTAAATTGTTACTCTTATGAATGCAGTACGTCAGCATCTCATAACAGCAGCTTTTTATTTACCTGTGTTTGGCATTCTGTTATTTCCATAGTTGTCGTATTCATCACGCTTACTCCCTGCCACAAATAGAACAGAGTACAAATAAGTGATGGAATAAAAAACCTACAGACACCCATTAATGCCTCTTCTATCTTATATAAATAACTGAAACATGTATTAAATTAAATTATAAAATATTACTAATATGTTAGATTTTAGGGTTCATTTAATTAAGTTATTCTCAAAGGAGGCAGGTACATCACATAGACAATAAAATTTTTGACTCACAGCATCATTCACATCAGCTGCTTGCACACACAGACACACAATACAAATAAATGTAAAAATACATAAAAATACAGACTGTTTTAACTTACTATCGGAGAGAACTTCATAGGCCTGAGACACTTCTTTGAACTTCTTCTCTGCTTCCTCCTTGTTGTCTGGATTTTTGTCTGGGTGCCATTTCAGTGCCAGTTTCCTGTACCTGAGCTCACAACACAAACAATAATTCTTACCCACATATACAACTGAATGTATATTAAGATTTAGACAGGCACTGATACAATATGGTCTCTTCAACAACAGCAAAGTGATATTAATTTTATTTATACCTTATTAATGGGTTCACTAACAATGCATAAAGAGAAATATGGCATACAAAAGTTTGGTGTTTAATCATTAAAAATGAGGATGTATTGTCTGAATGAATTTAAACATGGTCTCAAATTAATTAAATCCAAACACAAAAACAAAAACAAAGAAAACTTAACGTAAACTACTAAAACTAAGAAACTAAGAAACTTCTTGTTTTGACGCAACATGGACAATTCGTCCATGTTGAGCCAAAAGTTGAATTTTTAATATATTCTAATCAGTTGTATTTTGCATTAAGCATTGCTTTTTTAATAATGAATTAGAGAAAAAAAGTCATTCAACATTCAAGATAGAAAGGATACAAAGATACTCACGCTTTTTTAATTTCATCCTGAGAGGCTGTTTTTGCCACTCCCAGAATATTATAATAATCCACCATGCTGCTTCTAGTCACGCTTCACCACAGTGATCCTTAAAATGAAAATACAACTGCATTTTACATTGAGAGTGCAGTGAGCCCTAATTGAATACACACATTTCTGAACTCTGTCTGCAAAAAGTTATTGTTATTAATTTCTATTTCTGATGTTGAGCTTGAAGAGTTACCTGTACATATATGAATAAAACTCATATTTATGACAAAAATAAAAAATAAGTTCAGTGAACATGTGAGTGGCACTGATAAGATTCAATGCTTACAGCCTTAGTGTTTCACTATGACAAAAGTTTAAGGGTCATTTGTGTAATAGTTTATTTTATTAGTAGAGGAACAATATTTTTTAATGAATATTTATATTTATTTATTTATACACCAACGACCACAATCAAAAAAATATTAAGGGAGAGGAAAACGGTTTGGCATTATGGTTTTGGTTTATGGCAATTTAACCCAAACTTGATGTGCTGTGGACTATAACAATAAGCCCCACAATTTCTTAAACTTTTTTTTCAATGGTATTGATTAATATTATTACAAATTTGCAATTAATTTTGCAAACCTTTGTTTACATACAGTTAACGAATTAAAATCTGCTGATTTTACAAACTGACTCAGATGTACCCGAGTTGTACTCTAAAGTACAACTGTTTTTAAATGTTACAAACAAGTAATGTAAGACTCCTTTTTAAATGCACCAGCGTAATTCGCTTTAAATGGAAGTGCGTATAGTACGTATGTCCTATCAGGTTTATTTTTTCATTAATCTTCCCACAATACACGCCTTTAACATTAACGTTAGTTAAAAAGAGTGCATCAAACTTAAAGCGATTGCATCTCTGTACAGTCAGTGGACTCATTTTAGCTACACAGTCAGCATGCTAACCCCCATGCCAAACTCATTAGTGGACTACAACAGTTTTAGGGTTGACGGGGGACTTCCAAAATGAGGTGAAATGTCTGAACTTAACTTTCTAGTCTCCCTCGGGAACAGCCATGCATTCATACAAGTATTATTACTATGTTATTTCTAGCATCTGACAACTGCTGCTGACATGACTTGCAGGCCACACAAAACTTGCAGAGCAGATGTACTTGCAGGCACAGGTGCTATCTATATTAAAATAAGAACTATTAACATTGTTTGGGATTTCGGTTGACGCAATATCTCCTATTAAAATGAAGTTCTCATGATGCAATGAACTGAAGTACCGATAGCTCTACAGTCTGAACACTGAGGACGCAACAACTTTTCATGACTAGCTAAAGCTATGGTCCTACCGTCTGGTCCTTAAGCCTAATTAGTGGGCAGTTTAGCCGTTTGTCCACCGCTTTGGAGCGACAGTTCGGATAGCGGTGCCTCTGGAATGTCCTCCGCCTCCTCCTCTTGACAGCAGAACACGCAGTCCTTTTCTTCTTCAGTCCTCCTCTCCAAGGCCCCGACACAAAAAACACACCAACGACACGATACGTCTGCAGTGTACCGCCGTGCCTCTGGGGTCTACTACACGTTACCCACCGAGAAAACAGGCAGACAGCCGGTGTGCTGGTCAGAGCTGCACGCGCTACGTCAGTCTCAGCTGAAAGAAAAAAATAGAGCGTCTAGAACATGCGAGTGTTTGGAAACGTCACGAGAGCGGCCCCGCCCCAACGTCTGCCTGTTGCTTAGTGATAACATAGTTTATTAAGCCCCCAGGAAGTGAGCCGGACTTAGAAGCAAAAAAAGGAAATGCTGACCAAACCGTAGCAATAATAGCCCTTTATAAAATTAGATTTTTTTCTTCTTTGATTTTAGTGTCAGAGATCAGAGGTGTTTCTCGGCCTTGTGAACGCGCATCAGACTCACCGCGCCTCCTCGCACGTGGATGCGCTGCACGGCTCGACAACCTTTAGGAGAACCTGCTGGTTTACTTTCTGCTGGTTAACACCCAAAGATAGGAACAATCTGCAAAATGAAATTGCACTGTTAGGTGAAATAAAGTAAGGTATTTCTCTGCATTTGAATGTCGCTAAGGACAACCAAAGACATAGCCTGGGCCTAGTTGTTTTTGGAAAATTTAATGGGGAACTGTGACGTACTACTTGTTACATGCACTTGCTTTTCCCTTTTCTATGTCTTTATACCTTTATTTCACCAACAGTCAAAGTTAGCATACCCTGCATTTTAAATTGTGCAAAGGTTTAATTATAAGGGTTTCATTGTTACTGAAGCACCATAAGGTGTAGACGATCAGCTTCTACCTAGGACTTTATTTCTTATCAGAAATGTGTCTACAAAATATATTATTATAAATCTATTATAATCTAAGGATACAGGATAATAATATTATTCTGCTGCATAATAAATAAATATTAAATATTTACTTTTTGTAGCCTATTTTTATAGGCCTCTTGTATAAGAGTTCTTTAATACTGTGACACTGATGGCCTATTCTTACCTGGATAAAAACGCTGAATACTTACTCCATTGCTACCACCAGTATGTTTTTAAAGGAGCAGAATTTTGCAGTCATAACTATATAAGAGAGCTGACCCTCTGTAAATGCATAGTTAAGTGAGGGGACAGTGCATGCATTTAAACCAGAAAAGTGTAACTTGGAAGAGCCATAGCGTACTGTATTTACTTATCATATAATGCCATAGTCATTTTGACAGGTCATGTTTGATATGACTAAGGATCTTTTTGCTCAGTTCCTAAACCAACTCACATGACTTCATTTGTTGGTCTCACTGTTCCCATCCAGTGGTTGAAAGAAGCAACTGCAGGTATAAGGCCACCCATTGTATATTTTGTGGCTTAGCACAACATACTGTAGCACATAAAGGGAGGAAATTGGCAAAAGCAGAGAAGGAATTTCCTTTGTAAATGATTGGGAGCTGCATGGAAACACGATCTGAAATCCAACAAAATACTGCTGGAATTATACCCTCCATGATTGAATAGCAGATTTAACAAAACAGTAGAGTAGAATTTCTTATCCATGTTTATATCTTTAAGCAATGCTAACATTTACTTTGCCCCAGTAATTTTCTCTGTAGTTCATTTGTAGTCAAAAGTCCTTGAAATTTTCACCACTGTGCAAGTGTTATGTTGCCAGTTTCCCAGCCAAATAGTCTGAGATAATTTTAGGTTACTTTACAAATTAGTCTTTCAGGTTAGCAAGGTGTTTGACTATTGTTATTGTTGCAGTTTAAGCTTAAATATTATCCTGATGGGCTGTCAAGCCATGCTTGAAAGGTTCAGGTATGACCAAGAGTTCACTGGAAAGGTTCATGAGAACTTTTTATTTATAATACTGACATATCACACCCACAGGTTATCAAAATGTTGCTGGGAATGTGTTACGTTCATGATAACATTTGGAATGGATGATAATTTTTGGCCCTTCAATACTCCTCTCCCTCTTCATCCTCTTCTCCCATGCTGTCAGTGCCAACCTCTTCATAATCCTTCTCCAGGGCAGCCATATCTTCTCTGGCCTCAGAGAACTCTCCCTCCTCCATGCCCTC
>JAPZDV010000005.1:13748738-13758816 GCA_029814665.1 Acanthurus lineatus
TAGGGCACCAAGTTGGTCTGGAACTCTGTCAGGTCGACATTCAGGGCTCCATCAAAGCGAAGGGAGGCTGTGATGGATGAGACTATCTGGCCAATGAGCCTGTTCAGGTTGGTGTAAGTTGGCCTCTCAATATCAAGGTTCCTGCGGCAGATGTCGTAGATGGCCTCATTGTCCACCATGAAGGCACAGTCGGAGTGCTCTAGGGTGGTGTGGGTCGTCAGAATGGAGTTGTAAGGCTCCACCACAGCTGTGGAGACCTGTGGAGCTGGATAAATGGCAAACTCAAGCTTAGACTTTTTACCATAATCAACAGAGAGTCTCTCCATCAGCAGGGAGGTGAAGCCCGAACCAGTGCCTCCCCCAAAGGAGTGGAAGATGAGGAATCCCTGCAGGCCAGTGCACTGATCAGCCTATAATGATAAGAATGGGAAAAAAGGAACTCCAAATTATTTAATCATTTCTTTGGCCAATAATATACGATTGAGTTTACTAAAGATAAGCACACACAGCACACACAGCACAGTCAAACAGTCTCACCAGTTTACGAGTCCTGTCAAGAACCAAATCAATGATCTCCTTGCCAATGGTGTAGTGTCCACGGGCGTAGTTGTTGGCAGCATCTTCTTTTCCTGTAATCAGCTGCTCAGGGTGGAACAGCTGCCGGTAAGAACCTGTACGCACCTCATCTGAAGGACCAAAACATGGTGACAAACATTTACTGGATGAGTGAACCTACAG
The DNA here is from genome assembly GCA_029814665.1 of Acanthurus lineatus. Classification (NCBI taxonomy): domain Eukaryota; kingdom Metazoa; phylum Chordata; class Actinopteri; order Acanthuriformes; family Acanthuridae; genus Acanthurus; species Acanthurus lineatus. Next base: position 13,749,477 of record JAPZDV010000005.1, read on the forward strand.
TTAAATCAGAAACAACACTTTTGTATTAAAATGCTACAATTGCACAAAGAAATTTTGTTCTTATAATAGAGAGCTGATTATCATCTGCATAAATGTATTTTTCTTTATTTATTGTATGCTATTGAGATTATCATAATCATCATCAAAACATTATAATCTGTGTATTGTAAAGAACTGATAGTGAAATTGTAGTGGTGATCAATGTATTATATTAGAATTATTTTGATTAAGAAAATTTAATTCAATGCAAATTTAAAAAATGAAATAACCTCCAACACCAAAGTTCATTTTCTAATATAAATTTACTTTTGTTAATGATATAGTTACATGAGTACATGAAGAGGCTGTGTATCATCAGCTATATCCCAGGTACTGACCAATGACAGTAGGTTCCAGGTCAACGAAGATGGCTCTGGGAACATGTTTCCCTGCCCCTGTTTCACTAAAAAATGTGTGGAAGGAGTCGTCTCCTCCTCCAATGGTCTTTTCAGTGGGCATCTGTCCATCTGGCTGGATCCCATGCTCTAGACAGTACAGCTCCCAACATGCATTGCCAATCTGAGCCCCAGCTTGGCCCACATGAATGGAGATACACTCACGCTGAGAAAGAGAATGGGAAACACAGTTTAACCACCAGAAGTATCTGGAACTGATTTATTTTGTCTTGGCATACACTTTAAAAAAAGAATTATACTGCAGAAATATAGTACATCGTACAGTTATTCAGTAACGCAGCAGTATGCACTCATAGCGTCACACTTGCAAACCTTATCTTACCATAGTTTTTTCTTCTCCAACGTCCAGGTATCGGTTAGAAGATGCAGTGCTGTGTTACTGTGTTACTCTGCGTTTTTATACCTACAGCTTAAGGTGAACAGTGATTTGATCTGAGTTGTAATCAGAGACCCTACTGATGGGAGCAGGATAAGAACATCCGTTTGATAGTCATACACACAATGTAAAAGGAGGTCACCACCCTTGTCATTGTGTGAGCCTGTGTGCTGCTGTGTAGGAGCACCTCATGTTTCAGAAAGCAGAACCAGGGTCCTAAATGAGGTGAAGCTAACCTAATGTTGTTTCACTTTGTAGCTTGCATGACTTAATGATCCTGTTTTTGAAAGGATAGAAAAACTCCTGTTGCTTTGAGGTTGTTTTTAAGCAGAAAAATTTATGATTAGCAACAAAGTCTGAAAAGAATTCAGTTGCTTGAATATGTGACCGTCACCATGAATATAATAACTTAAGAGTTGTGGAATTTAGGTAATACAGTTATTCACTCTCATTGACTTTTCCACACTGTCTGATGTTCCACATTGTCAGTATAATTGTCATAGGATGATGATTTGATGGTTGAATGTAGGAATTTAAATGCATTTTCTGAATACATTTAACATTTTTCTATTATATTGCTGATAGAAAAGCAAAAGTTGGACTGTTACCCTCAAATAGATTCATTATTATTCTTCTGAAGAAGATTTGTGGAGATGCTCTTACAAAATTCTACATGCATGCCAAAAATACAGGATGAGGCTTCTGTGAAAGAAAGAAATCGCTAAACATACAAGAGCTGTTCTGAGTCCCAACATTACCTTTAACATGTAAACATATACAGTTTTATATAAGTGAAATTAATTGTTTGTCAAGAATTCCCACACTATACTCCCAAGTTTAAATGAGCTGTCAGTCTGTATAAAGCTAAACAATATATATGAAACCTGCTCCTCCTCCCAGGTTAGTTCTCCGACCCTTTGGGAGAACAGAGAAACTGAATACATGTGAACAACCTACTGACATGTCAGCTGACTGAGCGGAGTAGACAACAACTGCCTGTTAGAACAGTTTCATAATGTGTAACATAAAAATCAACTAAAGAAACAGTGCATGATAGTGCCAACGAACAAACAAGCAAAAAATCACAAGTCCTGTGTGTTCTTACAATTTCATTCAGACTGCTAATGTTTTGTTCTCTTGTTCAAACTTAAACTCACTATGAGTTTCTGAGTAGCTGTCAATGCCACAGCTTAAAGGCAGCTACTCAGAAATGAGATGAAACAAGACAAACCACTTTCAAGATCAGCATGTATCCACTGCAATATCAGACTTCAAACTGCATGTTGATTCAGTTTAATCTACTGGTTTGAGGAAAACAGCACTGGGGATTTACAGACTTCTTTATTTTCACAAATCAAATGGAATCATTTTTATTCCTATTTGTTTTCACTAAGAAAGTGTTGAAAGTACGACTAACTTAGCCCCAAGAAAAACTGTTTTCCCCTCACTTTGCACTTGTTTGCTGTAAATATGTTTCCCAGGAGGCTGAAGATGATACCAAGGCAGGAACCATTCATTCGTAGGTCAATTTCTCTCCTGAGGCCGTGAGGCTCAGCTGTAATAAATAAGGAAATTAATGTCATTGTCTCATTATTTTAACACAAAACTCCCAGTTTAATATGGTGCAAATACTATGCAATGAATTTAAAATAAAATGAAAACATTCTGGTTTCACATTAATGTTTATCTGCAGAGTGCTTCATAGTTTTGTAGAGAAGACTGGATGATCATTACCTTTTAATCCTATGCAACCTAATAAATAGAAAATGTAAACTCTCATCAAACAAATCTTTAGATCTGCATACGAGCTTAAGTATTGTTAAATACCACAGGGAAAACACACACCTTGCTGTTCCCTTGTAGGTGGTGTCTGAATCATAAAGCTATGTCCCACTTCCATTGTTTGAGAGAATAGGTTGAAACTGCCCCACAATTAAGTTTTTTTTTTGTTTTGTTTTGTTTTGTTTCTTTGACTAATAGGCCATAAAAATGCCAGTTCTGGCAAGAAAGAAAGGAAGGGAGGACAATGGAAAAAAGATCAGATCAGAACAGAACAGTACAGGATATAACATGTTTAGGTGAACAAGCTGCTAATAGTTGAGAATATAACATTAGATATAGGAAGCTCACGATTCCACTTTACACATAAAGTGGAAGAGCTGGTGGGTGACATACATGCAAAACCCTTTCAAGACCCGCTGTGGTGGAAAAAATGAGTTCTAGTTCAAAATGTCACATGACTGTCTGCCACACTTGTTCATTTATTGACACATGGTGAAGCAACTACGCCCTCTAGCTTTCAAATGGTTGCAGTAACAGCCTGACGAGTAAAACGGTTGAGAGGGGCGTGAGTTATGAATGGGTTTTTGCAGCAGGAAGTCCATCCCTACAAGATAACTAACCACGAGCTTGTCTCTTTTCATTCATTTTTACTATTCAGTAGATGCTTTAATGGATCCCCGTAAACTCACTTTTATCCATTGGCTTGTGCATGCCCCCTTTGTCCCCTAACTTATATGCCCCTGTGGCTTTACCTGCCTCTGGAGCCTTAGTTGAAGTTTGCTGTTTCTGTGTTCTTGTCCAGGTGGCTGAGGTAGAGAAACTGATGCACAAGGGCCAAAATATACAGTTCCTTGAAAGTTTATCAGAAAATTTTACTGCGATGACAAACCAAGTGAGAAAAGGGCCACCTCTCATGGATTTCTGCACAGTTGCACGTCTTTTTGCAACTTGAATCGCCACCTGCTGGCCATTGGAAAAGTGCAGGGTTAAATCACTTCTGTATCGGCTTGATTTACAGCCACTGCTGCTGTTCAGTCGGTGCTTTTTACAGAGAAATGCTGCCAAACAGGTTGTTACAACAGTTACAACGGGGCTAGTGGCCTCAATGTGTTTTTAAATGAATAATAATCTTGCAAAGCTATATTTATCCTGCGCGCTCAAAGTGCGCGTCACGTCAAAAACGGGTGGGCGTGGTTTGCAGTTGAATATAGCGTGACAGCTCCTCGCCCACCTGGCACTACTTCCTCACTCGGACCACATTGACGGCTCCTGTGAGAAGCTCCGGAAAAAGTTGATCCCGCTACAAATTTATTGCCTTTCAGAGAACCTTCTGCCAAGAAGCTACAATGGTACGTATATTTTTAATTTCGTTTGAAGGAAAATTTCCACTTAAAAATCTAAAACAGGATGTTCTAAAACCGAGTCTGTATTTCTTAAGCAGTCTCTTTTTTGCACCGTGTGTGAAGCAACCTTCAGTATTTGAACATGCTTGAGAAGTGTGTCAGAGTAAAGGAGTGATGTGGCAGCTGTGAAATGCTCCCTCTGTGCCCTCCTGCTGCGGGACTCTGGGTCAGAAATAGACTCAGTAACAGGCAGTACAGCTGAGCTGGCTGCCTGGATGAGCAGGTGGTAAGGTGAATGATTAGTCCACGCTTTCAGCACATCAGGAGAGACCACGAAATATGAATGAAATAGATTTAACTTTATTTTTATTTTTTAATTAATTGTAGTAACACTCCCTTTTTCAGGTTAGAGATTTGTTTGATTATATAAAAACAGCATTTTGATTATCTAACCTTGCTTTTTCTAGATCAGGTTCTACTGGTGTTGGGTGTGTGATGTATTCATGCGTCTCAGTGAAGGTGTGTCTCATAAATCTAACAAGTCTGATCCAAACACTCAGAGGTGTTTCTGCCTGACAGGAAAAAAATTTCCCTCCAAATTGAGAGAGCTGTGGTATTTATTGTGACTCATATGAATGAACAAACACTGTGGGGTCTTTAGCATCATTAACAGTCAAAAGTTGCCTCTACACACAAAGTAAATGTGCTTGTTATTCAAAGTAAAAGTGGACCAATAACTACCACTTTCCTGCAAAAAGAAAAAGCATAATTTTATTCTCATAATGAAAAACAATGCTAATAATGATGTAACTTATTTCTCTAGTAATTTTTTGAAGTATACAATGTTAGACTAATGTTTCAGGAACGAAGCCACACATAAGGACAGGCAGGTAAACATACAACCCTTGTGTTTTGTTTGCCCAGTGTAGTATAAACACAGCTTGTTAGCACTTTTCGTAGCCTACCACTTATCAAATCAAATGGTGCTGTGTACAGAGTGTGTTAAAGCATTATACCCGCCCTGATTAAATATTCCTGATCCATAGAATTTAGTTCTTAATTTGAAGTAGAAGTGCTACATGAAACACTTGGTATAAAACTATTCCTAACTATCCCGGTGGTACAATGAGGTGCAAGTGAAGTTTGACCTCAGTATGATTTATCAAAGCATATCATGATAGCACTAAATTCCACATACAGGCTCACCTTGAAGGCATCCATGTACTCAGCAAAGGTCATCAGCCAATCAGTTACTGTTTATTGTGTGCAGCTGTGGTTCATGAGTTGAACTGTGTGAACATGGCTGTCTATGGCTGAATTTAACATTTCTGTGTTAGTGATATAGCTTTTTAGCTTTTTAGCTTAGTTATCACTTGCCATTCTTTCTTTTTTACAGTTTTAGAACAACAACAGAGACCTGAGGGGAGACTGATGTAGAATAGTCTGCCAGGTAGTAGTCTGAAGGATTATAAAGTCAGCCCACATCATTGAGTCAGACTGAGGCATCACCACAGGGAAAACCAATGGGATCAATGATTCATAACAATCAATAGCTTTCATCATCAACTTTGAATAAACACCTCAAACTGTTTTCTAGGGATTAGTTTGTTGCAAAAAAATGGGATCATTTGAACTAAGGTATTAAAGAAAAGATCTGTTGTTTATTAAAATGGTAACATGGAAAGCAGGTTGCACAACTCTCCTCCAGAGAGACATGATTTATTCACAATTCTTAAAATATTTTCAAGAGAGAGAGATTTTGGCTTAAAAAGACCATCATAGAGGTCCTCCATCCATTTTTTTTCATACAACGTTGAATTATAAGTTAAATATCATCTCAGTCAGACCTGTGAATATAGACACACTATGGCAATCTGCCACATGAAAAAGTCTAAACTCTAAACTAAATAACAATGTAAACACTGACACAACATGCAAACATCCAAAATGGAAAGGCACACAAAGATTTGCATAATACATCTGATTCTACTCTTAAGGGTGTGGTTGAGCAGGGTCTAAGCTATAATAAACTAAATTCATGGCTGTTCAGGTCTAGACAGAACTCCATATAATCATGGTCTATCCTCACCTCTTTTTTATGATACATTACGTCTTTTCTTCCTGTCACAGAAGCAGATGTATTAATGTGATGATGATGGTATTAAGGGATATCTGTTCCTTTATCCGCTGACCTGAAAACCTTTCAACAAATTAATTGTTCTTTTAATCTGTTGTTTTTTCAATCTCCCCACTCTTCCATTTTCTCCCTGATTGTCTGATAGGATCTGGTGTATTTATTTTAGCCACCAACAAAACTGGAATCTCAAGTCCATGTGGTGGAACCACTGACATGCCCTTGTTTTCATCAGATACAGGTCTTAAGGAAGGGATGGGTTTGGCTGAGAGCACTTAGTGTGTAGCAATGATTAAATTTTACTTAATCCTGCTTATTGTAATAAAAAATAATATTCTAGCTTTCCTTTTGAAGTTCAGCAATAAATAAATTGTTTGACAATTGAGGGAAACTTTCAGCGGGTCAGGTGTAAAAATACAGGCTGAGTGAATCACTCAGTGACCACTATTTTGGGGACTGCCAGTCAGTGTTTACAGAAACAGTCAGCTTTCGCTGCTAGGTGTCAGGTTAGCATGAGGAACCCAGAATAGCTGCTGCACAGAGCCCTGCTAACCTGCAAACCCCAGACAGTATGAGAAGGGTCACCTTTCAGTGATAACAAAACCACAGATAAAGTATTAAACACATATAGTAAGCCCTCGTTGATCATCATGGATTTAGTGAGATTTTATAGAAAATGAAATTATGTCGTGTCATTCTGTAAAATCCCCCATCATCTTTCCTTGTCTGTCTCTGATCAGTGAGAAAGGGAATGTTGTGAGGAAGGATAAATATAGCAGCTTGACATAAAGCAAGGTGGGGTTATACAGTATTTCAAAGGTCGTCACTATAATATGGAGTGGAATAAAGAAGTACAAGGTTGGTTTTAATGTACAGTAAATGGAGGAACTGAAAAGCCAAAACAGATATTTTAGTCTAAGTCCTAAATAGATTGTGTTACTTGTGTGACAAAATTCTATATACATGTATGAAGTTTCTGCGTAACCAAGGAAAGAAAATTGAAAATATTTTCTGAATGATTAGTAATTTAAAATTAAAGAATTAAATACACTCTTGGAGATTTTTTATTTTTAGCAGTCAGTAATTGTAGGACATCATTTCTGGCCCCGATAGCTTGTGATGGGTGATCTGTGAATAGTTTTTAGCATTTTGAGCAAAGGTCAGCTAATATGGATGAGGTTCTTCCTCATATTGATTGAAAAATCCAGTGTTGTCATAAAGCAGTCTATGTCATTGATTTGCACCTTGTTAGCAGTGGTCCTGTTTAAACAGAGATGCTGAAGGAATAGATAAGAAAAAATGTCAACCTTGTAAGTCTTTTCATGCATGTTCACACATCTAACACAAACTGTTTTTGTATAGCTAGCAAGTGGTATATTTTTGGAAAAATACTGTGAGTCTAATGCATGAACATAAGCATGTAAAGTGTATTAAAATCCTTCAACAAACTTTAGCTACCTTTTGATTGACTGCTTTCAAAGTGAGCAAACATGGCACCATGCAGAGAAGGTGTTGTTTAATGCCTTTGCTCTTTCCATCTGACATGATTTGTTTATTTGGGTCATCTTCTCAGAATTAATGTCAGTCTCTTTGTATTTCTCTGAACTCGACCTCCAGCCATGCCAGCTCAAAGACAGTTACATGAGATCTGGTGACAGCTGCAGCAGATCTGTTTTGCTTGTTCCACTTCAACATGTCAACTGGTCATTCAACCTTCTTTCCCACATGTGTAACTCTCTGCCTCCACCTAGTGGTAGATTTTATGAATTATTCCTTTGGATTATCTGATGGTAATCCAATTCATTGATAACATTTCTATATTCATAAAAATCAAAATCTCCATCCTGTTTGATGCTCTATTAACTTCAAAAGAACAAATGCAAAGGTCTAAGAGTATAAAATACTTTCCTATCCCTGCAATGCATCCTTATTTTCCCTTCTCTTTGTTTCCATACTCTCCTTTTCCTTACCCCTTTCTCACCTTCTCATTTTACTATTTTCCAGCGTGAATGCATTTCTGTCCACGTGGGCCAGGCTGGTGTCCAGATGGGGAACACCTGCTGGGAGCTCTACTGTCTGGAACACGGCATCCAGCCGGACGGCCAGATGCCCAGCCACAAGCCTGTGGGAGGACATGACGACTCATTCACCACCTTCTTCAGTGAGACTGGGGCTGGGAAGTATGTGCCCAGAGCCATCTTCATTGACCTGGAGCCCACTGTTATTGGTCAGTAGTGTTGTGCTGTGTCTCTTGTTATTTTTTTCACTCAGATTAATTTCAGAAAGTGGTAGTATGTTCCTTTGTGACACAAAAATGTAATGCTTTGTCTTACAAGAAGACAGAAATTTCATGTAAAAGTTATGACTAATAATAACCCTCAGTTTTTAATCTATGTGACATTAAATAAACTACCCACCACCCCATTTCCCACAGTAACAGTATGAACTGTTTTTGTCTCTTTTCAGATGAGGTGCGCACAGGAACATACCGTCAACTCTTTCACCCTGAGCAGCTGATCTCAGGAAAAGAAGATGCTGCCAACAACTATGCGCGTGGACACTACACCATTGGCAAAGAGATCATTGACTCTGTCCTGGACAGAATCCGCAAACTGGTAAGGAACTTTTGGTGTAGTCATTTGTTCATTTACATTAACTCTGTACTTGTCCTGTAACATTGTGCTGTAACCACTCATTTTTAATAAATCTGTGCAGAGCAAGCAGCCAGATTTGCACAAGACTTTGTCATAGAATGGAGGAATACAGAAGCTAAAACTTATATAAATATGAAGTAAAGCAACTCTTTCTTTTCCACTCTAATTATTTCTCTGTGTCTGTAGGCTGATCAGTGCACTGGTCTTCAAGGCTTCCTGGTCTTTCACTCCTTTGGTGGAGGAACTGGTTCAGGCTTCACCTCCCTGCTGATGGAGAGACTCTCTGTTGACTTTGGTAAAAAGTCTAAGCTTGAGTTTGCCATCTACCCAGCTCCCCAGGTCTCCACAGCTGTGGTGGAGCCTTACAACTCCATCCTGACAACCCACACCACCCTGGAGCACTCAGACTGTGCCTTCATGGTGGACAATGAGGCCATCTACGACATCTGCCGCAGGAACCTTGATATTGAACGCCCATCGTACACCAACCTGAACCGCCTCATCAGCCAGATTGTGTCTTCCATCACAGCCTCCCTTCGCTTTGATGGAGCCCTGAATGTCGACCTGACAGAGTTCCAGACCAACTTGGTGCCCTA
>JAPZDV010000005.1:13759925-13772038 GCA_029814665.1 Acanthurus lineatus
GAGGGCATGGAGGAGGGAGAGTTCTCTGAGGCCAGAGAAGATATGGCTGCCCTGGAGAAGGATTATGAAGAGGTTGGGATCGACTCATTTGAAGAAGATGAGGAAGGAGAGGAATATTAAGCAAGCTAAGCTAATAATTTGCCAATTATTTTCAGGGAAAAAATCAGTCTATGTATTAAATAGAATTATTTGAGAAATATCATCAACTTTGCATGTTGGTTTCAAATTTAGAAATATTTTTTTATTTGCCTTTTTAAAAAAATTATCTACCTACCTCCTTGTAAAGGATTGAGGTATTTTCTTTGTTGTGCAACAAAATTATTACTTAGACAGGTCAGAAATAACCTTAAGTTTGAAGCCTGTATTGTTGCAAAATAAATGTTTTCCCAAAACATACTGCCTGTTCATTTTTTGTCTTCAAAGTATTTATCCTTGTTTTCTAAACGTAATATTAAACTTTTTATTTAATAATTTTGTGCCATGATTTTTTTCTTTTGCACTTCCTTGAATCGATCCTAATTACAGTGTTGAGCGTAATTTTCATTTTTTAACCAAACTTTGGTTGGAATGTCTGCAGTTTTAAGCTCGGCCACTAGAGACCAGTCAAATCCAGCTGATGAAGCTTCATCTGCTGTGAGGACACGAATTTCCAAGACTGTTCTGACAAATATTTTTTTCAGTCAGCTGCCCTTAAAAACTGGTAAAATCAAGACTGTCTTCTATATACCTCTCATATAAACACAACACTAAAACACTCTTTCAGTTCATTGAATATCATGTCACTTAATTGATAGTTAACCATTTACTATCACAGACAAGCTGCAGGAGTTTTATAATGACATGATATGATATTATATGTGATTATGGCGCCCCCTATTGGCAATGGTTGAGATTGCAGAAGCTGGGCCGAAGGGTGGTGTTGTATTGTATAACTGCTAACATTTAACAGCTAAATTCACGTTGTTGGCCGTTGCTCAGTAGCTCGTAATGGCGACTCGCTGGGGAATCTGCAGTGCTGGTAAAATCAGCCATGACTTCTCTGTAGCTCTGCGGACTCTCCCTCCCGAAGAGCACGAGGTAACTTCTGACAGACGTGACACACACTTTACCGACTTGTTGCTTAAAGTAGAAAATGCGTTTTTTAACGTTACTCTGCACTTTGCGAGACATTATATTAAAGAGAAAGTAAAACAAAGCCTAATTTACCAAAATACCCTTTAACTTTGGATGTGGTAGCCTACGTAAGAGGTACATAAAAATGTGTTAATGGATTAATTCAGTAAAATCACACAGTTGAACAGACATAGCTGCAGATACAGCAGTTGTGTAACAAATAGGACATAATTCAATTATCATATAACCGCTGAGTTTGCCCTCGTCCAGTGCTATCAAACTCTGGCAACAGGAAGTTTTTCACTGCCAAGAACACAGAGGGCTGGTCTCTGTGGTGCGTATGTGTGTGCAGCTGACAGGGAGGTCAGCTTGGACTGCTGCACACTTCTGAACACATTTCTACATAATAGTCCCTCCCACACAAGAGGGTGAAAATGTGTTGCCAGTGCTCCTCACAATCAGTTTTCATAAGTGCAGTTAAACCTCATTAGGTTGCCACTTCTGATTTGTGTTTAGCGTACATCAATTCAGTATAAGTCACAGCACAAAGAGTCTGCATTATCAAAACTGCTTGCTCATCCTCAGATAGTGGCTGTTGCAGCAAGGGACCTGAAGCATGCTGAAGAATTTGCCAAAAAGCACAACATCCCTCGAGCTTATGGAGGTTATGATGAGTTGGCCAAAGATCCTAACATCGGTGGGTCAGCACATAACTTCATGTGTTCTAATCAGAGTCTGAAGTGTCTTAAGGCTGGTGAATGCATCTTAATCTGCTTCAAAAATCCTAATTTCTAGTGGTGTTTTTTAAAGACTAGTCTCTCTCTTTTCCTCTATCCCTAGATGTTGTGTATGTTGGCACCATCCACCCACAACACCTGAGTACTGGCAAGCTCTTTATGAAGTCCAAAAAGAATGTGCTGATTGAGAAGCCCCTGGCCATGAATTCAAGGGAGGTGCAGGAACTCATCACAGCAGCCCAGGAAAACAGTGTGTTTCTCATGGAGGTGACTCAGTACAGTCATTTTTAAACCAAATGCTAGTTTACGCTTCACCATTTTGTCCAGTCATGTGAAAAGTTTGATGTCTCTCTCAGGCAATTTGGACACGTTTCTTTCCGGCATCCCATGAAGTGAGGAGACTGCTGGCCCAGGGTGAGATCGGTGATGTTCAGATGGTGAGGGCTGATCTAGGGGCTCCACTTTCTCATATCCCCCGCTTGGTTGAGAGGAAGCTGGGGGGGGGAGTAGTGGTGGACTTGGGCATCTACTGTCTACAGCTTGCTTTCATGGTTTTTAATGGGGAGAGGCCTGAGTCCATCCAAGCCACAGGGCATTGCACTGACACAGGTGACTGTCTCCAGGAAAACAATTTACTAAGCACACATATAAGTAAATAACAAATCAATTTATATTCTTTTGTGAAATAGTCACTTAGAGAAATGACTAAAGGTACTTTAGATTCTAGTTAAACAAAGCTCTCCTATATCTTTTGTCCAGGTGTGGACGGAACAGCAGTATTGGTCCTAAAGTTCTCAGGAAACAGATTGGCCATTTGCACTTGTTCAATAACCATGATGCTGACCAATGATGCAGTTATCACCGGGACCAAAGGCAGCATTAAGGTAACAGGAAGCGCAGCATGCACTGAGAATAGTAGAGGTATCTCTAGACAGGATCAAATAAAACCAATTTGTTAATATGCCAATCATTGGCATATGTAACCCTCTATATGTACTGCTCTTGCAATTCATGTGAGATGAATTACATTACGATGACTTTCATGTCAGTTGCCCCATCAAATGTGGTGCCCCACAACCTTGGAGGTGAATGGAAAGGAGATGCAGTTTCCCCTGCCAGAGGCTGATATGCCATTTAACTTCACTAACAGCACAGGTTTGAGATATGAAGCTGAGGAGGTCCGTCAATGTCTGCTGAAAGGTACAAAATGCTGTAATACACAAAAAGAGAACAGCTAGCTGAAGCATTTATGATTGATTGAATACATTCTCATACTCAGTTAAAATTTTAATAGCTTATTTTAACCAATCAACTGACAAAACTGAGAAAATCTCTTGTTACTATTTGTTGTTGTTTCTTATTTATCATTGTTTGTGGCTTCATGTCCCTTTGTAGGACTAAAGGAGAGTCCACAGATACCGTGGGCTCACTCCAGCCTGTTAGCAGAAGTCATGGATGAGGCCAGAAGACAACTGGGAGTGACGTATGACCAGGATATCATCCAGTGATATTTTTTCAGCAACAGTTAGAGAACAGAGCTGTACCTAAACATGCAGAATGACGGACTTTGAATCAAGTTTCATTTCAGATTAATGGCATGTGGCATCTTTGTAGATACTTTTTGATGAAGCTTAGGCTTTATTGTGTGTATGCTTGTGTGTGTGCACATGCCCGTCTAAGAATGCAAGAATTCAATACACCCTAATGAAGTGGTCTTAGTAAGCTTTTACTTTTGTCTGCAAAATAACGGAACCCTAAAACAAAACCAATAAATTCAATTTTTAATCTTTAATCCTTAATTGTACTATCTATCTGTTTTCTTTGTTTGATATGTAAAAAAAAATCTTGTTCAGAAGAGTCTGACAGGATTATATAATATGACCTGTTTCACTTGATGTTTCAATTTTAAAACAATTATTTTCTTTTGGCAGTTTCTGAGTGAATAAACTCACATCATTCCACTAAAATTTATCATATTTACTTAATTTATTTTAGATTTACCACTCATTTAAATTCCCTTCTAATCTTGAAGAGATCTAAAAAATCATCATCTAAATCTAATCATCTAAAAATTCTTAATAAACATTATAATCATATACTCGTTAACTTTCCCACCAACAGATCTATGGTACTTACAGTGCTGTTACCCTATTTACGATGTAGGCGGTGCTCATGTCGCTCATGGTTGCTTAGTAACAGCACAGACGCGTTTTACCCTTCCGGAAGTGCGTGGCTCTGAGGAAATATGGCGCACAGAGCAGTGTGTATACCAGTGAAATTTCTTACCTCAGTGTATTCTTTTACCTCGTTTTCGTTGTCTCTTGTCGTCGCTTTTGCAGCCTTTGAATCAGTGAACACTGATAATGTGTTCAGTGCAAGTCACACGGCTACTGTCTCCATCGCCGCCGCTAAGGATCTACGGTGAGTTTACTGACAAGTTAACATTACTGTTAGCTAGCCCCTCTATGCTAACCTAAGATAAGTTACTCATCTTTGTTTAATTGTAACCGTATTTTTTCTTTGCCATCTTCCGATCCAGCCTCAAATTACACTTCTGAGTTTTAAAGTCTGCACTGTCTCGTTTGTGAGACTTGACCGTATGCTGATTAGCTTTGCAGGTTAAAGGCTGACTTGCCTGACTTCATTCAGAAAGTTGACAATTCAGTGACTTGGTGTGTGAAAGAACCGCATATTTTTCATATTTATCTGTTACTTAATACGGAATAGCATTGTGTTGTAGTGCATTTTGCTGCGTAAATGGTTCATAAAGCAGCATTTCATTGTTTTTCAATCTTTTTTTCGGCCCGTACGGAGTGAGAGTAACCGTGAAATTACTATAAAAAATAAATTTGAGACATATTAGGGCTCATTTTGCAGGACAGTAACATTATATGTGTTCTCCAAGAGTGCATTAATTTGATTATACCGATTATAATGGTTAAATAAATGCTGAAATGTTGAAATGTACAGCGTAATCTAGCGTTAGACAGGGGATGTGACGCAAACGTGGTACATAATATTTTCTGATGTCACTGTTTTAAGGTGGAATGAACTACTTACTGGCCGCTTTATCGGTGCATGAACATTTGTTAGCTGCATGGCTTTACTGATCCAGCAGCTTGCAGGTGTCTGTTCATAACAGCTGGGTTTAATGGTCCTCTTAATGTGATTAACGTGTGTTACTAGCCTGTTATCTATTTTATCAATAATTTTTACAATGCATTTTTTTTCATTCTATGTCTCCAACTGCAATAATGCTCTCATTTAAACACAAGATGATGCATCCTTATTGTATCTTTGGTTTATGAGAAAAAATAAAAATAAAACAGCAGCAAATAGGACCACTTATATAAAAAAAGCAAAAACAAAAAATGAACATAATTCAATTTTAAGTATAACACTGATACTTGACTCTGTCCTTTGACCTGTCTATAAATCATGCCATGGCTTGGATTTGTCTCTGTAGTCTTCTTTGTGATGCTCTTGCATGGGAATTTCTGGTCATGCAGTTGCTGTCACTCATTTCCATTAACTCAGCATCACACAAATATTTTCACATTCCAAAATACCCCTTTTCTTATCAATGAGATGATATTTGACATTATAGGATAATTAAGTGCTTTATTACTGAATGTTGTAAGCTTGATATATTGTAAAGACAGCTAGCCTTCACTTCCACGGTTGCTGAAAAGGAACTTGCCACTGCTTTTTCCTATTCAGAGTTTTTCAAACTTCAAGATCTCACATCCTCGCTTGTCACCTCAGGTACCTTTTGTATGACGTGAATCCCCCAGAGGGTTTCAATCTGCGGAGAGATGTCTATATCCGCATGGCCTCCCTGGTGAAGACTTTGAGGAAGGAGGGGGATGACTGGGTGTTGGTGCTTCCCCCATGGGGTCGCCTTTACCACTGGCAGAGCCCCAACATCCACCAGATTCGCATCCCATGGGGAGAGTTCTTCAGCCTCACAAGCCTGCAGGCCAATGTGCCTGTCATTGAGTATGAAGAATTCATCGCTGGTGAGCATTTAAATTTAAATAAACCTTTATGACTAGTCACACTCATCTCTTTTTAATCAGGTGTTTATACTGATATGTGTTGAAGCCAAACATCCAAAGAGTGTTTTGTTCTCCCCTTGGCTCTAGAGAATGGAGGCCCATTTATAGACCAGGTTCTGGTACTGCAAAACTACGCTGAGGGCTGGACTGATGGGAAATGGGAGGAGAAAGTTGATGAGCGGCCATGCATTGAGAAACTAATGTACTCAAAAGATAAACAGGGCTACTACAGGTAAATGCGCAAAAAAAACAACTGCAGTTTAAAACACACTGTTTTTCTTTCCAGACAGATGTATTTTCTCCTGACAAAAGTCTTTTCTGAATCATCTCTCCTGGCCATCACGATGCTGTTGTTTTCTGAATCATTACTCTTCATATTGTCATTCCCTTTGTTTATTGTTCCTACATAAGAGAGATTCATTAAGCTTTAAGTGCCCAATAAAATGAAATGTAATCATAGCAGAATAACCCAGTAGACCTCCCTCAGACAATGATAGATCACATTCACAGTATTTCTGTATTAATGATATTCATCTCTATGCTTGTGTTTTCTGTCCTCATCAAACCTATTATTACCTTTTTTTGTTTGTGTGTATGTTTCCCTAGGGGCTGGTTTTGGGGCTTTGAGGAGACAAGATCTCGCAATATAACATGTATGTCAGCCCAAGGCCATGCCTCCATAATGGCCCCAGTTCTTCAGAAAAACATCACAGTGACGTGAGTCTACAAAGCAACATGTTGATCTAAGATGTTCTGATTGTACACATGCATCCAAAGCGTGTTTTTCAAGCACCAATGGAAACATGTATCTGTGGCAATAATGAAATGAAATTAATCAGATTAGATTTTTGTGGTTGTTTTCAGTTCAATAGATGGCTCTATAGTTTGATGATAATTAAAAACTTTTTACTTTTTCAAATCACGTTTAATTCAACACAATACATTATTCAATAAGCTGCAATGAAAACTGCTTAAATGACAGAGTTTACTAAAAGGACAGCATATGTTTTTTAAGTGTACTTGTGCTTGTAAGGGTGTAAGAAGGTTCATTGTGAGGAATGTTAAAAAAATCTGAAAATTTTGATAAATGCGCGAACAAAAACATGCATATGCACACATGAGAGTGATTTCAATCTATTTTTATAAGAGTGAATATAAGACATCTTTCCTGGAATTTTCACCAACCATAGTAACATTTCAGTTTTCTTTTAAAAAAAAAAAGGTATTGTGGTAAATTTGTTCTACCAGATATTTTTGACACTGACAGGAATAAACTTGCTGATGTTTTTCAGATCAGTCATGCTTGACAGAGCAGAGACGCTCCTCCATGATCACTATGCTGGGAAGGACTACTGGGATGTAAGTCAAATAATGGATTAATATTATACCTTTTTGTAGATTACATATATCCTGTAACATTTCTGTGTTCCAACTGAGAACAACATGGCTGGGTATCTCTACCAAGTTTAAGTTTAAGACTGCAACCTGATGTGGGAGTCTCTGCAATTGTCTGTGTTTGATGTAGACCCGCCGCAGCATGGTTTTTGCCAAACACCTACGACTTATAGGAGATGACTTCAGAGCAAAGCACCTGAACTCTACAGATGACAGAGACCAAACTATTTACAATGAGGACTGGACTCGCATGAAAGTGAGTCAGCATTTCTGAGTGTGGCACAATCATGTGATTGTACAGGTGGAATTCAGGCTGTGGAAATGTACAATAGATTGTGCAATATTTGCCACGTGACCATTTTAAATATTTTTACCTTGTGTTTACCATTTCCCATTATTCACTTAGAGTGCATTTGTGTCATTTAAACTTACAGTACGTTACATTTCCACCTAAAAATGTGTGAAAACAACTTCATCTTTGTTAGACATTTTTGCTGAGTTGTGTATTTACTTTACTTTATCTGTGAATATTTATTTCCTGAGTCAGACAGATAGATTAGCATCTTCTATGGTGGCTGGTTGACAACAAAATTAATAAATTCCCATGATGCCAAGTTGTTTCATAACATTATCAAACTATGTTTTTGTTTCCTTTTTTCTTATAGAGAGACCTCTAGTGGCAGAAATGAATATATATTCAACATAGAATTTTCTCCTTTAGACTATTCTTGTGTTGTTGTGAAAAAGTGCCATAAGTTGCCATTAAATCTTCTGTGTGTGTGTTAGTGCTGTGAAAGTCACCATTTTTGTTGACTTTGCAGTTTATTATAGATTGACCACTCAGTTTTGTAAACAACCATTTGTTTCAGCCTTTTAAAGATTAAGCTTTAGGTTTTAGGCAAGAATTAATTGAAGGTCTCTTTATTAATTATTTGCTCTCCAGGCCAAGTTGGGCTCAGCTAAAGGTGGTCCATATCTGGGGGTTCACCTGCGCCGGAAGGACTTTATATGGGGTCACAGAGAGGATGTCCCCAGTCTTAAGGGGGCAGTCAAGAAAATACGCAGCTTGATGAAAAAGCACAAAGTCAATACTGTGTTTGTTGCGACAGATGCAGACGAGGAAGGTAATAATGAACCAGCACATTCAGAGGCAAATGACCATTTTTTCATTTATAAAATTGATATTAGTGCTTCAGTATTTGCAGCTTATGGATTTGTTTTAATGTTGATGCATCTTCTTTTACTTTTAAAAGGACACTATATTTTGTAATGAAATCCATTTTTTAGTTTGTTTGAATCTGGTCTGAAACCGGCAAAAAACCCCAGCAGACATTAAAAACTGAAATTTATCGTAATAATGCTCGGATGTAGGAGTTGCACTTCATTAAATCAAAGTGGCCACCAGAAATACTTCTAATAAGCCTGTGTTGTTGATGTTTTCTCATAGAATTGAAGGAGCTGAAAAGGATGTTACCAGAAATGGTGCGTTTTGAGTCGACAAAAGAGGACCTGGAGCTCCTCAAGGATGGAGGGGTGGCCATTATTGACCAGTGGATATGTGCCCATGCAAGGTAAATTTCTCTTGGTGGTTGTGTTACGTAAATTCATAAAGTGATGATGATGATGATGATGATGATGGTGAGCATAATAGTTTGTCAGTCAGCTTATTAGTTTAGCAAGAGTTAATTCATTACATTTTTTCGATATCCTTCACTTTTTCCCAGACTTTTTATTGGTCACTATCAAGGCAAGGCAAGGCAAGGCAATTTTATTTATATAGCACTGTTCAGACACAAGGCAATTCACAGTGCTTCACAGGGCATAAGAAAAGAATTACACAAAAAACAAATCAAATAAAACAGAAAACAAAGCAGATAAAATAGCAGTTAAGAATACATAAAAAAGAGAATAAAAATAGTAAGAGCTTTATTAAAAATAGCAGAAATAAGATAAGTAAAATAAGTGTGCTATCTAGAGGAAAGCCTGAGCAAATAAGAACGTTTTAAGGCCTGATTTGAAAGAATGAAAATCTTTTTTTTTTTTATCATGAAAAACAAACGAGTTATTCCAACACTTACCAACCAGATACCAGTAAAACTAATGGCAGTCTGTGTGTTATTGCTGATATTATATCAAAGTTACTGTATTTCATCCTGTGGCAAAATTTGAAAATAAAAACTTTGAATTCTGAATGACTCAGATGTTTTACTAGCCCATGGAAAATATTTCAACTTGAAAAACTAGTCAGGATGACTGTACTTGCTGCTCCCACTGTGTGCTACATGCTTATGTGTGTAACTTTCTAAAAAAAATCCATTTCTTGCTTGGATGTCTCCTTTTACTCTGTTTTCATTTATTTATTTCAACTTTTCAGATTCTTCATAGGAACATCAGTGTCCACCTTCTCTTTCCGGATCCATGAAGAGAGGGAGATCCTGGGTTTTGACCCTAAAATGACTTACAATCGTTTCTGTGGGGACAATGAGAAAGAATGTGAACAGCCCACACACTGGAAAATTGTTTACTGATGTGACCTCACCCTCCACCACACAAGTGCCAAAATCAGTGTTGAAAGTGACATTCATTGGTATTGAATATATGAGTTATTTTATGGTTTATGGTGTATTTTTACTTCTTATGAGTCGTGCAATCAGGTCTTAGTGACCACTGTGACTGAACCCAATGTTCAAAAAGCCAAGACTGAGCTGCCAAAACTGTATTACTGTAATGTTCAACAAGTAAATCCGCAAGTATTTTGTTGGTTCAATGCTGAATGTGGATCCCTCATGACAGCCTTGTATTTTACACAATTTCTGATATACATTAACAACACTAGAACCACTGGTGGGAAAAAATGTGTCTTTTCATGACTGTAACAAGCCGTGTTGTGCAAGAGTGTTCGCAGTTCAAGATTTTGTGAGATTCAAAGATGTTGAGTATCAAAACTTGACACCATTATAAGTATAAAGCCCTGTTCTGAGATCATTATATACCACACTATGAGGATAATTTATTTTTTATTAAAGGTACCCTGTGGACTTTTGAACAAGTAAAGATGTATTTATGTTCAGGGTTTCTCACTTAAAAGTATTGTGGGTAACCTTAAGGCCTACCAAACATGTTAAATGCATTTCCTTACTTATAAAACATTTGGAATACATATTAACATGTAATTTGTTCATGTTTGTTTAGTCTTCTTTTTCTTCGCTACCTTTTATTTACAAACTGCTTAATTTCCTAGGAAGTAACTGTGACTGTTGGTCAGTGTATTAGCATTAAACTTGTGAGAGGAAACTCTAGTTCATGTCCATCTGCCTTTGCACAAGGTCCAGAAAAAACGGATCCCACTCTCAAAAATGCTGCTCTATAGCACTACTAGTGGTCAGAATCTCCACAGGGTGCCTTTAAAATAGAACTTAACATCTTCAGCTTGTAATTTTTCCAAATGAAGGTAAGTTTCAACCCTGTTTCCACTGTATTTTCAGTGTCTGTGTGAAGCAACTTTTCTCCCTTAATTTATATTTATGTCAGTATTAAAATTTTATTACATGGGAAGAAAAATAATATGAACAAAGCCTATTTCTTTCAGCCTTCTTTTTGACACAGAAACTTTACTGTATATTTGGCATATATATCGATAGGCTGTGTTGTTATTTTTAACACACACTATTTTTCCATTTCTGTGCATGCACACTTTCCAATTAAAACTTTTACGTAATGAGCATTGTCTCATGGCTAAGGTTGTAGAGTAGATGTGTAATTTTGATGTTGAATAAATGTTTTCTGCTTGTTTTAAACATGGCAGACAACAGGTGTGAAAATTAAACTTCTTTTTTATTATGTTGCTGTTGTTTGTATTTTTGTAAGGAGTGTCTTCACCAATCACACTGTATTCATATTTTTATTCTAATCAGATTAACAACTAGAGTTAAAAAAAGATGATATAACTGAAATTGTGTGATGATAATGAGAGTCTATATTTTAATCTGGCCTTTTCATTTACATGAAGTCAGACTGTGCACCATGTCACAGAAATATTCCCCTCAAACTGATTAGTCCCTTCATTGAGAATAGTGCTGAACATGTGTTTTTACATGCTATGGACCTTTAAACTGTTATAATTTATACCCCAGACTCCAACATCAAGATCTAGTAATTGAGAACAGCAGCAGACATTATCATGTATTCCATTTATTATTTATGTCTTTGAATGATACATTTTGGGAGGCATAAATTGTGAAAGTAATAACAGGCTTCCTTACTCGGTAAGTAAATTTAAGCCTCAAGGCCCTGAAATCTTTCAAGATCCTTGTTGGTTTTCAGAGCCTTTTGAAAATCTGTGCTTGAATCCAGATCAGCTTCTGCTGCCTGATGAAATGATTGAAGTCTGAGGATTTGTGCCTCCTGTGTTAGAGGTTTGTACTGCTTTGTGTGTGCTAGTAACGGACACGTTTTTCCCACATGTTTTCAAGATGGAAAAACCAGTACGACAACCTTCAGGTGAGAATTCCTATTGATGTTTCCAGTTTGGCAATACAACAGATGTCACCTATGCCCTTTTTGCCCAACCCTTAAGCTACACTAGTCATTGTTTTGTCTTTTTTAAGTGTCTGGAAGTGGAAAGAATTTTAAGAATTGTGTGACTTGACAGTGAAAGCTCATCTGTCAGGAAGAACATTTATACACTAAAAAAAATACTGTCATTTATTGTCACTCAGCATTTTTTCATATTTACGCTTTGAGTTATGAAAAGTCACACAGTATGTGTCTGCACAAGTAAGGGTGAAAATGAGATAAGTTTCAGTCACAT